>JAUPFV010000002.1:196524064-197724064 GCA_036936605.1 Limnanthes douglasii subsp. nivea | reverse complement strand
GAATCTGGATAGCTTGGAACCCTAGCGTTCGCAACCTTTCTATTTTAGAATCCACGGCCCAGACCATGCACTGCTCTATTTTTTGGACCGCCAGAAAAACTCGCTTCAGCCTAACAACTGTCTATGGCTTTAATGACCATATTAATCGCCTTCCCCTTTGGAGCAAGCTCCAATCCATAGCCCTTAATAACACCAACTCCCCTTGGATCGTGCTCGGGGATTTTAATGCCATTAGAAGCCCTCATGAGAAAACCAGTCTTGACCCTCAATGGAACAGCTCCATTGAAACGTTCAATGACTGCTGTAGAAACTGTAACCTCGAGGACCTCCGATCAACAGGTTTTCAATTCTCTTGATTCAACAAGCAAGAGTCTAACCCAATTTCGTCTAGAATCGATCGCGCCTTGATTAATGCCACTTGGGACGATTTTTTTCCGAACTCTTTCGCTCACTATGACATCCCTCTCACCTCTGACCACACCCCGATGATCATCCACCTTTCGACCCCTTACTCAGCCACTCCCCATCCCTTCAAATACTTCAATATGTGGAAGCTTCATCCGAGCTTCCAGGACCTGATCCTCAACAGCTGGTACCCCCCCACGCATCAGAACCCTATGGAAAACCTAGCCACCAAACTCGCTCGGCTCGCCTCTTCCCTAACCTCACTAAACAAAACCGCCTTTAGTGACATAAGCGACCGTGTGGAGAAGGCCAGAACCATCCTTGCCCAAGCCCAAGAAAACCTTTTCAGCTCCCCCTCAAACCGGCAGCTAATCTCCTTTGAAAAAGAGGCCTCAGACTCCTACATCTTCTACAGCAGAGCGGAGGAATCTTTCCTCAAGCAGAAATCCAGAGAAACCTGGCTTAAGCTTGGGGACAAAAATTCCAAATTCTTCCATAACAGTATTCGAGCTCGCAGAGCAAGGAACAAGATTCTCTCCCTCATGAAAGAAGATGGCTCCATAACCTCTAACCCCCATATCATCAGAACCACCTTCAACAATTTTTTCCTCAACCAACTAGGATCCCCTAGCTCAAAAGACTACCCTGGCCCGAACCGTATCCGAAATCTTCTCAAAAGCACGGTCCCCCTGGACCTTATCCCAGACATGATCAAGCCTATCTCAAGCGAGGAAATAAAACAAGCCCTTTTCGCAATCAATAATGATAAGGCTCCGGGCCCCGACGGTTTCAGCGCAGATTTTTTCAAAACCTGCTGGACAACGGTAGGCCATGATGTCTGCGAGGGTATCAAATCCTTCTTTTCAAAAGGAAAAATGGATCCCAACTGGAACAAGTCTCTTATAGCCCTCATACCCAAAACGGACTCCCCCACTCAACCATCAGACTTTAGACCAATTGCGTGCTGCAACGTGATTTACAAAACTATCTCCAAAATTATTGCTAATCGCATCAAGCCTGCTCTCCCAACCCTAATAGACCCTTCCCAATCTGCCTTCATCCCTGGAAGATCTATAGTGGACAACATCCTCCTCTCTCAAAACCTCCTGCACGACTATCACACAAACCGTAAGGGCCCCAGATGTGCCCTCAAAATAGACCTTAGGAAAGCTTTCGATAATGTAAGATGGGAGCTAGTGCTTGACATTCTTCTTGCCATGAACTTCCCAATAGACATGATAAACTGGATCATCCAATGCATCACCACTCCCTCTTATGCCGTTTGCATAAACGGCAAGATCTCCAGTTACTTCCCGGGTGCCAAAGGCCTCAGGCAAGGAGACCCCCTTTCCCCGTATATTTTTGTTCTGGTAATGCAGGTACTCTCCAGCATCCTCCAGGAAAAGAGCAGACACCCATCCTTCGGTTTTCATTGGAAATGCCAAAAGCTACGTATCATCAACCTTTGCTTCGCAGACGACCTCCTCATCCTCAGCAGAGCAAACCCCCCCTCCATAAACCTCATCCTCGAAGGTCTTCATGAATTTGAAGCTCTATCAGGGCTACAACTGAACCCCGCCAAAAGCCAAGTCTTCTTCTCAGGGACCTCCCCATGCATCAAACGAGAAATCCTCTCCCTTCTTAATTTCATTGAAGGATCCCTACCAGTCCGTTACCTGGGAGTTCCCCTCATTACATCTCGACTAACTTATAACGACTGCAGACCCCTTTTCCTCAAAATCACTAATCGAATCAACTCCTGGACATCGAAACATCTCTCTTACGCTGGTCGCCTTCAGCTGATCACCTCAGTCCTCTTCTCTACCCAAGTGTACTGGTCCTCAATCTTCATTCTCCCAATCAGAGTCCTCAAAGAGCTCTCACAACTCTTGCGTAGATTCCTTTGGTCTGGCTCAGAAATGAAGATAACAGGATCAAAAATCGCCTGGGAAAAGATAGTCGTGTCCAAAGAAGAGGGTGGCCTTGGGATACCAGACCTAAAAATCCGGAATCAGGCGGCCACCCTTAAGCTCCTCTGGTCCATTCTCACAAAAAATGAGAACTCCCTCTGGACGAAATGGATCCTAACGGAAAAAATAAAAAATAAATGTTTCTGGACGTTACCCATCCCCCCCAACGAGAGCTGGAGCTGGCGAAAGATCCTCAACCTCCGACCAGTAGCAGCCAACCTCTACAGAGTCGATATCGGCAATGGAGAAGACACTTCCATCTGGCATGACCCGTGGCTGTTCCCCACCTCTTTGATTAACCGATACGGACCCTCTATCCAATCCCTCTCTCGCCTCAGGAACTTAACAATGGTGAAAGACCTCAACCAAAGCGGCCGATGGAGATGGCCCCCCCAAGCTAGACCCCCCAGCAGAATTCTCAACTCCTCCCTCTCAGAAATAGCATCAGCCATCCATAATCTTCCCCCCCCCCCTCCTTGGCAAAGGACTCATTCTTATGGCTCCCCAACAAAAATAACCTATCCTTCTCCATAAGTAGCACCTACAACTGCCTCAGACCAAACAGGAACAAGATCCCTTGGTTTTCTCTAGTCTGGCACAAATTTTCAATCCCAAGACATTCTTTCATCACTTGGCTTGCCATTCACAACAAACTCTCTACTCGAGATAAACTCATCGCGTGGGGATTAGACTCCCCCCCGACCTGTGTCTTATGTAAAACCTCACATGAAACTCCAGAACACCTCTTAGCCCAATGCCAATTCTCCAGCGCAATATGGGAATCTCTAGCTCAAAAGCTAATTTTTCCTACTCCCCCTTCCTCCTGGCCCCGGTGGCTTGACCAAGCATGCAATTGGAACAGCACAACAGACGACAAAGCTAATTGGAAAACGGCATTCTGCGCCACAGTCTACTACATTTGGAGAGAAAGGAATGACAGAATCTTCAACAATAAACAATCCCCTTTCACAAGCATAGCCCAACATGTACTATCCGACCTCAGATATCGATTCAAAGGAACAAAAGCCAGGTTCACCGGATAGCATGCCACCCACCAAGGCTCGCCATTAGCACAAATGTAATTTAATTTTCATTCTAGTAGTATGCTCAATCCAATCCGGATTAAGCACTGTAATGAGGTACTTGCCTCCCGAACTCATGTACAACTTTTCAATATTAATTTAACGCATTTTTATACCAAAAAAAAGAGAGGAAGACTATTGTTCTGATTATTGACTCATTATTCTTCCAGGCTAGTTAAAGCTCTTCCAATGCTAGTAAAGGGTTTTCTGTATCTGCTAACCTTCAGACTCAACGAACTTAAAGACGATGTACACAAAAAGCTCTGTGAATTGGAAAAGAAGGTAAAGTGAGAAAGGAAAATTAAAGTCGGGTGCTCAAATGTTCTGAATTCCCTTAAATTTTCAGAATTCAATCATAAGCCATGACCTTTTGGCTTATTTGTAACCCATCTCATATTGGGCTTTTTTTAACCTAAGTTCATTTCAATACAAAAGTTTGGTACTTGAAAAAATATATATTCTAAAAAGAATTAATGAAACACTTCTTTAACAAGTTTTTATAACATTCTTCAACACCATTCAAAAATACTTAAATAAAATAAAATAACAGTAAAAAACAAAATAAAATAAAATAAAAAGTATCTATAAATACACACTCAACTATTTCATTACCGCATAATATCTAAAAGTTGCATATTATCAGTAGATGTTTTCACCACGGTAAAAAAAATTACAATTAACCATCTTTCTTTTTTTGAACTATTTTTTATTATTATTTTAAAAAAATCGTATCTTTCACATCGTATTTCGGAAAAAAAAACGAAAGTACCATGACTTTATTTTTTAAGACGAACAAAAGTATATCTATTAATGATAATTTTTGAATTTGTTTGGAACTTACATGGTTAAAAATATATAAAATTTTCATGGTTTGAAACATAATATATAATACTCCCATATTAGAAAATATACATAACTCTCATGGTTGGAACCATAATGATCTAATGAAGAACTTTCACGGTTGAATTATAATAAAAACTCTCATGTCAATATTCAATAAACTCGCATGGTTAAAAATATACAGAATTCTCATGGTTGAACTCGCATGTTACTAGCAAAAGTTTTTTTAAAAAAGAATTCAAATAATATCATCAATGAATCTAAAAATATACAGAATTCTCATGGTTGAACTCGCATGTTTGTCTTAAAAAACAAAATTGATGGTACTTTCATATTTTTTTTTCTGAAATCCGGTTTGAAAGATATGGATATTTAAAAATAAAATAAAAAGAGAAACTTTGATTCAAGAATTAGAAGTAATTAGATGGTTGGTGATGAAGCATGAGTATTTAAGGTATTATAAAAAAAATTGATTGAGAGTTACATAAATAAATGGGTATTAAGTAACCATAAATTATAATTTGAGTATTATATCATAGTATGGTTTCTGGGTAAATACATTTGATATCATTTTCCAAAATAAAAAACAAAAATAAAATAATTGAAATATTTATAAAATGTTTCACAATAATGTAAACAATTATTAAATATAAAATTTATTAAAATCAATAATAAACATATTAACAATATTAAATAAAAAAATTAAAACACAATATAACTTATCTTTTTTAATAATTCTATAAAAATATTACTAAATTATATAAGCCAATTGATTTTAACAAAAATTAAAAACTTACAATAAATAACGAGTAAAAACATATAAATAACATATATTTATATAATTATATGTCATTGGTGTGGACATAATGAAAATAAAAATTTAATAATTTCAATAAGTATCTAACATATTGGGCATTTAATTAATTGGGTTTTAGAACTTTTTTTTATGTTTTGGTATGGTTTTAAAGATGGTCATAAGTCTAATTTATAAACAACGGTGACTATAAATTTTCTCTTTCTTTTTGGTTATTCTTTGGATTCATTACTTTTATCTATGGTTCTAACGCATCTTCCGTTTTCCCGATTGAGAAATTTAATTGAATGAATGAGCTGAGGCCTCAGAGCCCCAACTGGTCGTGCGTCGTTACACAACCAGGTTTTTCGAGCATTTGGTCGTGCAACAGTGCACGATCAAGTTTTTCGAGCCTTTGGTCGTGCAATGGCACATGACTAGCTATTGGTCAAGCGACCAAATCCTTTCTAACTCGTGCAATACTGTGCATCTATATTTATTTTGGGCTTAACCTTTTGGCCAAACTAATTTTGGTCGCCTAGTTGTGCGACTGAGTGATTTTAGCATTCTATATTTTAAGGTCTTTGGTTAGCTTGTTTACCTAAGATTTATTCGTGTCGTATCAATTATGAATGATATAGAGATACGGTACAATCGTCTAGATAACTAATGACAATTCGGTAATATCGTCTTTGACCCTCAATCGCTATCATCAATACGATGCATGGGGATCTCTCTTTAGACATATCGGTAATAATCAAAATGAGTAATGACATACCATTTAAAAACACTCAAGCGACTTCATTTTGCCAAATTGTTCGCATAAATTAAAACTTCTCGGTGTCTTTCCCCCCTTAGGCTAGCAAGCATGTTGATTTGACATATAAAAATATGTTTGAGGCGATACGTAGAAGAGTCTTATAATAAACGACCTGAACCTTACAAAAATTTCTCCGATCATGTTATGGAATGAATACGTTCTTTTTCTATAAAATTAAAATATATAAAAAACCTGCATATACAAAATTATATCACTCTAATACAAAGTTAATTGCTTCAAAAGGTCATTATCTAATCTTCAAGATAAGGTTAAAAAAATATTGCAACATAAAAATTATCCGAAGAATGTCAAACTCACCTCAAACTTAGAGACAATTTGTAAAAACTTAATTAAATTAAATGAACATTTCTTTAATGTATAATAAATAATGAGTTAATATATATATATATATATATAACATGCCACCAGAAAATATAATGTGAACAAAAATTAAAATATTTAACATATTTTAATATTTTGATGTGGGCCTTAAGTTACTTGGACCTTTTATTAAAGCTTTTTTTATGTTCTAGTGTTAAAGATGGGCGAAAATCTAATTTTCAAACGGGATGACTATACATTTTCTCTTCCTTTTTGGTTATTCTTCAGACTCACTAGCTTTGTCTAAGTTTTTATACAACATTTCTTTCTGTCTATTCTGTTGAGAGTTATTTCAGTTCCTACATTTAAGTCAAATTATACATCATGAGTAATATTTGGGTCCATTTATACACCATCAGTAACATCAACCTCTACCACATCTCTTACATTAATTTGTACATTATTATAAACATCAACATGTACACCATCATTATCATTAAATTGTAAATCATCCCCATCATCCTTTATACTTTCCTTTACACCATTAATAGCATAAGTCTGTACACCATCATTGACATTAACTTGTACATCATCCCCATCACTCTCTAAACTATCTCGTACGCCATCATTAACATCAATTGGTACACTAGCATTGGGATCAACCTGTACAACATCCTCGTTTATAATTTTCTGTAGACTGTCATTAACATCAACCTTTACACCATTAGTAACATAAACTACACCATCTTTGTCACCCTCTATATTTTCGACCATTATCACCGCAAAAATCCTCTAGAAAGCCACTTACAGACTCTGTTACAAAGATACTACTACTTCCTTTAACATCGACAATACGAATTATACTTTTATTTCTTAGTTTAGTATGAGATACAATTTCTAAGGTTGGATTTTTGTCTGAATATATGTTGACTAACCTACCACTACCAAGCTTTGTGGTTAACTCATATCAGTCCACATATGTCTTTATTAAACTAATAGAATTGCATGAACCCGACAATGAGTAAGGGAAAACAAAATACCCTCAGGGTACCTACTTCTGTAAGGGCATGTATGGTATGTAGTTTGAAGATAGAAAACTTATCCAGGTTTATGAAATCGATGATTGTTGGGTTTCCCCCTTTGTACTTTGCTTTCTTCCCCGATAATTTCCCATCGTAGTGGTAATTGACGCTAAAAAAATCCTTATTCAAGCATGAAGTATATAAAACAAATCTATCAAATAAAACTATATAGTAAGACAAAACTATAAATATTGTGCCTTTTACTTATCTTTGTAATAATGTTATACCATCGTGAAATTAAATTTTGTGCATAAGAGAATCGTAAAGGCAGTGTAAACAGAATCTTGAAGACACGAAAGAAGAATGATGTTTTTTAGGTTTCTCGAATTAGGCATTTGGTGGTTATCAGATTAGAAATCAAGGGTTTATGATTTCTGATTTCGGTATTGGGTCTCATTTGTATGTGGGTATTGTGTCTGATTTAGGTAAGTAAGATGGGCTTGGATAATTGAGTTTTATCTTTTTAACCTTGTCTAATCCAATAAATCTAGAAAAAAAGTAAATGTTAAAACTAGGGTAAATGGTAAATAATAATATTAGATGATAAAATCTAGATGGATGTTGACTCGACAGATGACTAGAAATTTCTAATAATATTATGAGACCGTTTTTAGAGACCAATAACAACATAAGATATGTGAATAGTTTGGCAACTCAGTTGGAGAGGAAAATGTCTACACACCTTTATCAGAGCCCTTCCCATTTTATTATTTTTTATGAGGATGGCCTAATGGAAATTGATGGCCCTCATTAAGATGCTATGGTGATAGGAGCGTTTATCGAAGGTAATGAAATACAAATGATCCTGGATGACATATGCAGTTCGACAAATATTTTATTTTTATATCAAAAAATGAAAAATCCTTTGGTTATTGAACGTTCAAATAGAACCATAGTGAGGTTTACCAGAAACTGTGCTGATGTAAATGGGGAATTTAAAGAAGAGGTCTTGCTAAGAAATGACCATTCAAGAAAATGGTGTGGGTTTTATCCGTAGTAGTTGATTGTCCCACGTCTTACAATGCAATATTTGGTAGATCTTGTCTATCTACAATGCATGCAGTAGCATCCACAGTTCACCAATGTTTGAAAATGTCGTGGGAGGTCAAGTAGGCGTCGTCCGAAATAACCAAAAGTTCGCAAGGGAATGTTATGTCACTGCTCTCACCTTAAAGTCACTGGAAGCGGTGAAAGTTGGAAAAAAATAACAATTAGTGGAGTCTTATGCGGGATCAAATGAGATAGATTACTACCAAGGGAGGCTCATAGTATTGTGATGCCAATTAAAGATGTTGAACTTCATCATCTGGCAGAATGGACAAGTATTAGGGTCGGATCCAAATTACCCTTAAAATTGAAGGAAAGTTTACTATTTTTTTATTCAAGAATTTACATGTGTTTGCTTGATGCAATGAGGATGTAACTGGAGTACCAACAAGTTTTATCAGCCACAAACTATCAAATCCGATCTGAGTCCGACGGTACAAAGAAAAATAACTTTTTCTAAAGAAAAATCAAAAGTTATAGTCCAAGAAGTGGATCGGTTAACCAAAATGGGGCATATTAAAGAGTCTCGGTATCCTCTTTGGACTGCTAATTCGGTTATTGTCAAGAAGAAAAATGGAAAATGGCGTATGTTTATTGATTTTACAGATCTCAACAGAGCTTGTCATAATGATCCTTTCCTAGTGCTCCGGATAAATCATTTTGTGGATTTCATAATATGGAATAAGTCATTGTCCTTTATGGATGTTTTTTTCCGGGTATAATCAGATATAGATGGATCTGAACAATCAGGACCATACTACTTTCATCACTGATATGGGCTTTCATTGCTACAAAGTAATGCCTTTTGGGTTGAAAAATGCTGGAGCTATTTATCAATGACTGGTAAATAAGGCATTTACCAACCAAATCGGAAGAAATGTAAAATTTTATATTGATGACATGATGGTTAAGATCCCCAAATAGGAGGACCGCGTTTCTGACCTCCAAGAAACGTTTTCTAACGTGGAAGTCATCAACCTGAAATTAAACCCTAAAAAATGTACTTTCGGTGTCTGACTAAATTTTGGGGCTACATTATAAGTGAAAGACTGTACAGGTACCTAACAGTATCAGATTATGTTGTGAGTGCAGTATTGGTACGAGACGTTGATAATTATCCACGCCTTGTTTATTATATAAGTAACATCTTGTTGGAATCATAGAAAAGATACTTGAAATTGGAGAAAATAACTTTGGCATTGGTCATAGCAGCCAGAAAAATGATGTCATATTTTCAAGCACATTCTATCACGGTTCGAACCTTTTTCCATTGAAGAATGTGTTACAATAAGCAGATATATCGGGATGAATGACCAAGTGGTCAGTTGAGCTTGGGGATTATGATATTGATTTTTCCCCACGAATTGCAATCAAAGCTCAAGTTGTGGCTGATTTTTCAATTGAATTTCACTCCAAAATTCCTTATGAGGAAGTTCAAACCAATAAGCCTGAGAATGAATGGGTGGTTGGAACTGATGGTGGATCCAGTATAATGGGACGTGGTTATGGTATCTGCTTAACTTCCCCATTCAGGGATTCAATGTAACAATTAATACATTTTTTTTAGGGCATCCAACAATGAATCAGAATATGAGGTTGTAGTAACAGGATTGGGATTGGCTCAGATACGTGGCGCCAAAACGATCTGATTATTGAATGATTCACAGTTAGTCATTCATCAAGCACAAAGGAAATCTGAATCCATGAAGGATTATTTGGTGAAGTACTTAAAGGTGTTAAAGGAAATCTCAACCAGTTTTAAATATGTTAAGTACGAACATGTCCCAAGATCAGAAAATTTAATGGCTGATTCTCTAGCTACTATAGATTATTATGAATCATATCCTTTGATCCTTGTATAAAAATGTCCTTACATAGTCGCAAAATCTGAAGTAAAAGATGATGTCGAAGAAAACTTCCCGGTCATAACTTCTCAAGATTGGAGGAACGATATCCAAGAGTTTATCACCAACGAATTTTTACCTAAAGAAAAATATTCTACCAAAAACCTGAAATACAAAGCTCGTGGATTTTGGTTTGAATAGTGGTTCTTTATAAAGAATCATTCAGCAGACCATTGTTCCATTGCCTCAGATTCAACGAATCTCAAATTGTCTTATCCGGACTGTATGACGGGGAAGGATCGACGCATTGAGTTTATAAGGCTTTAACTAGAATGGTCTTGTAAGCATGATACTACTTGCCTTCTATTATGACAGATTTTAACGACTTGATAAAACGATGTGACCCTTACTAAAAGTATAAAAATGTAATAAATGTAGTAGCAGCCCCAATGGAGTCTGTGTCTAAAATCGTACCCTTTGACAAGTGGAGACTTGATTTAGCGGACCACTTCCGATGGCCTTTAGGGGTGTCGCACTATTATTTTGGCGATCAATTACTTTTCCGAGTGAGTAAAAGCTACCCCACTATCCATGACAACCTCCAAAGTAGTAATAAAGTTTATTCTTTCTAACTGTTGTAGGATTTGGCATTCCCAAGCGTATCACTATAGACAATGGTCGTCAATTTGACAACAAAGACATTGAAGTATTTGTGCACCAAGAGGAATTCATCATTTTTCTCTTCTCTTTTTCATCCTCAAGTCAGTGGACAAGTTGAGGTAGCAAAATGAACGATTTTAATGGGCTTGAAAAATAACTTGGAATGAGCAGCCGAGAAATGGCTGAGTTATCTACAAGAAGTACTATGGGCCTAACGAACTATTCCCCATACGGCTACTCAAGAGTTTCCATTTGCTTTAGTTTATGGAATGGATGCAATCACACCTATAGAAGTTACTCTTCCTTCTTTCATAATTCAACATTATTCCAAATAGAATAATGAGATGGCAGTAAAGGTTCAGTTGGATTTAATTGAGAAAATGAGAATAAAAGCTCATTTGAGAACTGTTCATTACAAGGCTTGATGAGAAACAAGTATGCATCCAAAGTTAGAAGAAGAAACTTTCAAGTGGGAGATAAAGTTCTAAGAAAAGTATTTTTACATACCAAATAAAATAAGTTCGGAAAGTTGGCTCCAAACTGTGAAAGATCTTACATTGTGTATGAAAAGATCAAGCAAGGAACATGCAAGCTCTTGGAAAAATAAGGAAACCTTTTAGAGTACCCTTGGAATGTTGAGAATCTAAGATTATATTTAGAATAAGCTTATCTTGTAAATATTTACTTTATTTTAGTTCAATGTAAATATTTGGGGCATACTCTTTCCTACCTTGGTGACACGGGGAGGTTTTAATGAGGTGTCCAAATCATAATCAATCTATCTTCTTTTGCCTTTAAAATGTGTCTTTGCTATGCTTCGTTGTATTAAATTTTATTTCCTTTAAATGAATTACCTTCGAATAACGTGATTGGATTAAATTGCGACGCCTTCAAACGGATTACTTTTGAATGGCCTGGTTGGATTAAATTTTGATGCCTTTGAATGGATTACCATCGAATGACTTGGTTGGATTAAATTTTATTAATGGTCTGGCTGGATTAAATTTTGATGCCTTCGAATGGATTATTTTCGAATGGATTATTTTCGAATGGCTTGGTTGGATTATATTTTATTGCCTTCGAATGGATTACCTTCGAATGGCTTGGTTGGATTAAATTTTGTTGCCTTCGTTTATTCTAAATTTAGATCATCTTTAAATAAAACATATGTAATTAGGGTCGGATATGAACGGAAGTAGAAAAATGTTGAAACATGGACCTGATAGATATAAAGTTAACATAAACTACCTTGGGTGATCCAAGAGCAAAATTAAACAAATCCGAAATTCGGTTACAAAATGCCTTTAGCCTAGCCAAGGACTTGTACAAATTTATCTGATCTAAATGAAACAAAATTCCTTGTCCATATCAAGGACTTAAATTCAAACACACATACACTTAAAAATAGATTAACCTTAAGGTTCGTTCCCATCGGTTTTCTCTCATTCTTTCCCTTATGGCTTTTCACCATCAGAATATTTTTCATCCTCTTCATCAGATTCATCTTCTTCTGAGTCATCGAAAATATTAAACTTATCACCTAAAGCTAGACTATGGTAAGGGATTTGTTCAGATGGTACGTACCTCCATAGATTCCTAAGAGATAGTTTGAGAAATATCTTATGGAACAACATCACCATATACGACTTAATAGATTCATCCCTTTCTTGTAATGATTCCAATATTTTGTTAGCATATGCATCCTCAACATTGGCTACCTCTTGAGCAGTATTTTCCTTAAGAGAAGTGATTTCATCTTCTTTTTATTTAAGAAGATCTTTAAGTTTTTTCTTCACTTCGGATAAATTTTGAATGATCGTTTTATCCTTAGTTTGCTGATCTTTTAAAGAAGTGATTTCCTTGGAATTGGATGACTGCAAATTAGTATAGTCAGACTGCAACTTATCACAGTTGGATTTGGTTTGAACCAACTCTTCATTAAAGGTCTTCATTTCTTTGCCCAAATTTTCATTTTTCTTTTTCTCTTCCTCTATATAGTTTTTCAAAGCTTGGATTTCATCTTATAGGGAGACAATATCCTTGGCTTAAGATATTACCTGCCTCTCCAAGTCAATGATTAGCCTTACATAACCTAAGACTATTCATCATGTTCCTTAGACACTTCGAAAGATTCACCATCGTATATCACAGTATTCTTAGGCTTGGTGAGGGAACTCTCGTTTGAACTCTTCAAAATTAAATTTCCCCTAAGTTCCCTAGGTCATCCATTTGATTACCACATTCAAAGGCTGGCCTATCATCTGGGGGAAGCAATTGGGAAAAAGGATCGGTAGAAACAACACTTTGTGGAGGAACTTCATTGGGGATGATTGAAGGGGTGACTTTGGACCAGATAATGATCTTTGAACCGACTGGAAGTTTTCTTCTTCATTTCCCTCTTATCGGTACCTTTTTACTCCTTTTTTCCATTTCTTCTTTTTAGTAGTCAGAGAATCTAATGACCTTTCCATATCTCCAACTGTAACAACAAAAACTTCCAACAGTGTTGCATCAATTTCATCAACAATGTTGCATCAATTTCATTAAATGGCCCATTACTCTCTAGTTTGGAAATAACTTGAAGTGAACCATCCTTCTTCTTTTTCTTCATCTTGTTCTTGTCACGGTGATTGGGAGCCCTATTCTTAGTTGGTAGATAAAGTTTACCACAGCCTCCTCAGTCCTTTTAAAAATTACAGAGGATCGGGGAAGAGTGGTGAACAGTTCCCATGAAATTTGACTATTTTTATATCTAAAGTTTTAGACTAAATATTTCTCACTCTAGAAATAACAACAATAAAAAATTTACCCTTATAAAGGTAAGGAAAAAGCACTTGAGTTTTTTTACTAAGGAAAATAAACCGTCAATTGTAAAAAGGGGTTATTAAATGTAGTCACTTTCATCTTTCATGTAAACACGATTACCTAGAGCGAAACCTGTTAGTATGTCCAATAACTACTTGGCACGTGTCTTAAAAAGACGATCGGATTAAAGTTGCAACCTTTGAGAAATAACTACTTTAAGCATATACTTTGGAGGGGACTTATATATAATTTTATGTATTAGCTCTCCCGAAGCAAGATTTGGAAGACGAGAAAACAACTTTCATAAAGTTGAATCGGTGGACCACTGAAAAATGGTCAACTGGGTTTCAGGAAATATGGTGAGAGCCCACCTATGGAGAACAAATCCAAAATGAGAAATAATAACATCAAAATATGGAAACAAAAGAAATCAATAAAGATACTTACTTGAGCTCTTCCAGTGTCTTATGAGCATACTTAGATTTCCTTTAGACGTGAATTTTCTACCGTTTTCCTAAGCACCACTAATAAAAAAAAGTGAGTCATCCAAGGCTTGTCAGCTTCTAGCAGGTCATCAAAACCTTTATAGTCATTCCCCATATTAAAATAATAAAAGAGGATATGACCTTTCGACACAAACCAGCCACATCAACTAGTTGCTCTATAGTCATCCAAATTTTGGGTAGTCTGGAATCTATGATGCTAGATAACAACGTACACGCGTTGGGGCTTAGTTGGCTTGGGGATAATGTTACCAAGTGTAAATACCTTACTATTTCCGGGTCTAGGGGAAACCGAAGGCCCCAATTAAGTACACCAATATAAACCACCAAATCTCCAAACTTGCAGTCCATTGGAGTATCTTCAGGTGGAAGTAGCTTCACTTTGATTGATTCGGGAAATCCCTATTTTTTATGGATCCCATCCAATTTGGATGGATGAAAATAAACGTATGCTATCCTATGTAAAGCAAGTAGATACTTGACACCAACTTTAATGAAATTGGGCCCGACTCGCCCAATAAGGGACTCGAGAAGTGGTTCGGATTTTGGCAAGATATTCTTTTTTCTTTTTTCCTGAGTCATATTCCGAGTGTCCTTAGTTTAACCGGATATCTCTAAGGGGGTATCATCCATTTTTTCTTCCGTCACTTGTGACCTTTGATGAGGGGGTATTCTCCATCTGATACATAATAAGGCAAGCCAAGCAGATCACAATAATCAAAGATTATAAAGAAACCCTAAACGCAGCATGAATCTAAGCAACAAGCAAGAAGAATAAAGATCTCAACCATAACCGAATTCTATGGAAGAAAGTAGAGCTGGTCCGCAGAGCAGAGCAGAATTTGCCGAGCAGAGCAGGATTTGTGACTGAGCAGAGCAGAATTTGTCGAGCAGAGCAGAATTTGTGACCGAGCAGAGCAGGATTTGCCGAGCAGAGTGAATTTATGACCGAGCAGAGCAGGATTTGTGACCGAGCAGAGCAGAATTTGTGACCGAGCAGAAGATGATTGATAAGAAGCACGCTCGGCCTAACACACGGATAACATCGGCCGAGCTCGATTCATAACAAAGAAGGTCAAAATAATGGTGGAATGTTATATCAATAAGCTTAGTCAAACCACTAACGTTTAAATCATAAATTCAGGCTCCATAATGTAAATGCACTCGCACATGTAGTTAGTGGGAGTAATTATTCTAGTAACTGTCATTTATCTATATGATGCATATAAATAGGAGGTGAGTATCAGATGTAAAGGGAAGATTCTATCGATAATACCATTACACATTTTTTCTATTTTCTCTCTATGTTTCTCTCTCTTTTTATTTCTTTTTCTATCATAATCATTTAGGTAATTTGTTAGGAAATTATCCTAACAGCCTTTGTTTTGAGGGTTCACTAGATTGTATAAAAGCATTATTTTCCTCAATTCGAGGGGGTTCAACAGATGAAATTGTAGGATTTGTTTTTGAAATAAGTTGCAAAGGAAGTTTTGTTGTAGTAGCATCTCCCAGGGTCGAAAGTTACCTTGGCGATTGCTAGCATCAGTAGAAGTTTCAGTTAATTTGTTCAATGAGGGAAGCTTGTCTTTAGCTTTAGAAATCTTGGTGATTCTGCGATGAGTAATTTCGCCTATACCCGATCCCATGTCGATAAAGGTCAAATGAGATTTACAATTGCTAACTTTTTTTGTTGAGAATGGTTTAGTTAACCAAACAGATTTGTCAGGATATGTAGAAGACTGGGCAATGGGGCTTGGTTTAGAAGGGATTTGTTATTTGTTAGATGAGTAAACCTTACTGTATTCAGAAGATTGATTCTCAACCACTTCACCTGGTGAAGTGGGTAATCCAGCATCGATTATGGCTTGCCTTTTTTTTATTTTTCCAACTTGGATAAATTAAGAAAACCTCATTTGACTAATACATTCCTGATTGTAAACATACAAACATTATGTAGTATTAGAAAATTTTATTTTTGCGATGAACAAGGAACAAAAAGAAGGTAAATTTTAAATTGAGAAATTTGACTATTTCTCTATCTAAAGTTTTAGACTAAGTCTTTCTCACTCTAGAAATAACAATAGTAAAACATTTACCATTATAAAGGTAGGGAATAAGCACTTGAGTGGTTTTACTAGGGAAAAGGAACCGTCAATAATAAAAAGAAGCTATTAAATGTAGCCCATTTCCTCTTTCATGTAAACATGATTACCTAAAGTGAAACCGATCAGTAGATCCAATAACTACTTGACATGTATCTTGAAAAATAGACCATATTAAAGTTGCGAACTTTGAGAAATAACTACTTTAAGCATATCTTTCGGAGGGGGTTCATAAATTATTTGTTGTATTAGCTCTCCCAAATTACTTCTGAGAGAGCTAAGGGGGCTAGATGATAGGGTTGGATTTTGTTGGAGGCTAAAACGACAAGAGGGTCGGATTTTTCTTAGGGGGGTAATTTAGACCTATAAACTAAATCATGATGAGTAAGAAATATGCCTAGTGACTCAGCTAAGTGCCTACTTTACTTATTTTTGTGCCTGTGGGCTTATAAGGCTGACCCGGTTAAACGACCCGATCCATATAGCCCATCGAACCAAAAAGATTATAAATAGCTCGAAATACAGCATTAAATGAGTTCCATTTTCTCTCTCTAAATATTAAATGCAAGCATCGTAATTCTCTCTCCTCTCTCCATGCATAGTTTAATACTACACGACTTAAATATCTTCCAAAACTACTATCCAATCAATTTTTACCAACACCAGATTCTTTAAAGCTTATTAAAAACTACGATACAACCAACATTTTATAAATGCAATTGACCCTCAATCGCTATCATCAATACGATGCATGAGGATCTCTCTTTAGACATATCGGTAATAATCAAAATGAGTAATGACATACCATTTAAAAACACTCAAGTGGCTTCATTTTGCCAAATTGTTCGCATAAATTAAAACTTCTCGGTGTCTTTCCCCCCTTAGGCTAGCAAGCATGTTGATTTGACATATAAAAATATGTTTGAGGCGATACGTAGAAGAGTCTTATAATAAACGACCCGAACCTTACAAAAAGTTCTCCGATCATGTTATGGAATGAAGACGTTCTTTTTCTATAAAATTAAAATATATAAAAAAACCTGCATATACAAAATTATATCACTCTAATACAAAGTTAATTGCTTCAAAAGGCCATTATCTAATCTTGAAGATGAGGTTAAAAAAATATTGCAACATAAAAATTATCCGAAGAATGTCAAACTCACCTCAAACTTAGAGACAATTTGTAAAAACTTAATTAAATTAAATGAACATTTCTTTAATGTACAATAAATAATGAGTTAATATATATATATATATAACATGCCACTAGAAAATATAATGTGAACAAAAATTAAAATGTTTAACATGTTTTAATATTTTAATGTGGGCATTAAGTTATTTGGACCTTTTATTAAAGCTTTTTTTATGTTCTAGTGTTAAATATGGGCGGAAATCTAATTTTCAAACGGGATGACTATACATTTTCTTTTCCTTTTTGGTTATTCTTCAGACTCACTAGCTTTGTCTAAGTTTTTATACAACATTTCTTTCTGTCTATTCTGTTGAGAGTTATTTCAGTTCCTACATTTGGGTCAAATTATACATCATGAGTAATATTTGGGTCCATTTATACACCATCAGTAACATCAACCCCTACCACATCTCTTACATTAATTTGTACATTATTATAAACATCAACATGTACACCATCATTATCATTAAATTGTAAATCATCCCCATCATCCTTTATACTTTCCTTTACACCATTAATAGAATAAGTCCGTACACCATCATTGACATTAACTTGTACATCATCCCCATCACTCTCTAAACTATCTCGTACGCCATCATTAACATCAATTGGTACACTAGCATTGGGATCAACCTGTACAACATCCTCGTTTATAATTTTCTGTAGACTGTCATTAACATCAACCTTTACACCATTAGTAACATAAACTACACCATCATTGTCACCCTCTATATTTTCGACCATT
Source organism: Limnanthes douglasii subsp. nivea (assembly GCA_036936605.1). Classification (NCBI taxonomy): domain Eukaryota; kingdom Viridiplantae; phylum Streptophyta; class Magnoliopsida; order Brassicales; family Limnanthaceae; genus Limnanthes; species Limnanthes douglasii. The sequence goes on along the minus strand of JAUPFV010000002.1, from coordinate 197,705,850 downwards.
ATCACCGCAAAAATCCTCTAGAAAACCACTTACAGACTCTGTTACAAAGATACTACTACTTCCTTTAACATCGACAATACGAATTATACTTTTATTTCTTAGTTTAGTATGAGATACAATTTCTAAGGGTGGATTTTTGTCTGAATATATGTTGACTAACCTACCACTACGAAGCTTTGTGGTTAACTCATATTAGTCCACATCTGTCTTTATTAGACTAATAGAATTGCATGAACCCGACAATGAGTAAGGGAAAACAAAATACCCTCACGGTACCTACTTCTGTAAGGGCATGTATGGTATGTAGTTTGAAGATAGAAAACTTATCCAGGTTTATGAAATCGATGATTGTTGGGTTTCCCCCTTTGTACTTTGCTTTCTTCCCCGATAATTTCCCATCGTAGTGGTAATTGACGCTAAAAAAAATCCTTATTCAAGCATGAAGTATATAAAACAAATCTATCAAATAAAACTATATAGTAAGACAAAACTATAAATATTGTGCCTTTTACTTATCTTTGTAATAATGTTATACCATCGTGAAATTAAATTTTGTGCATAAGAGAATCGTAAAGGCAGTGTAAACAGAATCTTGAAGACACGAAAGAAGAATGATGTTTTTTAGGTTTCTCGAATTAGGCATTTGGTGGTTATCAGATTAGAAATCAAGGGTTTATGATTTCTGATTTCAGTATTGGGTCTCATTTGTATGTGGGTATTGTGTCTGATTTAGGTAAGTAAGATGGGCTTGGATAATTGAGTTTTATCTTTTTAACCTTGTCTAATCCAATAAATCTAGAAAAAAAGTAAATGTTAAAACTAGGGTAAATGGTAAATAATAATATTAGATGATAAAATCTAGATGGATGTTGACTCGACAGATGACTATAAATTTCTAATAATATTATGAGACCGTTTTTTAGAGACCAATTACAACATAAGATAACAATATTTTGGCTGCCATATTTTTGCTTCTCAATAATACTTACATGTGCGAGAGATTAATAATACAAATTTTAAGACGTATGAGATTAAAATGTAAACATAAAAAAAACTAGTCATAAAAACAACTAGTCCATACAAAAACGAAATACAGCATCCTCGGTAACATATTTGAATTTTTTTCATGCGGGCTTTAGATTAGTTGGGCATATTATTAAATCTCTTATATGTTCTGGGTTTAAAGATGGTCTAGAGCCTAATTTGGAGCCTGCGGTGACTATAAATTTTATCTTCTTTCTTGGTTATTCTTTATAGTCGCCAGCTCTATCAAGGGTTCTAAACCCATGTTCCCTTAAGTTTGGCGACTGCCTTTCAAATCATAATCTAAAACTTATGCATGTCTACACTTGCTTCGTATAGTTACTGTGTTGAAGGGTGTGTAGTTTGTAGTATGTGCATAATTGTATGGGTTGGAATTATACACATCTTTGTCATGTTGTGTTGTAGTACGTTCTACTGTGTGTATTCTCTAGTGAATATTGTTCGTGTGTGCTTGCATTGAATCTCTATTTTGTAATATTGTGCTATTATGTGTGTTGTATCATACAGAGCTATACTGAAATTCTCAAATATATATATATTGACCACAAAACATCTTTATCAAATATATAACAAAAAATTATAACACACAGAGGAACCAAGTAGCAATCATACACATTTAAGGACTTAAAACAACACAGAAACCAAACCTATAAACATAGTAAATTATATACTTGGGTTGATCTCACAGTCAAACTAGGCCACAAATATATCAGCCCCACCTTGGTACAAAGCCATGCTCTTTGTTACCTCTATGATCCCCCCAGTTACCAGTTGTTTGATTATCATCTCGCTGAAACTTTGAGTTGTTGTTACCGTATGCATACATCGTCTGATACCCTCCATTTCATGATCCTGAATTATCACCGTATCTTTGAACCGGACCATAATTTCCCCATTTCCTCCCGCCCCACCTGTTATCTCCAACACTTACAGATTGTGAAACACTATTTTGGTTCCAAGAATCGTCCCATCCTTTGTCTCTGACACCTACAGATTGCAGAGCATTATTCTGATTCTGTGAATTTCCCCACCCTCTACTTAACTCTTGTTTTGTTCCCCAAGAGTAATTTCCCCGCCTTATACCCATCTCATGTTTTGTTCCCCATGAGGGAGTTCCTCACCCTTTATTTGACATCAATGTCTTGTCGTCATGTTTTGTTCGCCAGGAATTATCCCACCCGCTATCAATCTTTTCTAATTCTTCCGATTTTGAGGAATCACCCCACCTATTATCATCACCCCAACCATTATCATCCTTATAGTCGTTTACATTACCCACAGTTGTTAATTATTCCAGCCAAAGACCAATAGCAAACAATTTAGGCTGATTATTTTCACAAGGATTAGCATCGATTGGAGGAACATATGTCAAGTTTTTAGTCTCATTCTTTTGATACCATTCATCCCCACTTTCTTCGAAAATGTCCTTCTCCATGTCCTCCACAAGTTCCAATTCAATTTCATCAATATATATATATCCCGATCAGGAAGAGGAATGTCGAATGGATTGTTCTTTGTCTTTGCCTAAAAACGTTGTTTTGCGGTTCTAAATGCCTCATCTGCAACTGAATCATTCCATTTCATTATATCTCTCTGGCGCGTGTACTTTGACGCCTCGATCACCTTGCGCCACAGTATTCTTCCTATCACATAACATAAAAAAATCTCATTATGACACCCCACAATCACGTTCATCTGTATCACAGTCGTAAGGTCGTGCCGGTGGGTACCGATAAGTTGTCTATTGATTGTAATTATATCTACGAGAAGGTCAATATCTCCAGTTCCCAAGCTTTGAAGAAAATATCATTCTTAGAATTGACCTGTTTATGATTATGATTATGTTTATATTTATGTTTTGTTTTTCAGAAAGCCAAAAAGTCGAAAAAGAATTAACTGTTTGCTTAATACTACTGGTAAAATGAACGATGCGTAGCAAAAGATAAAATCTTGTGGAAATCGTTTATATAGAAATGAATATATCGGATACTAGCATTTCACAACCCAAATTATCCAAAAATATATTTCACCGTGGTTATTTTTATCTTTAAATATATCTTTTTCATTGTATATCGAATATCGGTGATATAAAAAACTACAAAAATAACCGAACAATTTATCTAGTTATAATGAAAAAGATACATTACAAAAAGAAAAAAAGAACTGAACAACTTATATGGCAATATAGGATACTAGCATTTCACTTTTTCACTTTAGATTTTTTTTCATTTTTTGAAACAACTTATATCAAGTTGTTTGGAATTGAAAACTAAATTATATTTTTAGAAATATTGGTTTGATCGGCATTCTTGTTTTCAATTATAATTAGGGTCAAACTATATATACCCAATTCAGGTTTAAGTATACCCAATTTTGAGTATACCCGAAGTTGATCTAAATATATCCAATTTTTTCCAAAAATACCCTTTTCTAGGTATATAAGCCAATTTGTTTTACTAACTTCCATCCACAATATTTTTCCCTACACTTTCTCTCACTTCCCTCACTTCTCTCACTTCTCTCTAACTCTCAAACACTCTCACTTCTCTCTCAATTTTTCCGGCAAGCTACCACCACCACCACTCCTCCTCCTCCTTCATCATGGTGAAAAACAAAAACCCCCCACCACCACCTACATAAGTTCCCTAATCTAAATTTGTTTGTTAATTTTGTTAGTTTTAGGTATGAATTTAGGATTTAAGTTAGATTTAGGGTAGAATTTAGGGTTTAAGTATAAAATTAGGGTTCGAATTAGGCAAAATATTAGGGTTTAGTGGCCATTTTCCAGCCAAGTTGTCGGCTGGAAAATGGCCGGCAGAGGGCAACGATGGTGCTGCCCTAGGCGCACCACCGGTGCGAGCAGCTGTGTCGCTCGATACAGCCTGCTGTGCACTTATGGTGCACAACCTTTTTTAAAAAACAATTGCCCGATCATAGTTTTAAAGGTTTTACTATTGCATTTTTTTTAACAAAAAATTGAAATTTATAAGAAATAACTTTCTATAGGGAGTTCGGTTGCGAATTAGAGTGTTGTTTTTTTAATTTTGTGGGTTACATCATATGTTACTATTATTAATTTCGTAATTTTTTTGTATTTTTGTAGGCCAGACGCGGTTGAGGAGCGACGTCTTCCTCGATCTAGGGCGTATTCCCCTGGGTCATAGGCTCCATCCCAAGGGAAGAGTCTAAAGACTGTACGGGCCGTCGAGGATGAGCGGGTCTGCGATGCCAAGCGCAGACGGGATTTAGCTGAGGACCCTGAGACTATTCGTATTAGGGAGGAGGAGGACAGAATAAGGAGTGATCGGTGTTTGCGCCGAATCAACCATGGGAAGAGGAAAGAAAAAAACTCAGATATTGCAGTCGATGATAGTAGAGGCGGAGGCTCCTCACAACGCGAGACGTCTTCATCACACCGATCACCACCTCCCACTTCTAGTGATCCACCACCTCCCTCTCCCGCTCGCAGAGCTCCATCCCCTGCGCATACTAGTACACATCCACCACCTGTTAGTTATAGGGTGGATGCCACTAGGGACCCTGAGCAGGACACCATCGATGAGGAGCATATCGATGCGATCCATACAGAGGAGCAACGGAAGACGTTTGCATTTCTCAAATGCAACAAGATACCTCTGTTTCCTGACTACAAGGAGCACGAGGCGTATCACGTTTTCATAGGATAGGTAAGTACCAAACTATTAAACGTCTAGTTTCTTATTTTTACTATTATTAATTTCTGACTTAGTTTTTTATTACAGGGTCGCACTACATTAGGCATACAGGCACATTATAATGTGCTTCGTATGTGGGACCTCAGTGCTCAGCCAGAGGTGCAGCGACATTTGGCACGGACTCTTTTCGGTCTTTTTATAGCCCACTTGCCTCAGTACTTCACGCACTCCGTACTTGATGAGGTATTCGTTGAGCGTTGGCATCAGGAGACCAACACGTTCCATTTCTTATTTGGGGAGATGACGATTACCCTCAACGATGTCAGCTGCATTACATGTCTTCCTATAGTTGGCCAGACCTTGGATGTAGTCACGGCTCCACGTGATGAGGCATACAGCTATTATGCTAGTATGTTAGGTTTGAAAGTGGATGAGGTCTGTGCAGAGATACAATCCACTAGAGGCGTTGGCTTCAACATCAAGTGGCTGTGGGAGACTTTTATCAGCGGTCGCTGCGTCGAGCAGACTGATGCTGAGACTATCCGCCAGGTATCACGAGCATACCTGATGTTCTAATTTGGTTGCACTATTTTTGCGGATACTAGTCAGAAAAGTGTCAAGGCTGACTACTTGTACAGGTTGTCGAATGTGGATACTGGGTTGTGGAACATCGCATGGGGTACGAGTGCATTGGCATTCCTGTTCCGTGGTTTGGGTGATGCTTCGAAAGCATCGAAGCATAACCTTTACGGATTTTTAGCTATGCTTGATTACTGGATTTATGACCACTTCCCCGCGTTTAGATCCTCAGAGAATGCGGACCACGTAGCGAGACAGCCTAGGATTGTGAAGTGGCTACCAAAGCGGATTGTTGGGCAAAACATCCGCCCCAAATCGGTTGTTCGTACTCTCCTTGCAGATCAGAAGGAGACAAATGTAAGTGTTTAAATTTTAGTAGTCAGGAATAGTCTAATATTAAGTTTTATTTTTTAAAAATGTAAGTGTTTTAATTTTTTGGAACAGGTCATATTTGAGCCATACCAGGATATCAGAGTCCAGTTCCCCGTGCAGGAGATCCGCACCATCATTTATCCGTTGCGGATGATGAGCACGGTCGAAGGGTACATGCCTGATCGGGTTATGCGCCAGTTCGGACGGGTTCAGGATGAGCCCGAACTCCCACTTGTACTCCGACCGGGTTACAAGAAGGGAGATTTGGCGAGGTACACATGGCGAGATAGCACATGGCTTGATTGGCGTCAGCACATGTTATCTGAGGAGTGGTTGACCGTTACCATTGCCACATATAGACAGTCTACGACGAACACATACTGGAGGTACCTGACTGAGTATGGTTTGCATACTATTACTCCACCACCACGTACTACGGACGACAGATTGCTAGACGTTGTTCGCTTGATTGTTACTATGCCTGTAGATCGTGGGGAAGCGGGTGCGCTTAGGTGGAGAGATCAAGTCCTGCAGCTCTTCTCTCCTTGGTTGTTTGTCCTTATTATTGGACTTGTTTTAGCTTTGTTGTGATCTATCTTTTTCATGGACGTTGTAGTTGTTTATCCATTCGTCTACGTCGAAATGTCTACGTCTAGATAAATGCCTCAATCTCGTACTCGTGAGGAGGTAGCCACTAGGTACAAGTGTATAACTGGTGGACCGATGTTCTTGGTGTTTAACGAGCCCCCAAAAGTTAGGAATGAGGCATTTGACTCATTCGGTTTAATGATCACAGACTATTTGTCTTTAGAAATGGCAGAATACGTTCATTCTCAAATTTCTATGAAAGAGGAAACAATGCGTATTCTCATCGACAATGGAGGCTACGATTTTGACTAAATTTCTGTTCAATGTCAAGTTATCTACCTATGTTTATGCGATGTTGTTGTTGCTTGTTTGTAACGTTTAATATTAAGTTATGAAATGATTAGTTGCTTATCGTTATACGTTGGAAAATTTCATGAATTACGGTCAAATAACTGAAATACAAAACGTTATGATAACGTAAACAAAATTCTAAACAACACAAATCCGACCAAAAGACATAAAGCGACAAAAAGCCATAAATCCAATTGAAACATGAACATAAATCCGACCAAAATATATAAATCGACTACTAAAATTCATCAAGATTAGTGACTTCTGGGAATGAACAAACTGTTATGCATTGTACATGGTCCGCATGGTAGAAACACTATCTTCGTTCAACTTCTTAGCACCATTCAGTATATCTCTAAGGTTAGTACCAATGTAGGTCGCTTGTTCAACATATTCCATATCTTCATCATTCAAACAGCCAGCAAAAGAATGACCATCTAGATGTTTTAAACTCTCATGGTTATGAATACCACATTTCACTTCTAACTTCCATTGATATGGTTCCACCACTAACCCGAGAAGCTCAAATGGTCAGTCAATCTTTTTCGTTCCTGTAGACTTCCATTTACGGTATTTTTCTGCTACTCTTGGAGTATATTTCCCCCCCTCTCACACTGGAAATACATCCTCGGACTTATTCTACTATGTACTTTGTCGCGCCGACTTATGTTGATAACCATACCATGGAGTTTTCCTGTCTTCGTAACCTATTTTATCAATGCGTCGTGTGTGTAGAACTCGGTAGTGAAGAACAAATGACTGTAGTCAGTAGCGAAAGGTTCCTCAGTCCCATTGGCGACATCCGTCCCCTGTTACACAACAATAAACCACAATAAACATTCAGGTATAGTTAAAAACTGAAAAAAAAAACCTTGATTTTTTTGGAAAAATCTGCACGAACCGAAGGTTAAGAGGACTAGAACCGGTGGTACTGAGGCCTCGGCACCGACCGGCAGGTGGTCTTAGCACCACCGGCTCCTGGCCATGGAACCGGGGGTGCGTAGGTCACGCACGGCCGGTTCTAAGGCCAAGAAACGACCGTGCGTAACCTACACACCACTAGTTCCATGGCCAGGAACCGGTGGTGTTAAGGCAACCGGTCGAAATTTTTACCTTCTCCTCCGGCGATGGGTGCTTCTCCGATGATGGTGGCGGCTTGTCCGGCGACTCCAACTCTTTTTCCGGCAACATTTCATCATCCCTTATCTCTGGCGACATCAACTCCTCCACACTGATCCCTAGTTCTGCTTGAGTCATGATCGATTTTGTGTTTTAGGTTGAATGTTCTTGATTTTGTTATAAAGTTTGAACTTGGTTTCAAAATTTTTAAGGAGACTAAGCTAGTTGGCTCATAAATTTAGTAAATAAAAATGTTTGTTTGGGTATAGATAGAAAAATAGGTTATTTGGTGAATTGGGTATACTTAGGATACACTTAGTAGTTTTTTTTACTTAATGACAGTTTCAAAATTAATTTTCTTGTCGAGGGTAAAAAGGTAAAAAAAAGTCGAACTAAAGTCAAAGGAAGATTTTGGGTATACTTAAACCTGAATTAGCTACATACCCTTATAATTATATATAAAAATAAATGAGTTCTCTAGATCCTCAGCTTCCCATTCAGTTTTAACCAAAACAATAATCATCAAAGTACAACACACCAGAAAACATGGGCTCGACGTCTTTAGTTGATGACTCCAAGAACAGAGGAGGCCTAATATCTAATGATTAACTCGATCATTAGTCTTCAATCGATGGAAGAATTTCCCATTCTTCAGTCTTCTGAGAATCATCAACAACAAACAAAGAAGAAATTTTTCGATCTGTTTAAAACTGATGAAAATTCTGTGACGTTGGACCCTGAATTTGTCAGAAGAACAGAGGATCACTTTTCAGGGCAGTACATTGATAAGGTTAAAGAATCTTTAACCAAGAAATCCAAAATTACCTTGATAGGAAAGTTCAGTAATGGTGTACCAAAGAAAGTGAAACTTGAAAGTTTCTTGGCAACGTTGAAGTTCAAAGGTCCATATAGTTATGAGGTATGGGATTCGCATCATATTTTCTTTGAATTTGAGTTAAAGGAAGATGTTTCAAGGTTCTGGTCTCGAAATGTATGGAGATTTGATGATACAGTAATGAGAATCTTGAGATGGAATCAAGATTTCAATGAAAAAATCGAGAACCCAACTGTCTTGACCTGGGTTCGATTTGAAAATTTGCTTGAGTGCTTATATGATATCGGTTTGGTCAGTGATATGGATTCAATTATAGGTCCTACATACAAGGTTGTTGTTCCTCATAAAAATCGTGCTCATACTAATTCCTGTTACACTCAAGTTGAGGTTGATATCTCCAGAAAGTTACAAAGAAAGTTGTGGGTCGGTTTTGGAAGCAACGATGGATAATGGGTGTCAGTCAGTTATAAGAATGTTCCATCGTATTGTAATGGTTGCTTTCATATTAGGAATAATCTGTATGTGTGTAAGAAATCATCAGGAAAAGTATAAGGTTCTCAAACCATAAAAGAAAACAGCAAAGTTGAAGATGCCAAAGATGATAAAGAAGATAATTGTAATATGGACCTTCAGTTGATACTACTGGATCAAGAAATATGAACATCATTAAAGTTTATAGGCGAAAAATTAAATCGATAATAACTCAGAAGGATCAAGAAGATAAGATGAATGAAAACAGTAAGGAGGGGAAGCCTGAATCCTCACAAGTTCAATTGAGTAATACTTTAAACCAGGAAAATGAACATAATGAATTACATTCTCAAGATAATAGTAAGGAAGTTATAGAGGCTATTGTGAAGATTGATGAAGATCATTATAATGATCATTCTCCAGACCCAAACATTGGTAGCTGTTCTCCTTCTCCAACACTTTCCCCACAACAAAGCTTTAACAAAATAATAACCTCCAAGTTGAAATCTGCAAAAAGAAGAAGGTCTACTGGTAAGTTAACTATCAAGTCTCTTAGTTCAAGGGACATAATTTTCAAATCATATTCTGAAAATAATCAGAGTGAATAGTTGGAATGCTAGAGGTGTAAATAACAAGCCTACCTTGAGAAGACTTAAATCTATGGTTACATCTGAATATATCAAGGTGTTTGCTATTCAAGAACCTATGTCTAAGGGTGAGAAGATTAATGCAGTTGCTGAGGAGCTTGGTTTTGGAGATTGTTTTGGTAATGTTTCGAATAAGATTTGGGTTTTCTGGATGACTAATGTTAATATTAATATTGCTCTTAATGTTGATCAATGCATTCACATGGAGATGGATTATCCTGGAATCACTGAGAAAGTCTACTTAACTGTTGTATATGCTAAATGTAATCGTATTCAGAGGTTGGACCTTTGGGATCGTCTCAGAGCTATTAGTGATAATGATAAGGATTGGATGTGTGTGAGTGATTTTAATATTATTTCATCCCATGATGAGCAGCTGGGTTGCATAACTTCTTGTCAGGCTAGCATGGATAATTTTAATAATACTGTAAGATGTTGTAACCTTAATGATGCTGGATATAGTGGCTTGAAGTTTACTTGGTCTAGAAGTAACAAGTGGAGAAGGCTAGATCGTGCTCTTATTAAGATAAATGGATGGCTACTTTCACTGATACTCAGGTTTTTCACATGGTCAGAACGTGTTCTAACCATGCCCCCTTCTTATTTCTTCTAACTCACATAATGCTAATGATGCTATCTTGAAAAAACAAATTTAGATATCTTAACACTTGGTCCAATGATGCTTCTTTTTTAAGTGTTGTTGAGTAGGATTGGAACCTCCCAATTGATAGTCATCCAAGCAACACCTTTTGGTATAAACTAAGAAGGCTCAAAGGCTGTCTGAAGATTTGGAATAAGGAGCATTTTGGCAATGTGTTTGACAATGTTAAAGAAACTGAATGCAAGGTCAAGAATATGGAAATACTTCATTATACTAACAATAATAATCAGTCTGTTGCTGAGTTAGCCAGGGCTAATAGTATGTACTTAAAAGCTCTTAGAAATTCTGACTCTTATTTGAGACAGAAATGTTTCAATAATTAGTTACATGAAGGTGATAGAAACTCAAAGCTTTTCTATAGTTATGCTGCTAAGAAAAGAAGGAAAAATGAAATAAGAGTGTTAAAGATGGTGATACCTGGATTTTAGACAAGTTAGAGATTGGGAAGTCAGCTGCTGATTACTTTAAGAGAATCTTCATGTTTGACCCTTACAAAAGCAAAGAAGATGAGAATAATCTACTAGATAGTAAGAATTTTAATTGCTTTCCTTCTATTGTGTCAACTAAAGATAATAATATGCTGCTTGATATTGTCACTGAATATGAGATTTGGGGCATCATTTGCTGCATGAAGAATGACAACTCTCCTGGTATAGATGGTTTCAACCTTTATTTCTTTAAGCATTGATGGTCTATCATTAAAATGGATTTGTGTATTTCCTTTAATGCTTATATTCAAGGCAGTTTCATCCCTACTGGTCTGTTTGCAACTGGTATTTGTCTTGTCCCTAAATCTACTAACCCTACTTGGTGGAATAGTTATAGACCTATTGGTTTATGCACTTTTATCAACATAATATTGTCTGCCCTTATAAATCATAGGCTATCTATCATCTTGCCTAGAATTGTTTCTCCTGCTCAGTTTGCTTTTGTCAAAGGTAGACTGATTCATGATAATATATTATTGGCTAAAGAGATTCTTTATGATATTAACAAAAGGCCTAAAAGGGTAATACTGTTGTCCAGTTAGATATGTTGAAAGCATTCGACAGGATCTCTCACTCTTTCATTCTTAAAGTTTTTCACTCTTTTGGTTTCAGCATGAAATTTGTTAATCTAATTGGGAAAATGATTACTGATGTTTATGTTTCAATGTTAATTAATGGTGAAACTTTTGATTATTTCAAAATGAAGAGAGGATTAAGGCAAGGGGATCCTATTTCCCCTAACCTTTTTATCATTGGTGAAGAGTATCTTAGTAGAAGCCTTGACATTCTGTTTAATGCTAATCCTAAAATGTGCTATTATTCTAGATCTTCTTTCATCATTCCTTGTATCATGTTTGCTGATGATATTCTAATCTTTACTAATAGCATGCCTAACTCAATTGATACTCTTAGTAGCTGTCTTGATTTATACCATCAAACTTCTGGTCAGGCTATAAACAAGAATAAAACTAACCTTATTGTTTCTTCTAAGTCTTCTAATGTGCAGAGCCTTAAGTTGCAAACTGGTTTTGAGGTGGACTACCTTCCTATCTCTCATCTGGGTGTTACTATCTCTAATAACAACAAAGCTTTAATCTTTAATCCTATCCTGAACAAGATTACAGTAAGTTGCTTTCATATGGTGGCAGGTTATCTCTTGTTAACAATGTCCTTCTACCTATGGCTTATCATTGGATTCAATGTTGTGAAATTCCTAAAGGTATTATTTTAAAGATTGAAAATACATTTAATAGATTTCTTTGGAGAACCAATTATAACCAAAAGGCAATTCACTGGTCTACTTGGTCTTATATTTGTAAGCTTTTTGGAGAAGGAGGTCTAAATATCAGAAAACTTATTGACATTCAGAATTCCTTCTCTCCAAAGCTTTGGTTCAAGCTAAGGAAGAATAGTTGTCTTTGGTCGAATGTAATGAATGATATATATTGTAAAAATGCTCATCCTTTATACATTAACAACATCAAGGCTTCTTCAGTTTGGAAAAGGCTTTGCAGTATAAGAAAGCAAGCTGATAGAAACATAACCTGGATCCTTGGCAGATGCAACATGGACTTCTGGAAAGATTCCTGGCATGGCCTTCCTGCTATTGCTACTGATCAGAACATTAACTGGTACATTGATGTTAAGGTTAATACATTTTGGCATAATAATTATTGGATGTTAAATGAAGTGCAGGCTAATATCGATAATGAAAGAATGCTGATGATCAATAAGACTCAGATTTCAGATAAGGATGATATAATCTGTTGGAGGCTTTCGAAGAATGATCAGTTCAATTTGAAGCTGACTTGGGAGAACATAAGAACTACTCACAATTTTGCAGGCCTATATATGAAGATTTGGAACTTTAAAATCCCCAGGAAGTTTTCTTTTATAACTTGGAAGCTCTTACACAACTTCATTGCATTAGATTCTATTATGATGAGGAAGCATGTTAGCATGGCATCTAAATTTGTATACTGTGATAATTGTGAAGATAAAAACCATTTATTTGTTAGCTGTTCTTTTGCTTGGCAAATATGGAATTGGTTTTCCTGTATCTTTAAAATCAAAATCAAAAGAACTATGGTTCTCAGTCACTTGTTAAGGTGTTGGTTCTGGTTTTCAAAAATTAAATTCCACATTACTCACCTCATTCCCTAAGCCATTTGTTGGGTGATTTGGAAAGCAAGAAACTCTATAAAACATAAAGATCTTCATATAAATGTTAATATTGCCATTGATAACATCATTAATATAATCAAAGGGGTTGAAGTTTCTGGAAAACTTAACCATAAGCACTGGTTGAAGTCTTATAATGCAGGTGTAATTCTGGGATGTAGTTCTATTGAAAGGAAAAGAAAGCTGATGTACCTGAGATGGATTACTCCTGCTCAAGATCGCCTTAAGATGAATGTGGATGCTTCTTGTGCATTCAATGGTGAAGCTGCTACTGGTATCATATTTAGAAACTGCGATGGAGATATAACTCAAGCTTTTGGTAATCTGATTGGTAAAGCTACTCCTCTTCAAGCGGAAACTGTGGCTTTGCTTCAGGGTCTCACTGTCTGCTTTAAAAACAATTGGACTCGAGTTGACATTGAGTCTGACTCGTTCGTTCTGATCAAGCAGCTCTCTACTAACTATGATTCTGATTTTGGCGACCCAAATGTAAGATATTGTAGAAATCTCATTGATAAAAGCATGATTCTTAAGCACATTTCAAGGGTCCGGAATCAGGCAGCTGATTGGCTTGCCAAATGGACCCTTAAATGTAAGCTTAAGCTTCATTTTCAGCAACACAATATTCCTTCGAATCTTCTAGCAATATCATTTCTTGAAAGCTTAGGGTTAGGATACCTTCAATGTGCTTAGTTTGATCTTTGGTACTGCTAGTTTTGTTCTTCTTGTAGGTGCTTTGGAGGCTTGGATATGGAGGAAAAAGATGAAGTGGAGTCTGGTGTTTGAAGATTTAATTTTTGAAAATTTTGGCGTCCCTAATTATCGTTCTCCTTTTGGAGCTTTGGAGCCTTGACAAAGAAAGAAGAAAGCATAGCGAATTCTGATGTTTTTGGTCCCTATTTTCATTTTGAGTTTGACGGGAATCATTTATTTCCTTTTTTTTCATGTTTTAATTTTGGGTCTAATAGCCTTTTTTGGTCTTTGAATTTTGTAACTCTTCATTTTATTAATCGAATTGTGTCCTTTGATTATATATATATATATAAAAGGTGGGCTTTAAATTAGTTGGGCCTATTTTTAAAAGCTCTTTATGGTGTGAGGCCTAATTTGGAGGCGTCGGTGACTATAAATTTGCTCTTCCTTCCCGGTTATTCTTCGGAGTCGCTAGGTCTATCAAGGGGTTCTAAACCACCTTTGGTTCTCTCGGTTGAGAAACTCATCTGGGAGAATGAGCTGAGGTTTGTTTGAAATGCTGTTCTTCTTTCTTCATTGAAGTTTTAGATTAAAATAGTTTCAGCTGCAACATCTCTTGGTTCTAGTTTTTTGAAATTGTCCGTGCAAATGACGGGATTTCTACTCTGGAATCTTACTTAAGCAGAGGCAAGCACAGTTAGATGCTTGTAGATCTCCAAGTAAACGTCATAGATAAAGTCGGTAGACGTCGACGGACCTTCCGAGCTCCTCCGTTTACCGTCGGTCCCATATTCCATTACCTTATGGAGCAGCGTCGTTGCCTTTACCATTTGGGGGTGGCCATGGCACATACATTCCATTCAACTCGATTGATTAGCTTTTTCTTCTTTGTTTCAGTTGACGGGGGATTACAATCCAAATCCCTATCATTCGAAATTGGGGCAAATCGAATCAGTATTTGTAAATCCCAAGAGTAAACGTCAAAAATGGATGATTCTTGTTGATGTTGAGGGTTCTTCTCTGTCTCTGTTATTGAGAAGTTCCTCCATCGATGATGGGTTAGGTCTCATATTCCATCGCCTTGTATAGCAACGTTGTCGCCATTACTATTTGGGAATTGCCATGAGACATACATATATACTATTCTATTGAAATTCTTATCCTATGCGTATGCCTTTCCCAATGATGAAATCAGAAATTAAAAGAACACCATCTTTCGGGACTTAATGGTTTCTATGAAGCCTTGCTGATATTCTGTGATTCTGAGGTATCTCCAAAACTTAATTGGGTTTGTTAAACCCATCTTCACGCTCGTATCATCTCTGTCTACTGTATATTTACACCAAAGTGGCCGTGTTAATATCTGCTATAGGCTTGTCGGGATGGGTTCTGGTGCTTTCTTTCTTTTGATGGTATCTGTCTTTATCATCTTTTTCTACTCATTATACTAATGTTAGTTTGAATGTTTGTAAAGATACCCCAATATTGTTCGTCGATGTTTCGGCTATAGATTATGGGGCATAAACAAGACTACTACCCTTGGAAATTCTACTCATGTTACTGACAATAATGATAATAATAGTTTGGTTGTCCTGTAATTTGGTGCAGCGATGTATGGAAGTTTAGCAGTTTGGTGCAGTTTCTTCATGTCTGCGGCAGTTCATACAATTTGGTAGAGATTGTCCAGTTTGATGGCTGGTGTACTTTCTGCATTGTTGTTTGATGGCTGGTGTAGTTTCTGCATTGTTCACTTTCGTGTGCGTCGCAGGTTGTTTGGGCAGTTTGCCTGTTCAGTTGGTCACTTTTTTGGTAGAGTTTGGGCCTTGCCGTGGAATAAAACTCTATTTGAGGTATGGTTTAGTAATGGAAGACGAAGCTGGATGAACAATTCAATAAGCCTATTTTTCTTATGTACTAAAATAATAATTAGAAGATGTCTCTTGTTTGATAGTAGTTAGGTGACTGAGATTTCTTATTGAACAAGCAACAATCTGGAAACTAAAATGAGAATAATAAAAGGAGTGTTTATCTGATTAAGGTCATGAATTTAACTTGATTAGATTATAGGTGAAACTAAACCAGGAAGGAAGAGTTTCAAGTTAATAAGACAACATTAATGACAACATTCAAGTCGGACAAATGTATTTACGGGTAAGTCAATTGAGTTCGACATGTTTTTCATTAAATATATGGGTTCACGGAAACCTTTGAATAATAATATTCAAATGTACAATATCTTTTCGTCCATCCAATTACACTCACCTTTTATCGATTAGAAGTGGGATTTATGTTAGTTTGTAGGTGAGGAAAGAGTCGTACCACCTTTTTACCGCATCTAGTTTGTCCAGTTTGTAGGTGAGGAAAGACCATAACACCACTTTTTCAAGAGGTTCTATCTTTACTAAATTTTACAAGTTTACTATTTTTTTTTGTATTTATTAAACTCAAGAATCAATTCTTGAGACATTGAAGTATATAACCCGAATATATATTCTCTATGCTACAATAAATATTAGGTATGAGAGTGATTTGATTGCTCCGAGATAGAAGATGCATGACTCAAACCTATGATTGAGTCTTCCGAAGGCTTAATCTTGTGATTAAATCCAATTCAGAAAAAAATATCTTTTAATGTAATTCTGCCACCGTAAAAGGGAAGCTGTGAATTTGTAAGTCTACTCTTTTTTGAGAAAGGGTATAACATATCTCTCACAACTTGAGATTTAATCTTCTGTTGCAGTTCATCAATCATACGAGATAAGATAAAAACCTCCAAGTTTACTATTTTTTTACGTATCTATTACACTCAAGAATCCATTCTCTAGACAACAAAGTATATAACCCCAATGTATATTCTCTATGCTACAATAAATATTAGGTATGATAGTGATTTGATAGCTCCGAGATAGAAGTCGCATGATTAAACCTATGATTGAGTCTTCCGAAGGCTTAATCTTGTGATTAAATCCAATTCAGAAGAAAATCTCATTTTTTAATGTTTCGATTTTGAGAAGTAAGCATGATTAAGTGTTTCAAAACTTAGGATCGCATGTTATGTTAGAACTCAATCCAAAATAAGCCCAAATTTTATAACTTAGGGTTTCTACTAATCTAGGGTTATATATATATGGGGGCAAATAATCTATGTCTGATTGATGTGCAAATAATCTATGTTTTTTTTTTAATTTTGGACATGTTGTTTGGGACATCTAAGGCTTTAAAAATTAATTATGATGTGTACTTGATAGAGCTATGTCAGCAACTCTTGATTTGATATTCTTGAAAGAGTATTGACTAGAAAGGATCCTACATAGTTACATATTAGATTTTATTTGCAAGACATAAATGCATGTAATAAAGAAACATAAATCCAAACTGGATTCAAAGATAACCATTGTGTCTTTGTTGTATATGATAATGAAGAGTATGACTCCAAACTCTATGATCCTAAGAAGTATAAAGTAATGAGAAGTAGAGATGTGACATTCTTTGAGATTGAAAATCGTGCATATCTTTTAGGTATAAGATTTACTTCTACGTGTGATATAATTTTTATTATTATTAATTATGTTTTTCTTATACTATTACTTATGAAAATCAACCGACACGTGAGAATGTTATTGAGGATGTCCCGATGGTGATTTACAAGATTATAGTGATGATGATTATTTTAACGAGACCTTATATGAGGAAGAACTTCATGATGAATATGTTAATGAGCAGAGGGGGAGTAACCTACCCCTCACACGTGTGATGCACATGTTCGAAGGTCAACTAGAGAGAAAAAACTTTCAACAACGTATCCAATCTTAGAGTTTATTCTAGTTACAGAAGACGGAGAGCCGATAAATTATCAAGAAGTGTTACCTCACAAATATAAAACTTTTTGTTTGATGTTATGAAAGAAATATGACTTTTTTTTATAAAATAATGAAACTTATGAACTAATGCAACCTCATAGTGGAAATAAATTCTTAAAAAATAGATGATTATTAAAAAACAAGAGAGATTTTGAAAATATTAGCGATCGAAAAGCAAAATTTATAGTAATAGGAAGCAATCATAAAAAATTGAATTGATTTGGATGATTTTTTTTATCATGTTGTCAAGAACTTCTATCAAATTGGGTTAGGTTTAGCTGCAAGTATTAATCTTGGTTTGGAACAACGTGATATAAAAATCGTTTTACATGATGACTTGCATTAAAAAATTCTACGTGGAGAAACCTGAAGGTTTTGAAGATGAAGGGAAAAAAGTTTCGTTGTAAGCTGAACACAAGTCTCTACGGTCTTAAACAGGCGCTAATGCAGTAATATCGGAAATTTATCTTGTTTATGACAAATAATGGTTACAAACAAACTCATGCGGATCCTTGTATCTATTTAAGAAATTTCCACAGAGGTAATTTCATGATACTTCTTCTATATGTAGAAAATATTATGATAGCCGGACAAGATTTTGAGATGATTATCAATTTGAAGAAAGACTTAGTCAAATAATTTGACATGAATGATTTGGGTTCAACAAATAAAATCTTAAACATATAGTTTGCTCGTTATTGGAAAGCTAAAAACTTACAGCTATCACATGAGAAATATATTGAGCGTATATTTGCAAGGTTCAATATGAAGAATGTCAAGCCGTTTAATAATGATGAATAAAAATATATTAAATCATGCTCTCATCAAATACACCATTAGCTACACACCTCAAGTTCAGCAAAAATGTGTGTCCTACAACAGAGTAAGAGAAATAAAGTATGTCAATTATTATTTGCTCTTCTGTTGGTTGTTATTTGATGTACGATCTGATCTATGCAAGACCAAATATTCAAATGACGATGGTTCACTGAGTATAAATTTATCTAATCAAGGTAAATTTTAGTTTGAAGCAGTAAAATGGATTTTAATATACTTGAGAGACACTTCTTCTTTGATTTTATTTTATGGATATGTTAAACATATACTTGAAGGACATACAAATGCTGACATGACTGGTGATTTTGATAACCAGAAATCTACTTCAGGTTATGTGTTTATATTTTTAAGAGGAGTCATTCATGGCGACCCAAAATACAAAAATGTATAGCATTGTCAAAAACTGAAGCATAGTATATTGCAGCAGAGGAAGCAAACAAAGAGAATATTTGTCTTAAAAGGTTTATTCGAGAGTAAGGGTTGAATAAAGATTAATAGGTAATATTATGTATAATTTGAGAAAGAATCTAATGTATCACTCACGTACAAAAAAATTGATGTGAGATATCATTGGTTGCGGGATGTGATCGAGAATAAAAAATAAAGTTAAAGAAAGTTCACACTGATAAGAATTAGTACATGAAGAGTTGAAAGATAGTCCGAGGAGGATTTTGTGATAGAGAAATACTTTAGAGTCAAACTTAGAGAGAGAAAGTGTTAAAGTAGTAGAGAGAGAAAGTCGTACTATTCATCTCGAAATTTGTGAAGCGTGTGTGGTCCTTTTATAGTACAATTGCGGACCCCACACGCTTTAATTTGGACTAATTACATATTTCGGTCCCTGTTCTAAAGCTTCTTCCTATTTAGTCCTCATACATTTATCTTATACATTTTAGCTCTTATACATTTATTTCTATGCGTTTTAGCCCTTATACATTTATTTCTATGTATTTTGGCCCTTATACATTTATTTCTATGTATTTTGGCCCTTATACATTTACCTCTATACATTTTGGCCCTTGTCTTTTATTATTCCTCATCAGTAGCCCCCGAGTCTTAGTAAAAAATCGTTTTGCTAAGACTGAAAAATTCTTCTCAGGCCAAAATCATTACTCCTTCGAACTACATGAGTCCTTCGAACATGAATTTTACCGAACCCCTTCGACAATCCATCTCTTCGCCCTGCGAGCAATAATTTCTCGAACATCCAAAAAAGGCCTCTTCGAACTTCTTCTGTACTGAGTAGCCCCCTCAATCCTTGCAATATTTTGAGCGAAATGGTCGTCGGGAAATTCTTTACTTAGGCGAAAAATGATGCTAGGATTGATGATGTCACTGCACAAATACTATCGTCAGCATTCTTTTGGAGAAACGGTACGCATTCTTTTGTCAGAAAACTCTTCCGCTTCCCATGACATTCTCTGACACCAGACTCTTCATCTTCTGTCATAGCTAGGTTATCATACATTGTTCACCTATAAGGACCATCATGCCCCTATGCAAACAAAAGAAAATTGTCCCCGGGTTCTCTCTACCACAGAAGCCCATTAAACCTCTATAAATACCAACCTCTGCCTTCATTAATGCAACTTCTTGTTCAGTTATTTTTAGAGAGATAAAGCTGGCTCATAAACCTCGTCGAATTCCTGATTGGCTGTTGATTAGTAAACGGTTCGAAGAAAGGGTTGCCGCTGGTGAAGACGTAAGGCCTCAACCCCCACCGTTAACCACAACCTTCTTCGGTGCTTGGCCTCCTTCGAACGATTCTAACGCTATTATACCTCGTGAAGTAGCTCGTCAAAGCTTGCTTAACGAAACTAATCCTCCCAAAGAAATGGGCAAAGAGAGGCCACACAAACACTCATCAGGTTCGAAGAGGAAGAAATCCCATAGAGACCGAAAAGGCTCGCACGATCGAAAGCGAGCCAAGGAAGCTCCACTGACCATTCGAGAACCAGTGGCCCCAATCAATAATGAACATCCGCCCCAAAGATCGTCAAGTCCTCAACAGATGTCGAGGAGTCCTCCTCGAAGAACAGCTAGTCCTCGACGGACATCGAAGAGTCCTCCTCGAAAAATAGTTAGCCCTCGACGGACTTCAAGGAGCCCTCCTCGAGAACCAACAAGCCCTCAACGAAACCCAAACCAAAGTGACACTGCTAGCCCTCCTCGAGGACAAAATCAGCACCAGACTTCCAGAAATTCTCAAAATCAAAATCAACAGCAAATTTCTGGAAGTCCTCCTCGACATCCAGACCGTCATCATGATGCTGGCAGCCCTCTTCAAAGACATGGAACAGATGTTTCTAGTCTGCCCTCCACACCATCCATGACCATTCATGGTACTCAGTTCTCTCCTTCAAGGACCCTTATTACCGACGAAGACATGCGTGTTTTGCATGAGCAAACTCTAGACCCCCGAATTATAAGGCCTGCCAATAAGTCCACCAAACAGAAAGTGTCCAATGTTCTTCCCTCAATCCCTTCGAACGGTGCAACATCCTCTTCGACAATGTCCGAGGAGCAAGCCCGCCGGACTGCTCCCAAATTAAAAGGAGATATAGTACTTCCTTTGGAGTTAGACAACATCACCGGCAACAATATTAGAGGAATTGAGAACAAGCACCTGGTGGCCCTTGCCAATATCAAGTATAAGTACTTTTCGGAGAGTGAAGAGACAATGCTTAGGGCTCGATGGGGCATTCCTACCTATATCAATATCAGATTTCCTTCCGAAGGAGAGACGCCCTTATCTGTGAGGGATCATGAGGTGGTGGTCTACACAGAGATCATGAACTGGGGGCTAAGGTATCCCTTAGACCCCTTCTTCATTGAATACCTCTCAAAAATAGACCTCTGTCCCTCACAAGTTGGGCCCAACATGTGGTTCACATTAATGGCTTGCATAATGGCCTCAAGACTTTCAGGCCAGGAATTTTTGCTAGAACAAATCATCGGTCTGGCTGGTCTTGCTCGAAACCCTTACTTCCCCTTTTACTCAATGACATTTAACCGGGGGCAAAAGGTGTTGAAAGATCTCTTGGAGGCAGACAAAAAATGGAGGCAACAGTTCCTCTTTTTCTCTGGATGCTGGGAGACTGGCTCCCCGGCCACTCCTTCGAATCCACATAAGCTCTCCTTAAAGTGGACCATGAAATGTAAGTATTCCTCGAATCATTGTATTCCTTCGAACGTAAAACTTTTCAGTATATTTCTCTAAGTTTAATACTCCTTCGAATCTCATAGTCACCATTTCTTCGAACAGCATATTCTGTGTAATCAGTCTTCTCCTTTGCTATTTGCTGCAGCTATGACCGGAGTATCCAAACCCTACACCGACTATGTCGAAGGAGCTACCACTGTTTTCACTAACCTTCGCCTGTGGGCAAAAGAACAGTGGGACAATCGTTTTCGCCGTTGCTTTGTCGATGAGAACTTGGCCAGAAGTCGACTCTGGAGGCTCGATCCTCTGGATCGTATAAGCATGAGGGCCCTAATGACTCCACCTTCTGAACGAGAAGTGCTAGAGCGATGCAGCATGCAAGATGTGACCATCTATCTACCCAAACGCTCCCGTTCGCAAAGTCACCTGGGTGAACCTCCAGAAGATGAGGCCATACCATCTCAACCAACAAATCCCAAACCAATCGTGATGACTCAAAAATCCAATTCTTCGAAGAATATGAAGGCCTCAAACTCCAGTAACCCTCGAACAACTGAAGTCCGTCGAACAGATGAAACTCCTCGATCAAATGCTTCAACAATATCTCCTCCTTCACCTGCTGCTACTATCCTTCCACCAAAGAAGGACGACAAGAGAAAGGATTTGAAAGGAAAGGGCATTCTGCTTGAACCCATCGAAGAGCGATCCGAGGGGGGAGAAACCCCTGATAACAATGAAGGTACTAACTTCGACAGAGAAGTTCAAGATGGTGCAGTCGATGCTGAAAACAGGGGTGGCCTATCACCCAAGGAAACCTCCTACCCATCTTTACATTCTCCCCTGACCGAGGCATCTCAACCAGCCTCCTTCGAAGGCAGTCCAAGGGTGGCTCCTATTCCTGTCCCTCGAACAAACCCCCCATTATTCGTTCATCCTGATGTGGCCTGTGGTGACTTTTCTGAGTTCGATTCTGCAGATCTAGGATCTCCATCGAGCTCCTTCGAAGTCCCCTTAGACGATGATTTGTCAATGAGTCTACGAAGGCTGCTGCACACGTCAGTTAATCGAGGAAAGAAGATGCGCCATCTCGAGAAGCGCAAGAATCACTATAAGTTTAAAGCATCGGTTGCTGCCGCTAAGCTCGAAGAAGCCAAGAAGGAGCATGCAGTTGTCGAAGGCCAAGCAGATGCCTTGTATGAGCGTCTTTCTGCTGCTGAGCATTATATAACAGTGATAGAACATTGCTGCCAGGAAGAGAGGGACTTATACAAGAAAAAGACTGACACCCAAGAGTTGTTGATCTCTGAGTACAAGGCAAGGCATCGCAAGGCATGCGATGCCTTCGAGCAATGCAGTGAGGGTTTTAAGAAGGTTGTTGAAGAGCGCGACGATCTAAAAAGAAAGATCAGAAGTTTCCCAGCAGAGATCAAAGAGGCAAAGGAACAAGGTGCAGATGCCTATGTTGCCAAATGTTCGAAGACTTTACAAGCTCGAGATGCTGCCACTCGAGCTGGCTTATTGACCCAAATATACACCGACCACCCTGAATATGAACTGGGTCCTTTCTGGAAGCTTGTCCCCCCAGAACTTCGTCCACCCCAAATAGTTCTCAGTGAGAGCGACGACTCAGAAAATGAAGGGAGTGATGATTCGAAGAACGTCGATTAAAGGAAAAGGTCGTAGGTAGTTTTTTGTATGGCCTAAAAGGCCTCTGTTTTTTTTTGTAATGGTTGGAAGCTGTTTGTGCTGTTTCAACAAATACTTGAAGTTTTAATTCATCAATGTATTGTTCTTCGAACTTATTATTGCACTAACCCTTCGAACAATGAACACTTGGGTAGAGTCACAAATTCGTACGGCTTTTCACAGAATTTAACTTAGATAGATTTAGTAGGTGTCATATTTAGCCTTCGATAATCTTACACTTAGAAAGATTCAACAGGTTTTAGACTTGCACTAAGGCCGTCGAACAATTATAACGCAGAAGGCCGTCGAATTTCCACCCACTTAGTTCTTCGAAAAATTATTACTTGGGCATTTTTGAATCAACTAAGCCTTCGAATTCCAACTTATGTGGCCTTCGAATATATAAGTCAGGCCTTCGAATTGGGCCTTCGAATATATAAGTCAGGCCTTCGAATTGGGCCTTCGAATTTCAACCCACTTGGGCTTCGAAAAATTATTAATTGGGTATATTCACCAAGTTTTATATTTGCAATTATTCCTTCGAACTCCAACTTATGTGGCCTTCGAATATATGAATCAGGCCTTCGAATTTCTACCCACTTGGTTCCTCGAAAGATTATTACTTGGGTATATTCACCAAGCTTAGTTGTGGGTTCGTTTGTCCTAATATTTGACTTAAGTTTTCTCGATGCATTACTGGGGGTGGCTTCGAGGCACACCTCATAATGATCTAAAAATTGTTTAGTCCCAAATCATCATGGCTCAACTTATTGTGACCCTTAAAAATAATTTGACAGTCCCAAATCGTCGAGGCACATCGTCATGTGACCCGAAGAATAGTTTGAAAATCCCAAATCATCGTGGCATATCTGAACGTGAATGTGGTTCAGAAAATAGGTCGAAGGACAACAATTCGAGGCACGTGTTAATGTGACCCAAAAAAAATAATGTAAGGGACAACATTTCGAGGCACATGTTAATGTGACCCAAAAAATAGTGTGAGGGACAACATTTCGAGGCACATGTTAATGTGACCCAAAAAATAGTGTGAGGGACAACACTCCGAGGCACATGTTAATGTGACCCAAAAAATAGTGTGAGGGACAACATTTCGGGGCACATGTTAATGTGACCCAAAAAATAGTTAAAGGCAAAGAAACGTTGTATTAAAGGGATCACTGAAACACCTCATTAAAACCTTCCTGTGCCTAGCAGGGTAGGAAAGAGTGTGTCCTCACCAAAAGTTTTCTCGAAGTGTACAAAGAAAATAAAAAGAAATACAATATTCTGTCTGAGCTCTGCTAATCGAGGTACAATTTTAAATGCTCAATATTCCAAGGTAAACGGAGATATCGTCCATCTTTATCTTTTAGCCTATACGTGCCTGGTTTAATCTTGTCGATGATCTCATAGGGGCCTTCCCAATTAGGGCCTAGCTTCCCCAGGCTCTTGTCCTTAGTGTGTAAGAAGATTTTCCGTAGGACCTTGTCTCCCACCTGAAAGTCCCTATGGTTGACTTTGGATGCGTATCGACTCCTCATAAGAGTTTGATAATGAAGGGAAGTCAGTTGCGCCCGCTGTCTCTTTTCCTCGACCAAGTCCAAAGCCAATGTTTTGTGCGCGTCATTCGTGTCTGCATCATAAGCTGCTATTCGATGTGAAGGGAAAAGGATCTCTGACGGGACCACGGCATCCATTCCATAAACTAAGGCAAAAGGGGATACAGCGGTGGCTGTTCGTGGGGTCGTTCGATACGCCCATAGCACTTCCTGTAGATAGTCGGGCCATTTCCCCGCCTTTCCTTCTAAGTTCTTCCTCAGTCCGTCGAGGATGGTGCGATTTGTTACTTCCACCTGGCCATTTGCCTGAGGATGAAATGGCGCCGAAAAACATTGTCGTATTCCCCTTGACACACAAAAATTGTGAAATTCTTTGTTATCAAATTGTGGACCATTGTCCGTCGTAATCTGCAATGGCATACCAAAACGACAACAGATATTAGACAAAACAAATTTAATCACATCCTTGGCTTTTGTGCCCGCAAGTGGCTCAGCCTCTACCCACTTAGAAAAGTAGTCAACGGCTACAACTATCGTCTGTCTGCCACCTGAAGCCATAGGTAGAGGTCCAACCAAGTCAATGCCCCATCTGTCAAAAGGAACCGCCTCTGGAATGCTTTCCATCAGTGCTGCTGGCTTGTGGATTATATTAGCGTACCGCTGGCACGTGTCACACCGCTTGACCAAATCTTTTGCATCGGCTGAAATAGTTGGCCAATAATATCCTGCCAAGAATATTCGGCGAATCAGAGCTTTATATCCACAATGAGCGGATCCTTCGCCATCGTGTAACTCGGAGAGGATAATTTGTGAGTCGGGTCCATTCAAGCACCTCAGCAATGGCCGACTCAGAGACTTCTTATACAACGATCCGTCCAACAAAATGTAACCGTGAGATTTGAATCTTACTTTTCTGGCTTCATATTTGTCGGCGGGCAAGATGTCATGAGCCAAAAAATCAATGATGACCGTTCTCCAATCAGGGGTAATCGCATGATTTTCCTCTGAGACATTCATCACATGGTCTTTAGAGATAGAGATCGATGGGCATGTCTGGGTCAAAACCCAAGGATAACCTTCGGTCCGAGAAGCAGAAGCAAGAGAATCCGGGATGGTATTCATTTCCCGTCGGACATGCTCGAACTTGACGCCTTCGAACCCCGACGCCAAATCTTTTATCAGTTTCAAGTACTGTACCAATGTTTCCTTCCTTGCCTCGGACTCCCCTGAAACCTGATTGATCACCAACTGAGAATCACTGACCAATTTTACCCGTCGAGCCCCGCATATTTGGGCCAAGCGTAGGCCGGCTAAAGCTGCTTCGTACTCAGCCTCATTATTAGTAGCTTTGAAAACAAAACGGATGGCTTGAAACATGGCAACCCCTTGCGGGGATATTAGCTGGACACCTGCCCCGCAACCTGAAATGTTCGACCCCCCATCCGTTCGAACTACCCATTCTTCCTCAGCAACTGTGTCAGGTTCTTCCTGTTCGTCCCTATCAGAGTGAAATTCAACCAAAAAATCCGCTAACATCTGTGCCTTTATTGCTGTGCGAGGTTCAAATGTTATATCAAAGTCTCCCAACTCAACGGACCACTTAGTCATTCTGCCAGAGACGTCAGGTCGCTGTAATAGACTTTTCAGAGGAAACGTCGTTCGGACCACTATTCGATGCGCTTGAAAATAAGGTCTCATCTTCCTCGCTGCTGTCACCAACGCCAAGGCCACCTTCTCCAAAGTAAGATACCGTTTTTCGGCATCCAGCAAACTCTTGCTGACATAATAAATTGGCCTTAATAGAGCGTCAGCTTCCCGGAGGAGCACGGAACTGACCGCACACGCGGATACCGCTACATAAACAATCAACGTCTCCCCCACCAATGGTTTAGATAAAATTTCCGGAGAGGTTAGATACTCCTGAATTTGACGAAACGCCGTCGAACATTCTTCGGTCCAGCAGAAATGCTTCGCATTTCGCAAAACTTTAAAGAATGGGGCACATTTGTCCGACGAGCGGGAAATGAATCGATTGAGGGCAGCCAACCGCCCTGTCAAGATTTGCACCTCTTTAATGTTTCGAGGAGGACTCATATTGATCAACGCTCTTAATTGCTCCGGGTCCGCCTCAATACCTTTCTCACTGATCATGTAGCCAAGAAATTTACCCGACCGTACTCCGAAAATACACTTTTCTGGATTGAGTTTTAAGTTAACCCTACGCAAATTGTGGAATGTCTCTGTGAGGTCGGCAAAATGGTCGTCGTCTTTCTCACTTTTTACCAACATGTCGTCGATATAAGCTTCCATATTCCTCCCAATCTGCTCCTCGAAGGTCTTATTAACCAGTCGCTGATAAGTTGCCCCCGCGTTTTTTAAACCGAATGGCATGACCTTGTAGCAGTATAGACCTCGCCCGGTAATAAAAGAAGTACTCTCCTCATCATTAGCAGCCAAACGGATTTGATTGTATCCCGAGTAAGCATCCATGAAAGATAACAACCGATTTCCTGAGGTCGAGTCTACTAACTGATCAATGCGCGGGACAGGAAAAGGATCCTTAGGACAAGCACGGTTTAGATCTGTGAAGTCGATGCACATCCTCCATTTGCCATTCTTCTTCCTTACCAACACCGGATTCGATGCCCATAGGGGATAATGCGACTCGCGAATATGACCAATACTTAAAAGTCGTTCGACCTCCAACAAGATCGCTGAGGCCTTTTCCGGGGAGACAGGCCTCCTTTTCTGAACTATTGGTCGAACATCCGATCGCAAGGCGAGCTTGTGACATATAATCTCCGTCGGCACCCCTGTGACATCCTGTGCACACCAAGCAAACATATCGAGCCTGTCAGATAAAAAATTAATTAACTTTCCTCTAAACTCGGGGGAGAGATGAACCCCTATTTTCAAAACTTTCCCAGTCATGAACTCGTGTGGCGAAGAGTCCTCCTCCGGGACCTGAAATCCGGGGGCCTCCCTCGGATCATCACAAGGAATGACCTCGGAGGGTGGCCCCTTTAATTGCTATGCTGAGTCAGAGGGTCCCCCTCGAACTCCCTTAGACGACAAAGCGATTTGGTAGCATTCTCGCGCCATCTTCTGGCTACTTCTGACCGTGCCAATGTTGTTCCCGATTACATATTTCAAGCACTGATGCACCGTAGAGATGACACCGTGCATCCGTGATAACCAAGAGCGACCTAGGATAGCATTATATGAGGTGGGCGCGTCGACCACAATGAAAAGTACCTCGACCTCTTTTTTGAACGGTCCACGACCCAACTCCACCATACATTGAAATTCTCCCACGACAACTGCCGTAGCACCAGTGAAACCTACTATTGTTCTGTCAGATCTTCGAATGACCGGTGGGTCAGAAATGCGGCGATAGGTACTCATAAACAAAATGTTCGCAGAGCTTCCTGTGTCGATAAGTATTTTCTGAACCTGATCCCCGGCGATGCCTGCTGCGATTACTACAGCGTCCTCATGAGGGCCCGCCACATTACGCATATCATCATCATCAAAACAAATAATAGGGGAAGGCGATCGGTACATTTGTGCAGAGACTCCAGCTTCGATCTGGGTGGTCAAATTGACCAAGTGCCTCTTACGCGAACTGTTCGAATTCCCTGCGATAGTGTCTCCACCAAAGATTGCTAAAGACTCAAAAAATGCACACAGACTATCCACTTTCCCCCTCGGGATTTCTTCTTCGACCAAGTTCACATTGTTCCTCCCAGCTTTCGGGTCCAAATATTCCTGCTCGACGTCAAAATCGTCAACTCCTTCGGAAATTACCATTGTTGTGTCAGTATTCTTTGAGACAGCTTTTACCACGGCATTCTTCTGAGAGTGCTTTTTGACATATTCCAACAGCATTCCATTCTCGATGAGAGCCTGCACCTCCTTTTTCAGGGCGATACAATCTTTGGTGTCGTGGCCCACATCCTCGTGATACTTGCAATATTTGTTAACGCTTCTGTTCTCCCTCGGTGTTTGTATAGGAAAGGGTTTCCTAAACGTGACCGAATTTTTGGCTTTATCAAATATTGCAGCGACATTCTCCGGCAACTCCGCATAATAGTCGGGCCGAGTCCATTTGTTTGACATGTATCTTCCCCCTTGATTGTGGTTCGACTGATTGCCATAATACTGCTGATTTGGTTTTTGCCTTGGAGGATACTGACCCGTGCTTTTAGCCTGAACGGTCAATCGAGGGCCCTGAGTGCTTGGTTCAACCCGTTGAAGCTGATTGTGGTCCAATTGCTCTCCGGACCCTTTCTCTGAGGCTTGGGTTTCTTCCACCAAGATTCTCTTCTCAACTTGATCTAGCAATGCTCCAAAAGTCATCGCTTGGCTTTCTGCCACTGTGTCTTTCAATAACCCGGGGAGCAATCCCATTCTGAACGCTGCAAGCGCCACCGAGTCCTTACAGTATTCCATATCTGTCTTGGTTTTGACAAATCGATTGGTGTAATTTTTGAGGCTCTCCCCCACCTTTTGTCGACAGTATATTATGGTGTCCCCGTTGGCCCGAAACTTCTTGCTTCCCACGAAGTGCTGTCTAAAAATGTTCCAGAACATGTCAAAGTTCTTAATGGACCCCTGAGGTAACCTGTTGTACCATTTGGACGCCACTCCCTTAAAAGTTTGAGAGAATGCTCTGCACAGAAGTTTATCATCGTCGTCAAAGTTTATCATGAAATTCTTAAATTGCTCGATATGATTATCCGGATCTTGAGTCCCGTCGAATTTTTCAAGCTTCGAAATGTCAAAATGCTTTGGGAGATTCCCTACTAAGATCTCCGAAGACAAAGGAGAGGCTCTCCAATTGTGCCCCGTTCGATAAACATTGGACCTCAGATTATCATTGTTTGAGAAGTACAAGCCCTCCTCGGAGGGCAAAGTGTATTGTTGCTGCCATTCCGAATTCCGAGGACCTACATGATCCTTCCCGGGGCACTTCACCTGTTCATGAGAGCGATCATCTACTCGGTCGTGGCGACTCTTCTCCCGCG
Source organism: Limnanthes douglasii subsp. nivea (assembly GCA_036936605.1). Taxonomy (NCBI): domain Eukaryota; kingdom Viridiplantae; phylum Streptophyta; class Magnoliopsida; order Brassicales; family Limnanthaceae; genus Limnanthes; species Limnanthes douglasii. Next base: position 197,676,015 of record JAUPFV010000002.1, on the reverse strand, counting down.
AGGATTTCCTCTCCGAACTCCTTCCCCTCCGAGCTCCATTTTGCCTTCGACCACGCTTTTTCTTCCTGTGGCATCTTCGAGGAGAAGATTCAGAAGTACTATATCTCGAATAGCCGCTCGAAGAAGCTGAGTCCGAACGGTACTTGTCTTTCTTTCTTGGAGATCGTCGCTCACGTCTCCGAGACCTATCATCCCTTTTCTTGGGACGAGTTTCAACGTCCCGTTCCTCTCTTTGCTCGACGGGCTCTCTCCTTATCTCAGATCGAATGTTTCTTTGGGCGGCTTCTTTTTCTGCCTTCAACTTTTCGATTTCCAGCAACAGTTCATTCCTCTGAGCCAAAAGAGCGGAGTCATCAAAATCATTTTCAACTCGCCGACCTCCCTCTCCTTCGGACTCCAAGTCATTTCGAAAGTCATCCCCCTCCATGTTTTCCTCGCAGGGATCAACTAGATCGTCCCCCCGACCTTCCATGGTTCTCCTCGGAACAGGAACTATTTCTAGGGAGTGATGATCGCCGGAACGATTCTCGTTTCCCACAGACGGCGCCACTGAAGAGTTGAAAGATAGTCCGAGGAGGATTTTGTGATAGAGAAATACTTTAGAGTCAAACTTAGAGAGAGAAAGTGTTAAAGTAGTAGAGAGAGAAAGTCGTACTATTCATCTCGAAATTTGTGAAGCGTGTGTGGTCCTTTTATAGTACAATTGCGGACCCCACACGCTTTAATTTGGACTAATTACATATTTCGGTCCCTGTTCTAAAGCTTCTTCCTATTTAGTCCTCATACATTTATCTTATACATTTTAGCTCTTATACATTTATTTCTATGCGTTTTAGCCCTTATACATTTATTTCTATGTATTTTGGCCCTTATACATTTATTTCTATGTATTTTGGCCCTTATACATTTACCTCTATACATTTTGGCCCTTGTCTTTTATTATTCCTCATCAGTACAAACATGTTGATTAAGGTGTTTTGTGGAAGTAACGTTTAAGTAATCACCTTATGATCACATCTTCCCCGTGATGGATTGGACATAAAGATTTTTAGGGTTTAACCTAAATTATACCTAAACTTTATAACTTAAGATTACTCTAGGGTTATACATATGAGGGAAATATATAAGTGAGACACGCACAAAATACAAAAAAAAGGAGTTTTAGTCTTTGAATCTGTTGTGTACAATTAAAAGGTCAAATCGAGAGGCAAACAAGATATGAATTTTTACTGTATTTTAGACAACGTGTTATGAACATACAAGGCTTCAACCTGACCAGTTAGATTTTAATTTGGTGCTACGATTGTTTACTATTGTGTGCAATTTGTGTGATTTTTAGTAGAGTCTGTTGCAGGTGTTAGGGCAGTTTCTCCATGTCGTTTGGTTTTTTTTTTTTATGGAGTTTGGCCGTTTCTGCCCAATAAAACTCAATTTGAGATATGGTTTAGTAATGGTAGAAAAGACTGGGTGAACAATTCAATAAGCTTATATATTTTAGGTACAAAGCATAATGTTTGATATTGTAAGACACAATGAAAAGCAAGTGTGGAAGAGTGCTTGAGTACAAAATATTTGGAAATTTTAGAAGGAATTAGAAATGTCATTGTAGATGAAACTCTGGAAGTTGAAAAAACTAAGCCATATGGACAAGACAAAAAACGGTTAGATGAAACAGACAATGAGCAGTTTGTATGCAAAGTAGTTGGGTGAAAGATGTGCTCAAGAAAACAAGAAGTACCGAATGGCATTTAGGAAAGGTAGGTCACTATTTCTTAATAAAATTTCACTAGTTACCCTTAATCAATCAAACAAATTTGAATGGTAGAACAATACCATTAGTGTTATCATACTTCAAAATTTTTAAAAGAGTCATCTCTATACCTAGTCAATTTAATAAACTTAAATTTCAAGTCGAGGATTTTAAGGGATCCATATTGAAAATAAATTTCAATCTATATTATTTATAAAAAAAATTGCACAAAAATAAAAAAGAAACTTTTCGAGTAAAATCACCTCTACAAGATGTCTCAGCTGATGTCAACGGTAGCACTACTCGTGCTGTTTTAGAGTATTTTAACTAAAAAAGCTTAATAATAATTTTTTTTTAAATAATTAGTGGTTTTGTTAAATATCCCCAACCAAGAAAGGATTTGTATAGGAACTCAAACCCATGGCATTTGATAACAAACATGCCTTATTTCACCAACTCAGTTACCGCTTTCGGGGCTATACTTGGAAATTTTAAATGTAAGGATCGAAACTTCTGATACACCTAGGTTATAGTTTAACCACTCGACTATGGTAAGCCATGTTGTTTATTTTATTTTATTTTATTTATATATTACTTATCTTGTTTGTGTTTTTCATTTTTTTTTTCATTTTTAGTGATTCTAATAAATGTAAATATCTAAAAATAGTTTTTATAAATATAAAAATAAACTTTAATATATTATTTTTGAAAGATATAACAAAATCAAATTTGAATTTTTAAAGATATTTTTAAAAATAAATAACATCAAATTTTATATATATAATATATTGTTATAAAATGGATGAAAATAAAATCAATTATTTTATGATTTTTTAATATATAAATAATTAAAATATATTTTGAAACAAATAAATAAAATAAAATAAAAGTTGTTATTTAAAAAATACATTAAAAATATTTTAAAAGATACATCAAAGCCTCGTTTAGTATCAGATGTGGTTGCATGATTCGTGGTCAATGTGTTAGTTGGTTCTTCATCACATGTAATTGTCTTTAGAATAACTCTCCACATGAAGATATCCTTCCATTGGCGGGCTATGTACAATGTTAGTCGGTCCGAAGATGTCGATGAAGATTTTAGGAAAAGTTAATTTTTTTGTTTAATAGTTTGTCCACTCCAAAAACGGTTTAATAAGAGATATTATCCACCGAGTAGAAGAACACCCGACGTTGCGTGGTGTATGGTGCACCATCCACGTAGAAAATGAACTCAACACATATAACGAGGAGCACATCGTGTGATATCTGGTGCACTCTCAACATAAAATAAATAAATATATAGCCATAAAAATATTTTTTGTTACGGGATAAAAAAGTTATGTCACAATAATATTGATAGACTAAAGGTTTTCATCATTTTAATTTGTCTAATATATCCGGAAGAAAGAAAAAAGAAAGAGCAAAACATAGACACAAACAATAGTTGAGTTGTTATAAAGATAATTAAGGTGAAGCACGACTTTATTTTTCTGGGTAAAGTGTTCATACAATGACATTTCATGTTTTCCTTACTATTGAAAGAAAGTTTATATGTCAACAAAAAGAATACATGGTATAAAATCTATTAGAAATTTATGAATCAATATGCTAATGATGTATATTGTCATAAGACAATCTAATTAATAAGTAATCAGGTTATTTATGTTATTAGAAATTGTATTAATATGTGAAAACTTATTATAGAGATACAAGTGTGGATACCGGGTTACAATTTGGGTCTAATGAAAGAGTGAGCTCAAATATTAACACTTAAGACATAAACATGAATTGATAAGTTCACAGACTAAATTGATATAAATCAATCTAGTGGGGCTTTATTCCGATTTCCGACCACAAAATGGTATAAAAAAGGTATAATCATTATTTAAAAAAACATATCGTGAAAGCCATCTAACAGTAGCCAATAAGAAAAATGTGCACCACCTAATCATTTTGAAATCGTCTATATTTCGATTAATCATCATCTCAGACCCACATTTATGTACAATAGGTATTAGGTATCAAATCGACTTAGGCCAGCCTTGGGTATAATGAAATATAGTTAAGTATTAAACCTATATGCATTATCTATATAAGTAAGACGTGTGATATGATTCCTTCACCTATTGTACAATATTTTTTATGTCGTTTTTTATTGGTTTGACCATATAAAGCCCTAACGTTTCTCTTATTCTCTCTTTTAAATCGATTAAAGATACAAATATATGATTGTAAATCGATTCATAACGTGTGACAATATTGAAAAGTCTCAATCCGTTAGTAGATCCAATAGACTCAAACGACCGAGATCATGAACACGAAAAACAAACATGGGCTTTTACAATCATTCGTTGGTAGAATAAATAACTTGACTAGTAAGTTACTTATGCACCTTATTCCTAGTATCATAATCGATAAACAAAATGAATATTTATTGTTTATATATAATGGATATATTAAGTAAACTAATATACTCCTTCAATTGATACGAGAGCTAAGGTTGCCTTCTGAATAGATGTAAATTGTATGCTTGTTTTCAATTAATCGTATGAAAGAAATGCTGATTTAAATTTCTCTAAAAAATATGTGGCTTTTGGATTATGTGTTAATTGAGCTGGTTAGAGACACGAATTTTATGAAAAGCATGTTTCGATTGATTGAATTATAGAATCATGGATTGCATGTGTTGGCGTTTGATGCTCTTAAAGGATTAAATGAGGGGTTTGCTAATTAATTATGGGTTAATTTTCTATTGAAAAAGTGACTTTTTTCAATAAAAAACCATAGGACGAAGTGTAAAATGAAACAAAGAATGATTGTCTCGACACCTTTATCGTGATAATCCCTGTTGTGATCGCGACAAAAAGTAAAGAGATATTTCTCATGATAACCTGATCATAGTGAAGTGCTTATATTTGCCGCAATCAACATTAGCTCACTACAATGAGCACGTGATGTTATCGCGGATAAGGTTATTATTGCAAGAGAAAACCCATGAAGGTTGTTTGGCTTAGATCTTCTTTTTTTCTTTTAACTTGTAACCATAAATATATTTGTGGGCATTCTTGTCATATGTGTATGTGGTTGAAATAGGATATGTGTAAGAAAAATTGTGAGGATATGCATGACTAAGTTTATTTGGATTATGATAGATGAATCATGGAATCAAGTAATCTTCTCAAAGGAAGGTTTGTTGGTGGATTAAAGATCATAGGATCTTAATAGTTCATGGATTAAATTTATTGCAAGTATTGTCGGAAGTTCAACAGCTGGTGAAGAAGTTGAGGGAAGAACTAATAATTTTAGGTTTTTGCTGGCCATGTTGACCATTCATACTCCTCGATTAAGATCTGAGATCTAATGCCCTAAAGGAAAAGATGAAGAGGAAAAATAAGACGAGGGAGGCAATGCCACACACTCTATAGTTAAAGAGCACTAGTTGAACATCACAAATATGTGTAAGATTCCCATCCAAACCAAGGTCGATGTTCTTAAAGAAATTTCTTATCGAAGATTTTTTTAAGAGCAAGAAGTGTTATTTTTGGTGTCATGGAAAATAAAGAGTGAAATCCCAACTTAAAATAAGCAATGAAATGAGGAAAGTTGAGCGTGAAGCGTGACCGAAAATGTAAGTAGACCTTAGCAGCATGTGCATTATTTCAGCCATAACACCAATAAACTCATCCACCTCAATTAGGGGTCCAATTAGAGTCTGTTAGCTTGAGTCACCCAATCATCCAACAACTGGCTTGGTGAAGTCCAGGCCAGACCACCGATAAGCTCCTCCACCACAGTCGGGGATCCATTCAAACTATCAAGAATCTACGGGTCAACCTTTGAAAAATTCAATTCAGCATCAATAAACCACGGTTCAACTTCAACAAGATTTCACTCAATCTCAACAATGTAATGACTTAGTTCAGACACGACTCAGCAAAAGAATTGGCTCAGTTTAGCCCATATTCGTCTAAGCCTCAACGTGACTCGACAAGATAATGACTCAATTTGGCCAAAATTCGGCTCAACCTTAGCAAGATTCAACTTAGCCTCAATAAGACAAGGTCTCATTTTGGCTAACCAAAGCTTAGCCTAAAAATATTTGGTTCAAACTCATACAGATTTGGCTGTGTTGATGGAGAAATATGGTTCATGGTAAATGAGGGAAGATCCATTAACAGATTAATATTAAGTATATTTGTAGAGAGTGGTGAGAGAAATGAGGTGCATGCTTGTATATAATGTTTCTAGAAAAAGTTCAACCCCTTTAATGTTGTTGGTTGGGGTATTTATACGTTTTTATGACCCATGAGGCATGCGAGTCAGATCTTATATTTGGATCAATCATATGAGCCCCCAAGCCCAAGAACTAAGGTGCTAGGCAAACAGATGAGTCATATGTCCACTTGGGTTTTATTAATTATGTCTGAACTACCCCTTCGAATAAAAACTTTAATATACCCCCGTAGATATCCGATATGATCATATAACCCTCTTAGCTCTTTCAAAAATTCTTTGGAAGAGCTAACCATAATTGATAATGTCTGATCCGCCTTCGAAGTGAATTTGAAGAGTTAATCGAACAACTCAAAGGTCGTGACTTTATAATCAGTTGTCTTTTACACGTGTCAAAAAACGATTGTACCCATTAGCCGCTTTTTCTGGGTACTTGTGCATAAACATTAAAAGTGTTGCTTTTTCTAGCCCTTAATCATGGCTAGAGATTCATCTCCCCTAAGTAAAACACTCAAGTGATTTCTAAACTATATAAATGTGATTTTTCATTGTTTTTATTTCTAGTGTGAGAAAGAAAATTCAAACTCTGATTTTAGATTAAGAAAAACACCTAAATTTCTCAAATTTTCTTAGTTCTTCTATTTTCTCTTAAGTTTGTATGTTCACGGCAAGAACTGCCTTAATCAAAAGAGGTTGACTCAACCTAAATCCGAGTTAGAGAAGAAAAAAAGAAGCCAAAATTGCTGTCAGACTACTTGTTTCTCATGGTGGATTGATCATACAACAGATACCACAACCGGACATGAGTTCATCATCCTATAAACCATCAGTAGTTTCCAGAAAAACTTCTCTTGCTCCATGTTTAACAAACCTTAAATCACCAATTCAGTTAACAAAAAAACCTTTCACTAAAACTAAAGTCAACCAGTTGTAAAGCTCCATTTCATCAGGTAAAGACTTTATGACTTTCTTTATCGTGTATTGATATTAAACATCACATCAGATATTGATATTAAATTTCACATCGGATTTTGATATTAAATTTCATATCGGATTTGTCTTTCAGTTTTTTTAAAGATGTTCTTAGAACATTTGGAGGAAGGACGAATCACTCTTACAAAGCTACACTAATGGGCCACAAACAATTGGGGAATTGGTTTCCACAATTGTTATACCAAAGTTTACATGGTGAGGGCCCATCTGTGGAGAACAAGCTCAACTAGGGAGCTCTCGTGGGAACAGTTTACCAATCCTCCTGAAGCTGCTGAAATATTCAAAAGGACAGAAAAAACGATGGTAAGATTTTTTTACCGACTAGGAACAAGGATTCTAGCCATCTTGACAAAATTAATAAGAAGAAAACAAAAGGTGAGGATCCATCTCAAGGGCTTCCCAATGTGGGTAGTTCGGGACTGCCATGAGAGATTAATGCTGCATTGTTGGATGCTGTTACAGTTATAGGTGAGGCTAAGGAGCCACACACTCTCTAAAAGTTAAGAGGAAGAAAGGGTAGAAGAGGAGTTTGGTGGGTAGTGATAAGAGAGTGGAAAATAAGAAAAAAGTTGCCATCGGTTCGGAGATCTTACTCTGACCCGAAGTCCTTCCTTCCAATAATCTCATTGAAATTAATTCCCAATAATATGTACATGTCGGCCCTCCATCTCCATTATTTCCTGCTGCAAACCAGCCTTTTCCTGAAGGCGAAATGAATTTAGATGACATAGTAAATTTGTATTTAAGGGAGTTTGATAAAGAAGATTTTGATAAGAATTCCCGCCAATCTACCACCATTTCCAACACTGTACCTTATGATGGGAAATCCTTTGAATTTTCCAGTAAGCAGATGCTCTAGGTTATGTCATTTTAGGTTATAAGGCCAATCATTGACTTGGAGAGGCAAATTAGATCTCAAACCAGCGACATTGTTTCCCTTCCTACTGAAAATCAGGGCCTCAAGAATTCTATCACGGCCGAACATAGCAAGGTTGAGACTTTGGGCAAGAAAAATAAACAACTTAATGATCATTTGGTACAAGCTAAGTTCGATCTTGCAAAATCATAGGATAGCTACACCAAATTGCAATATACCACTTCCACAGAAGTTGATTCCTTGAAGAAAGAACTGTTCAATGAGAAGGGTGCCAATGATCAATAATCCAAGGAGAAGAAAGAGCTACAAGATCTTCTCAAGAAAAAAAGATGATTAGATTATTCTTTTGAAAGAGACAGAAGCCCAAGACATAGTCGTTGTGACAAACGAGTATGGTGAAGGGGTGTTGAAATCTATTAATTAGAGGGAAGAGTTTGTTAAATCGAACATGGTCCCATTGTACCATGAAAACTTTCCCAAACGGTCTCTTGGGAAGTTGTGAGGTTTTGTGCCTTATGAATAAATTCCCTTTCATACTATGGTACAAAGTGAAAAACTCAACATCTCCCCGGATGAATTCAAATCCGATGACGAAGCTGAGGAGGATTCAGGTGATGACAAAGAGGAGAAAGAAGAAGGCAAGAGTGAAAAGAAAACCAAAGGGAATGAGCCCTAAGGTTAACTGTTTTTAATGTTGGTATTTTGGATCAAAGTCCTTGGAGTATGCAAGGCATTTTGTTGTATTCATATCAAATATTTTAGAAACTTTATACATACAAGTCCTTGTGGTTTACTAGGTATATTTTTAATGTTGATTGAATTATTTTTATGATCCTATTTGTAGTTTATGTCATCTTTACTTTCACTCACTTTGTACTTTTCCTTGTTTTTTTATACTTCCATTAATATTTGATCGTATTTGAACATGATAAGACCATATGCATATATTAAATCTGATCAAGGCATTTAAAAAGTATCTTTTTAAAATGAATTAAACACTTAATCGGTCTTGCATCTACCCTATCCATTATAAGATTCAATTGAAGGTAATAAGTATTTAATAAATCTTCAATCCATTAGGTGTTTAATCCATCATGTGCTTAATAAGTGTTTAATCCATCACGTGTTTAATATGTATTTAATCCTTCTGATGTTTAATAAATCTTTAATCCTTCCGATGCTTAATAAGTCTTTAATCTTTACAATCACCACTAAAACAATTTCTTTAAAAAAAGCAAAGGATAGTATATTGATTGAGTTTTGGGCACCTCATTAAAACCTTCCCGCGCCACCAGAGTAGGAAATAGTATGCCCCTAAATATTTACATTGAAGTAAAATAGAGCAAATATTTACAAGATGAGTTTATTCTAAGTATAACTTGAGATGCTTCACATTCCAAGGATGCTTCAACAGGTTTCCTTCTTTTATTTTGGAGTTTGTATGTTCTTTGCTTAATTCTTTCATATACGGTGTATTTTCCTTCCCTATTCGGAGCCAGCTTTCCAAACTGCCTCTCCTTAGTATGCAAGAAAAAGTTTCTCAACACTTTATCTCCAACTTGAAAATATCTTCTTTTTAATTTAAAAACAAACCTGCTCCTCATCAAGCCTTGATAATGTGCAGTCCTTAAATTGGCTTTCACTCTTTTTTCTTCAACTAAATCCAACTGAGCCCTCATAGCTATCACATTCCCTCTTTCAGAGTAATTTTAAAATCTAAAGGAAGGAATAGTAGCTTCTATTGGGGTGATCGCATCCATCTCATAAACCAGAGAAAATAGAGACTCTTGTGTGGTTGTATGAGGAATGGTTCCATATGCCCATAATACTTCTTGTAAATAGCTCAACCATTTTGCAGCAACTCCTTCTAAATTCTTTTTTAATCCTAACAGAATTTTTTGATTCACTACTTCAACTTGTCTGTTGGCTTGGGGATGAAAATGAGAAGAAAAACAGTTGAATTCCTCTCGAAGCACAAAATACATCCATGTCTTTATTATCAAACTGAAGACTATTTTCTGTGTTGATCCGTTTAGGAATACCAAACCTGCAACATATATTGGAGAGAATAAATTTAATGACTGCTTTAGATGTTGTTATAGACAAAGGTGCAACTTCTACCCATTTTAATAATTAATATATTGTTACAATTATAGTACGACAACCCCCTGAAGCGATTGGAAAGGGTTCAACTAGATCAAGTCCTCATTTATCAAAAGGTATAGGTTTGGATATTAATTCCATAGGGATGCTAGCACATGAATTGTATTTCTATATCTTTGACACAGATCACATCATTTCACCAAATCTTTAGCATCTCCCATAATCGTAGACCAATAATATTATGGTAGTAAGAATCAATTAGTCAAAAGTTTATAGCCACAATGCGTTGATCCTTCTCCATCATGCAACTCTGATAGAACACTCTGAGACTCATTGGATCCGAGGCAACATAATAAAGACCTACTAAAAGATTTATTATAAAAAAAAACTTAGAACTAGGAAATCATGAGCTTTGCATTCCACTTTCTTGGCCAAATCCTTATCTAAAGGTCGAAATTCATTAATAAATTCTTGGATTTTATTCCTCTAATTTTCAGAGAGCACATTGGATAAATGCATGTATTCTCCTATTTCACCCTCATTCTATGTGGTTGCATTTATAGAGGGACATTCTTGCATAAGGATCGAAGGGTACACTTCAGAATATGCTTATAGTAGCTAAAGAGTCTGCCATATCATTCTCCGATCCAGGAATATGCTCATATCTGATGCATTGAAAACCAATGGTTACTTCCTTTAGAACTTGTAAATATTTTACCAATTGTTCTTTCATGGTTTCAGATTTCCCTTGAGCCTGATAAATGAGCAATTGCGTATCACTTATCAATCTTAATCTCTTAGCGCCGCATATTTGAGCTAAACTTAAACCAGCTATGACCGTTTCAAATTCCGACTCATTATTAGATGCTCTGAAACCATAACATATAACATGGTACATGGTATCACCATAAGGAAAGGTTAAGCAAATCCCAACTTCACACCCCATTGTACTAGATCCACCATCAGTTCGGATCACCCATTCCTTTTTAAACTTACTGACTTGAGCTTATTAACGAGGCCTTTTAAGAATGAAATTCCACTAAAAATCAGCCACAACTTGAGCTTTGATTGCAGTCTAAGGTGCAAAGTCAACATCATAGTATTCAAGCTTAACTGACCATTTAGTCATCCTCCCCGATATATCAGCCTTTTGTAGCATTTTTTTAAGGGAAAATAAGTTCGGATTATGATAGAGTGTGCTTGAAAATAAAGTCTCCTTTTTCTAGCTGCTACCACCAATTCTAAGGCTAATTTTTCCAATTTTAAGTATATTTTCTTAGCTTCCAACAAACTCTTGCTAATATAGTAAACCAGACGGGGATAATTATCCACTTCTCATACCAAAGCGCACTCACTGCATATTCTGATACTGCTAGATACATATAAAGCCTATCTCATTGAACAAGTTTCAATAACATCTTGGGTGGAGATAAGTGATTCTTGATTTCAAGGAAAGCTTGATCACAACGAGGAGACCAGTTAAAATCTGTAACATTCCTTAAAATTAGAAAAATTAAGCATATTTGTATGATGATCTCGAAATAAACCGATTCAACGCAGCCAATCTTCCCATTAATATATGGACTTCTTTGGTATTTCAAGGTGGATCCATGGCTAATAAATCATTTAACTGATCCGAATCAATTTGAATCCCTTTCTCACTTATAATGTACCCCTAAAAATTTACCAGATTAGACTCCGAAGGTATATTTCTCTGTATTTAACTTCACATTGATGGCTTCTAAGTTAGAGAAAGTTTATCGGAGATCAGATATATGATCTTCCTCCTTAGGGATTTTTACCATCGTGTCATCAATGTAAACTTCTATATTCTTGTCCATTTGATTGGAAAATTCCTTATTCACCTGTCGTTGATAAGTAGCTCCAACATTCTTCAACCTAAATGATATTACCTTATAACAATGGAGCCCACTATCAGTTATGAAGGTAGTATAATCTTGATCATCAGGATTAATGTGTATCTGATTATAGCCAGGAAAAGCATTCATGAAAGACAGCAACTTGTTCCCCGATGTAGAGTCCACTAGCTGATCTACCCGGGGCACTACAAAATGATCCTTATGACAAGCTCTATTGACATATGTGAAGTCAATACACATACGTTATTTTCCATTATTTTTCTTGACCAACACTAGATTAGTTGTCCAAATAGGATATTGAGATTCTTTAATATGCCCCATTTTAGTTAATCGATCCACTTCTTGAACAATCGTTTCAGATTTTTGTCCGGATAAAGCTCTTCTTTTCTACCACCACTAGCCCAACATCAGATTGAATAAATAATTTATGACTAATCACACTGTCTATCACTCTGGTCACATATTCGTTGCGCCATGCAAACACATGTCGATTATTAGATAAAAAGACAATAATTTTTCTTTTAGCTCTAGTGGTAGTTTAGATTCAACCCTGACATTTCTACCTTCTGCCAAACAATGAATTTCAACTTCTTCAACTGGGATTACCGCACTGGGAGCCTTCCTTGGATCATCTATCTCATTTTCGCTGGTAGAAAGCTCGACTAACTTCTATTCTTTGTTAGCTTTTACTATTATTACTGATTTTGAAGCAAGAGCTATGACATAACATTCACGGGCTACCTTTTGGCTACTTCAGACGACGCCAACTTGTCCTCCCACAATATATTTCAAACATTGGTGGACCGTAGAAGCTACAACATGTATTATAGATAACCAAGATCTACCAAATATGGCATTATAATATGTCGGAAAATCAACTATTACGAACAAGACTCTCACCATCTTTTTAATTGGCTCTCTCCCTAACAAGACTTCTTCTTCAAATTCTACAATTACATCGACTGAATTCCCAATAAATCCTACTATGGATCTATTCGAACATTGGATAATTGAGGGGTTTTTCATTTGTTTATAAGTCGACATAAATAATATATTCCACGAAATACCCGTATCAATTAAAATCTGACGCATATTATTACCTCCGATAAATTCCCATATTACCGCAACATCTTCACGTGGGCCTGCAATATCCCTTAAGTCATCTTCATAAAAAATAATGAATGGAGCAGGGATTTGATAAAGGTGTGTAGATATTTTTCCCTCTAACTGGGTTGTTAGGTTATTTACATGCTTTTTTCTTGAATAGCTTGAGGGTGTAGTCATAGTATCTCCCTAAAAAATGGTCAATAATTCAAAGAAGTTACATAGATCGGATGTTGTTGAAGTATTTTCCACTATCGTCCCTGATAAGGGAAGTGGGGTGAGAAATCCACTTTAATAGTGGTAATCATGTAAGTTTATTATTCACCTCAAGTACTATATAAAGGATATTGCCTTTTGGGGAAAAGGGGCAATGATTAGACAATTATTGATACATTCATTCCTTTTGTCTCTATCTCTCGCTATTAATTACTAATTCACTTATTGAAACGATCTGATACAAATATTTCTTAGACATATGCTCTCTTACGAACATTTCCACTTCCAAAATGACCTGAGGATTTATTGAAATCATCAGTGGCGTCGTCTGTGGGAACCTGAGTGGTACCCAGAATCAACGTTCCAAAACCATAAACATAATCTAAAGTAAAAAAAATTGAGCAGATAATTTTTACTATCTCCAGAGATTTTATTCAGGCATCTCCCTAAATGGTTTGACATTTCCAAACTGGATAAGTTTGATGGGACACAAGATCCAGATAGTCACGTTGAATAGTTCAATAATTTTTATGATCAATTACGATGATGATGACAAGTTATTGTGCAGAGTTTTTCCTCAGACTTTCAAAAATGCTACTTCAAAATGGTACAATTGTCTACCTAAAGGGTGTATATATAATTTTCATAGGTTTTGGAGTATGTTCCTACAATACTTTGTTAGAAGTAAAAAATTCTGAGAAAACGGGGATACAATCATCTACTGCAGGAAAAAAGTTGGGGAAAGTCTGATAGAGTATACGAAACAATTTATTCAAGTGAAGACATAATGGAACTTTATGAGGACAAAGTGGCTTTAGCTGCATCCTGAATGGGTTTGCTTCCGGGGGTGATGAAAGATAATGCCGCAGAGATGCAGGCTATAACATTCGGGGCATTGTTGGATCAGATAGAGAAACAGTTTTTAGTAGAAGAAACTAGAGCTTCAGAGATAAATTTCATGTCTCAGTTCTACCAAGATCCGACCTTGATAAGAGCTAGTACGCAACTAGTAAATGTCTGACCACAGATGTCACATCCAACTACCACAGTCTGACCGCGACCACCAGTTCAAGTTTTAAATCATGTACCTCAAAGGGTAGTTAACACTCAATAGTATGCACCTTTAGCCAACAATCAGCAGTATGTCCGACCTATGTCTAACAAGTGTGTCTGACCCGCTCATTATGCTAAGTTAACTGAATGCGTGTCAACTATCTTTGAGAAGGCAAGCTTGAATGTGCATTTCTGTAAGCCTTTTCCGATGCAGACTCCTGGGGAGCACAAAAAAAAAGAAATATTGTTAGTACCATGAGTATATTGTGCATAAACAAAATATTATGTTGCGCTAAAAAGAGAAGTTCAATATTTGATAGAAAATAGGAATTTAGTTGATTTTGTGAAGAAGAATACTACAATTGCTCTCAAGCAAGACGCTGCTCCAAAGCAGGAGGGTGCAATGGTGATAACGAAAATAATTGATGAAGAATTCATATATACATTCGATATATTTGCTGAATACGTAGACCCAAAGCCGGGAAGAAACAACATAAACATGGTTGAAGAACCGATAACGAGGGGAAAGGTTAGTGAGTTATGTGATTTTTTTGAGTCACTAACAATTTTCGAGGGAGATACAATTGCAGAAACATCAAACTACTCTTGGAAGAGACACATTCTTAGTTTGACAATGCAACTGGAAGCAGGTGCTTCAACTCACTCATATAAATATCCATCCCAAATACTTTGTTTCGAAGATGATGACATGAGAGACGTAGCAGGTCCTCGTGATGATGCAGTTGTGATCAGAGCGGATATAGTGGGAAATGAGATAAGAAAAATTCTAATTGATGTTGGTAGTTCAGCTAATGTAATGTTTATGTCTATTTATAGCCAGATAAAAAACCAACCAACAATCTTGCGATCGGACTGAACGATAGTCGGATTCACCGGAGCTACTACTGAAGTAGTCGGAGAATTCGAAGAGATGGTAGAATTGGGTCGATGACCATTCAAGAAGATAGTTAGAGTCTTATTTGTAGTAATGGAAGCACCCACTTCTTACAACGCTATCTTCGGAAGGTCTTGGTTATCTAAAATACATGTCGTACCATCTATTGTCCATCAATATTTGAAGTACGTAGTGAAGTAACGTGGGAACAGTAAGAAACATCCAGAATATGGCAAGAGAATGCTACCGAGCAGCATTGGCCCCCAAGTATCTTAAGGGGGTTGAATCGAAAAAAGAATAACAATCAGTGGGGCCTCCCTTGATGTCTGATCCCGTGGACGATCCGAAGGAAGCCTCGGGTTCATGGTAGCTTTGAGGATCATATCTTTTCGCCGGGAAAAAGCCTCAAAATTGGACAAGATTTTCTCTGGAGGTAAAAGAAAATTTAATCATGTTTCTTTTAACAAAATTACATTTGTTTGCATGGTGTGCAGAGGATGTTACATGGGTTCCAACGAACATCATCTGTCATAATCTTGCGGTGCGAAGTAGTGTGCGTCCAATTATCCAGAAGAGGATATCTTTTTCTCAAGAGAAAGTTGAGGCTATAATGGCCGAAATAGATCGTCTAACAAAAGTGGGTGACATACGCGAGTCACAATAGCCTTTGTGGACTGCTGATCCGGTCAGAGTAAAGAAGAAAAATGACAAGTGGCGAATGTGTGTAGACTTCACCGACCTAAATAGGGCTTGCCCCACCTGTTCCTAGAATAGATCAGTTGGTTGATTCAACGTCGGGAAATCGGTTGTTATCTTTTATAGATGCTTATCACTGGTATAATCAGATCCAAATGGATCTGGGAGATCAAGAGAGCACAACTTTTATTACCGGAAGAAGGTTGCACTTTTACAAGGTAAGGCCATTCAGATTGAAAAATGCTAGAGCAACTTACCAAAGATTAGTAAACAAAGCTTTTGAATCTCAATTTGGAAAAAATGTTGAGGTTTACATTGACGATATATTAGTTAAAAGTTCCAAAGATGAAAAATCACTTGGCTGACTTATAACAAACCTTCGCCAATTTGACAAAGATAAGTCTGAAGAATCTGGAAAAATGTACATTTGGCATAAGTAGAGCTTGGATATTATGCCATCGAATTCGAACCAAGAACTGCCATTAAAGCACAAAAATTAGCTGATTTCTTAGTCGAGTTTCACTCCGATCGAAATGAAATGAAAGTGGATAAAGAAGAACTTGGAGCAGAATGGACAGTTCGATCCGACAGGGTTCAAGTTCATCTGGTTGTGTAGCAGGTGTGCAGTTGTTATCTCCAGAGGGAATTTCTATGTATTAGGCCATCTGATTTGGGTTTAGAGCATCAAATAATGAAGCTGAGTATTTAGTTGCGTTGGCAGGCTTAAGACTTGCAAACATTTGTGCAGCTAAAAGAGTAAGGCTGATAAATGATTTGAAACTCCTCATAAATCATGCGTTTGGCCGGTCCGAGGCTAGCAAAGATCACTTGGTAAAATATATGGGGGTTTTGAAAGCCTCAACTTTAACTTTCAAGGGTATCAGATACGAGCATGTCCATAGGGCTGGGAATTTAGTGGTTGATTCTTTGGCTAAACCATCTTACTCAGAGGAGTATCCTTGGATAGTTATCCAAGAAATTCCTTTGATCGATAAGCGGCATGAGTCAACTGAAGGGTGTGTTGAAGCTTTCTAAATTTCTACAGGAATAGCAAATGATTGGAGGAGTGAGATATAAATTCTTAGTGAATGACATATTACCAGTTGACAAGGTGATGGCTAAAAGAATACGATTCAAGGCATATGGGTATGTTGTACTCGGAGATGTACTGTATAAGAAATCTTTTAGTCGCCCTTTAATTCGATGCTCAGGGAAGGATGAATCACAAATAATACTTTCAGAGTTGCACGATGGGGAAGGGTCCCCACATTATGGCTACAAAACATTGATATGAAGAGTCCTTCTTATTGGATATTATTGGCCGAATCTGTCCTCAGATGCAAAGGAGTTGGTACAGAAGTGTGATACCTACCACATATTTGCTAATACAATCCATGTTCCGGGTGTACCCCTCGAATCAATATCTGAGTCTTTACTATTTTATCGATGGGGCATTGATCTAGTTGGACCGCTACCAATTGCATCAGGAGGTCCGTAGACAATCATCTTTGTAGGTGATTATTTCTTTAAGTGAGTGGAAGTTGAGCCATTGGCGAGGACAAAAGCTAAGGATGTGATTAGATTTATTATTTCTAACATATGTTTTCGTTTTGGACTTCCAAGAAAAATTACAATGGATAATGGACCACAATTTGACAACAAAGAAATGAAAACTTTTTGTGCATCAAAGGGGATACAACAATGTTTCTCAGTACCTTTCCATCCCCAAGCAAATGGCCAGGTCGAGGTGACGAATCAGACAATTTTAGATGGGCTAAAGAAGAATTTGAAGGGCATGGCTGGAAAATGGCCTGATTACTTACAAGAAGTTCTGTGGGCTTATAGAATAACTCCTCGAACTGCAACGCAAGAGTCATCATTTGCACTCGTTTATGGGATGGACACAGTAGTACCATTGGAAACAATGTTCCCATCATTCGGGCTAAGAGAATATTATGAGGAGGCAAATGACAAGGGAAAACGTACAGAGTTGAACCTGATAGAGGAAAAGAGAAGAAGGGCACAAATAAACTCTTTACATTATCAAACTCTGATGAGAAGTCGATATGCATCTAAAGTTACGATAAGAGAGTTCAAAGCTGGGGATAAAGTTTTGAGAAAAGTCATCATTCACATAAAAGAAAAGAGACTGGGAAAGTTGGCTTCAAATTGGGAGGGTCTGTACACAGTGACAAAGAAGATCAAGCCGAGGACATACAGACTCAAAGATAAAGAAGGAAGAGATCTTTCTTATCATTGGAACATTGAGCACCTCAAAATTTATTTAGAGTAAATGAGAAACTATGTAAATTTTTGCTTCATCAGTTTATGTAAGTATTGGCGGCATACTATTCTCTAGCCTGGTGGCGCAGAATAGTTTTAACGAGGTGCCATTATAGTCGACTTATATATAAAATCTCTTTGTCATCTTAAAATGATTTGTAGAATGTTCATCTTTACGAACTCAAAAGACACTCCAAAAATTTTTGGATGAGAATGTTCATCTTTTTTTTATCTCAAAAGAAATTCTAAAAACGTTTGGACCAGAACATTCATCTTTTTAAAGTCAAAAGACACTCTAAAAATGTTTGGACGAGAATATTCATCTTTTTGAATTCATAAGACATTCCAAAAAGAAAGTTCATTATTTTGAACCAAAAAAGTGGCTAAGACTTTCATCGTTTAAAACATGGGTCAAATGCTCTCACATAATAGATATTTTACCTAAGAAAAAGTTGATTTAAATTCCTTGTTATTTAAAGAATACTTTACAAAAATTGGAACTATAAAAAATTCATATTAATTAATTATCTGGGGAAAGACATGAGTAAAATAATTTCAAGACAAACTTTTTAACATCGGATGCGGAATTTTCCTTACTAACTTCTAGAGAGTCAGATTCTGAGGAGGAACTTTTTGAGTCATCGCTAGTCTCCAAATCTTCCATAGAAACACCTACAGGGCGATGTCTCATGCATCTCTAACACCTTAAAGGATTTCATGTTAGCATCTCTTTCTTCAAGGCGAGATACAATACTGGTTGCATAGGCATCCAGACTTTTCTTCTGCTCAGTCTCAAGGTTCTTCTTCAGAGATTCGTTCTCTTTTGACAGCTTTTCAATGCCTATAACAACATTCTCAAAGTATGTTTTAGTATTTGCACAAGATTAAATAAGACCATCGATGAGAGTGTCTCGTTCAGTATCCCTAGTAATAAAACACTCCCGTTCATCGTCAAACTTTCTTTATTCCTCGGAAATTTTAGTCTCTAAGGAAGTAATACTAGACAAGCGATCAACAAATGTCTTTTTCTTTTGAGAGAGTTCATCCTTAACCTTCTTCAACTGGGAAGATATTTCTCCTTTCTTAGAAAGTTCATCTTTCAAGTCTTTCACTTCCTTCTTCAAGTTGGTGAAGTGGTTAATCTCTCTACTTCACCCATTTTTTTGAGGATTTCATTCTTGTAACGATTTTTGCGATTAGCCTTCCTTTCGAGGAGAGCAGCAGCACATAACAATTTGTTTAACTTATTGGCAACAAAGTCATTTTCATAAACGCCAAAGTAAGCTGAGGCAGGGGAGAGATATTCACTTTACTCAAAATTTATTTTTGACCAGCAGGTTGTTTTTCTGAATGAATAATTCTCCCCCAGAATCCGAGTCGACTATAACAAATATCTTTATAGGAGGTAAGCCCAGACAAGTTATGTTGTCACTTCCCCTTCACTGTCAACTACTTTCTTTTGTTTCTCCTCAGCAATGAGCCTCTTGGCTTTATAACTCCTGCTCTCCCAGCTGGTCTCTCTTCAACTGAAGTTTCATTATCAGCATCCTTCTGGTTTTCTTCCCGGACACTAGTCCGGGGGCTTACCCGGAGATTAACTTCGTCTTCTTGTTGAACTTCTGTTAGCCTTTCTTCTTGAGTTTCATTCCGTTGTTCTCCTTGGATTCCAACCCTTTCCTCCTTAGGAGCATCATTCTTCGATTCTGCATCGTCCTCGGTTTGTTCACCTTCCTCCTCGGGGTTTTCTGCATCTTGATGACCGGGAGCCCGAGCCCGCGTGGGAAGGTAAACCATATTGTCCAAACCTTCCAGGCGTTTGATAATAGCATCATTCGGGGGAGGCACCATGAGTTCGGACAAGGACTTTTTCTGACCATGGTCGTATCTCCAAAGATTGCTTCTTACCAAGTTCATTGGCAGGAAACTCTGGTGAAATTTATGGTCCCAATGTTCACCCGCCCAAATACTTAACTTTTCAAAGATTTTCTTGGAAGATTTCGCATAACTTTGAAAGGGTTTGCCAATTCCCTTCATAGCTGTTTAAAAGAAATACCTTAGATTATTCAATTTTAATGACGAAAATAGAGTAACATATAAGGATGCATACCTTGTCCGGGGTACTTTAAAGTCAATCGATGAGGAAGGTCGACGGAATTTTCAAAGCCGGTTTCCCATATCCCAGAGATAAAAATAAATTTTTGCTTTCATTTTTTGTCGGCCTCTAAGAAATATTTGATCATCTTGTATTTCCTCGCAAAACCAAGAGAATAAAAAGGGTAATGAAAATTCTTAACTACACCTGATATGGAGATGATTTGCTCCATGAAGAAGGTTGTCTCAACAAGCCTAGAAGCGATAATGCAGGCCATGAGTGTGTACCACAAGTTAGCGCCAGCTTGAGAGGGGCAGAGTCCGATAAGATTGAAGTACTGCATTAGAGCAGGATCAAGAGGCAGACGAAAGCTCCAATTCATGAGTTCGGTGAAAGAATCAGTTCATTATTGCAAACGGACAATGGAGTCTCTCCAACGGTGGGGAACCGAATGGTAATATTTCTGGGAATTACCCATCAGTCTTTAATTTTCAGCTCCTCGGTCGGGTGGCAATATTTGTACTTCACTTTGTGAAAGGTAAGTAGATGCTTGGTTTCAATTCCGAGAAAATTATCTTATAAAACACATTCTATGTTCGAGGTCAGGTCTGTGGCACGTTTCTTATTTTTCTTTTCCTTCTTCACCGAGGAAGTCTCTCCCAGCCTAAGAAGAGGGTCAGTCGTAATTTCAGGGTGAGGAGAAGATACACCTTAACTTGGCATAGATGGTCCGAGGGGAGGAATCACTACGGGAACATCCTGTAAGAGCTGGGCCTCAACCACAACTACATTATTCTTTTCTTGATCGCTGTCAGATTCGTCAATCAAACTTCTCTCTTGGATTTCATGAATGGATTTCAAAACTTGTTCCAAGCAAACACTCATCGTAGAAGATTTCCGGAGGCTAACCTCGGGAGTCGTTTGAGGGTACCCTTGCGGAGTTACCCGAGGGGTTGCAGTAGAAGATAAAATTTTTACCCGGATAGACTTGGAAGGCGAATCTGGGGATCTCTTCCTCTTAACAAGCTCTCCTTTATTTACTCTAACAATCTTTTCTTTTTCATTACCCATTGTTAAGAAATGAGAAGGTTCATGAGTGGGTCTAGATGAAGAAGGGCCAACCTTGTTATTTCTTGGACAAGTTTGACCGGGGGGATAAAAGGCAAGAGAAACCCGTTCCCGGATATGGGACTAGTTATCACGAAAGTTTGTCTCAAAAATTTCTGCATGCGTTGGGTATCCTCTACCACCAGAATTTCTACGAGTAGCAGCTTGGTTTGAGATATTGAACCACCTCCAAAGTTTTTATGTTTCGAGATTGATAAACTCTTCAGGTATGAAAGACAAGAAAATAATTTGGGTTGAAAGGTAATACTTTCTCTCTATAGAACATGCGTTTTCTACTCAAAGTTTGTAAACTTAGAACTAGAGAAGGATATGAATATTTATAGTGAAAATTATGGGTATTAAAGGGCAGAAGTTGAAAGGTTAGCTGCAAAGAAATCTTTGACACCTTACCTCTCTTACAAACTGCTTCAAATAGCGCGATGGCATGCAGTAGTAGATATGCGACATGTGGCTAGAAGTGATTTCATCATCTAAGTTATTTCTGACATCATAACGGCTAGGCAAAGACACGCAAAGTTAAAAGAAATGATAGTTTAGGTGAGGTCATCATGACTAAGAGTGATGTCATAAATTCAAACAAATCTCATACAGCGTAATCCGAGGGATAGCGGTAAAGCAATTTATTTATGGAACACCAATCGTGAAAGCGTCCGATCCTAGGTGAGGTACTGAAGATCATACAAATAAATCCAAGGAGGTGTAAACGGAAGGGATGATGGTATCCATTAGTGAGTCCTCATTCAGATATTTTCACAAGGAGTGGGGGCTACTAATAAGGAAAGAATAATATAGATAGTAAC
This sequence comes from Limnanthes douglasii subsp. nivea, assembly GCA_036936605.1. Taxonomy (NCBI): domain Eukaryota; kingdom Viridiplantae; phylum Streptophyta; class Magnoliopsida; order Brassicales; family Limnanthaceae; genus Limnanthes; species Limnanthes douglasii. The sequence continues at coordinate 197,653,912 of JAUPFV010000002.1, read as the reverse complement.
AAAGTTTATTATATTGAATATAAAGAATAAATTTATGTAGTTAATGATTGAGGATTAAATTAAAGCACAAATAAGAGATAAGGGGCTAAATGATATATCCTCAGAACTTGTTTGTAAATAGTAAATGCGTGGGGAGAGAAATCCACTTTAACAGTGGTAATCATGTAATTTTACTATTCATCTCAAGTACTATATAAAGGACATTCCTTTTTGGAGAAAATGGTCAATGATTAGATAATTATTGATACATTTATTCTTTTTGTCTCTTTCTCTCACTACTAATTACTGATTTCTTATTCATACGATCCGATACGAACATTTCTTAGACATACGCTCTCATAGGAACATTTCCGCTCTCATAGGAACATTTTCGCTTCCAAACTGACTTGAGGATTTATTGAAATCATCAATCCCAACTTGATTCCGATCTAGATTAAGTTCTAGATACTCCAAATCCACATCAAACCTTTCTATAATGACCATAGCATCTACTTATCTCGATGCACCTATACTTTTCCCTAGACTACTTGGTAACGTTGCTCTTGTTATATTCGTATTAGATTGATATTGAGCGTTAACTTGCCTATTGCTCCCTTGTTTTTTAACAAAATCTGTCAATTTTCCTCTATTAATTAAATTCTTTACTTCTTGTTTAGAGCGATGCAATCCTAGATATCATGACCCACATCATTGTGGTACTTGCAAAAGCGAGTATTCTGATTCTCTCTAGGAGATAAAATTGGGTTTGGTCTTTTTAAATGCACAACATTTTTAGTTTTATCATAAATAATAGCTTTCACCCAATTTGGCAAACCATTCAAGTTGAATTCACGGACCCTTCTTAGGTTTAAATGTCGGGCTTGACTTGGTTGATTCTGTCTTGGCTGATGTGACTCATGTCCGGAATCTTTAGGCTTGTACTTAACTTTAGCCTGGGATTGAGTACTGGAGGAGAAAAACTCTCAACTCAAAATAAATAGTAAAATGATAAAAGTGAAGCGTGACAAAAACGTAAAAAAAACTAGCAATAAATTCACTACGTGGGTTTCGGTACCCTACAACAACAAATAAAGAAACATAAAAGATTAGTATGGGATGAAAATATATTCAAGCTTCAAAATAATCAATAACAATAAACAAAATCTCTTAAAGTATTAAGGGTGACAAAACTAAAATTATTAGAAAAACAAGCTTTTGATTCAGTTCACAATACTAAAATAAAAATATGAAGTCTAATAAATCACAGATACCACAACAAAGTTGCATCCTTCATACCTATTTTATTTTAATTATCTTTATTTTACCTTTGCAAAACAAAGAGAATATTTAAATAACAAGGCTTCAGCTAGACCGCAACATTCAAGGAATAAGATTTAGCTCTTTAAATAGTACATCATAAAAGTTTGTTAGTTATTTTTTTTCCAAAATTACTAGGAATGATGGGTTACTCTCATTTATGTCGGAGTAAGCCGAAGTATTCTAAAGCACATATACAATCTTTTAAATTCATTTTTTTTTTCAGAGACTCTAACATCATGCTACCTATTAGTTATACTATTTTTACATGTGAAAATATTATATATTTTTTCCTCAAGAAATATTTTGACCGGCGAATGATTTTTAATAAGACAAGAACATGGTTAGCACGAACCAATCTGGAGACATCTCCAAGGTTTATTTGGCTAGACTAAGTTGAGTCCATCAAATGTAATACCAACAGATCTCAAGACTCTTAGAATTCTAGCTATAAGTATTATGTGGTTCAATTAGACTATTAAAGTAAAGATCAAACTTTAGCAGTGATAAAAACAAATATACCAAACGTCTTAGGTATTAAAAATATTCTAGTCATTCCTCGACACTCTTGTAAGAACTATGAGCCTACTGATAAGGGAAAAAGTCATCCGGTAATAATTGTTTAGCTTACTAGAGCGTAGGGTCCATTGTGTCATGATTTGGTGAGCAAGTTTAAATAAATATATATTAAACCATGAAATCACACGTTAGATTACACGTATGTTATCTTGTAGTAGATTTAATAGTAATGTCTAATACATATATTGATTCTCTTTATTAATAAAAAGATATATTGTATGAGTATAAATAAGAGATTTACTCAATGAATATAACATTTGATCTCTCATATTCTCTCTCTTATGAAGAACTGATGTTATTTTTGATGGGGTCTGATATCTTTGAGTGCACTAGCCAGAAATATGGTCGGATTTCTTCAAGGGGGCAATTTAGATCCGAAATAAATACCATATTGACTCAACATTTTTACCTTTTAACTCAGTTGTGTGTTACTATAACTTTGTTTGTTAAATATGAATAATTAATAATGGTTAACTACTTTGAGGCTTATGGGTTTGACCCACATCCATAACCCAACCCGGTTGGCCCATTAACCCAAAGTTAGCATATAAAGACTCAAAATAACAATATTTAAGAGGATTAAGACTTTATCTCTCTAAGCATTAAATATATCAGCTCAATTATCTATCTACCTTTCATCTTAAATTTAATATATCACCTAGACATTTATCTAAATACCTCCAGACAAAATTTTATCTTTATAAAATTGGTGACCACACTAGAAGAATTTCAGTAAGGTACACGGATAAGAAATATCCAAAACATAGCATGCCAACTTTTATCTTCAGAGATCTTTGACACATGGATCGTGATATGCAGATAGATCCCCTTTCCTCTTGAAAATGAAGAGGTTAGGGTCGAAGATGATGAGCATATACACACTTCTTATATGAATAATAATACTAAAGAAAGGCTTTTCATGCAAGAAGATCGTGATCAATTACGAGCAGAGGTTGAAGCATTGATAGCCTGGAAACATGTTGAGAATGATTTGGGAGAAAATATTCCATCGAAGTATCCAAAATCTATTGAGACAGAGAATATGAAACGAAGTCAAGATGATCGATCCCTTAAAGCCCACCAAGAATCTAAAAAGGAGCATTGAGCTAAACATTTTTCTAGCACTTTGGACTTTTTTTAAGGCTCAACAACATACTCAGAAGTTTATTATCTTTTTCGAGCAGTGATCATTGTCTTAAGAAAAAGAAAGGGAAGCTCCAAACTAAAAAAAAATTCAAACGTACACTATAAACTAGGAAAAAGATTCTTTGGAACTGAAAAGGACCCGGAAGGGTAAAAGAAAAAAGATAGAATATCAAGGAAAAATGAAAGGGTCAGCTAGCCATAACTTAGAACGTTTTCTCAATGATCAATTTTCTGTGTAATCCGGGCCTAGGATTTTTTCCACACCTAATGAGGATCACATTTTTAGTCAATGACATAATTGGAAACAATCATATTTGTCTTCAAATATCCTTTCCAGACATCTTCCTAGGCGTTTAAACATTTCAAAAATTGAGAAAGATGATGAGATCCAAGACCCTGATAATCATCTTGAGCAATTCAAAAATTTCATGATGACGAAAAGCTATTGTGCAGAGGTCGATCAAGAATTTTGACATGGCTGGGATGACATTCTGAAGACAATTTGTAGAGAGTGAGGAGATTAAAAGAAATGGAGATATAATAATCTATTGTTGACAACACCTTAATGAGATATTAAAGGATTATATCCAATGATTTTTTAATATCAAAGATGAGTTGGTGGATTGCTTCGAACATGTAGTTATACCTGCACTTCGACAAGGGTTGTTAGCTGGTGAATTGGCTGATTCGGTGACCCAGAAGAAATCAATGACTTAGGGTGGTTTGTTAAACTATGTTTGAAAGCAAATCGCAATGGAAGAAACTAAAAAATTGAGATAACCTCATCAAGCCTCTTCTATAAGCTAGTAGCCAGTCACAAGCTACAGTTAGCAATCGTCTGAGTGATTCAGGATATGGTTCTCATCGTCCAAGGCAAAGCCAATCTAATCAAGGGCAACAATATAGGTCAATATGGAATCATTAGGTCCAACCTAATTATTTGGCATAACTGATTGAAAATGTTACAAGCATTTATGATAGGTCAAAAAAAATTATGCAATTTCGAAGGCATGCACCAATCCAGACTCTAAGGGAAAATTGAAACACGTGATTATGTAAGTACCACAATGATGCAGGGCACAATACTAAGGATTGTATTGATTTAAAGAAGGAGATATAATCCTTGATTAAAAATAGGAAATTGACCACCTTTGTTAAGTCACAAGGGGGTAACATAAAAGTGAGCAACATACCACAGCCTAGCACAAGTGGGATTTAATTTGATTTGCCTTTTGTCCAAAGGAAAGCAACGGAGGCTCCAAAACAGGAAAGTACAATGATGATTATTGAGCAATTCAATGTGGATTTGGAATACTTGGATCCTGGTCCAGATCGGGGTCGAGTGAATGCGGTGACTGAAAATAGGGGAAAGGTGTCCAAGATGTGTCAATTTTTCGAATTATTTACTATTTTCGGAGGTGATACGATGACATCACCTTTGAGTTGCTCTAGGAAAAAGGCATGTTGATAGTTTGACCACGCAATTAGAAAGGAATATGTATTTTCATCTATACCAAAACCCTACTCCCTTCATAGTTTTTTATGAAGATGACTTAAGAAATATCACTGGCCCGCGTGAGAATGTTGTGGTAATTGGGGCTTATATTGAGGGAACAAAAATCCGACGAATCTTGACCGACAATGGTAGCTCACCTAATATGTTATTTATGTCTACCTAGAAACAAATTAAGAACCCATCTGTTATTCTCTGATCGAATAGAATCATAGTAGGGTTTAAAAATGAAAGTACCATGACTTTATTTTTTAAGACGAACAAAAGTAGATCTAATAATAATAATAATTTTTGAATTTGTTTGGAACTTATATGGTTGAAAATATATAAAATTTTCATGGTTTGAAACATAATATATAAAACTCCCATATTAAAAAATATACATAACTCTCATGGTTGGAACCATAATGATCTAATGAAGAACTTTCACGGTTGAATTATAATAAAAACTCTCATGTCAAATATTCAATAAACTCGCATGGTTAAAAATATACAAAATTCTCATGGTTGAACTCACATGTTACTAGCAAAAGTTTTTTAAAAAAAGAATTCAAATAATATCATCAATGAATCTAAAAATATACATAATTCTCATTGTTGAACTCGCATATTTGTCTTAAAAAACAAAATTGATAGTACTTTCAGATTTTTTTCCGAACTCCGGTTTGAAAAACACGGACCTTTAAAAAATAAAATAAAAAAATAAACTTTGATTCAAGAATTAGAAGTAATTAGGGGTTTGGTGATGAAGCATAAGTATTTAAGGTATTAAAAAAAGATATTAATTGAGAATTACATAAATAAATGGGTATTAAGTAACCATAAATTATAATTTGAGTATTATATGATAGTACGGTTTCTGGGTAAATACATTTGACATCATTTTCCAAAATAAAAAACAAAAAGAAAATAATTGAAATATTTATAAAATGTTTAACAATAATGTAAATAATTATTAAAAATAAACATTATTAAAATCAATAATAAACATATTAACAATATTAAATAAAAAAATTAAAACACAATATAAGTTAACTTTTTTAATAATTCTATAAAAATATTACTAAATTATATAAGCCAATTGTTTTTACAAAAATTAAAAACTTACAATAAATAACGAGTAAAAACATATAAATAACATATATTTATATAATTATATGTCATGGGTGGAAATAATGAAAATAAAAATTTAATAATTTTTATAAGTATCTAACATATTGGGCATTTAATTAATTGGGTTTTGGAACTTTTTTTTATGTTTTGGTCTGGTTTTAAAGATGGTCATAAGTCTAATTTATAAATAACTGTGACTGTAAATTTGCTCTTCCTTCTTGGTTATTCTTTGGATTCGTTACTTCTATCTATAGTTCTAAAGCATCTTCCGTTTTCCTGATTGATAAATTTAATTGAATGAATGAGTTGAGGCTTTGAAGATCTGGTCGTGCGTCGTTACACGACAAGGTTTTTCGAGCCTTTGGTCGTGCAATGGCACATGACTAGCTATTAGCCAAGCGACCAAATCCTTACTAACTCGTGCAATACCGTACATCCATATTTATTTTGGGCTTAACCTTTTGGCCAAACCCATTTTGGTCGCCTAGTTGTGTGACTGCGTGATTTTAGCATTCTATATTTTAAGGTATTTGGTTAGCTTGTTTACCTAAGATTTATTCGTGTCGTATCAATTATGATTGATATAGAGATAAGGTACAATCGTCTAGATAAGTAGACTCTCACTCTGGTTGTGATGGATATAATAATAAGATATAAGTTCATCATACTATTTTCTAAATATCCTTCTCGGTTTATAAAATCCACAGAAGCCCGAGAAATCTAGGCCTCTAAAGTAGTGGTAAACAGAGTTACGAGATCTTAACATAAAATTTAACTCATGAACCGTGATTAAGGTTGATGCATGGTAGATTTCTTAAACTTGCTTTATGCAGAAATACTAGTTTCTCCCGTTGATGAGCGGTCAGCTTTTACTGTCAATGGGTCAAACCACTCCGGGAGTAGATTTAGGATAAACTTGATGTTTTTTTTGAAAATTTAATGCATCAAGTAATACTCTTCAATATTCATGCTACCAACAATGAGGTAAAATATGAAACTGCTACTCATTGTAGAAAAAATAGTTGAAATGCTTAGTTACCAATCAACCATACTCTTGACCACATGGAGGTGCGTAAAGAAATGATTATTCAATTTATAAAAATATTAAAATGACAAGTAAACAACTTCGATATGATATATCATGAAAAAAATTCCCCAAAACCAAAAAGCGTTTTAAGTGACTCATTGGCAACATAAGTCTGTTTGGATGTTGTCACGTGGATATATCGTTATGAGCAACCTTCAGTTTATAAGGTGTCTGAACCCATAATAAGAACGATATACCTGGGTCGACTAACGAAGAAAAATCCAAATAGTATCTCTAAAGGGAAGCTTACCTTCCGACAAAATCGTGGTTTATAGTCTCAAGATATAGTCTAACAGATGTGTGTTGTTGGGAACAAAACTTTATTTACATGACCTTACTCGAAATCTCTTCTGATATCTCGCGCTTGATGAGCCTTTATTTTTACTTGAAGAGTTGCATGATGGGTATTGTTAAATTACTTTTACCATAAGAGTTTTCTAAAAAGGTATTATTAACATGATATTATTGTTCTAAGGTTAGGGTCGATTCTGATAGAGCCAAATTTTGTTAGAGGCTAAAACGATAAGAGGGTCGTATTTTTCTTTGAGAGGTAATTCATACCTAAAAAATAAATCATGATGAGTAATCAGTATGCTTAGTGACTCAGCTAAGTGCCTAGTTTACTTACTTTTTGTCCTGGGGGCTTACAAGGCAGACCCGATTAAACGACCTGATCTGAATGGCCCATAGATTCAAAAAAATTATAAATAGTTTGACAAACAACATTATATGAGTTAGAATTTTATCTCTCTCTAAATATTATATACAAGCATTTTTATTTTATCTCCACTCTCCATACAGAATTTCATACTACACGACTTAAATATCTTCCAAAACTACCCTCAAATCAGTTTTTACCAACACCAAATTGGCGACCACCGTGGGAGCATGAGGTACCCGAATAGCGTTATTCAAAACCTGACTTGTATACTGCGTGTCGGATTTCTTTGAGGCATGGATCTTGATATGCAAGAAGTTCCCCTCTTGAGAATGAAGAGATAAGAGGTCATAATGAGCACATTATCACATCTTATATAAATCACAATACATAAAAAATACAGAGCATACAAGAAGAGCGTGATCAGTTGATTACAGAGATCGAAGCTTTGAAATCCTAAAGGCAGACTGAAAAAGAGTTAAAAGGGAAGATAGAAAATCTTGGTTTTGATGAGCCTAATAACAATGACAAATAAAATGAAAGTGATTAATCCCCAAAGGCTCATAAAGAAACAAAAAATGAACATCGGGCTAAGCAATTATTGAGCACATTGGATTCTGTAAAAAACTAAATCACAAAATCAAATTCAGATATTTCTTCTTCCTCATCAAGCAGTTATCATGGCGGTGAGAAGAAGAAAGAAAGATTAACTAAAAATCATTATAAGAAAATATCATTTAAATGGGATTTAAATGGGAAAAAATGGATGGAAAGGGAAAAGATAAAAATAAAGGATATTAATACAAAGTGAAAGGTCGGCATACTACAATATTGATCATTTTCTAAGTGAGCAGTTCGTTGTGCAGTCCAAACAATGTATCTTTGCCACTCCTGATGAGGATCATATGTTTAGCCAAGGTCATAACTGGAGATAGTCGCCTTTGTATTAAAAATGTATTTATAGGCATCTATCGAGGTGATTTGATAGCTCAAAATAGAGAAATATGATGGAAGTCAAGATCCTGATAATCACCTCGAAATTTTTAAAAAATTTATGATGAATTTCAATGAAGATGATAAGCTATTTTGTCTTGCTTTCTCACAGACTTTCATGGAAAGTGCATTGAAATGGTATAAAAGATTGCCACAAGGATCTATAAAAAAAACTTTGATATATTTTGGATGGCTTTCCTAAGGCGGTTTGTGGGGAGTAAAGAGCTTAAAGGAAATATTGATATTATCATTCATTGCGCACAAGAACCTAACGAGTCTTTAGAAGATTACATCAGCCGTTTTGTGAATACAAAAATAGATTAGCTGATTGTTCTGAGCAAGTAAATATTACTTCTTTAAGGCAGGGTCTAATGTCGGGCAATTTGGATGATTCAGTTACTCGAAAGAAAGCATTGACTTGGGGAGGGTTATTGAACTAGGTCGAAAAATAAATCACCGTAGAAGAAACCAAAAATTCTAGAGTACCGCATCAGAATAGATCTGCTCTCACAATTTTTATCCCACAAGGTACTACTTTTTCCCAAACCACCGTCAATTACCGTCTTAGGGTATCCGTACAAAGTTCACATTGGCTTAGGCAGAGTTAGTCAAATCTGAACCAACACTCTAGGCCAAGAATAAATATGTAGGTTCAACCTAAATGGTTTGCGGAGTTAGATGAAAATGTAGCCACCATTTATAATAAAACCAAGAATACCATACATTTCGGAAGGCTATCACCAATTAAATCTCCCAGAGAAAATCGAAACACACACTTTCATGGGTACCACAATAATGTCGGTCATGATACCAAAGATTGTATTTCTATGAAGCAAGAGGTGCAAATATTGATTGAAAATGGGAAAGTATTTTCTTTTGTTAAAATAACAATGAGGTAACAAATAAATTAACATGCGAGCTCAACCTAGTGCAAGTATCGCCCACGTTACATCGCCAAATGTTCAAAGACTAAGTATGGAGATATCTAAACAAGAAAGTGCAATGGTAATTGTTTAACGGTTTGATGTGGATTCTCAGTACTTAGACCCTGATCCAGATCAGAGTCAAGTGGGTGTTATATTAGAGAAAATAGAGAAAGTATTTGATCTTCACGGGTACTTCGAATCTTTAACTATTTTTTGGGGAGATATTGTCACAACACCATCAAGTTATTCCAGGAAAAGACATGTGAATAGTTTGGCAACTCAGTTGGAGAGGAAAATGTCTACACACCTTTATCAGAGCCTTTCCCATTTTATTATTTTTTATGAGGATGGCCTAATGGAAATTGATGTCCCTCATTAAGATGTTATGGTGATAAGAGCATTTATCGAAGGCAATGAAATACAAATGATCTTGGCAGACATAGGCAGTTCAACAAATATTTTATTTCTATATAAAAAAATGAAAAATCCTTTGGTTATTGAACATTCAAATAGAACCATAGCTAGGTTTACCGAAAACTGTGCTGATGTAAATGGGGAATATGAAGAAGAGGTGTTGGTAAGAAATGACAATTCAAGAAAATGGTGCGGGTTTTATCCGTAGTAGTTGGTTGTCCCACGTCTTACAATGAAATATTTGGGAGACCTTATCTATCTAGGATGCATGCAGTAGCATCCACAGTTCACCAATGTTTGAAATATGTCGTGGGAGGTCAAGTAGGCGTCGTCTGAAATAACCAAAAGTTGGCAAGGGAATGTTATGTCACTGCTCTCACCTTAAAGTTATTGGAAGCGGTGAAAGTTGGAAAAAATAACAATTAGTGGAGTCTTATGCGGGATCAAATGAGATAGATGACTACCAAGGGAGGCTCATAGTATTGTGATGCCAATTAAAGATGTTGAACTTCATCATCTGGCAGAAGGGACAAGTATTAGGGTCATATCCAAATTACCCTAAAAATTGAAGGAAAGGTTACAATTTTTTTATCCCATAATTTACATGTGTTTGCTTGGTGCAATGAGGATGTAACTGGAGTACCAACAAGTTTTATCAGCCACAAACTATCAAATCTGATGCGAGTCTGATGGTACAAAGAAAAATAACTTTTTTCTAAAGAAAAATCAAAAGTTATAGTCCAAGAAGTTGATCGGTAAACCAAAATGGGGCATATTAAAGAGTCTCAGTATCCTCTTTGGACTGTTAATTTGGTTATAATTAAGAAGAAAAATGGAAAATGGCGTATGTGTATTGATTTTACAGATCTCAACAGAGCTTGTCCTAATGATCCTTTCCTAGTGCTCCGGATAAATCAGTTTGTGGATTTCATATCATGAAATAAGTCATTGTCCTTCATGGGTGTTTTTTTCCCGGGTATAATCAAATACAGATGGATCTAAACAATCAGGATCATACTACTTTCATCACTGATATGGGCTTTCATTGCTACAAAGTAATGCCTTTTGGGTTGAAAAATGTTGGAGCTATTTATATTGATGACATGATGGTTAAGATCCCCAAATAGGAGGATCACGTTTCTGACTTCCAAGAAACATTTTCTAACGTGGAAGCCATCAACCTGAAATTAAACCCTGAAAAATGTACTTTCAATGTCAGACTAAATTTTGGGGCTACATTATAACTCAAAGACTGTACATGTACCTAACAGTATCAGATTATGTTGTGAGTGCAGTATTGGTACAAGACGTTGATAATTACCCCCGCTTTGTTTATTATATAAGTAATAGCTTGTTGGAAGCATAGAAAAGTTACTTGAATATTGGAGAAAATAACTTTGGCATTGGTCATAGCAGCCAGAAAAATGATGCCGTATTTTCAAGTATATTCTATCACGGTTCGAACCTTTTTCCCTTGAAGAATGTGTTACAAAAAACAGATATATCGGGACGAATGACCAAGTGGTCAGTTGAGCTTGGAGATTATGATATTGATTTTCCCCACGAACTACAATCAAAGCTCAAAGCTGTGGCTGATTTTTCAGTTGAACTTCACTCCAAAATTCCTTATGAGGAAGTGCAAACCAATAAGCCTGAGAATGAATGGGTGGTTTGAACTGATGGTGGATCCAGTACAATGGGACGTGGTTATGGTATCTGCTTAACTTCCCTATTTGGGGATTCAATGTAACAAGTAATACATTTTGGTTTTAGGACATCCAACAATAAATCAGAATATGAGGTTTCAGTAACAGGATTGGGATTGGCTCAAATACGTGGCGCCAAAAGGATCTGATTATTGAATGATTCACAGTTAGTCATTCATCAAGCACAAAGGAAATCTGAATCCATGAAGGATCATTTGGTGAAGTACTTAAACGTATTAAAGAAAATCTCAACCAGTTTTAAATATGTTAAGTACGAACATGTCCCAAGATCAGAAAATTCAATGGCTGGTTCTCTAGCCACTATAGATTATTATGAATCATATCCTTGGATCCTTGTATAAAAATGTCCTTACATAGTCGCAAACTCTGAAGTAAAAGATGGTGTTGAAGAAAACTTTCCGGCATGTGTCATAACTTCTCAAGATTGGAGGAACGATATCCAAGAGTTTATCACCAACGAATTTTTACCTAAAGACAAATCTTTTCTAGCCAAACACCTGAAATACAAAGCTCGTGGATTTTGGTTGTAAAAGTGGTTCTTTAGAAAGAATCGTTCAGCAGACCATTGTTGCATTGCCTCAGATTCAAAGAATCTCAAATTGTCATATCTGAACTGCATGACGGGGAATGATCGACGCATTGAGTTTATAAGGATTTAACTAGAATGGTCTTGTAAGCAGGATACTATTTGGCTTCTATTATGACAGATTTTAACGACTTGATAAAAAGATGTGACCCTTACAAAAAGTATAAAAAGGATATAAATGTAGCAGCAGTCCCAATGAAGTTTGTTTCTAAAGTCGTACCCTTTGACAAGTGGAGACTTGATTTAGCAGACCACTTCCGATGGCCTTTAGGGGGTGTCGCACTATCATTTTGGCGATCAATTACTTTTCCAAGTGAGTAAAAGCTACCCCACTATCTGTGAAAACCTCCAAAGTAGTAATAAAGTTTATTCTTTCTAACTATTGTAGGTTTGGCATTCCCAGGCGTATCACTATAGACAATGGTCGTCAATTTGACAATAAAAACATTGAAGTATTTCTGCACCAAGAAGAATTCATCATTTTTTCTCTTCTCTTTTTCATCCTCAAGCCAGTGGACAAGTTGAGGTAGCAAAACGAAGGATTTTAATGGGCTTGAAAAATAACTTGGAATAAGCAGCCATGAAATGGCCGAGTTATCTACAAGAAGTACTATGGGCCTAACGAACTATTCCCCATACGACTACTCAAGAGTCTCCATTTGCTTTAGTGTATAGAATGGATGAAATCACACCTATAGAAGTTACTCTTCCTTTTTTCAGAATTCAACATTATTCCGAAGAGAATAATGAGATGTCAGTAAAGGCTCAGTTGGATTTAACTGAGAAAATGAGAATAAAAGCTCATTTGAGAAGTGTTCATTACCAAGGCTTGATGAGAAACAAGTATGCATCCAAAGTTAGAAGAAGAAACTTTCAAGTGGGAGATAAAGTTCTAAAAAATGTATTTTTACATACCAAAGAAAAGAAGTTCGAAAAATTGGCTCAAACTGGGATGGATCTTACATTGTGTATGAAAAGATCAAACAAGGAACATACAAGCTCTTGGAAAAATAAGGAAACATTTTGAAGTACCCTTGGAATGTTGAGAATCTAAGGTTATATATAGAATAAGCTTATCTTGTAAATATTTACATTATTTTAGTTCAATGTAAATATTTGGCGCATACTCTTTCCTATTTTGGTGACACGAGGAGGTTTTAATGAGCTGTCCGAATCATAATCAATCTATTGTCTTTTGCCTTTAAAATGTGTCTTTGCTATGCTTGGTTTTATTAAATTTTATTTCCTTTAAATGGATTACCTTCGAATGACGTGGTTGGATTAAATTGTGACGCCTTCAAATGGATTACCTTCGAATGGCCTGGTTGGATTAAATTTTGATGCCTTTGAATGGACTATCATCGAATGACTTGGTTGGATTAAATTTTATTAATGGTTTGGTTGGATTAAATTTTGATGCCTTCGAATGGATTACTTTCGAATGGCTTGGTTGGATTATATTTTATTACCTTCGAATGGATTACCTTCAAATGGCTCAGTTGGATTAAATTTTGTTGCTTTTGTTTATTCTAAATTTAGATCATCTTTAAATAAAACATATGTAATTAGGGTCGGATATGAATGGAAGTAGAAAAATGTTGAAACATGGACCTGAAAGATATAAAGTTAACATAAACTACCTTGGGTGATCCAAGAGAAAAATTAAACAAATCCGAAATTCGGTTACAAAATGACTTTAGCCTAGCCAAGGACTTGCACAAATTTATCTGATCTAAATGAAACAAAATTCCTTGTCCATATAAAGGACTTAAATTTAAACACAAATACACTTAAAAATAGATTAACCTTAAGGCTCGTTCCCATCGGTTTTCTCTCATTCTTTCCCTTATGGATTTTCACCATCAGAATCTTTTTCATCTTTTTCATCCTCTTCATCAGGTTCATCTTCTTCTTAGTCATTGGAAATATTAAATTATCACCTAAAGCTAGACTATGGTAAGGGATCGGTTCAGCTGGTACGTACCTCTATAGATTCCTAAGAGATAGTTTGGGAAATATCTTATGGAACAACATCACCATATCCGACTTAATAGATTCATCCCTTTCTTGTAATGATTCTAACACTTTGTTAGCATATGCATCCTCAACATTGGCCACCTCTTGAGCAGTATCTTTCTTAAGAGAAGTGATTTCATCTTCTTTTTGTTTAAGAAGATCTTCAAGTTTTTTCTTCACTTCGGATAAATTTTGAATTGTTGCTTTATCCTTAGTCTGCTGATCTTTTAAGGAAGTTATTTCCTTGGAATTGGATGACTGTAAATTAGTACAGTCAGACTGCAACTTATCACAGTTGGATTTGGTTTGAACCAACTCTTCATTAAGGGTCTTCATTTCCTTGCCCAAATTTTCATTTTTATTTTTCTCTTCCTCTATATAGTTTTTCAAAGCTTGGTTTTCATCTTATAGGGAGACAATATCCTTTGCTTAAGATATTACCTGCGTCTCCAAGTCAATGATTAGCCTTACATAACCCAAGACTATTCATCATGTTCCTTAGACACTTCGAAAGATTCACCATCGTATATCACAGTATTCTTAGGCTTGGTGGAGTCAGGGAGCTCTCGTTTGAACTCTTCAAAATTAAAGTTCCCCTAAGTTCCTAGGTCATCCATTTGATTACCACATTCAAAGGTTGGCCTATCATCTGGGGGAAGCAATTGGGAAAAAGGATCGGTAGAAACAACAGTTTGTGGAGGAACTTCAGTGGGGATGATTGAAGGGGTGACTTCGGACCAGAGAATGATCTCTGAACCGACGGGAAGTTTTCTTCTTCTTCATTTCCCTCTTATCGCTACCTTTCTTACTCCTAATTTTCCATTTCTTCTTTTTAGTAGTCAGAGAATCTAGTGACATTTCCATATCTCCAACTGTAACAACAACAACTTCCAAAAATGTTGAATCAATTTCATCAACATTGCTGCATCAATTTCATCAAATGGCCCATTACTCCCTAGTTCGAAAATAACTTGAGGTGAACCATCCTTCTTCTTTTTCTTCATATTGTTCTTGTCACGGTGATTGGGAGCCCTATTCTTAGCTGGTAGATAAAGTTTACCACAACCTCCTCAGTCTTTTTAAAAATTACAGAGGATAGGGGAAAAATGGTGAACAGTTCCCATGAAATTTGACTATTTCTCTATCTAAAGTTTTAGACTAAATATTTCTCACTCTAGAAATAACAACAATAAGATTTTTAACCTTATAAAGGTAGGGAAAAGCACTTGAGTGTTTTTACTAAGGAAAATGAACCATCAATAATAAAAATGGGGTTATTAAACGTAGCCCCTTTCCTTTTTCATGTAAACACAATTACTTAGAGCAAAACCGGTTAGTATGTCCAATAACTACTTGACACGTGTCTTAAAAAGACGACCAGATTAAAGTTGCAACCTTTGAGAAATAAATACTTTAAGCATATACTTTGGAGGGGACTTATAAATGATTTTATGTATTAGCTCTCCCGAAGCAAGATTTAGAAGACGAGAAAGCAACTTTCATAAAGTTGAATCGATGGGCCCCTGAAAAATGGTCAACTGGGTTTCACAACTGCTTTACTCCAGGAAATATGGTGAGAGCCCACCTATGGAGAACAAATCCAAAATGAGAAATACTAACATTAAAATATGGAAACAAAAGAAATCAATAAAGATACTTACTTGAGCTATTCCAGTGTCTTATGAGCATACTTAGATTTCCTTTATACGTGACTTTTCTACCGTTTTCCCAAGCACCACTAAAAAAAAGAACTGAGTTATCCAAGACTTGTCATCTTCTAGCAAGTCATCAAATACTTTATAGTCATTCCCCCATATTAAAATAATAAAAGGGGATATGACCATTTCGACACAAACCACCCACATCAGCTAGTTGCTCTATAGTCATCCAAATTTTGGATAGTCTCGAATCTATGATGCTAGATAACAACATACACGGGTTGGGGCTTAGTTGGCTTGGGCATAATGTTACCAAGTGTAAATACCTCACTATTTCCAGGTCCAGGGGAAACCGAAGGCTTAAATTAAGTACACCAGTATAAACCACCAATCTCCAAGCTTGCAGTCTATTGGAGTATCTTCAGGTGGAGGTAGCTTCACTTTGATTGATTTGGGAAATCCCTATTTTTTTTCTGGATCCCATCCAGTTTAGATGGATGAAAATAAACGTATACTATCATATGTAAAGCAAGTAGATACTTGACACCAACTTTAATGAAATTGGGCCCGACTCGCCCAACAAGGGACTCCAGAAGTGGTTCGGATTTTGGCAAGATAACTTTTTTTCTTTTTTCCTGAGTCATATTCCGAGTTTCCTTAGTTTGACCGGATTTATCTAAGGGGGCATCATCCATTTTTTCTTCCGTCACTTGTGGCCCTTGATGAGGGGGTATTCTCCATCTGATACATAATAAGGCAAGCCAAGAAAATTACAACAATCAAAGAGTATTAAACAACCCTAAACGCAGCATGAATCTGAGCAGCAAGCAAGGATAATAAAGATCTCGAGCATAACCGAATTCTATGGAAGAAAGTAGAGTTGGTCCAATCGCAGAGACGAGCAGAATTTGCCAAGCAGAGCAGGATTTGTGACCGAGCAGAGTAGAATTTGCCGAGCAGAGTAGGATTTGCCGAGCAGAGCAGGATTTGTGACCGAGCAGAGCAGGATTTACCGAGTAGAGCAGGATTTGCTGAGTAGAGCAGGATTTGCCGAGCAGATCAGGATTTGTCGAGCAGAGTAGGATTTGTGACCGAGCAGAGCAGGATTTGTGACCGAGCAGAGCAGGATTTGTGACCGAGCAGAAGTTGCCTTGGGGGATTGCTAGCATCAGTAGAAGTTTCAGGTAATTTTTTCCTTCCTTTATACAATGAGGGAAGCTTGTCTTTAGCTTTAGAAATCCTGGTGATTCAGCGAGGAGTACTTTCGCCTATACCTGATCCCATGTCCATAAAGGTCAAATGAGATTTACGATTGCTAACTCTTTTTGTTGAGAATGGTTTAGTTAACCAAACAGATTGGTCAGGATATGTAGAAGACTAAGAAATGGGGCTTGGTTTAGAAGGGATTTGTTATTTATTAGATGAGTAAACCTTACTGTATTCAAAAGATTGATTCTCAACCACTTCACCCGGTGAAGTGGGTAATCCAGCATCGATTCTAGCTTGCCTTTTTTTTATTTTTCCAACTTGGATAAATTAAGCAAACCTCCGTTGACTAATACATTCTTGACTGTAAACATACAAACATTATGTAGTATTAGAAAAATTTATTTTTGCGATGAACAAGGAACAAAAAGAAGGTAAATTTTAAATTTAGAAATTTGACTATTTCTCTATCTAAAGTTTTAGACTAAGTCTTTCTTACTCTAGAAATAACAACAATAAAACATTTACCATTATAAAGGTGGGGAATAAGAACTTGAGTGTTTTTACTAGGGAAAAAGAACCATCAATAATAAAAAGAGGCTATTAAATGTAGCCCATTTCCTCTTTCATGTAAACATGATTACCTAGAGTGAAATCGATCAGTAGGTCCAATAACTACTTGATATGTATCTTGAAAAGGAGACCATATTAAAGTTGCGAACTTTAATAAATAATTACTTTAAGCATATCCTTCAGAGGGGGTTCAGAAACTATTTGCTGTATTAGCTCTCCCAAAGTACTTCTGAGAGAGCTAAGGGGGCTAGATGATAGGGTTGGATTTTGTTGGAGGCTAAAACGGCAAGAGGGTCGGATTTTTCTTAGAGGAGTAATTTAGACCTATAAACTAAATCATGATGAGTAAGAAATATGCCTAGTGACTCAGCTAAGTGCCTACTTTACTTATTTTTGTACCTGGGGGCTTATAAGGCTGACCCGGTTAAACGACCCGATTTGAATGGCCCATCGAACCAAAAAGATTATAAATAGCTCGACATATAACATTAAATGAGTTCGACTTTTCTTTTCGAAATATTAAATGTAAGCATCGTAATTCTATCTCCTCTCTCTATGCATAGTTTAATACTACACGACTTAAATATCTTCCAAAACTACCATCCAATCAATTTTTACCAACACCAGATTCTTTAAAGCTTATTAAAAACTACAATACAACCAACATTTTATAAATGCAATTGACCCTCAATCGTTATCATCAATATGATGCATGAGGATCTATCTTTAGACATATAGGTAATAATCACGACGAGTAATGACATACCATTTAAAAACACTCAAGTGGCTTCATTTTTCCAAATTGTTGGCATAAATTAAAACTTCTCGGTGTCTATCCCCCTTTAAGCTAACGAGCTTGTTGATTTGACATATAAAAATATACTCGAGGCGATAAGTAAAAGAGTCTTATAATAAACTACCTGAACCTTACAAAAAGTTCTCCGATCATGTTATGGAATGAAGACGTTCTTTTTCTATAAAATAAAAATATATAAAAAAACCTTGCATATACAAAATTATATCACTCTAATACAAAGTTAATTGTTTCAAAAGGCCATTATCTAATCTTATGTTTTTTGCAACATACAAATTATCCGAATAATGTCATACTCACCTCAAACTTAGAGACAATTTGTAAAAACTTAATTAAATTACATGAACATTGTTTTAATGTACAACAAATAACGAGTTAATATATATATATATATATATATATATATATATATATATATATATATATAACATGCCACCAGAAAATATAATATGAACAAAATTTAAAATATTTAACATATTTGAGTTTTTTTTAATGTGGGTCTTAAGTTAGTTGGACCTTTTATTAAAGCTTCTTTTTTTATGTTCTAGTGTTAAAGATGGGCGGAAACCTAAATTTTAAACGGGATGACTATACATTTTCTCTTTTTTTTTGGTTACTCTTCAGACTCACTAGCTCTATCTAAGTTTTTATACCACATTTATTTCTGTCTATTATGTTGAGAGTTGTTTCAGTTTCTACACTTGGATCAAATTATACATCATCAGTAATATTTGGGTCCATTTATACACCATCAGTAACATCAACCTCTACAACATATCTTACATTAATTTGTACACTATTAAAAACATTAACATGTACACCATCATTATCATTAAATTGTAAATCTTCCCCATCATCCTTTATACTTTCCTATACACCATTAATAGCATAAGTCCGTACACCATCATTGACATTAACTTGTACATCATCCCCATGACTCTCTAAGCTATATCGTACGCCATCATTAACAACAACTGGTACACTAGCATTAGGATCAACCTGTACAACATCCTCGTTTATAATTTTCTGTAGACTGTTATTAACACCAACCTTTACACCGTTAGTAACATAAACTACACAACCATTGTCACCCTTTATATTTTTTACCATTATCACCGCAAAATCCTCCAGAAAACCACTTACAGACTCTGCTAGGACGATACTGCTACTTCTTTTAACATCGACAATAAGAATTATACTTTTATTTCTTAGTTTAGTATGAGATACAATTCCTAAGGGTGGATTTTTGTCTGAATATATGTTGACTAACCTACCACTACCAAGCTTTGTGGTTAACTCATACCAGTCCACATCTGTCTTTATTAGACTAATAAAATTGCATGAACCTGACAATGAGTAAGGGAAAACAAAATACCCTTCGGGTACCTACTTTTGTAAGGGCATGTATGGTATGTACTTTGAAGATAGAAAACTTATCTGGGTTTATGAAATTGATGATTGTTGGTTTTCCCCCTTTGTACTTCGTTTTCTTCCCCAATAATTTCCCATCGTAGTGGTAATTGACGATAAAAAAATATCCTTATTCAAGCATGAAGTATATAAAACAAATCTATCAAATAAAACTACATACTAAGACAAAACTATAAATATTGTGCCTTTTACTTACCTTTGTAATAATGTTATACCATCGTGAAATTAAATTTTATGCATAAGAGAATCGTAGAGACAGTGCAAACAGAATTGTGAAGACATGAAAGAAGAATGATTGCTTTTAGGTTTCTCGAATTAGGCATTTGGTCGTTATCAGATTAGAAATCAAGGGTTTAGGATTTCTGATTTCGGTATTGGGTCTCGTTTGTATTTGGGTATTGTGTCTGATTTAGGTAAGTAAGATGGGCTTGGATAATTGAATTTTATCTTTTTAACCTGGTCCAGTCCAATAAATCTAGAAAAACAATAAATGTTAAAATTAGGGTAAATGGTAAATAATAATATTAGATGGTAAAATCTAGATGGATGCTGACTCGACAGATGACTAGACAATTCTAATGATATTATCGGACATTTTTTTAGAGACCAATAACAACATAAGATAACAATATTTTGGCTACCACATTTTTACTTCTCAATAATACTTACATGTGCGAGAGACTAATAATACAAATTTTAAGACGTATGAGATAAAAATGTAAACATAAAAAAAACTGGTCATAAAAGATAAAAAAAACTAGTCCATACAAAATCGAAATACAGCGGCCTCGGTAACATATTTGAATTTTTTCACGCGGGCTTTAAATTAGTTGGGTGTATTATTAAAACTCTTATATGTACTGGGTTTAAAGATGGTCTGGAGCCTAATTTGGAGCCTACGGTGACTATAAATTTACTCTTCCTTCTTGGTTATTCTTCGGAGTCGCCAGCTGTATCAAGGGTTCTAAACCACTGTTCCCTTAAGTTTGGCGACTGCCTTCAAATTATAATCTAAAACTTATGCATGTCTGCACTTGCTTCGTATACTTACTGTGTTGAAGGGTGTGTAGTTTGTAGTATGTGCATAGTTGTATGGGTTGGGATTATACACATCTTCGTCATGTTGTGTTGTAGTACGTTCTACTGTGTGTATTCTCTAGTGAATATTGTTCGTGTGTGCTTGCATTGAATCTCTATTTTGTAATGTTGTGCTATTATGTGTGTTGTATCATACAGAGCTATACTGAAATTCTCATATATATATATATATATATATATATATATATATATATATATATATATATATATATATATTGACCACAACAGATCTTTATCAAATATATAACAAAAACTTATAACACAGAGGAACCAAGTAGCAATCACATACATTTAAGGACTTAAAACAACACAGAAACCAAACCTACAAACTTTAAAATAAACATAATGAATTATCTATTTGGGTTGATCTCACAGTCAAACTAGGCCACAAATATATCAGCCCCACCTTGGTTCAAAGCCATGCTCTTTGTTACCTCTATGATTCCCCCAGTTACCAGTTGTTTGATTATCATCTTGTTGAAACTTTGAGTTGTTGTTACCGTATGCATATATCGTATGATACCCTCCATTCCATGATCCTGAATTATCACCGTATCTTTGAATCAGACCATAATTTCAACATTTCTTCCCACCCCACCTGTTATCTCCAACACTTACAGATTGCGAAACACTATTTTGGTTCCAAGAATCGTCCTATCCTTTGTCTCTGACACCTACAGATTGCAGAGCATTATTCTGATTATGAGAATTTCCCAAGCCTCTACTTAACTCTTGTTTTGTTCCCCAAGAGTAATTTCCCTGCCTTGTACCCATCTCATGTTTTGTTCCCCATGAGGGAGTTCCTCACCCTTTATTTGACATCAATGTCTCGTCGTCCTGTTTTGTTCACCAGTAATCATCCCACCCGCTATCAATCTTTTCTAATTCTTCCGGTTTTGAGGAATCACCCCACCTATTATCATCACCCTAACTATTATCATCCTTATAGTCGTTTACATTACCCACAGTTTTTAACTATTCCAGCCGAAGACCAATAGCAAACAATTTAGGCTGGCTATTTTCACAAGGATTAACATCGACCAGAGGAACATATGTCAAGTTTTTAGTCTGATTCTTTTGATGCCATTCATCCTCACTTTCTTTGAACATGTCCTTCTCCATGTCCTCCACAAGTTCCAATTCAATTTCATCAATATACATATCCCGATCAAGAAGAGGAATGTCGAATGGATTGTTCTTTGTCTTTGCCCGAAAGCGTTGTTTTGCGGTTCTAAATGCCTCATATGCAGCTGAATCATTCCATTTCATTATATCTCTCTGGCACGTGTACTTTGACGCCTCGATCACCTTACGGCATAGTATTCTTCCTATCGCATGACATAAAAAAATTCTCATTATGACACCCCACAATCACGTTCATCTGCATCACAGTCGTAAGGTCGTGCCGGTGGGTACCGATAAGTTGTCTATTGATTGTAATTATATCCACGAGAAGGTCGATATCTCCAGTTTCCAAGCTTTGAAGAATTTGTTTTTAGAATTGACCTGTTTATGATTATGATTATGTTTATATTTATGTTTTGTTTTTGCAGAAAGCCAAAAAGTCGATTTTTTTTAACTTTTTGCTTAATACTACTGGTAAAATGAACGTTGCGCAGTAAAAGATGATATCTCATAGGAATTGTTTATATAGAAATGAATATATCGGATACTAGCATTTCACAATCCAAATTATCCAAAAATATCTTTCACCATGGTTATTTTTATCTTTTCATTGTATATCGAATACCGGTGATATAAAAACTCTATAAATAACCGAACAATTTATCTAGTTATAATGAAAAAGATAAAGAACTGAACAACTTATATGGCAATATAGGATACTAGCATTTCACTTTTTCATGATCATTCTTTTCTCATTTGTTAAAACAACTTATATAGGTTGTTTGGAATTGAAAACTAAATTATATTTTTATGAGAAAATAGAGTAGATCAAAAGAGGGACGAAAAATTTACCAAACCCAACAATCTCAAGAAGAAAAACAATCCTTATGAGGAAAGAATACAGAAAACCGAAGGAGAAAAGAAGAAATCAACAAGGAGTTGATTTTTTTTTTCCAGAATAAAAACTCTGTTTTTTGGAGTCGATTCATTTTCCCCCCTCTCTACCCTAGTAGTTTAAAAATATCAAAAATTACACTTCTGATCGGCATTCTTGTTTACAATTATAATTATATATAAAAATAAATAAAAGGTGGGCTTTAAATTAGTTGGGCCTATTTTTAAAAGCTCTTTATGGTGTGAGGCCTAATTTGGAGGCGGCGGGGACTATAAATCTGCTCTTCCTTCTCGGTTATTCTTCGGAGTCGCTAGGTCTATCAAGGGGTTCTAAACCACCTTTGGTTAATGAGCTGAGGTTTGTTTGAAATGCTGTTCTTCTTTCTTGATTGAAGTTTTAGATTAAAATGGTTTCAGCTGCAGCATCTCTTGATTCTAGTTTTTTGAAATTGTCCATGCAAATGACGGGATTTCTACTCTGGAATCTTACTTAAGCAGAGGCAAGCACAGTTAGATGCTTGTAGATCTCCAATTAAACGTCATAGATAAAGTCGGTAGACGTCGACGGACCTTCCGAGCTCCTCCGTTTACCGTCGGTCCCAGATTCCATTACCTTATGGAGCAGCGTCGTTGCCTTTACCATTTGGGGGTGGCCATGGCACATACATTCCATTCAACTCGATTGATTAGCTTTTTCTTCTTTGTTTCAGTTGACGGGGGATTACAATCCAAATCCCTATCAGTCGAAATTGGGGCAAATCGAATCAGTATTTGTAAATCCGGAGACTGAATTTCATGGTAAGTTGGAGGCAAATGCGACGAATAATGTGATCGGGGTTGTATCCGAAGACCATCTGATGGAAGAGCAAGTGATAACGGAGGGAAATGACCATAATCGATACACTGAGGATCTTCTATAAGAGTTTGTCCTGGTTGCTAAGAAAAAGAGTTTTTGGAAGATATTGATAGGCTAAATGCAGAAAAAGAAGCGATAATAAGCTCTAGAATAGTCAAATCCGAAGTCTGACCAGAGCATGTCGTGGTAGATCAGACTCAAGAGGTCGTTCAGTATGAGGAAAGGCATTGGAGGAAAATTCATCGATCTTCTAAGAGACGAGGTAGATTTGAACAACGATACGAATCATCAGATCTATTGAGTATACTTCTCTTAACTCAGATGAATTTTCATCCACGGATATACAAAGGTGAATAAAATTTCTCATCCGACTAGTCGGAGAACAAAAGGTTCGAGGAAGAAAAAGCATAATCATGGGAAAAGAAAGTTATATTCCAAGGATCCTGGCAAAGCGGCGAATGCAGTCCGACCAGAATATATAACTCCTCGGAGACAACTTCAATCTGACAATTACAATCAGGATTACGGAGTCAGTAATCAATTTACTTTTCCGGCAGAGGAAATACCCTATATGGCTGCTAATGAAGGTCCGGGGGGAAGTGCTTACAACGTCGGACATAATTGGAGATCATCTTTACTATCTCCAGAGATTTTATTCAGGCATCTCCCTAAATGGTTTGACATTTCCAAGTTGGATAAGTTTGATGGGACACAAGATCCAGATAGTCACGCTGAACAGTTCAATAATTTTATGATCAATTACCATGATGATGACAAGTTATTGTGCAGAGCTTTTTCTCAGACTTTCAAAAATGCTGCTTCAAAGTGGTACAATTGTCTACTTAAAGGGTGTATAAAGAATTTTCATATGTTTTGAAGTATGTTCCTACAATACTTTGTTAGAAGTATACTACAATTTTTCTCAAGAAAGAAGCCTCTCCAAAGCAGGAGGGTGTGACGGTGATAACGAAAATAATTGATGAAGAATTCATATATGCATTCGATATCTCTGCCGAATACTTAGACCCAAAGCCGGGAAGAAACAACATAAACATGGTAGAAGAACCGATAACGAGGGGAAAGGTTAGTCAGTTATGCGATTTCTTTGAGTCACTAACAATTTTCGAGGGAGATACAATTGCAGAAACATCAAACTACTCTCGGAAGAGACCCGCTGTTAGTTTGACAACGTAACTGGAAGCAGGCGCTTCAACTCACTCATATAAATATTCATCCCTAATTCTTTGTTTCGAAGATGATGACATGAGAGACGTAGCAGGTCCTCGCGAGGATGCAGTTGTGATCAGAGCGGAGATAGTGAGAAATGAGATAAAAAAAATTCTAATTGATGCTTGTAGTTCAACTAATATAATGTTTATGTCTATTTATAGCCAGATAAAAAACGAACCAACAATCTTGCGATCGGACTGAACGATAGTCGGATTCGTCGGAGCTACTACTGAAGTAGTCGGAGAATTCAAAGTGATGGTAGAATTGGGTCGATGACTATTGAAGAAGATAGTTACAGTCTTATTTGTAGTGGTGGATGCACCCACTTCTTACAACACTATCTTCGGAAGGTCTTGGTTATCTAAAATACATGTCGTACCATCTATTGTCCATCAATATTTGAATTACGTAGTGAAGTAACGCGGGAACAGTAAGAAGCATCCATAATGTGGAAATAGAATGCTACCAAGAAGTGTTGGCCATCAAGCAACTTAAGGGGGTTGAATCGAGAAAAAAATAGTAATCAGTGGGGCCTCCCTTGATGTCTGATCCCATGGACGATCTGAAGGAAGCCTCAGGTTCATGGTAGCTTTGAGGATCATATCTTTCCGTCGGGAAAAAGCCTCAAAATTGGCACAAGATTTTAGCTGGAGGTAAAAGAAAATTTAATCATGGTATTGAGTCCCCCAGTCATCTATTTGTCTTTTGTGTATTTTCCTGGATAATATTGACATATTTTTCAAACATTTTCAGAGTTCATATCTCTCGTTTTATTATCATTACTCACATCACTAGAACTTGGCTATGGTCCACTAATAAGAAAGTTCATATTAGGCATATTATCTCATCTATAGTTTTAGGCATTATATGGAAATATCGAAACACTACTGGTGTGGATAAAAGTAGCCTGAGGGTAGGCTAGTAATTTTGAGTGGAGTTTTAAGGCGGCGTAAGGGTGTTTCACGGTGGTGTGGTGGTGTTTAAGGGTGTTTTAAGATACTTCAGGGTGTTTCAAAGTGTTTCAAGGGTGGAGAGAGAATTAAGCAGCCTGGCAGCAGTTAATTTTTCTTACCCCTAGTTAATGCTGGTGGTTGGGTATTTATAGTGTGAAATTTGGGCCCTTATGGGCTTTCGGGTCAAGTTTAATGGACCCGGGTCATGTTTAAAGACCCATGAGTTTTAAGCAGATGTACAGGTAGCTTAGTCAGATAGTGATTAGGTTTTTTAGTACTTTAGTCATAGTTCGAACTGCCTTA
Source organism: Limnanthes douglasii subsp. nivea (assembly GCA_036936605.1). Taxonomy (NCBI): domain Eukaryota; kingdom Viridiplantae; phylum Streptophyta; class Magnoliopsida; order Brassicales; family Limnanthaceae; genus Limnanthes; species Limnanthes douglasii. Next base: position 197,627,717 of record JAUPFV010000002.1, on the reverse strand, counting down.
TGTTTGCAGTGTTCAAGGTCATCTGTCCGGTTCTACCAGTGCTGTTCGAACTGAAGTCATGGAGTCTGTTCGAATTTACGGGGTGATTTTACTTTGGACTACCCTTCCGGGGAGCTCTTCGAATTCGGACTCATCAGGAGCCCCTTTTTTAGGTATTTGAACAAGCGTCCTTGTTAAAGAACTGAAAAACAGTCCGATTGAAGAAGTGGTTTTCCAATTCGAAGAGAATTGAGATAGGCCCGGACAGCCCAACCGTTATGAATTCCAAACGGTTCTTTTTCAGAGGTAGTGGGACATGTGTCACACCCTGGCTGGTCACTTCAGCCGTTTTTTCATCTGGAAAATCGCACCACTTTATTGAACAAGTAACTTCTTTAAATGCTTTTGATGACGTCAGCGCCGTTTTTTAATCATTGCCCTAACTTTTCGGATTCTCCTAAGAATCAAACTCTTTTTTACATTTACTATAAATTCCATTTGTCTTTCACAGTTTCATTTTCACTTTTACTTTGTCATTTCACTCAAAACTTCATCTCTCTAAAACTTCAAACCTTCCTTAGTTGTTTTATGTTCACAGCAAGAACAGCTCTAATCAAGGGTGGCTGGCTCAATCTTTCAGAACTAGAAAAAGCTCAAAGGGTTGAAAAAGAGAAGAGACTTGCAGCAGGGCTTCGAGCGTCGCCTGTTGAAAAACCAGCCCCCTCAATCGAAGAATCTGATAGAGGTTCGTCGTCTTCGAAAGGTACGAAACCTAGAAAACTCTTTCAATCAACACTCTCCCCAATAGTTTCTGGCTCATCAGTCCAAGAGTCAATCCCCACTGTCGAACCGGGGGTCGCTGTTACAAGTGTTAGGAAGAAAACCACTTTTATTGCTATGGGGTCCGACTCCGATCATTATCCGGACAAGCTGATCATGAAAAGACCTAGTAGACTGGTTAAGGGACTCTCCTCAAAAAATACCAGTGAGTCAGGGTCCGGGACAACTGTTAGGACCCTCCGGGAGAGGCCGGTTGGTCCGGAGGCTAGCAGTCCACTACCTCCTAAGGAAACTTCAACCTCAGAAGCTCAAACTGAGGTGAGAACTCAGAAACATACAACGAGCCGCCAGTCCGGAGGATCAGCTATGCCAAGCTTCATCCCTCCCCGGGCTGTTTCTGCAGAAGCTCCCCCAACAGTAATGGAGGAGAGGATGGAAGACTCCACTGAGGAGGTCAAGTTTGAGTCCGAGTCTTCCGGACAAGCTGAAACTGCTATAGTTGTTGCCAAGAAAGGCAAAGAGGACTTGTACCTGAGCCGTCCGGATCTGCCGGAGAGCCTTGAAGGGAAAGTTGGGCCCTGCTTTCACAAGGTAGAATTTAAGTATCTTTTGTCTTTGTTAAAAACCAAGTACATGTTTATTCATACTAGAGACTTGGGACGGCTTCGCACTAAGTGGGGGATCCCTGAAAACGTAAAGATCCGAATTCCCATCGATCCGGAGACTCCGATGGATTGCAAGAGAAACGAGATTGTCTTTTTTACGGAGCTGTTCAATTGGGGACTCAGGTTCCCATTGGATCCGGAGATAGTGCGCTATTTCCATTTAGTCAAGCTATGTCCATCGCAGCTGAGCCCCAACGGATGGTACACCTTGATGTCATGCATTATGGCGTCTAGGCTGTCCGGAATCCCTCTTCCCATGGAAGAGTTTGCTGCTGTGGCTAATCTATGCAAACATCACCAGTTCCCCTTTTATCACTTTAATATGGGGAACAATCTGAAAGCCGTCGATGATCTCCTGGAATCGGAGAATAAATGGAGGAGCCAGTTCTTGTTTATAAGTGGCTCATGGGAGAATGGGAAGAAGATTAAGGTTGGGGAGAATCCTAGCCTTCTTCGAAGTAGATGGAGAAGCGATCGTAAGTTCTTTCCTTAAGTTTCTGTTCGAATCTTCCCTTCTTTAAGCTTTTACTAACTAGTTATTATTTTGTTTTATTAGAACTGCCAAAAGAGTTCGGAGACTATCTGAAAGCCGGACAGGTCACCTGTGGCAAGATAAATGCATGGGCCGCAGAGAACTGGGAGAACCGGTTTCACAAGGCTTTCACTTCGGGGAACTTGGCTAGATCTCACCTGTGGAACACCACAGGTCGAAGGGATTTAACATGGGAGGAGTTCTCCACCCCTCCTGATGATGACATAGTGCTGAGAAGGTCTCATGAGCTAGATGGGACCCTTTTCCTCCCTCTCCGGGCCAAAGCCCCAAGTAAAATGAAGGGCCAGAAGAAGAAAGGGAGGAAAACAGCAGCGAATACGGAGAAAAAGGCTCCAACTGACACAGAGGTGCCAGTCCCAGCTCAAGTTGATGCAAACCTTCTTCAGGTGGTAGAAGTGGAAAGTAAGAAACACGGAGAGACTCCCTCAAAACCTTCAAGGGCCTCCAAACGAACTCGCAAGCAAACGAGTGACAGTGCTGATAAGGAGGCCAAAAAGAAGAAGATTTCTCAAGAAGAAGAGTTTGGTCCCCGGGATCCAGAGCCCACTTTCCCTATTGATCCAACGTTGGCTGAAGAGATCCCGGAGAATCTTAACGAAGGGATTCCAAGGGAACTCCATACTGATGAGATTGAAAGGGGAGAGATCAATATGGACGAAGTGGATGTCACCGGCCTGGGTCCTCTGGGTGATTACTTTCTTGGTCTGTCAAGAGATGAGTTTGCTGGGCCATATGTTCCCCCAAGCAGCTCCAACACAGTAAACTTCAACGGTAAGACTTTCTTGGTCTCCAGCAAGAGAGACGTTATAGCTCATTCCCTCCTGAGCAACGTACAACCAGTACTTACCCTAGAGAGGCAAGTCCGGAGTCAGGCGGAAACCATCAGAGAACTTAAGTCTGAGAAGGAGAAACTGTCCGATGACCTCAGGACTGCCACTACTAAGGTTGACTTGCTCAAGGAGTCGAACGAACAGCTGAAGAAGAGTCAAAATGAAAGCAACACAAAAGTTGCCTCTTTAGAGAAAACCCTAGAAGATCTCCGGGCTAAGCTGTCTGGGTTGGAGAAGGACTTGAAAACCTCAAAAGATGAGACTGCAGCAAAAGAGAAGCTTGTCACCAATCTGACTACTGACAAACTTGCTTTAGAGAATGCAGTGACTCAGGCTGCTGACGAGAAAGCTGCTCTGGTGAAGGATCAAGAGGCCATGATCAAGGCCAAAATTAATGCTTATGCCAGGGAGATGATCCGGAGTGAGGAATTATTGATTGAAAAGGTGAAGTCCGACATGGTCCTCCTATTTCACGAGAAGTTCCCGAAGAGGAGACTTGGGGACTTATGGCGTTACGTGGATGACGATGATCTCCCATATTGGACCATGGTTGATGAAGGGTACACTGATATATCCTCATCTGGTGACGAGGAGGAAACCGGAGAGAGTCCGGGTGAAGAAGAGGCTGACCCCAAAGGCAAGAAGGTCATTGAGGAAAAAAGCGATATCAAGACCAAGGGAACAGATGAGGGTGAGCCATCTTCAAAGGCCCCACCTTAGTTGGTAATTTATTCTGTTTACTTTTTGTTCGAACCAAAGTCCTTGGAAGGCCAAGGCACCTTTTTTTGTGATGCTGTCCGTTTTGACCGTACGGATTTTTGTATTGTGTTTAAACTTGTTTAAAAAGTCCTTGGAAGGCCAAGGCAACTTTAAGTTTATTGAATGAACGTTTTATCTCGCACAACCCTTCTCTTATTCCATAGTCTGTTTAAATATCTTGGAGTTTAAGTAATTTCGAGTTATCGTGTTGTGAGAGTGTTTAGTTTCTCTGGCTAGAATTTAAGTAGCCCTTAGATCTTTCAGTCCGGATAGTATGACAATCAACAGAATTTTGCAAAAACTTAGAAAATTTATTCAAAAAAGTTCCACGTTTCATTTAAAGCTCTCCGTGGCGCCGGAGAGAGGTAGTGGTATGCCCCCAAATATTTACATGGATGTTTAAACAAGTAAATATTTACATAAGTTTTATTCCAAATACATTCGAAGGTGTTCAATATTCCAAGGGTGAGTTAAAGCCCTGCCATCCTTGTCTTCCAACCAGTATGTGCCAGGTTTGATTCTTTCAACCACAGTGTAGGGGCCCTCCCAAGTTGGGGCCAGCTTTCCGAAGAGCTTTTCCTTGGTATGCAAGAAAACTTTTCTTAATACCTTATCTCCTGGTTGAAAGTCCCTTCTTTTAACTTTAGAAGCAAACCTGCTTCTCATCAAGCCCTGATAGTGTGCCATTCTAAGATGAGCTTTTACCCGCCTTTCTTCAATTAAATCAAGTTGATTTCTAACTGCCATTTCATTAGCCTGTCCGGAGAAGTTGTGCACTCGAAAGGAGGGAAGTGTCTTTTCTATGGGGGCTACTGCATCCATCCCATAGACCAAGGCAAAAGGTGACTCTTGTGTTGCAGCCCCAGGTGTTGTCCGGTAGGCCCACAAGACTTCTTGTAAATAACTAGGCCACTTCCCAGCAGCCCCTTCCAAATTTTTCTTTAAACCAGACAGTATCGTTCTGTTAGCCACTTCAACTTGCCCATTGGCTTGTGGGTGGAATGGTGAAGAAAAGCAGTGCTGAATACCCCTTGAGGCACAGAAGCTCTCCATTTCTCTATTGTCAAACTGTGGCCCATTGTCTGTTGTTATTCTCTGGGGAACACCAAATCTGCAACATATGTTGGATAGAATGAATTTTATAACAGCCTTTGATGTTGTTCCTGCCAAGGGGGTTGCTTCTATCCACTTCGAAAAGTAGTCAATGGCTACGATTATGGTTTTACGCCCTCCGGACGCCATCGGGAGAGGCCCAACTAAGTCCAATCCCTATCGAGCAAAAGGGATAGGCTCAGAAATTGATTCCATAGGAATGGCTGGTACATGAATTTCATTGCTGTACCTCTGGCATGGGTCACACCTTCTTACCAGTTCCTTGGCATCTTTCATTATTGAAGGCCAATAATATCCGGAGAGAAGCACTCTTCTTGTTAATGCTCTAAATCCACAATGGGCTGATCCCTCACCATCATGCAATTCGGAGAGAACCATTTGCGACTCATGATCTCCTAAACAGCGTAGGAGAGGTTTGCTATAGGATTTCTTGTACAAGACCTCTCTAATCATGATGAAACCACGAGCCTTGTGTTTTAGAGTTCTGGCTTGTGATTTATTCAAAGGTATGATGCCTTCGGACAGATATTGTATAAGAGGAGACCTCCAATCCTGAGGCTCATTCACTTGTATTTCAAAGACTTCTTCTTTTTCCCCTTCATCAAGTTGGATAGAAGGACTTTCAAGCACATGGATCCATGGATAGGACTCCGTGTATGCTATTGTTGCCAATGAGTCTGCTAGCTCATTCTCTGCCCGTGAAATATGTTCATAGATAACAGCTTTAAACTTCATTGCTTCATTTTTCAGGAGAAGTAAATATTTAATCAATTGTTCTTTTCTAGCTTCTGATAGGCCCAAGGCATGGTGGACAAGCAATTGGGAGTCGCTTAGCAGCTTGACCCTTTTTGCTCCACAGATATAAGCCAATTTCAACCCAGCTATAGCTGCTTCGTATTCGGACTCGTTATTAGATGCTCTGAAAGCAAAACAAATAGCTTGGAACATGTTGTCCCCATAGGGGGAAGTAAGACATATTCCTGCCCTAGATCCTATGGCACTGGATCCTCCATCTGTTCGGACAATCCACACTTTTTTGTCTTTTGAATCAGCAGATTGTTCTGAGTCCCTATCAGAATGGAATTTGACCAGAAAATCAGCCACAACTTGAGCTTTTACTGCTGTTCGAGGAGCAAAGTCTATGTCGAAGTCCCCCAACTCTACTGACCACTTTGTCATTCTGCTTGAAATGTCTGTTTTTTGAAGGACATTCTTTAAAGGGAAAGATGTCCGGACAACGATAGGATGAGCCTGAAAATAAGGCCTCATCTTTCTTGCAGCTATCACCAAAGCCAATGCTAGTTTCTCAAGTTTCAAGTAACGGCGTTCAGCATCAATCAGGCTTTTGCTGATGTAGTATACCGGGTGAGGGTACCCATCAACCTCCCTTACTAGCACAGCACTGATGGCACAGCTTGAAACAGCCAGATACACAAAAAGAGTCTCCCCATCGACTGGTTTGAACAAGGTCTTGGGGGAGGACAGATGCTTTTTGATTTCATTGAATGCCTCATCACACTGTGGTGTCCACTCAAACCCCTTTGCACCCTTCAAAGTTTGAAAGAAAGGAGCACATCTGTCCGAAGACCTTGAGATGAATCTGTTCAAAGCTGCTAACCTCCCCGTTAACCGCTGTACTTCTTTAATGTTTCGTGGAGGCTCCATGTGGAACAAGGCATTGAGTTGGTCCGGGTCAGGCTGTATTCCATGCTCACTTATAATATACCCCAAGAACTTCCCGGACTGCACTCCGAACACACATTTTTCAGGATTTAACTTTAAATTTACCTTGGCCAGGTTGGCAAAAGTCTCCTGGAGGTCGGACAAGTGCAGCTGCTCATCCACACTTTTCACCATCATATCGTCAATGTAAACCTCCATATTTCTTCCAATTTGATCAGCAAATGCCTTATTGACCAACCTTTGATAAGTAGCCCCAGCATTTTTCAAACCAAAAGGCATCACCTTGTAGCAGTGTAAACCTCTATCAGTAACAAAAGTGGTATGCTCTTGATCCCTTGGATCCACCTGGATCTGATTGTACCCGGAGAAAGCATCCATGAAGGAGAGTAGCTTGTTCCCAGAAGTAGAATCTACCAGCTGATCTATCCGGGGAACCGGATACAAGTCTTTTGGGCAAGCTCGATTGAGATCTGTGAAGTCAATGCACATTCGCCATTTACCGTTTTTCTTTTTTACCAAGACTGGATTGGCAGTCCACAAAGGATACTGAGATTCTTTAATGTGCCCCATCTTTGTGAGTCTGTCAACCTCTTGTACAATGACATCAGCCTTTTCTTTTGAAAAAGCTCTCCTCTTTTGCACCACAGGTGCCACATCTCTCCGGACAGATAGGTGATGGGAAATCACCTCTGATGGAACTCCAGTAACATCAGCATTGCACCAAGCAAAGACATGCTGATGGTCTTTTAAGAATTTTAACATCTCTTCTTTCAACACTTGTGGCATTTTGGACCCTATCTTGACAAATTTCCCTTCTTCCAAGCAGTGTGTCTCAACCTCTTCAACTGGGATCAACACTCCGGGGGTCTCTCTGGGGTCATCAATTTCACCCTCACCCCCAGAAAGGCCCTCAAACTGCTATTGGTCAGCTATACGAACTGCCCCCAGCGTTCGTGGAGCCAAGGCAGTGGCATAACATTCTCTTGCAACTTTTTGACTGCTCCGGACAACCCCAACCTGCCCCTGAACAGCGTATTTTAGACACTGATGGACTGTTGAGGCCACTGCATGCATCCTAGAGAGCCAAGATCTCCCTAGAATAGCATTGTAACAAGTGGGACAGTCCACCACAATGAAAAGTATTCTGACCGTTTTCTTAAAAGGGCCTCTGCCCAACAATACTTCTTCTTCGAACTCACCGATTACATCAGCTGAGCTGCCCGTGAAGCCTACAATCGATCGGTCTGACTTTTGAATCACAGCTGGATTTTTCATTTTCTTGTAAGTATCTAAGAAAAGGATATTGGCAGAGCTCCCAGTATCTACCAGGATTCGCCTTATCTCATTGCCCCCTATCGATGCTCCTATGACAACAGCATCTTCATGAGGGCCATCAATGTCTCTCAAATCATCCCCATCAAAGACAATGAATGGGAATAAACTTGACGATTGATAAGAGGTCATGCCCCCTTCTAATTGGGTAGCCAAATTATGAACATGCCTTTTTCTTGATGAAGTGGTAGGAGCCGTTACAGTGTCCCCTCCGAAAATTGTCAAGGACTCAAAGAATTTAATGAGCCCGGAGACCGACCTGGAACGCTCCTCTATTGCACCCACTCTGTTTCTTGTTGGATCAGGGTCCAAGTATTCAGATTCCACATCAAACCTTTCAACGATTACCATAGCCCTTTCTGGGGCAGCATTAACCGGACCAGCCCGGTGAGTGTTATCAGGCCTGTTGCCTCCTCTTCTTTTAACGTATGCACCCAATTTCCCTCTTTCAATCAGGTTCTGAACCTCTTGTTTCAAGGCTATGCAATCATCAGTAGTATGGCCAATATCATTGTGATATTGACAAAAAGAACTGTTTCGATGTTCTCTGGGAGACTGCAAGGTTGTCGGTCTCCGGTAGTGTACTTCATCTTTAGTTTTTTCGAAAATGGTTGCCACACTTTCTTTGAGCTCTGCAAACCACTCCGGTTGGACCCACGGCCCCCTTTTGTTTCTAGACTGCTGACTTTGTGCAGGAGCAGCTGGTTGAGACTGAGCTTTTCCTCTTCCATGCCCCTGTCCGGTTTCTCTAGCTTTGTTTCCGGACTGGTTTTGATTGGGAGTTGGTGTTACCGGGGTGGATCTCACCTGCCTGTGCACCCTGGTCTTTTTTGTTTCATCAACATTTATTTGCTTGCCGACTTGATTCAGCAATCCACCCCAGGTCATGGCTTTCTTCCTTGTTACTGAATCGGCCAGGTTGCCCGGGTTCAAACCTTGTCTCAGGGATGCTATTGCCACTTGTTCAAAGCAATCAGCCAGCCCGTTCTTTGTGTTCACAAAACGACTTATGTATTCTTTCAACGATTCATTTGGCTCTTGGGCACAATGGATTATGGTATCTCCATTGCCCTTGAGCTCCTTACTCCCCACAAATTGCCTTCGAAAGGCCACCCAAAAGGTATCAAAGTCTCTGATACAACCCTGAGGAAGGCTGTTGTACCACTTCAGAGCACTCCCCGTAAAGGACTGGGAGAATGCCCTGCAGAGTAGTTTATCATCATCATCAAAGTTCATCATGAAGTTCTTGAATTGCTCCAGATGATTGTCTGGATCAGTACTGCCATCGTACTTCTCCATCTTGGTGCTATCGAACCTCTTGGGGAGGTTTCCGGATAGGATTTTAGAAGACAGTGGAGACTGCCTCCAATTCCTTCCACGACTGAACACGGTATCCTCATTAGGTGTTGCAAAGATACCTGGCTCATCATGGAAGGCAAATGGATCCACCAGCATCCGGTCTATATGTCTCCGGCTGTGAGATGATCCTTTCCCAATGTGCCTTTTCATTCTTCCATGGTGGTCTCTTTTTCTGGAATATTTTTTAACTTGCTTCTGTTTTTTCCTGGTTCGCCCCTCATCACTACTGGAGGACAAGGATTTTTCATTTCCCTCACTGTCCGAAGAGCTGTCCGAAGACTCTGAACTTGAGTCAGAACTCTCCACAGGCTTGGACCGATGAGACTTTTTTGAACTGGCATGTGTCTTTTTAGTGCTCACATGAGTCTTTGAAGCCTCATGCTCTCGAGGGTTATCAGAACGATGAGCAACTGATGCTTTGGATTTCTCCTTCATGCCCATCTTGGCCTTTTCAGCCCTTAGAGCTTCTATTTCAACCCTCAACCTGTCACGCTCCTGGACAGTATATTCATCGTTCTCTTCCACCACTTCGAGCAAAGCTGGTGGAAGCTCTGGATTATCCGGATTCATTCGGACAGAATTCCTTTACTTGGTTTTGAATGTCTGATTCAGGTACCGTCGCCTCCCACTGTGGTCGCCAATTTGGTGTGGATAAAAGTAGCCTGAGGGTAGGCTAGTAATTTTGAGTGGAGTTTTAAGGCGGCGTAAGGGTGTTTCACGGTGGTGTGGTGGTGTTTAAGGGTGTTTTAAGATACTTCAGGGTGTTTCAAAGTGTTTCAAGGGTGGAGAGAGAATTAAGCAGCCTGGCAGCAGTTAATTTTTCTTACCCCTAGTTAATGCTGGTGGTTGGGTATTTATAGTGTGAAATTTGGGCCCTTATGGGCTTTCGGGTCAAGTTTAATGGACCCGGGTCATGTTTAAAGACCCATGAGTTTTAAGCAGATGTACAGGTAGCTTAGTCAGATAGTGATTAGGTTTTTTAGTACTTTAGTCATAGTTCGAACTGCCTTATGTTTGCAGTGTTCAAGGTCATCTGTCCGGTTCTACCAGTGCTGTTCGAACTGAAGTCATGGAGTCTGTTCGAATTTACGGGGTGATTTTACTTTGGACTATCCTTCCGGGGAGCTCTTCGAATTCGGACTCATCAACTACTAAAATCAAAGCCACTTCTATCAACTCTAAAAATTTTATTTTTGAAATAAATTACATTCTCAATAGCATTGATTATAACAATAAGTTTAACTCTAAACAGTGGGATAAGGACATTTCTGTTGCTAAAATATTAGGCTATTCTAACTATGTCAAGTTTCGTAAGAACATACCCATCTATCTAAAATGGAATCTCCCTAACATTGGTAGAATGAAACTTATTTATGATGCTTCATGTCTTACCAATGGTGAATCGAGTGGCGCCATGGTTATCAGGGATTGTTCTAACAATCTAATAAATGGGTTTGGCAATCTATATGGCCAGTGGACGCTGCTGCTCTCGTGTTCAAAGTCTTCATGTTTCCTGATTGTTCAAAGATGTCCCCCGATTTTATCTACGAAGCTCTTGCTTGTTGTTTCTTTCTGAATGAAGCTGATTTCAATGTTTTATTACTTCTTGGAAGCATTATCCGTAGATCAGTTCGCTTGACGCCTTTTATCGACTGAATTAGGTCTGTTCTTTTGAAGCTCATCATTGTTGGCATTGTCTATCGAATCTGATTTCGTCAAAGCAGATATATATCTTCACTTGGGGCTTAGCCATTGTTTCTTCTGCTTAAGCTCTCCGTTGGGGCTCCATATCTTGCATGGCTATTTTCCTTGAGAGGATCTTTAATCAAAATTTGTTTACTGATTTCTCTACAACTCTCTTCAAGGCTGGTACATGAGCTTTAAGTATTTGTAAATCCCAAGAGTAAACGTCAAAAATGGATGATTCTTGTTGATGTTGGCGGTTCTTCTCTGTCTCTGTTATTGAGAAGTTCCTCCATCGATGATGAGTTAGGTCTCATATTCCATCGCCTTGTATAGCAACGTTGTCGCCATTACTATTTGGGAATTGCCATGAGACATACATATATACTATTCTATTGAAATTCTTATCCTATGCGTATGCCTTTCCCAATGATGAAATCAGAAATTAAAAGAACACCATCTTTCGGGACTTAATGGTTTCTATGAAGCCTTGCTGATATTCTGTGATTCTGAGGTATCTCCAAAACTTAATTGGGTTTGTTAAACCCATCTTCACGCTCGTATCATCTCTGTCTACTGTATATTTACACCAAAGTGGCTGTGTTAATATCTGCTATAGGCTTGTCGGGATGGGTTCTGGTGCTTTCTTTCTTTGGATGGTATCTGTTCTTTATCATCTTTTTCTACTCTCATTATACTAATGTTAGTTTGAATGTTTGTAAAGATACCCCCAATATTGTTCGTCGATGTTTCGGCTATAGATTATGGGGCATAAACAAGACTACTACCTTTGGAAATTCTACTCATGTTACTGACAATAATGATAATAATAGTTTGGTTCTCCTGTAATTTGGTGCAGCGATGTATGGCAGTTTGGTGCAGTTTCTTCATGTCTGCGGCAGTTCATACAATTTGGTAGATATTGTCCAGTTTGATGGCTGGTGTACTTTCTGCATTGTTGTTTGATGGCTGGTGTAGTTTCTGCATTGTTCACTTTCGTGTGCGTTGCAGGTTGTTTGGGCAGTTTGCCTGTTCAGTTGGTCACTTTTTTGGTAGAGTTTGGGCCTTGCCGTGGAATAAAACTCTATTTGAGGTATGGTTTAGTAATGGAAGACGAAGCTGGATGAACAATTCAATAAACCTATTTTTCTTAGGTACTAAAATAATTAGAAGATGTCTCTTGTTTGATAATAGTTAGCTGATTGAGATTTTTTATTGAACAAGCAACAATCAGGAATAATAAAAGGAATGTTTATGTGATGGATCAGATTAAGGCCATGAATGAAGAGTTTCAATTTAATAGGACTATATTATTGTCTCTTCTATATGAAAGAAGGCTAGAAATGAAGAGTTTCAAGTTAATAGGACAGTATTATGGATACGTTAAACATATACTTGAAGGACATACAGATCCTGGCATGGTATGTGATTTTGATAACAGAAAATCTACTTCAGATTATGTGTTTATATTTTTAAGAGGAGTCATTCATGGCGACCCAAGATACAAAAATGTATAGCGTTGTCAACAACTGAAGCAGAGTATATTGCAGCAGAGGAAGCAAACGATGAAAATATTTGTCTTAAAAGGTTTATTCGAGAGTAAGGGTTGAAGAAAGATTAATATGTAATATTATGTAATATTTGAGAAAGAATATGTTGTATAACGCACGTACAAAAAAATTGATGTGAGATATCATTGGTTGTGGGATGTGATCGAGAATAAAAAGTAAAGTTAAGAAAGTTCACACCGATAAGAATTAGTACAAACATGTTGAATAAGGTGTTTTGTGGAAGTAACGTTTAAGTAATCACTTTATGATCACATCTTCCCCTTGATGGATTGGACATAAAGATTTTTAGGGTTTAACCTAAATTATACCTAAACTTTATAACTTAAGATTACTCTAGGGTTATACATATGAGGGAAATATGTAAGTGAGACACACAAAATTAAAAAAAAAAGAGTTTTTGGTCTTTGGATCTGTTGTGTACAATTAAAAGCTCAAATCGAGAGGCAAACGATATGACTTTTTACTGTATTTTAGAAAACATGTTATGAACATCGAAGGCTTCAACCTGACCAGTTAGATTTTAATTTGGTGTTACGATTGTTCACTATTGTGTGCAGTTTGTGTGCCTTTTAGTACCGTCTGTTGCAGGTGTTAGGGCAGTTTCTCTGTGCCGTTTGGGTTTTTTTTTTATGGAGTTTGGCCGTTTCTGCCCAATAAAACTCAATTTGAGATATGGTTTAGTAATGGTAGAAAAGACTGGGTGAACAATTCAATAAGCTTATATATCTTAGGTACAAAGCATAATGTTTGATATTGTAAGACACAATGAAAAACAAGTGTAGAGGAGTGCTTGAGTACAAAAAATTTGGAAATTTTGGAAGGAATTAGAAATGTTATTGTAGATGAAACACTAGAAGTCTGGAAGTTGAAAAAACTAAGTCAGATGGACAAGAAAAAAACGGTTGAATGAAACAGACAATGAGCAGTTTGTATGCAAAGTAGTTGGGTGGAAGATGTGCTCAAGAAAACAAGAAGTACCGAATGACATTTAGGAAAGGTAGGTCACTATTTCTCAATAAAATTTTCACTAGTTACCCTTAATCAATCTAACAATTTGAATGGTAGAACAATACCATTAATGTTATCACACTTCAAAATTATTAAAAAAGTCATCTATATACCTAGTCAATTTAATAAACTTAAATTTCAAGTCAAGGATTTTAAGGGATACATATCGAAAATAAATTTCAATGTAATTTATTTATAAAAAATTACTATTAAGTCTTTTTAGTTAAAATACTCTAAAACAGCGCGAGCAGTGCTACCGTTGACATCAGCTGAGACATCTTGCGGAGGTGATTTTACTCGAACAAGAAAGGATTTGTATAGGAACTCAAACTCATGGCATTTGATAACAAACATGCCTTATTTCACCAACATAGTTACCGCTTTCGGGGCTATACTTGGAAATTTTAAATGTAAGGATCGAAACGTCTACCTTCTGATACACCTAGGTTATAGTTTAACCATTCGGCTATGGTAAGTCATGTCGTTTATTTTATTCTATTTTATTTATTTATTACTTATCTTGTTTGTGTTTTTAATTTAATTTATTTTCATTTTTAGTGTTTCGAATAAATGTAAATATCTAAAAATAGTTTTTATAAATATATAAATAAATTTTAATATATTATTTTTGAAAGATATAACAAAATCAAATTTGAATTTTGAAAGATATTTTTATAAATAAATAACATCAAATTTTTCATATATAATATATTGTTATAAAATGGATGGAAATAAAATCAATTATTTTATGATTTTTTAATATATAAATAATTAAAATATATTTTGAAACAATTAAATAAAAGAAAAATAAAAGTTGTTATTTAAAAAAATACATTAAAAATATTTTAAAAGATACATCAAAGACTCGTTTAGTATTAGGCATGGCTGCATGATTCGTGGTCAATGTGTTAGTTGGTTCTTCATCACATGTAATTGTCTTTAGAATAACTCTCCATATGAAGATATCCTTCCATTGGCGGCTATGTACAATGTTAGTCGGTCCGAAGATGTTGATGAAGATTTCAGGAAAAGTTATTTTTTCTGTTTAATAGTTTGTCCACTCTAAAAACGGTTTAGTCAGAGATATTATCGACCGGGTTAAGGAACACCCGACGTTGCGTGGTGTATGGTGCACCATCCACGTAGAAAATGAACTCAACACATATAACGAGGAGCACATCGCGTGATATCTGGTGCACTCTCAACATAAATAAATAAATATATAGCCATAAAAATATTTTTTGTTACGGGATAAAAACGTTATGTCGCAATAATATTGATAGACTAAAGGTTTTCATCATTTTAATTTGTCTAATATATCCGGAAGAAAGAAAAAAGAAAGAGAAAAACATAGACACAAACAATAGTTGAGTTGTTAAGATAATTAAGGTGAAGAACGACTTTATTTTTCTGGGTAAAGTGTTCATACAGTGACATTTCATGTTTGCCTTACTATTGAAAGAAAGTTCACATGTCAACAAAAAGAATACATGGTATAAAAACTATTAGAAATTTATGAATCAATATGCTAATGATGTATATTGTCATAAGACAATCTAATTAATAAATAATCGGGTTATTTATGTTATTAGAAATTGTATTAATATGTGAAAACTTATTATAGAGATATAAGTGTGGATACCGGGTTAAAATTTGGGTCTAATGAAAGAGTGAGCTCAAATATTAACACTTAAGACTTAAAAATGAATTGATAAGTTCACAGACTAAATTGATATAAATCACTCTAGTGGGTTTTTATTCCGACCACAAAACGGAATAAAAAGGGTATAATCGGTATTTTAAAAAATATATTATGAAAGCCATCTAGCAGTAGCCAATAAGAAAAATGTGCATCACCTAATCGTTTTGAAATCGTCTATATTCTGATTAATCATCATCTCAGACCCGCATCTCCGTACAATAGGTAGGTATCAAATCGACTTAGGCCAAGGTAGGGTATAATGAAATATAGTTAAGTATTAAGCCTAGATGCATTATCTATATAAGTAAGACGTGTGATATGATTCCTTCACCTATTGTACAATATTTTTATGTCGTTTTTTGATTGGTTTTACCATATAAAACCCTAACGTTTCTCTTATTCTCTCTTTTAAATCGATTAAAGATACAAATACATGATTGTAAATCAATTCAAAACGTGTGACAATATTGAAAAGTCTCAGTCCGTTAGTAGATCCAATAGACTCAAACGACCGAGATCAAGAACACGAAGAACAAATATGGGCTTTTACAATCAGTCGTTGGTAGAATAAATAACTTGACTAGTAAGTTACTTATGCACCTTATTCCTAGTATCATAATCGATAAATACAAAGGAAGTTTTATTGTTTATATATAATGGATATATTGAGTAAACTAATATACTCCTTCAATTGATATGAGAGCTAAGGTTGCCTTCTGAATCAATGCAAATTGTATGCTTGTTTTCAATTAATCGTATGAAAGAAATGCTGATTTAAATTTCTCTAAAATATATATGGCTTTAGGATTATGTGTTAATTAAGCTGGTTAAAGACACGAATTTTATGAAAAGCATGTTTCTATTGATTGAATTATAGAATCATGGATTGCATGTATTGGCGTTTGATGCTCTTAAAGGATTAAATCAGGGGTTTGCTCATTAATTATGGGTTAATTTGCTATTGAAAAAGTGAATTTTTTCAATAAAAAGACCCTAGGACGAAGTGTAAAATGAAACAAAGAATGATTGTCTCGACACCTTTATCGTGATCATCCCTGTTGTGATCGCGACAAAAAGTAAAGAGACATTTCTCATGATCACCCTTGTTGTGATCACAGTGAAGTGCTTATATTCACCGCAATCAACATTAGCTCACTACAATGAGCACGTTATTTTATCGCGGATAAGGTTATTATTGCAAGAGAAAACCCATGAAGGTTGTTTGGCTTGGATCTTCTTTTTTTTCTCTGACTTGTAACCATTAATATATTTGTGGGCATGCTTGTCATATGTGTATGTGGTTGAAATAGGATATGTGTAAAAAATGTTGTGAGGATATGCATGACTAAGTTTATTTGGATTATGATAGAAGAATCATGGAATCAAGTAATCTTCTCGAAGGAAAGTTTGTTGGTGGATTAAGGATCCTAGGATCTTAATAGTTCATGGATTAAATTTATTCCAAGTATTGTCGGAAGTCCAACAACTGGTGAAGAAGTTGAGGGAAGAACTAATAATTTTAGGATTTTGCTGGCCATTTTGACCATTCATACTCCTCGATTAAGATGTGAGATCTAATGCCCTAAAGGAAAAGATGAAGAGGAAAAATAAGACGAGGGAGACAATGCCACACACTCTATAGTCAAAGAGCACTAGTTGAACATCACAAATATGTGTAAGATGCCCATCCAAACCAAGGTCGATGTTCTTAAAGAAATTTCTTATCGAAGATTTTTTTAAGAGCAAGAAGTGTTATTTTTGGTGTCATGGAAAATGAAGAGCAAAATCCCAACTTAAAATAAGCAATGAGGAAAGTTGAGCGTGGAGCGTGACCGAAAATGTAAATAGACCTTAGTAGCATGTGCATTATTTCAGCCATAACACCAATAAACTCATCCACCTCAATTGGGGGTCCAGTTAGAGTCTATGAGCTTGAGTCACCCAATCATCCAACAAATGGCTTGGTGAAGTCCAGGCCAGACCACCGATAAGCTCCTCCACCGCAGTCGGGGATCCATTCAAACTATCAAGAATCCACGGGTCAACCTTTGAAAAATTCAATTCAACATCAACAAACCACGGTTCAACTTCAACAAGATTTGGCTCAATCTCAACAATGTAATGACTTAGTTCAGCTCAGACACGACTCAGCAAAAGAAATGGCTCAGTTTAGCCCAGATTCGTCTAAGCCTCAACATGACTCGACAAGATAATGACTCAATTTGGCCCAAATTCGGCTCAACCTTAGCAAGATTCAACTTAGCCTCAATAAGACAAGGTCTCAGTTTGGCTAACCAAAGCTTAGCCTAAAAATATTTGGTTCAGCCTCATACAGATTTGGCTGTGTTGATGGAAAAATATGGTTCATGGTAAATGAGGGAAGATCCTTTAACAGATTAATATTAAGTATATTTGTAGAGAGTGGTGAGAGAAATGAGGTGTACGCTTGTATATAATGTTTCTAGAAAAAGTTCAACCCCTTTAATGTTGTTGGTTGGGGTATTTATACGTTTTTATGACCCATGAGCCATGCAGGTCGGATCTTATATTTGGGTCAATCATATGAGCCCCCAAGCCCAAGAACTAAGGTGCTAGGAAAACAGACGAGTCATATGTCCACTTGAGTTTTATTCATTATGTCTGAACTACCCCTTCGAATAAAAACATAATTACTTTAATATACCCCCGTAGATATCCGATATGATCATATAACCCTCTTAGCTCTTTCAAAAATTCTTTAGAAGAGCTAACCATAATTGATAATGTCTGATCCACCTTCGAAGTGAATTTGAAGACTTAATCGAACAACTCAAAGGTCGTGACTTTATAATCAGTTGTCTTTTACACGTGTCAAAAAACGATTGGACCCATTAGCCGCTTTTTCTGGGTACTTGTGCATAAACATTAAAAGTGCTGCTTTTACTAGCCCTTAATCATGGCTAGAGATTCATCTCCTCTAGGTAAAACACTCAAGTGATTTCTAAACTATATAAATGTGATTTTTCATTGTTTTTATTTCTAGTGTGAGAAAAAAAAATCAAACTGTGATTCTAGATTAAGAAAAACACCTAAATTTCTCAACTTTTCTTAGTTCTTCTATTTTCTATAAAGTTTGTATGTTCACGGAAAGTACTGACTTAATCAAAAGAGGCTGACTCAACCTGTCTGAGTTAAAGAAAGAAAAAAGAGAGGCCAAAATTGATGTCAGACTACCTGTTTCTCATGGTGGATTGATCATACAAGAGATACCACAACCGGACATGAGTTCGTCATCCTATAAACCATCAGTAGCTTCCAGAAAAACTTCTTTTGCTCAATATTTAACAAACCTTAAATCACCAATTCTGTTAACCAAAAAACCTTTCACTAAAACTAAAGTCAACCAGTCGTAAAGCTCCAAGAATTCTACTGAAAATCAGGGCCTCAAGAATTCTATCACGGCCGAACATAGCAATGTTGAGACTTTGGGCAAGAAAAATAAACAGCTTAATGATCATTTGGTACAAGCTAAGTTCGATCTTGCAAAATCATAGGCTAGCTACACCAAATTGCAATATACCATTTCCACAGAAGTCGATTCCTTGAAGAAAGAACTGTTCAATGAGAAGGGTGCCAATGATCAATAATTCAAGGATAAGAAAGAGCTACAGGATCTTCTCAAGAAAAAAAGATGATCAGATTATTCTTTTGAAAGAGACAGAAGCCCAAGACATAGTCGTTGTAACGAACGAGTATGGTGAAGGGGTGTTGAAATCTATTAATTAGAGGGAAGAGTTTGTTAAATCAAACATGGTCCCATTGTTCCATGAAACCTTTCCCAAACGGCCTCTTGGGAAGTTGTGAGGTTTTGTGCCTTATGAATAAATTCCCTTTCATACTATGGCATAAAGTGAAAAACTCAACATCTCCTCGGATGAATTCAAATCTGATGACGAAGCTGAGGAGGATTCAGGTGATGACAAAGAGGAGAAAGAAGAATGCAAGAGTGAAAAGAAAACCAAAGGGAACGAGCCCTAAGGTTAACTATTTTTAATGTTGTTATTTTGGATCAAAGTCCTTAGAGTATGCAAGGCATTTTGTTGTATTCATATCAGATATTTTAGAAACTTTATACATACAAGTCCTTGTGGTTTACTAGGCATATTTTTAATGTTGATTGAATTATTTTTTAGGATCCTATTTGTATTTCATGTCATCTTTACTATCACTCACTTTGTACTTTTCCTTGTTTTTTTATACTTCCATTAATATTTGATCGTATTTGAACATGATAAGACCATATGCATATATTAAATCCGATCAAGGCATTTAAAAAGTATCTTCTTTAAATGAATTAAACACTTAATCAGTCTTGCATTTACCCTATCTATTATAAGATTCATTTGAAGGTAATAAGTATTTAATAAATCTTCAATCCATTAGGTGTTTAATCCATCATGTGTTTAATAAGTGTTTAATCCATCACGTGTTTAATATGTATATAATCCTTCTGATGTTTAATAAATCTTTAATCCTTCCGGTGTTTAATAAGTCTTTAATCTTTACAATCACCACTAAAACAATTTCTTTTAAAAAAGCAAAGGATAGTATATTGATTGAGTTTTGGGCACCTCATTAAAACCTTTCCGCGCCACCAGGGTAGGAAAGAGTAAGCCCCTAAATATTTATATTGAAGTAAAACAGAGCAAATATTTACAAGACGAGTTTATTCTAAGTATAACTTGAGATGCTTCACATTCCAAGGATGCTTCAACAGGTTTCCTTCTTTTATTTTGGAGTTTGTATGTTCCTTGCTTAATTCTTTCATATACGATGTATGGTCATTCCCTATTCGGAGCCAGCTTTCCAAACTTCCTCTCCTTAGTATGCAAGAAAAAGTTTCTCAACACTTTATCTCCAACTTGAAAATATCTTCTTTTTACTTTAAAAATAAACTTGCTCCTCATCAAGCCTTGATAATGTGCAGTCCTTAAATTGGTTTTCACTCTTTTTTCTTCAACTAAATCCAACTGAGCCCTCATAGCTATCGCATTCCCTCAATCAGAGTAATTTTGAACTCTAAAGAATGAATAGTAGCTTCTATTGGGGGTGATCGCATCCATCTCATAAACCAGAGGAAATGGAGACTCTTGTGTGGTTGTATGAGGAATGGTTCCATATGCCCATAATACTTCTTGTAAATAACTCAACCATTTTGCAGCAACTCCTTCTAAATTATTTTTTAATTCTAACAGAATTTTATGATTCGCTACTTCAACTTGTCTGTTGGCTTGGGGATGAAAATGAAAAGAAAAACAGTTGAATTCCTCTCAAAGCACAAAATACATCCATGTCTTTGTTATAAAACTGAAGACTATTTTCTGTGGTGATGCGTTTAGGAATACCAAACCGGCAACATATATTGGAGAGAATAAATTTAATGACTGCTTTAGATGTTGTTCCAGACAAAGGTGCAACTTCTACCCATTTTAATAATTAATCTATTGTTACAATTATAGTACGACAACCCCCTGAAGTGATTGGAATGAGTCCAACTAGATCAAGTCCTCCTTTATCAAAAGGTATAAGTTTGGATATTGATTCCATAGGGATGCTAGCACATGAATTGTATTTCTATATCTTTGACCCGGATCACATTATTTCATCAAATCTTTAGCATCTGCCATAATCGTATGCCAATAATATCACGGTAGTAAGAATCTTCTAATCAAAAGTTTATAGCCATAATGCGTTGATCATTCTCCATCATGCAACTCTGATAGAACACTCTGAGACTCGTTGGATCCGAGGCAACATAATAAAGACCTACTAAAAGTTTTCTTATAAAAAACCCTTAGAACTAGGAAATCATGAGATTTGCATTCCACTTTCTTGGCCAAATCCTTGTCTAAAGGTAGAACTCAATTAATAAATTCTTGGATTTCATTCCTCCAATTTTCAGAGAGCACATTGGATAAATGCATGTGTTCTCATATTTCACCCTCATTCTATGTGGTTTCATTTATAGAGGGACATTCTTGCATAAGGATCAAAGGGTACGCTTCAGAATATGCTTATAGTAGCTAAAGAGTCTGCCATATCATTCTCCGATCCATGAATATGCTCATATCTGATGCATTGAAAACCAATAGTTACTTCCTTTAGAACTTGTAAATATTTTACCAATTGTTCTTTCATGGGTTCAGATTGCCCTTGAGCCTGATGAATGAGCAATTGCGTATCACTTATCAATCTTAATCTCTTAGCGCCGTATATTTGAGCTAAACTTAAACCAGCTATGACCGCTTCAAATTCCGACTCATTATTAGATGCTAGGAAACCATAACATATAACATGGTACATGGTATCACCATAAGGAAAGGTTAAGCAAATCCCAGCTTCACACCCTATTGTACTAGATCCACCATCAGTTCGGATCACCCATTCCTTTTTAAACTTACTGACTTTAGCTTATTCACGAGGCCTTTTTAGAATGAAATTCCACTAAAGATCAGCCACAACTTGAGCTTTGATTGCAGTCTGAGGTGCAAAGTCAATATCATAGTATTCAAACTCAACTGACCATTTAGTCATCCTCCCCAATATATCAGCCTTTTGTAGCATTTTTTTAAGGGAACATAAGTTCGGATTGTGATAGAGTGTGCTTGAAAATAAAGTCTTCTTTTTCTAGCTGCTACCACCAATTCTAAGGCTAATTTTTCCAATTTTAAGTATCTCTTCTCAGCTTCTAACAAACTCTTGCTAATATAGTAAACCGGACGGGGATAATTATCCACTTCTCATACTAAAGTGCACTCACTGCATATTCTGATATTGCTAGATACATATAAAGCCTATCTCATTGAACAAGTTTCAATAACATCTTGGGTGGAGATAAGTGATTCTTTATTTCAAGGAAAGCTTGATCACAACAAGGAGATCCGTTAAAATCTGTAACATTCCTTAAAATTAGAAAGATTGAGCATATTTGTCTGATGATCTCGAAATAAACCGATTCAACGCAGCCGATCTTCCCGTTAATATCTGGACTTCTTTGGTATTTCAAGGTGGATCCATGGCTAATAAAGCATTTAACTGATCTGAATCAGCTGAATCCATTTCTCACTTATAGTGTACCCCCAAAATTTTACCAGATCAGACTCCGAAGGTATATTTCTCTGTATTTAACTTCACATTGATGGCTTCTAAGTTAGAGAAAGTTTGTTGGAGATCAGATATATGATCTTCCTCCTTAGGGATTTTTACCATCATGTCATCAATGTAAACTTCTATATTCTTGTCCATTTGATTGCCAAATGCCTTATTCACCTGTCGTTGATAAGTAGCTCCAACATTCTTCAACCTAAATGATATTACCTTATAACAATGGAGCCCACTATCAGTTATGAAGGTAGTATAATCTTGATCATCAGGATTAATGTGTATCTGATTATAGCGAGAAAAAGTATTCATGAAAGACAACAACTTGTTCCCCGATGTAGAGTTCACTAGCTGATCTATCCGGGGCACTATAAAATGATCCTTATGACAAGCTCTATTGACATATGTGAAGTCAATACACATACGTTATTTTCCATTATTTTTCTTGACCAACACTAGATTAGTTGTCCAAATAGGATATTGAGATTCTTTAATATGCCCCATTTTAGTTAATCGATCCACTTCTTGAACAATCGTTTCATAGTTTTCTCCGGATAAAGCTCTTCTTTTCTAGCACCACTAGTCCAGCATCAGATTGAATAGATAATTTGTGACTAATCACACTGTCTATCACTCCGGTCACATAATCGTTGCGCCATGCAAACACATGTCGATTATTAGATAAAAAGACAATAATTTATCTTTTAGCTGTAGTGGTAGTTTAGATCCAACCCTGACATTTCTACCTTCTGCCAAACAATGAATTTCAACTTCTTCAACTGGGATTACCGCACTAGGAGCCTTCCTTGGATCATCTATCTCATTTTCGGTGGTAGAAAGCTCGACTAACTGCTATTCTTTGTTAGCTTTTACTATTATTACTGATTTTGAAGCAAGAGCTATGACATAACATTCACGAGCTACCTTTTGGCTACTTCAGACGATGCCAACTTGTCCTCCCACAATATATTTCAAACATTGGTGGACCGTAGAAGCTACAACATGCATTATAGATAACCAAGATCTACAAAATATGGCATTATAATATGTCGGACAATCAACTATTACGAACAAGACCCTCACCATATTTTTAATTGGCCCTCTCCCTAACAAGACTTCTTCTTCAAATTCTACAATTACATCGACTGAATTCCCAATAAATCCTACTATGGATCTATTCGAACATTGGATGATTGAGTGGTTTTTCATTTGTTTATAAGTCGACATAAATAATATATTCAACGAAATACCCGTATCAATTAAAATCTGACGCATATTATTACCTCCGATAAATTCCCATATTACCGCAACATCTTCACATAGGCCTGCAATATCCCTTAAGTTATCTTCATAAAAAATAATGAATGGTGCAGGGATTTGATAAAAGTGTGTAGATATTTTTACATTTTTTTTCTAGAATAGCTTGAGGGTGTAGTTATAGTATCTCCCCAAAAAATGGTCAATGATTCAAAGAAGTTACATAGATCGGATGTTGTTGAAGTATTTTCCACTATCGTCCCTGATAATGGAAGTGGGGTGAGAAATCCACTTTAACAGTGGTAATCATGTAAGTTTATTATTCACCTCATGTACTATATAAAGGACATTCCCTTTTGGGGAAAAGGGCCAATGATTAGACAATTATTGATACATTTATTCCTTTTGTCTATATCTCTCGCTATTAATTACTGATTCACTTATTGAAACGATCCGATACGAACATTTCTTAGACATATGCTCTCCTACGAACATTTCCACTTCCAAACTGACCTGAGGATTTATTGAAATCATCAGTGACGTCATCTGTGGGAACCTGAGTGGTACCCGAAATTAACGTTCCAAAACCATAAACATAATCTAAAGTAAAAAAAATGGAGACTAAATTTCATGGTAAGTTGGAGGCAAATGCGACGAATAATGTGATCGGGGTTGTATCCGGAGACCATCTGATGGAAGAGCAAGTGATAACTGAGGGAAATGACCATAATCGATACACTGAGGATCTTCTAGAAGAGTTTGTCCTGGTTGCTAAGAAAAAGAATTGTTGGAAGATATTGATAGGCTAAATGCAGAAAAAGAAGCGATAATAAGCTCTAGAATAGTCAAATCCGAAGTCTGACCAGAGCATGTCGTGGTAGATCAGACTCAAGAGGTCATTCAATATGAGGAAAGGCATTGGAGGAAAATTCATCGATCTTCTAAGAGACGAGGTACATTTGAACAACGATACGAATCATCAGAATCTATTGAGTATACTTCTATTAACTCAGATGAATTTTCATCCACGGATATACAAAGGTGCATAAAATTTCTCATCCGACTAGTCGGAGAACAAAAGGTTCGAGGAAGAAAAAGCATAATCATGGTAAAAGAAAGTTATATTCCAAGGATCCTGGCAAAGCGGCGAATGCAGTCCGACCAGAATATATAACTCCTCGGAGACAACTTCAATCTGACAATTACAATCAGGATTACGGAGTCAGTAATCAGTTTACTTTTCCGGCAGAGGAAATACCCTATATGGCTGCTAATGAAGGTCCGGGGGGAAGTGCTTACAAGGTCGGACATAATTGGAGATCATCTTTACTATCTCCAGAGATTTTATTCAGGCATCTCCCTAAATGGTTTGACATTTCCAAGTTGGATAAGTTTGATGGGACACAAGATCCAGATAGTCGCACTGAACAGTTCAATAATTTTATGATCAATTACCATGATGATGACAAGTTATTGTGCAGAGCTTTTTCTCAGACTTTCAAAAATGCTGCTTCAAAGTGGTACAATTGTCTACTTAAAGGGTGTATAAAGAATTTTCATATGTTTTGAAGTATGTTCCTACAATACTTTGTTAGAAGTATACTACAATGTTTCTCAAGAAAGAAGCCTCTCCAAAGCAGGAGGGTGTGACGGTGATAACGAAAATAATTGATGAAGAATTCATATATGCATTCGATATCTCTGCCGAATACTTAGACCCAAAGCCGGGAAGAAACAACATAAACATGGTAGAAGAACCGATAACGAGGGGAAAGGTTAGTCAGTTATGGGATTTCTTTGAGTCACTAACAATTTTCGAGGGAGATACAATTGCAGAAACATCAAACTACTCTCGGAAGAGACCCGCTGTTAGTTTGACAACGTAACTGGAAGCAGGCACTTCAACTCACTCATATAAATATTCATCCCCAATACTTTGTTTCGAAGATGATGACATGAGAGACGTAGCAGGTCCTCGCGAGGATGCAGTTGTGATCAGAGCGGAGATAGTGAGAAATGAGATAAAAAAAATTCTAATTGATGCTTGTAGTTCAACTAATATAATGTTTATGTCTATTTATAGCCAGATAAAAAACGAACCAACAATCTTGCGATCGGACTGAACGATAGTCGGATTCGTCGGAGCTACTACTGAAGTAGTCGGAGAATTCGAAGTGATGGTAGAATTGGGTCGATGACTATTGAAGAAGATAGTTACAGTCTTATTTGTAGTGGTGGATGCACCCACTTCTTACAACACTATCTTCGGAAGGTCTTGGTTATCTAAAATACATGTCGTACAATCTATTGTCCATCAATATTTGAATTACGTAGTGAAGTAACGCGGGAACAGTAAGAAGCATCCATAATATGGAAATAGAATGCTACCAAGCAGTGTTGGCCATCAAGCAACTTAAGGGGGTTGAATCGAGAAAAAAATAGTAATCAGTGGGGCCTCCCTTGATGTCTGATCCCATGGACGATCTGAAGGTAGCCTCAGGTTCATGGTAGCTTTGAGGATCATATCTTTCCGTCGGGAAAAAGCCTCAAAATTGGCACAAGATTTTATCTGGAGGTAAAAGAAAATTTAATCATGTTTCTTTCAAAAAAATTACATTTGTTTGCATGGTGTGCAGAGGATTTCACATGGGTTCCATCGAACATTATATGTCATAATCTTGCGGTGCAAAGTAGTGTGCGTCCAATTATCCAGAAGAGGAGATCTTTTTCTCAGGAGAAAGTTGAGGCTATAATGGCAAAAATGGATCGTCTAACAAAAGTGGGTGACATACGCGAGTCACAATACCCTTTGTGGGCTGTTAATCCGGTCAGAATAAAGAAGAAAAATAACAAGTGGCAAATGTGTGTAGACTTCACCGACCTAAATAGGGCTTGCCCCAAAGATCATTTACCTGTTCCTAGAATAGATCAGCTGGTTGATTCAACGTCGGGAAATCGGTTGTTATCTTTTATGGATGCTTATCCCTGGTATAATCAGATTCAAATGAATCTGGCAGATCAAGAGAGCACAACTTTTATTACCGGAAGAAGGTTGCAGTTTTACAAGGTAAGGCCATTCAGATTGAAAAATGCTAGAGCAAATTACCAAAGATTAGTAAACAATGCTTTTGAATCTCAAGTTGGAAGAAATGTTGAGGTTTACATTGACGATATATTAGTTAAAAGTTCTAAAGATGAAAATCACTTGGCTGACTTATAAGAAACCTTCGCCAATTTGACAAAGATAAGTCTGAAGTTGAATCCGGAAAAATGCACATTTGGGGTAAGATTCGGATTTTTTTAGGTTATATAGTCAGTGAGCATGAGATTTAAGCCGATCTGATTCAGTTAAAGGCTATAAGTACTATAACACCACCAAGAACAATCAAAGAAGTGCAAATCTTAACATGAAAAATTGGCGGCTTTGAACAGGTTCATTTCGCGGTCCTCGGATAAGTACGCCTCGTTCTTTCAGGTGTTAAGGAAAGCAAACTGTTTTGAATGGACTCAAGAATGTTCGGATGCTTTTCACCAGATCAAAAAATACATTCATTCGCCGGAAATCCTGACAAAGCCAAATCCGGAGAGAAGCTATACATTTATTTGGCAGTGTCAGATTTTGTGGTCAGTTCAGTTTTAATCAGAGAAGAGGTCAAATATTTGAGGCCGGTTTATTACTTGAGTGAAAGTATTATGGATGCTGAGAAGTGATATCTCAAGTTGGAAAATTTAGCTCTTGCATTAGTTACATCCGCGCAAAAAAATGTGGCCTTACTTCCAGAATCATTCAAGTATTGTACGAACATTTTTTCCATTGAGGAACATATTATAAAGGCCCCATGTGTCAGGAAGTATGACGAAGTGGTAAGTAGAGCTTGGATATTTTGAAATCGAATTCGAACCAAGAACTGCCATTAAAGCACAAGAATTAGCTGATTTCTTAGTTGAGTTTCACTCTGATCGGAATGAAATGAAAGTGGATAAAGAAGAACTTGGAGCAGAATGGACAGTTCGATCTGACGGGGGTTCAATTTCATCTGGTTGTGAAGCAGGTGTGCAGTTGTTATCTCCAGAGGGAATATCTATGTATTAGGCCATCTGATTTGGGTTTAGAGCATCGAATAATGAAGCTGAGTATGAAGCTGCGGTGGCAGGCTTAAGACTTGCAAAAATTTGTGGAGCTAAAAGAGTAAGGGTGATAAATGATTTGAAATTCCTCATAAATCATGCATTTGGCCGGTCTGAGGCTAACAAAGATCACTTGGTAAAATATCTGGGGGTTTTGAAAGCCTCAACTTTAACTTTCAAGGGTGTCAGATACGAGCATGTCCATAGGGCTGGGAATTTAGTGGTTGATTCTTTGGATAAACCATCTTACCTAGAGGAGTATCCTTGGATAGTTATCCAAGAAAGCCCTTCGATCGATAAGCGGCCTGAGTCAACTTAAGGGTGTGTTGAAGGTTTCCAAATTTCTACAGAAATAGCAAAGGATTGGAGGAGTGAGATACAAGAATTCTTAGTGAATGACATATTACCAGTTGACAAGGTGATGGCTAAAAGAATACGATTCAAGGAATATGGGCATGCTGTACTCGGAGATGTACTGTATAAGAGATCTTTTAGTCGCCCTTTAATTCGATGCTTAGGGAAGAATGAATCACAAATGATACTTTCAGAGTTGCACGATGGGGAAGGGACCCCGCATTGTGGCTACAAAACATTGATATGAAGAGTCCTTCTAGTTAGATATTATTGGCCGACTCTGTCCTCGGATGCAAAGGAGTTGGTACAGAAGTGTGATACCTACCAAATATTTGCTAATACAATCCATGTACCGGATGTACCCCTCGAATCAAAATCTGAGTCTTTACTATTTTACCGATGGGGCATTGATCTAGTTGGACCGCTACCAATTGCATCAGGAGGTCGGCACAAAATCATCTTTTTAGTTGATTATTTCTTTAAGTGGGTGGAAGTTGAGCCGTTGGGGAGGAGAAGATCTAAGGATGTGATCAGATTTATTATTTCTAACATCTGTTTTTGTTTTGGAGTTCCAAAACAAATTACAATGGATAATAGACCACAATTTGACAACAAAGAAATGAAAGCTTTTTGTGCATCAAAGGGGATACAACAATGTTTCTCAGTACCTTTCCATCCCCAAGCAAATGGCCAGGTCGAGGTGACAAATCAGACAATTTTAGATGGGCTAAAGAAGAATTTGAAGGGCATGGCTGGAAAATGGCCTGATTACTTATAAAAAGTTCTGTGGGCTTATAGAATAACTCCTCGGACTGCAACGCAAGAGTCATCATTTGCACTCGTTTATGGGATGGACACAGTAGTACCATCGGAAAAATTATTCCCATCATTCAGGCTAGGAGAATATTCTGAGGAGGCAAATGATAAGGGAAAATGCACAGACTTGAACCTGATAGAGGAAAGAGAAGAAGGGCACAAATAAACTCTTTACATTATCAAACTTTGATGAGAAGTCGATATGCGTCTAAAGTTACGATAAGGGAGTTCAAAGCTAGGGACAAAGTTTTGAGAAAAGTCTTCATTCACATAAAAGAAAAGAGACTGGGAAAGCTGGCTTCAAATTGGGAGGGTCTGTACATGGTGACAAAGAAGATCAAGCCGAGGACGCACAAACTCAAAGATAAAGAAGGAAGAGATCTTTCTCATCCTTGGAACATTGAGAACCTCAAAATTTATTTAGAGTAAATGAGAAACTATGTAAATCTTTTCTTCATCAGTTTATGTAAGTATTGGCGGCATACTATTTTCTACCCTGGTGGCGCAGAATGGTTTTAACGAGGTGCCATAATAGTCGAATTATATATAAAATCTCTTTGCCATCTTAAAATGTTTTGTAGAATGTTCATCTTTTCGAACTCAAAAGACACTCCAAATTTTTTTGGATAAGAATGTTCATATTTTTTTGAACTCAAAAGACATTCCAAAAACGTTTGGACCAGAACATTCATCTTTTTAAACTCAAAAGACACTCCAAAAAAGTTTGGATGAGAATATTCATCTTTTTGAATTCATAAGACATTCCGAAAAGAAAGTTCATTATTTTGAACCAAAAAAGGTGGCTAAAGCTTTCATCGTTTAAAACATGGGTCAAATGCTCTCACATAATACATATTTTAACTAAGAAAAAGTTGATTTAAATTCCTTGTTATTTAAAGAATACTTTACCTATATTGGAGCTATAAAAAAAATTCATATTAATTAATTATCTGGGGAAAGACATGAGTAAAAAAATTTCAAGACAATCATTTTAACGTCGGATGCGGAATTTTTCTTACTACCTTCTGGAGTGTCAGATTCTGAGGAGGAACTTTTTGAGTCATCGCCAGTCTCCAAATCTTCCATAGAAGCACCTACAGGGCGATGTCTCTCAATAACGCATTGCTAGAGGCTACCTAACTTCAAGTCCAGAAATTTCTCATGCATCTCTAACACCATAACGGATTTCATGTTAGCATCTCTTTCTTCAAGGCGAGATACAATATTGGCTGCATAGGCATCCAGACTTTTCTTCTGCTCAGTCTCAAGGTTCTTCTTCAGAGATTCGTTCTCTTTTGACAGATTTTCAATGTCTATAACAGCATTCTCAAAGTATGTTTTAGTCTTTGCACAAGATTCAATAAGACCATCGATGAGAGTGTCCTGTTCAGTATCCCTAGTAATGAAACACTCCCGTTCATCGTCGAACTTTCTTTATTCATCGGAAAGTTTAGTCTCTAAGGAAGTAATACTAGACAAGCGATCAACAAATGTCTTTTTCTCTTAAGAGAGTTCATCCTTAACCTTCTTCAACTGGGAAGATATTTCTCCTTTCTTAAAAAGTTTATCTTTCAAGTATTTCACTTCCTTCTTCAAGTTGGTGAAGTGGTTAATCTCTCTACTTCACCCATTTTTTTGAGGATTTCATTCTTGTAACGATTTTTGCGATTAGCCTTCCTTTCGAGGAGAGCAGCAGCACAGTGCAATTTGTTTAACTCATTGGCAACAAAGTCATTTTCATAAACGTCAAAGTAAGCAGAGGCAGGGGAGAGATATTCACATTCCTCAAAATTTATTTTTGACTAGCAGGTTGTTTTTCTGAATGAATAATTCTCCCCTAGAATCCGAGTCGACTATAACAAATTTCTTTATTAGGGGTTAGCCCGGATAAGTTATGTTGTCACTTCCCCTTCACTGTCAACTAATTTATTTTGTTTCTCCTCAGCAATGAGCCTCCTTGGCTTTATAACTCCTGCTCTCCCAGCTGGTCTCTCTTCAACTGAAGTTTCATTATCAGCATCCTTCTGCTTTTCTTCCCGGACACTAGTCCGGGGGCTTACCCGGAACTTGGTCTTCTTGTTGAACTTCTGTTAGCCTTTCTTCTTGAGTTTCATTCCGTTGTTCTCCTTGGACTCCAACCCTTTGCTCCTCAGAAGCATCATTCTTCGATTCTGCATCGTCCTCGGTTCGTTCACCTTCCTCCTCGGGGTTTTCTGCATCTTGATGACTTTGAGCCCGAGCCCGCGTGGGAAGGTAAACCATATTGTCCAAACCTTCCAGGAGTTTGAGAATTGCATCATTCGGGGGAGGCACCATGAGTTCGGACAGGGACTTTTTATGACCAGGGTCGTATCTCCAAAGATTGCTTCTTACCAAGTTCATTGGCAGGAAACTCTGATGAAATTTATGGTCGTAATGTTCAGTCGCCCAGATACTTAATTTTTCAAATATTTTCTTGGAAGATTTCGCATAACTTTGAAAGGGTTTGCCAATTCCCTCCAAAGCTGTTTAAAAAAATACCTTAAATTATTCAATTTTAATGACGAAAATTGAGTAACATATGAGGATGCATACCTTGTCCGGACTACTTTAAAGTCAATCAATGAGGAAGGTCGACCGGATTTTCAAAGCCGGTTTCCCATATCCCAGAGATAAAAATAAATTTTTGCTTTCATTTTTTGTCGGTCTCTAAAATATATTTGATCATCTTGTATTTCCTCGCAAAACCAAGAGAATAAAAGGGGTAATGAAAGTTCTTAACTACACCTGAGATGGAGATGAGTTGTTCCATGAAGAAGGCTGTCTCAGAAAGCCTAGAAGCCATAATGCAGGCCATGAGGGTGTACCACATGTTAGCGCCAGCTTGAGAGGGGCAGAGTCCGATAAGATTAAAGTACTGAATTAGAGCAGGATCAAGAGGCAGACGAAAGCTCTAATTCATGAGTTCGGTGTAAAGAATCAGTTCATTATTGCGAACGGACAACGGAGTCTCTCCAACGGTGGGGAACCGAATTGTAATATTTATGGGAATTCCCCATCAGTCTTTAATTTTCAGCTCCTCGGTCGGGTGGAAATATTTGTACTTCACTTTGTGAAAGGTAAGTAGATGTTTGGTTTCAATTCCGCGAAGATTGTCCCGTAAAACATATTCTATGTTCAAGGGCACGTCTGTGGCACGTTTCTTATTTTCCTTTTCCTTCTTCACCGATGAAGTATCTCCTAGCCTAAGAAGAGGGTCAGTCGTAATTTCAGGGTGAGGAGAAGATACACCTTAACTTGGCACAGATGGTCCGGGAGGAGGAACCACTACAGGAACAACATGTAAGAGTTGGGCCTCAACCACAACTACATCATTCTTTTCTTGATCGTTGTCAGATTCGTCAATCAAACTTCTCTCTTGGATTTCATGAATGAATTTCAAAACTTGTTCCAGGAAAATACTCCTCGTAGAAGATTTCCAGAGGCTAACCCCGGGAGTCGTTTCAGGGGACCCTTGCGGAGTTATCTGAGGGGTTGCAGTAGAAGATGAAATTTTTACCCGGATAGACTTGGTAGGCGGATTTGGGGATCTCTTCCTCTTAACACGCTCTCCTTTATTTACTCTGACAATCTTTTCTTTTTCATTACCTATTGTTAAGAAAGGAGAAGGTTCGTGAGTGGGTCTAGATGAAGAAGGGTCAACCTTGTTATTTCTTGGACAAGTTTGACCGGGAGGATAAGCAGCAAGAGAAACCCGTTCCCGGATATGGGACTAGTTATCACGAAAGTTTGTCTCAAAAATGTCTGCATGCGTTAGGTATCCTCTACCACCGGAATTTCTACAAGCAGCAGCTTGGTTTGAGATATTGAACCACCTCCAAAGTTTGTATGTTTCGAGATTGATAAACTCTTCAGGTATGAAAGACAAGAAAAGAATTTGGGTTGAAAGGTAATATTTTCTCTCTCTTGAACATGCGTTTTCTACTCAAAGTTTGTAAACTTAGAAGTAGAGAAGGAGATGAATATTTATAGTGAAAGTTGTGGGTATTAAAGGGCAGAAGTTAAAAGGTTAGTTGCAAAGAAATCTTTGACACCTTACCTCTCTTACAAATTGCTTCAAATGGCGCGATGACATGCAGTAGTAGATATGCGACATGTGGCCATAAGTGATTTCATAGTCTAAGTTATTTCTGACACCATAACGGCTAGACAAAGACACGAAAAGTTAAAAGAAATGATGGTTTAGGTGTGGTAATCATGACTAAGAGTGATGTCATAAATTCAAACAAATCTCATACAGCATGATCCGAGAGATATCGGTAAAGCAATTTATTTATGGAACACCAATAGTGAAAGCGTCTGATCCTAGGAGAGGTACTGAAGATCATACAAATAAATTCGAGGAGGTGTAAACGGAAGGGATGATGGTATCCATTAGTCAGTCCTCATTCAGATATTTTTCACAAGGACTGGGGGGCTACTGATAAGGAAAGAATAATGTAGATAGTAACAAAGTTTATTATATTGAATATAAAGAATAAATTCATGTAGTTAATGATTGAGGATTAAATTAAAGCAAAAATAAGAGATAAAGGGGCTAAATGATATACCCTTAAAACTTGTTTGTAAAGAGTAAATGAGTGGGGAGAGAAATCCACTTTAACAGTGGTAATCACGTAATTTTACTATTCATCTCATGTACTATATAAAGGACATTCCTTTTTGGGGGAAATTGTCAATAATTAGACAATTATTGATATATTTATTCTTTTTGTCTCTTTCTCTCACTACTAATTACTAATTTCTTATTCATACGATCCGATACAAACATTTCTTAGACATACGCTCTCATAGGAACATTTTCGCTCTCATAGGAACATTTTCGCTTCCAAACTGACTTGAGGATTTATTGAAATCATCAATCCCATCTTGATTCCGATCTGGATCAAGGTCTAGATACTCCAAATCCACATCAAAACTTTCTATAATGACCATAGCATCTACTTATCTTGATGCACCTATACTTTTCCCTAGACCACTTGGTAACGTTGCTCTTGTTATATTCGTATTAGATTGATATTGAGCGTTAACTTGCCTATTGCTCCCTTGTTTTTTAACAAAAGCATACAATTTTCCTCTCTTAATTAAATTTTTTACTTCTTGTTTGGAGCGATGAAATCCTAGATATCATGACCCACATCATTGTGGTACTTGCAAAAGCGAGTATTCTGATTCTCTCTAGGAGACAAAATTGGGGTTGATCTTTTAAAATGCACAATAATTTTAGTTTTATCATAAATAATAGCTTTCACCCAATTTGGCAAACCATTCAAGTTGAATTCACGGACCTTTCTTAGGTATAAATGTCGGGCTTGACTTGGTTGATTCTGTCTTGGCTGATGTGACTCATGTCCGGAATCTTTAGGCTTGTACTTAACTTTAGCCTGGGATTGAGTACTGGATTGTGGGATTGACACTGTAGGAGTTGATATATTCTGGCGCGATACTTTAGATTTCTTAGTTTCATCAATCTTAATTTGTTTTCCGACCTGATTCAATAATCCACCCCATGTCATTGTTTTTTTCCGAGTTACCGAATCTGCTAACTCACCCGTATTTAAAC
Organism: Limnanthes douglasii subsp. nivea; assembly: GCA_036936605.1. NCBI lineage: Eukaryota > Viridiplantae > Streptophyta > Magnoliopsida > Brassicales > Limnanthaceae > Limnanthes > Limnanthes douglasii. The sequence goes on along the minus strand of JAUPFV010000002.1, from coordinate 197,593,403 downwards.
CTTTGTTTAGAGAGACGATAACCATTTTTTCAAAACAATCAGCCAACCCGTTCTTCGTATTCACAAAAAGACTGATGCATTCTTTCAAAGATTCATTCGGCTCTTGGGAGCAATGGATGATTGTGTCACCATTCCCTTTAAGCTCTTTACTCCCCACGAATTGTCTCTGAAATGCCATCCACAACACATCAAAGTTATTTATATATCCATGTGGTAAACTATTATACCATTTCAAGGCACTCCCTTTAAACGTTTGTGAGAAAACTCGGTACAAAAGTCTAGTATCATCATTAAAGTTGATCACAAACAAATTGAACTGCTCGAGGTGGTTATCAGGGTCTTTACTTCCATCATACTTCTTCATTTTGGATCTGTCAAAGTGCTTGGGTAGAAGTTCGAAGAGTATATTTGAGAACAAAGGTTATTGCCTCAAATTATGGGTACAATTAAAAAATTGTATCTTCATCAAGAGTGGAAAATATACATGGTTCAGACTGGGTAGAAAATTGATCACTCAATAGATGGTCAATACCGTGATCTGCCGATCTTTTTATTTTTCTTTAGTATTTATTCTTTTTCATCTCGCCCTTCATGTCTCTTTTCCTCGAGTGTTTCTTGGTTAACCTTATTTTGTTTTTCTGACTACCCTGCTCACTAATGGATAAAAAAGTCTTATTAAAGTCAGAAGCAGTGTTTGGACTATCAAAAGAATCTGATGCACTCATTACTTGTTTAGCCCGATGCACGTATTTAGAGTTAATATGAGCCTTTGTGGACTGATCATTTTGCCCTTTTTTTATTATTATCACCAGGCTCATCTGTAGATATACCTCTCGCATCAGATGTTTCTTCCAATGCCCTTTCAATTTATCTTTGGGCTCTCAGAGCTTCAATCTCAACTCTCAACTGATCACACTCATCTTGCATGAACGGTATTTCATCTGTGTTGTGATTGACATGAGACAGAGTGGCATGCTCATTCACATCTCTTATTAATTCATTTTCACGAGGTAGCACTTCTTGTATATTGAGATCTATATCCCAAAGATTTCCAAACTTTGAATCACAAGGAAGGTCTTGAATAAAGTTATTCAAGTAGCTTTATCTCCCAATATGGTCGCCAATTTATTGATTGAAAAATTTGGTTCAGGGGTAAAAGAGAGAAGTTCCTTTAATAGATTAATATTAAGTATTTTTTATATAGAGTAGTGAGAGAAATGAGATGTATGCTTGTATTTAATGTTTCTAGAAAAAATCCAATCCTTTTAATGTTGTTGGCTGGGGTATTTACACGTTTTTATGACCCATGCGTCATGCGGGTCAGATCTTATATTCGGGTCAATCATATGAGCCCCCAAGCCCAAGAATTGAGGTGCTAGGAAAACAGCTGAGTCATAGGTCCACTTAAGATTATTTCCGAACTACCCATTCAGATAAAAACAGAATTACTTTAATATATCCCTGTAGATATCCGATCTGATTAGGCTCAACCTTAGCAAGCCACAAATTATTTTAATCTTTCAGACTGTCACGAAAAGAGGAGGAGAAAAACTCTCAACTCAAAATAAATAGTGAAATGATAAAAGTGAAGTGTGACAAAAACGTAAAAAAAACTAGCAATAAATTCATTACTTGGGTTTCAGTACCCTATAACAACAAATAAAGAAACATAAAAGATTAGTATGGGATGGAAATATATTCAAGCTTCAAAATAATCATCAACAATAAACCCAATCTCTTAAAGTATTAAGGGTGACAAAACTAAAATTATTAGAAAAACAAGCTTTTGATTCAGTTCACAATACTAAAATAACAATATGAAGTCTAATAAATCACAGATACCACAACAGAGTTGTATCCTTCCTACCTATTTTATTTTAATTATCTTTATTTTACCTTTGCAAAACAAAGAGAATATTTAAATAACAAGGCTTCAGCTATACCGCAGCATTCAAGGAATAAGATTTAGCTCTGTTAAATAGTACATCATAAAAGTGTGTTAGTTATTTTTTTCCAAAATGATTAGGGATGATGGGTTACTCTCATTTATGTCGGAGTAAGCCGAAGTATTCTAAAGCACATATATAGTCTTTTAAATTCATTTTTATCAGAGACTCTAACATCATGCTACCTATTAGTTATACTATTTTTACATGTGAAAAAACTATATATATTTTCCTCAAGAAATATTTTGACGGGCGATGGATTTTTAATAAGACTAGAACATGGTCAGCACGAACCAATCTGGAGACATCTCCAAGGTTTGTTTGGCTAGACTAAGTTGAGTCCATCAAATGTAATACCAACAGATCTCAAGACTCTTAGAATTCTAGCTATAAGTATTATGTGGTTCAATTAGACTATTAAAGTAAAAATCAAACTTTAGTAGTGATAAAAACAAATATACCAAACGTCCTAGGTATTAAAAATATTCTAGTCATTCCTCGACACTCTTGTAAGAACTATGAGACTATTGATAAGGGAAAAAGCCATCCGGTAATAATTGTTTAGCTTACTAGAGCTTAGGGTCCATTGTGTCATGATTTGGTGAGCAGTTTGAATAAATATATATTAAACCATGAAATCACACGTTAGATTACACGTATGCTATCTTGTAGTAGATTTAATAGTAGTGTCTAATACATATATTGATTCTCTTTATTAATAAAAAGATATATTGTATCAGTATAAATAAGAGATTTACTCAATGAATATAACATTTGATCTCTCATATTCTCTCTCTTATGAAGAACTGATGTTATTTTTGATGGGGTCGGATATCTTTGAGTGCAATAGCCAGAAATATGGTCGGATTTCTTCGAGGGGGCAATTTAGATCCGAAATAAATACCATATTGACTCAACATTTTTACCTTTTTAACTCAGTTGTGTATTACTATAACTTTGTTTGTTAAATATGAATAATTAATAATGGTTAACGACTTTGAGGCTTATGGGTTTGACCCATATCCATAACCCGACCCGGTTGGCCCATTAACCCAAAGTTAGCCTATAAAGACTCAAAATAACAATATTTAAGAGGATTGAGACTTTATCTCTCTAAGCATTAAATATAGCGGCTCAATTATCTATCTACCTTTCATCTTAAATTTAATATATCACCTAGACATTTATCTAAATACCTCCCGATAAAATTTTATCTTTATAAAATTGGCGACCACACTAGAAGAATTTCAGTAAGGTACACGGATAAGCAATATCCAAAACATAGCATACCAACTTTTATCTTCAGAGATCTTTGACACATGGATCGTGATATGCAGATATATACCATTTCCTCTTGAAAATGAAGAGGTTAGAGTCGAAGATGAGCATGTACACACTTCTTATATGAATAATGATACTAAATAAAGGCTTTTCATGCAAGAAGATCGTGATCAATTACGAGCAGAGGTTGAAGCATTGATAGCCTAGAAACATGTTGAGAATGATTTGGGAGAAAACATTCCATCGAAGTATCCAAAATCTGCTGAGACAGAGAATATGAAACAAAGTCAAGATGACTGGTCCCTTAAAGCCCACCGAGAATCTAAAAATGAGTATTGAGCTAAACATTTTTCTAGCACTTTGGACTTTTTCGAAGGCTCAACAACACACTCAGAAGTTTATTATCTTTTTCGAGCAGTGACCATTGTCTTAAGAAAAAGAAAGGGAAGCTCCAAACTAAAATAAAATAAAACGTACACCATAAACTAGTAAAAAGATTCTTTGGAACTGAAAAGGACCCGGAAGGGTAAGAGAGAAAAGATAGAATATCAAGGAAAAATGAATGGGTCAGCTGGCCATAACTTAGAACATTTTCGCAATGATAAATTTTCTATGTAATCCGGGCCTAGGATTTTTTCCACACCTAATGAGGATCACATTTTTAGTCAATGACATAATTTGAGACAATCATCTTTGTCTTCAAATATCCTTTCCAAAAATCTTCCTAGGCGTTTCAACATTTCAAAAATTGAGAAAGATGATGAGATCCAAAACCCTAATAATCATCTTGAGCAATTTAAAATTTTCATGATGACGAAAAGCTATTGTGCAGAGGTCGATCAAGAATTTTGACATGGTTGGGATGGCATTCTGAAGACAATTTGTAGAGAGTAAAGAGATTAAAGGGAATGGAGATATAATAATCCATTGTTGAAAACACCTTAATGAGATATTAAAGGATTATATCCAATGATTTTTGAATACCAAAGATGAGTTGGTGGATTGCTTCGAATATGTAGTTATATCTGCACTTCGACAAGGGTTGTTAGCTGGTGAATTGGCTGATTCGGCGACCCAGAAGAAATCAATGACTTAGGGTGGTTTGTTAAGCTATGTTTGAAAGAAAATCGCAATGGAAGAATTTAAAAATTGAGATAACCTCATCAACCCTCTTCTTAAGCTAGTTGCCAGTCACAAGCTACAGTTAGCAATTGTCTGAGTGATTCAGGATATGGTTCTCATCGTCCAAGGCAAAGCCAATCTAATCAAGGGCAACAATATAGGTCAATATGGAATCATTAGGTCCAGCCTAATTATTTGGCATAAATGATTGAAAATATTACAAGCCTTTATGATAGGTCAAAAACAATTATGCAATTTCGAAGGCATGCACCAATCCAGACTCTAAGGGAAAATTGAAACACGTGATTATGTAAGTACCACAATGATGTAGGGAACAATACTAAGGATTGTATTGATTTAAAGCAGGAGATATAATCCTTGATTAAAAATAGGAAATTGACCACCTTTGTTAAGTCGCAAGGGGGTAACATAAAAGTGAGCAACATATCACAGCCTAGCACAAGTGGGATTTAATTTGCTTTGTCTTTTGTCCAAAGGCAAGCAACAGAGGCTCCCAAACAGGAAAGTACAATGATGATTATTGAGCAATTCAATGTGGATTTGGAATATTTTGATCTTGCTCCAGATCGGGTTCGAGTGAATGCGGTGACTGAAAATAGGAGAAAGGTGTCCAAGTTGTGTCAATTTTTCGAATCATTTACTATTTTCGGAGGTGATACGATGACAACACCTTTGAGTTTCTCTAGAAAAAAAGCATGTTAATAGTTGGACCATATAATTAGAAGGGAATATGTATTTTCATCTATATTAGAACCCTGCTCCCTTCATAGTTTTTTATGAAGATGACTTAAGAAATATCACTGGCCCGCGTGAGGATGTTGTGGTAATTGGGGCTTATGTTGAGGGAACAAAAATCCGACGAATCTTAACCGACAATGGTAGCTCACCTAATATGTTATTTATGTCTACCTAGAAACAAATTAAGAACCCATCTGTTATTCTCCGATCGAATAGAATCATAGTAGGGTTTAAAAACAAAAGTACTATGACTTTATTTTTTAAGACGAACAAAAGTAGATCTATTAATGATAATTTTTGAATTTGTTTGGAACTTACATGGTTGAAAATAAATAAAATTTTCATGTTTTGAAACATAATATATAAAACTCCCATATTAAAAAATATACATAACTCTCATGGTTGGAACCATAATGATCTAATGAAGAACTTTCACGGTTGAATTATAATAAAAACTCTCATGTCAATATTCAATAAACTCGCATGGTTAAAAATATACAGAATTCTCATGGTTGAACTCGCATGTTACTAGCAAAAGTTTTTTAAAAAAAGAATTCAAATAATATCATCAATGAATCTAAAAATATACAGAATTCTCATTGTTGAACTCGCATGTTTGCCTTATGAAACAAAATTGATGGTACTTTCAGATTTTTTCCGAACTCCGGTTTGAAAGATATGGACCTTTAAAAAATAAAATAAAAAGATAAACTTTGATTCAAGAATTAGAAGTAATTAGAGTGTTGGTGATGAGCCCCCAAGGGGTAGCCGAGTTGGTTGAGCATGGCATTCTTATAACCAAAAGGTCATGAGTTCGAGTCCCTCTGCATACGCTTTCTCGGCTGAGCCTGTCACCTTGTGTGGTTTACCTTCTGGCGTTGGTTTGCAGGCTATCGCGTCAGGCTGAGGGTTTACCCTGTGCGCACTCATTGCACTCTGAATAGCGGCTGCGGGTTCCCTCCGAAAAAAAAGAAGAGTGTTGGTGATGAAGCATAAGTATTTAAGGTATTATAAAAAAAGATATTGATTGAGAGTTACATAAATAAATGGGTATTAAGTAACCATAAATTATAATTTGAGTATTATATGATAGTACGGTTTCTCGGTAAATACATTTGACATCATTTTGCAAAATAAAAAGCAAAAAGAAAATAATTAAAATATTTATAAAATGTTTAACAATAATGTAAACAATTATTAAAAATAAACATTATTAAAATCAATAATAAACATATTAACAATATTAAATAAAAAATTAAAACACAATATAACTTAACTTTTTTAAAAGTTCTGTAAAAATATTACTAAATTATATAAGCCAATTTTTTTTAACAAAAATGAAAAATTTACAATAAATAACGAATAAAAACATATAAATAACATATATTTATATAATTATATGTCATCGGTGGAAATAATGAAAATAAAAATTTAATAATTTTTATAAATATCTAACATATTGGGCATTTAATTAATTGGGTTTTGGAACTTTTTTTTATGTTTTGGTCTGGTTTTAAAGATGGTCATACGTCGATTTATAAACAACGATGACTATAAATTTTCTCTTCCTTCTTGGTTATGCTTTGGATTCTTGGTTATGCTTTGGATTCGTTACTTCTATCTATGGTTCTAACGCATCTTCCGTTTTCCCGATTGAGAAATTTAATTGAATGAATGAGTTGAGGCCTCGAAGCCCCATCTGACCGTGCGTCGGTGCACGACCAGGTTTTTCGAGCCTTTGGTCGTGCAACGGTGCACGACCAGGTTTTTCGAGCCTTTGGTCGTGCAATGGCACATGACTAGCTATTGGCCAAGCGACCAAATCCTTTCTAACTCGTGCAATACTGTCCATCCATATTTATTTTGGGCTTAACCTTTTGGAAAAACCCATTTTGGTCGCCTAGTTGTGCGACTGCGTGATTTTAACATTCTATATTTTAAGGTCTTTGGTTAGCTTGTTTACCTAATATTTATTCGTGTCGTATCAATTATGATTGATATAGAGATAAGGTACAATCGTCTAGATAAGTAGACTCTCGCTCTGGTTGTGATGGATATAATAATAAGATATAAGTTCATCATACTATTTTCTAAATATCCTTCCCGGTTTATAAAATCCATAGAAGCCCGAGAAATATGGGCCTTTAGAGCAGTGGTAAATAGAGTTACGAGATCTTAACATAAAATTTAATACATGAACCGTGATTAAGGTTGATGCATGCCAGATTTCTTAACATAGCTTTATGCAGAAATACCAGTTTCTTCCGTTGATGAGTGGTCAGCTTTTACTGTTAATGGGTCAAACCACTCCGGGAGTAGATTTAGGATAAACTTGATGTTTTTTTTTTTAAAATTTAATGCATCAAGTAATACTCTTCAATATTCATGCATCCAACAATGAGGTAAAATATGAAATTGCTACTCATTGAAACAAAAATAGTTAAAATGCTTAGTTAACAATCAATCATACTCTTGACCACATGGAGGTGCGTAACGAAATGATTATTCAATTTATAAAAATATTAAAATGACAAGTAAACAACTTCGATATGATATATCATGAAAAAAAATCCTCAAAACCAAAAAGTATTTTAAGTGACTCATTGGCAACATAAGTCTGTCTGGATGCTGTCACGTGGATATATCATTATGAGCAACCTTCAGTTTATAAGGTGTCTGAACCCATAATAAGAACGATAGAAGTGGTCTATGCAGTTGATACCTGGGTCAACTAACGAAGAAAATCCAAATAGTATCTCTAAAGGGAATCTGACCTTCCGACAAAATTGTGGTTTATAGTCTCAAGATATAGTCTAACAGATGTGTGTTGTTGGGAACAAAACTTTATTTACATGACCTTACTCGAAATCTCTTCTGATGCCTCGGGCTTGATGAGTCTTTATTTCTACTTGAAGAGTTGCATGATGGGGATCGTTAAATTACTTTTACCATAAGAGTTTTCTAAAAAGGTATTATTAACATGATATTATTGTTCCAAGGTTAGGGTTGATTCTAATAGAGCCAAATTTTGTTAGAGGCTAAAACGGTAAGAGGGTTGTATTTTTCTTCGAGAGGTAATTCATACCTAAAAAATAAATCATAATGAGTAATTAGTATGCTTATTGACTCAGCTAAGTGCCTAGTTTACTTACTTTTTGTCCTGGGGGCTTACAAGGCCGACCCGGTTAAACGACCTGATCTGAATGACCCATAGATCCAAAAATAATATAAATAGTTTGAAAAACAACATTGTATGAGTTAGAATTTTTTCTCTGTAAATATTATATACAAGCATCTCTATTCTATCTCCACTCTCCATACATAATTTCATACTACACGACTTAAATATCTTCCAAAACTACCCTCAAATCAGTTTTTACCAACACCAAATTGGCGACCCCCGTGGGAGCATGAGGTGCCCGAATAGCGTCATTCAAAACCTGACTTGTATACTGCGTGTCGGATTTCTTTCAGGCATGGATCTTGATATGCAAGAAGTTCCTCTCTTGAGAATGAAGAGATAAGAGGTCATAATGAGCACGTTAACACATCTTATATAAATCACAATACATAAAAAAATACAGAGCATGCAAGAAGAGCGTGATCAGTTGATTGCAGAGATTGAAGCTTTGAAATCCTAAAGGCAGACTAAAAAAGAGTTAAAAGGGAAGATAGAAAATCTTGGTTTTGATGAGCCTAATAACAATGACAAATAAAATGAAAGTGATTAATCCCCAAAGGCTCATAAAGAAACAAAAAATGAACATCGGGCTAAGCAATTATTGAGCACATCGGATTCTGTAAAAAAATGAACCACAAAATCAAATTCAGATATATCTTCTTCCTCATCAAGAAATTATCATAGCGGTGAGAAGAAGAAAGAAATATTAACTAAAAATCATTATAAGAAAATATCAGTTAAATGGGATTTAAATGGAAAAAATGGATGGAAAGGGCAAAGATAAAATAAAAGGATATTAATACAAAGTGAAAGGTCGGCATACTACAATATTGATCATTTGCCAAATGAGCAGTTCGTTGTGCAGTCCAAACCATGTATCTTTGCCACTCCTGATGAGGATCATATGTTTAGCCAAGGTCATAACTGGAGATAGTTGCCTTTGTATTAAAAACGTATTTCTAGGCATCTATCGAGGCGATTTGATAGCTCAAAAATGGAGAAATATGATGGAAGTCAAGATCCTGACAATCACCTCGAAATGTTTTAAAAATTTATGATGAATTTCAATGACGATGATAAGCTGTTCTGTCTTGCTTTCTCACAGACTTTCAAGGAAAGTGCATTGAAATGGTATAAAAGATTTCCACAAATATCTATAAAAAAAACTTTGATATGTTTTGTATGGCTTTCCTAAGGCGGTTTGTGGGGAGTAAATAGCTTAAATTGATATTATCATTCATTGCGCACAAGAACCTAACGAGTCTTTAGAAGATTACATCAGCCGTTTTGTGAATACAAAAATAGATTAGCTGATTGTTCTGAGCAAGTAGATATTACTTCTCTAAGGCACGGTCTAATGCCGAGCAATTTGGATGATTCGATTACTCGGAAGAAAGCAATGACTTGGGGAGGATTATTGAACTAGGTCGAAAAATAAATCACCGTGGAAGAAACCAAAAATTCTAGAGTACCGCGTCAGAATAGATATGCTCTCACAATTTTTATCCCACAAAGTACTATTTTTTCCCAAACCACCGTCAATTACCGTCTTAGGGAATCCGTACAAAGTTCACATCGGCTTAGGCAGAGTCAGTCAAATCAGAACCAACACTCTAGGCGAAGAAGAAATATGTAGGTTCAACCTAAATGGTTTGCGGAGGTGAAAATGTGGCCACCATTTATAATAAAACCAAGAATACCATACATTTCGGAAGGCTATCACCAATTCAATCTCCCAGAGAAAATCGAAACATACACTTCAATGGGTACCACAATGATATCGCTCATGATACCAAAGATTGTATTTCCATGAAGTAAGAGGTGCAAATATTGATTGAAAATGGGAAAGTATTTTCTTTTGTTAAAAAAACAAGGAGGTAACAAATAAATTAACATGCGAGCTCAACCTAGTACAAGTATCGCCCACGTTACATCGCGAAATGTTAAAGACTAAGTATGGAGATATCTAAATAAGAAAGTGCAATGGTAATTGTTGAACGATTTGATGTAGATTCTCAGTATTTAGATCCTGATACAGATCCGAATCAAGTAGGTGTTATATTAGAGAAAATAGAGACAGTATCCGATCTTCACGGGTACTTCGAATCTTTAACTATTTTTTGGGGAGATATTGTCACAACACCATCAAGTTATTCCAGGAAAAGACATGTGAATAGTTTGGCAACTCAGTTGGATAGGAAAATGTCTACAAACCTTTATGAGAGCCCTTCCCATTTTATTGTTTTTTATGAGGATGGCCTAATGGAAATTGATGCCCCTCATTAAGATGTTATGATGCTAGGAGTATTTATCGAAGGCAATGATATACAAATGATCTTGGATGACATAGGAAATTCGACAAATATTTTATTTTTATATAAAAAAATGAAAAATCCTTTGATTATTGAACTTTCAAATAAAACCATAGTGAGGTTTACCGGCAATTGTGCTAATGTAAATGGGGAATTTGAAGAAGAGGTGTTGCTAAGAAATGACAATTCAAGAAAATGGTGCGGGTTTTATCCGTAGTAGTTGATTGTCCCACGTATTACAATGCAATATTTGGTAGATCATGTCTATCTAGGATGCATGCATTAATATCCACAGTTCACCAATGTTTAAAATATGTCGTGGGAGGTCAAGTAGGCATCGTCCGAAATAACCAAAAGTTGGCAAGGGAATGTTATGTCACTGCTCTCACCTTAAAGTCATTAGAAGCGGTGAAAGTTGGAAAAAATAAAAATTAGTGGAGTCTTCTGCTGGATCTAATGAGATAGATGACTACCAAGGGAGGCTTATAGTATTGTGATGCCAATTAAAGATGTTGAACTTCATCATCTGGCAGAAGGGACAAGTATTAGGGTCAGATCCAAATTACCCTTAAAATTGAAGGAAAGATTTCTATTTTTTTATTCAAGAATTTACATGTGTTTTCTTGGTGCAATGAGGATGTAACTGGAGTACCAACAAGTTTTATCAGCCACAAACTATTAAATCCGATGCGAGTCCGATGGTACAAAGAAAAATAACTTTTACTAAAGAAAAATCAAAAGTTATAGTCCAAGAAGTTGATCGGTTAACCAAAATGGGGCATATTAAAGAGTCTAAGTATCCTCTTTGGACTGCTTATTTGGTTATTGTCAAGAAGAAAAATGGAAAATGGCGTATGTGTATTGATTTTACAGATCTCAACAGAGCTTGTCCTAATGATCCTTTCCTAGTGCTCCGGATAAATCAGTTTATGGATTTCATATCATGAAATAAGTCATTGTCCTTCATGGATGTTTTTTTCCGGGTATAATCAGATACAGATGGATCTGAACAATCAGGATCATACTACTTTCATCACTGATATGGGCTTTCATTGCTACAAAGTAATGCCTTTTGGGTTCAAAAATGCTGGAGCTATTTATCAATTACTGGTAAATAAGGCATTTGCCAACCAGATTGGAAGAAATATAAAATTTTATATTGATGACATTATGGTTAAGATCCCCAAATAGGAGGATCACGTTTCTGACCTCCAAGAAACATTTTCTAACGTGGAAGCCATCAACCTGAAATTAAACCCTGAAAAATGTACTTTCGGTGTCTGACTAAATTTTGGGGCTACATTATAAATGAAAGACTGTAGATGTACCTAACAGTATCAGATTATGTTGTGAGTGCAGTATTGGTACGAGACGTTGATAATTATCCCCGCTTTGTTTATTATATAACTAAGAGCTTGTTGGAAGCATAGAAAACATACTTGAAAATTGGAGAAAATAACTTTAGCATTGGTCATAGCAGCCAGAAAAATGATGCCATATTTTCAAGCACATTCTATCACGGTTCGAACCTTTTTCCCTTGAAGAATGTGTTACAAAAAACAGATATATCTGGACGAATGACCAAGTGGTCAATTGAGCTTGGAGATTATGATATTGATTTTTCCCCACGAACTGCAATCAAAGCTCAAGTTGTGGCTGATTGTTTAGTTGAATTTCACTCCAAAATTCCTTACGAGGAAGTTCAAACCAAAAAGCTTGAGAATGAATGGGTGGTTCAAACTGATGGTGGATCCAGTACAATGGGACGTGGTTATGGTATCTTCTTAACTTCCCCATTTGGGGATTCAATGTAACAAGTAATACATTTTGGTTTTAGGGCATCCAACAATGAATCGGAATATGAGGTTGTAGTAACAGGATTAGGATTGGCTTAGATACGTGGCACCAAAAGGATTTAATTATTGAATGATTCACAGTCAGTCATTCATCAAGCACAAAGGAAATCTGAATCCATGAAGGATCATTTGGTGAAGTACTTAAAGGTGTTGAAAGAAATCTCAACCAGTTTTAAATATGTTAAGTACGAACATGTCCCAAGATCAGAAAATTCAATGGCTGATTCTCTAGCCCCTATAGATTATTATGAATCATATCCTTGGATCCTTGTATAAAAATATCCTTACATAGTCGCAAACTCTGAAGTAAAATATGATGTTGAAGAAAACTTTCTGGTATGTGTCATAACTTCTCAAGATTAGAGGAACGATATCCAAGAGTTTATCACCAACGAATTTTTACCTAAAGACAAATCTTCTACCAAAAACATGAAATACAAAGCTCGTGGATTTTGGTTGTAAGAGTGGTTCTTTATAAAGAATCGTTCAGCAGACCATTGTTGCATCGCCTCATATTCAACGAATCTCAAATTGTCCTATCTGAACTGCATGGCGGGGAAGGATCGACGCATTGAGTTTATAAGGATTTAACTAGAATAGTCATGTAAGCAGGATACTACTTGCCTTCTATTATGACAGATTTTAACGACTTGATAAAAAGATGTGACCCTTACTAAAAGTATAAAAAACCAATAAATTTAGCAGCAGTCCCAATGGAGTTTGTGTCTAAAGTCGTACCCTTTGACAAGTAGAGAATTGATTTAGCAAACCACTTCTGATGGCCTTTAGGGGGTGTCACACTATCATTTTGGTGATCAATTACTTTTCCAAGTGAGTAAAAGCTACACCACTATCCGTGACAACCTCTAAAGTAGTAATAAAGTTTATTCTTTCTAACTATTGTAGGTTTGGCATTCCCAGGTGTATCACTATAGACAATGGTCGTCAATTTGACAACAAAGACATTGAAGTATTTGTGCACCAAGAGGAATTCATCATTTTTTCTCTTCTCTTTTTCATCCTCAAGCCAGTGGACAAGTTGAGGTAGCAAAACGAAGGATTTTAATGGGCTTGAAAAACAACTTGGAATAAGCAGCCAGGAAATGGTCGAGTTATCTACAAGAAGTACTATGGGCCTAACGAACTATTCCCCATACGGCTACTCAAGAGTCTCCATTTGCTTTAGTGTATGGAATGGATGCAATCACACCTATAGAAGTTACTCTTCCTTCTTTCAGAATTCAACATTATTCCGAACAGAATAATGAGTTGGCAGTAAAGGCTCAGTTGGATTTAATTGAGAAAATGAGAATAAAAGCTCATTTGAGAACTGTTCATTACCAAGGCTTGATGAGAAACAGGTATAAATCCAAAGTTAGAAGAAGAAACTTTCAAGTGGGAGATAAATTTCTAAGAAAGATATTTTTACATACCAAAGAAAAGAAGTTCGGAAAATTGGCTCCAAACTGGGATGGATCTTACATTATGTATGAAAAGATCAAACAAGGAACATACAAGCTCTTGGAAAAATAAGGAAACCTTTTGAAGTACCCTTGGAATGTTGAGAATCTAAGTTTATATTTAGAATAAGCTTATCTTGTAAATATTTACATTATTTTAGTTCAATGTAAATATTTGGGGCATACTCTTTCCTACCTTGGTGACACGGGGAGGTTTTAATGAGGTGTCTGAATCATAATCAATCTATCGACTTTTGCCGTTAAAATGTGTCTTTGCTATATTTGGTTGTATTAAATTTTATTTCTTTTAAATGGATTACCTTCGAATGACGTGGTTGGATTAAATTGCAACGCCTTCAAATAGATTACCTTCGAATGGCCTGGTTAGATTACATTTTGATGCCTTTGAATGGACTACCATCGAATGACTTGGTTGGATTAAATTTTATTAATGGTCTGGCTGGATTAAATTTTGATTCCTTCGAAGGGATTACTTTCGAATGGCTTGGTTGGATTATATTTTATTGTCTTCGAATGGATTACCTTCGAATGGCTTGGTTGGATTAAATTCGGTTGCCTTTGTTTATTCTAAATTTAGATCATCTTTAAATAAAGCATATGTAATTAGGGTCAGATATGAATGGAAATAGAAAAATGTTGAAACATGGACCTGATAGATATAAAGTTAACATAAACTACCTTAGGTGATTCAAGAGCAAAATTAAACAAATCCAAAATTCGGTTACAAAATGCCTTTAGCCTAGCCAAGGACTTGCACAAATTTATCTCATCTAAATGAAACAAAATTCCTTGTCCATATCAAGGACTTAAATTCAAACACAAATACACTTAAAATAGATTAACCTTAAGGCTCGTTCCCATCGGTTTTCTCTCATTCTTTACCTTGTGGCTTTTCACCATCAAAATATTTTTCATCCTCTTCATCAGATTCATCTTCTTCTTAGTCATCGGAAATATTAAACTTATCACCTAAAGCTAGACTATGGTAAGGGATCTGTTCAGCTGGTACGTACCTCTATAGATTCCTAAGAGATAGTTTGGAAAATATCTTATGGAAAAACATCACCATATCCGACTTAATAGATTCATCCCTTTCTTGTAATGATTCCAACACTTTGTTAGCATATGCATCCTCAACATTGGCCACCTCTTGAGGAGTATTTTCCTTAAGAGAAGTGATTTCATCTTCTTTTTATTTAAGAAGATCTTCAAGTTTTTTATTCACTTCGGATAAATTTTGAATGGTCGCTTTATCCTTAGTCTGCTGATCTTTTATGGAAGTGATTTCCGAAGAATTGGATGACTGCAAATTAGTATAGTGAGACTGAAACTTATCATAGTTGGATTTGGTTTGAACCAACTCTTCATTAAGGGTCTTCATTTCCTTGCCCAAATTTTCATTTTTCTTTTTCTCTTTCTCTATATAGTTTTTCAAAGCTTGGTTTTCATCTTATAGGGAGACAATATCCTTGGCTTAAGATATTACCTACCTCTCCAAGTCAATGATTAGCCTTACATAACCCAAGACTATTCATCATGTTCTTTAGACACTTCGAAAGATTCACCATCGTATATCACAGGTATTCTTAGGCTTGGTGAAGTCATGGAACTTTCGTTTGAACTATTCAAAATTAAAGTTCCCCTAAGTTCCCTAGGTCATCTATTTGATTACCACATTCAAAGACTGGCCTATCATCTGGGGGAAGAAATTAGGAAAAAGGATCGGTTGAAACAACAGTTTGTGGAGGAACTTCATTGGGGATGATTGAAGGGGTGACTTCGGACCAGAGAATGATATTAGAACCGACTGGAAGTTTTCTTCTTCTTCATTTCCCTCTTATCGCTACTTTTCTTACTCCATTTTTGCCATTTCTTCTTTTTAGTAGTCAGAGAATCTAGTGACATTTCCATATCTCCAACTATTACAACAACAACTTCCAACAGTGTTGCATCAATTTCATCAACAGTGTTGCATTAATTTCATCAAATGGTCCATTACTCCCTAGTTCGAAAATAACTTGAGGTGAACCATCCTTCTTCTTTTTCTTCATATTGTTCTTGTCATGGTGATTGGGAGCCCTATTATTAGCTGGTAGATAAAGTTTACCACAGCCTCCTCAATCCTTTTAAAAATTACAGAGGATCGGGGAAGAGTGGTGAACAGTTCCCATGAAATTTGACTATTTCTCTATCTAAAGTCTTAGACTAAATATGTCTCACTCTAGAAATAACAACAATAAAAATTTTACCCTTATAAAGGTAGGGAAAAATCAGTTGAGTGTTTTTACTAAGGAAAATGAACCGTCAATAATAAAAAGGGGGTTATTAAATGTAGCCCCTTTCCTCTTTCATGTAAACACAATTACCTAGAGCGAAACCGGTTAGTATGTCCAATAACTACTTGACACGTGTCTTAAAAAGACGACCAGATTAAAGTTGCAACTTTTGAGAAATAACTACTTTAAGCATATACTTTGGAGGGGACTTATAAATAATTTGATGTATTAGCTCTCCCGAAGCAAGATTTGGAAGACGAGAAAGCAACTTTCATAAAGTTTAATCGATGTGCCACTGAAAAATGGTCAAGTGGGTTTCACAACTACTTTACTCCAGGAAATATGGTGAGAGCCCACCTATGGAGAACAAATCCAAAATGAGAAATAATAACATCAAAATATGGAAACAAAAGAAATCAATACAGATACTTACTTGAGCTCTTCCAGTGTCTTATGAGCATACTTAGATTTCCTTTAAACGTGACTTTTCTACCATTTTCCCAAGGCTTGTCAGCTTCTAGCAGGTCATCAAATACTTTATATTCATTCCCCATATTAAAATAATAAAAGAGGATATGACCATTTCAACACAAACCAGCCACATCAGCTAGTTGCTCTATAGTCATCCAAATTTTGGGTAGTCTGGAATATATGATGCTAGATAACAACGTACACGTGTTGGGGCTTAGTTGGCTTGGGCATAATGTTACCAAGTGTAGATACCTCACTATTTCTAGGTCCAGGGGAAACCGAAAGCCCCAATTAAGTACACCAGTATAAACCAACAAATCTCCAAACTTGCAGTCCATTGGAGTATCTTCAAGTGGAGGTAGCTTCACTTTGATTGATTCGGGAAATCCCTATTTTTTCCGGATCTCATCCAGTTTGGATGGATGAAAATAAACGTATGCTATCCTATGTAAAGCAAGTAGATACTTGACACCAACTTTAATGAAATTGGACCCGACTCGCCCAACAAGGGACTCCAGAAGTGGTTCGGATTTTGGCAAGATAACCTTTTTTCTTTTTTCCTGAGTCATATTCCGAGTGTCTTTAGTTTGACCGGATATCTCTAAAGGGGTATCATCCATTTTTTCTTCCGTCAATTGTGGCCTTTGATGAGGGGGTATTCTCCATCTGATACATAATAAGGCAGGCCAAGCAGATTACAACAATCAAAGAGTATAAAGCAACCCTAAACGAAACATGAATCTGAGCAACAAGTAAGGAGAATAAAGATCTCGAGCATAACCGAATTCTATGGAAGAAAGTAGAGTTGGTCCAATTGCATAGAAGAGCAGAATTGGTCGAGCAGAGCAGGATTTGTGACCGAGCAGAGTAGAATTTGCCGAGCAGAGTAGGATTTGCCGAGAAAAGCAGGATTTGTGACAGAGTAGAGCAGGATTTACCGAGCAGAGCAGGATTTACCGAGCAGATCAGGATTTACCGAGCAGATCAGGATTTGCCGAGTAGAGTAGGATTTGTGACAAAGTAGAGCAGGATTTGTGACCAAGCAGAGCAGGATTTTTGACCGAGCAGAGCAGGATTTGTGACCGAGCAGAGCAGGATTTGTGACCGAGCAGAATTTGCCTTGGGGGATTGCTAGCATTTAGGGCTGTCAATTTCGGGTTTCGGGTCGTGTTCGTGTCGGGTTTGACTGACCCGAAATGTTAGAACCTGTGACACGAACCCGAAATTTATGTCAGGTTCAAAGACACGAACCCGACCTATTTGACACGATATTGTATCCAACACGAAAAACCTGTTGGACCCGAACCCGACCTGTTTGACACGAAATTGTATCCAACACGAAACACCTGTTTGACATGAACCCAACCTGTTTGACACGAATTTAGGCTCAAACCCGAAACACGAACCCAACTTGTTAAACAAACCCAAAACACAAACCCAATACAAATGTATAACACGAACACGACCTGTTAGACACGAAAATATGAAAACTGAAAAACGAACATAAATACATAATTTGTAACATGAAATCTACAGAGTATTAACTTCACATCTTACAAAATATTAAAAACATTACATTACATAAATTTTGTCTTGCACAACAAATGTTTAAATAAAAAAAACACGAACTTTCTTGATTTCACCAATTTGAAGATCTTACAAAAATAAAGTAAAATAAAAGTTAGATCTCAAATATATATTATAATCGATAACATATTTATACAATTATATCATTAATTACCTTAAACGAAATCAACTAATTGAACCATCATCTATGTTAAGATCCAAATCCAAACTCAAACAATCCTCCGTGAGTTTTTTCATCTTCTCTTCTTGCAAAGCTAGAAGATATTATCAAACAATAGATATTGGAATCATATAAAATAGATATAAACTATTAAATATTTAAATTTTAGAATTTAGAAAACTTACATTTTTCTCCAAATAACCAATCCCTCGTACAAATTAATGCCTCAACCGTATCCAGTTTAAGCGAACTACAAAATTGGTCAAGAACTCGACCCCCAACACTGAATGTCGACTCTGATGCAACCGTAGATATAGGAATAAACAACACATCACGAGCCATGGTAGCGAGTTCCAGATATTTATATTGGTTTATTTTCCAATATGCTAAGATATAAAAAAATTTATATCCCTTCACCTTTGCTACATCTAAATATAGTTCGAGTTGTGTAGTTTTTGATAAACCACTACATGCATCACTTTTGAAATCATCAAACTCATGCACAAACAAAATCATATATGGATTTAAACAAATGAAATTAATATTATATAATAGATTATTGTTCTTCAAATATAGTTGTTATTATATAAACATTTTAATTACAATAACAATAACATATTACGTTTAAAAATATACCTTCATGAAGTCATCTGCTAGTCCACCCATCGATGGTAATCGAGTACTTCCCATATTATCTGAAGAGGAAGCCTCTTCAATTGAAGTCTTGCTAGTGTACTCATCAAAAAAAGAATATAACTTGTTTTTAACCTTGTCAAACTCATGTTCATAACCATCATCACCATATATTTTATGGTAAGAAAACTCCACAAACCGAAGTTTGTAACAAGGATCTAATATGATGGCAATAGCCATAATTAGACTAAAATCAGACTAATATTTCCTAAATTTTTCCTACATTTGATGAGCCATATTTCTTATGTACTCGTCTTCACTTCTTAACTCTTCTTTCAAAGTCAAATGTGCCATGACAACCAAAGGAAAATACAAATTCGATGTAGGATACTTGCTTCCGGAAAAAGCACAAGTAATATTATAGAACACCTTCAAAAATTTGCCAATCTTCTCTATCCTATCCCACTCCTCACGGGTTGGACAAGAAGTAAAATTTGAATCACTCAACTCTAGGTGAGAAAATGCACGACGATAAAACGTAGCACTCTCAAGCATAAGAAAAGTTGAGTTCCATCTTGTAGGTACATTTTGCCTTAAACCCTTAGTAGAATCTAAAGACATACGTTTAACACATTCTAAACACTTATGCTTCCTTGCTCGTGATCCCCTAACATACTTCACAGATTTTTTCTATCATAAATCTTCATCACATCACTCTTGCAAGTATTTCTACCAAATAATTGAACATCATTTCTTAAATACCGAAATACTTGTCGAAACCCTTCATACTCAACAAATTGAAAAGGCATCTCATGAAGAATAATTGCTGCGACAAGTATCTTTTTAAAATTTTCCGGATCATAAGGATGACTAGCAAGAGACATGCAATCACTTGATTGTGAAATAAGCATCTGTCCTTTTCACATTTTTGTATATTGGTATGGAAAATAATCGCCTGAGGGTAGGCTAGTAATTTCAAGTGGAGTTTCAAGGTGGTATATGGGTGTTTAACGGTGGTGTGTGGGTGTTTCAAGGTGGTGAGATAATTAAGCAGCTTGGTAGTAGTTAATTTTCATTACCCATAGTTAATGCTGGTGGTTGGGTATTTATAGTGTGATGTTTGGGCCCTTATGGGCTTTCGGGTCAAGTTTAATGGACCCGGGTCATGTTTAAAGACCCATGAGTTCTAAGAAGGAGGACAGGCAGCTTAGACAGGAAGTGTTTAGGTTTTTTAGTACTTTAGTCATAGTTCGAACAGACTTAAGTTCACAATGTTTGAAGTGATCTGTCCGGTCCAAATCACCTGTCCGGTTTATGTCCTTAGTGCATGTCCGGTATTCGGAGAGTTTTAGACTGATTTGCCCTGTCCGGTGAGTAAGCAGAATTCGAACTCATGAGGAGCCCCTTTTTTAGGTGTTTGAGCAAGTGTCCTTGTCAAAGAACTGAAAAACAGTCCGATTGTACGAAGTGGTTCTTAATTCGGAGAGAGTTGCGGGTATATTCGGACAGATCGAACTTTATGAATTCCAAATGGTTTTCGTCAGAGTTAGTGGGACACGTGTCGCATTCTGATTGGCCATTCCAGCCGTTTTTTCACCTTGAATTTCGCACCATTTTCTTTTACAAGTAACCTCTTTAATTGCCAATAATGACATCAGCGCCGTCTTTTAATCATTACCCAAATTTTCGGATTCTCCTAGGAATCAACTCCTTTATTCACATTTACTATAAATTCTCATTCACTTTTCATTGTTTCACTATCTTTCTAAAATTTTACTCTGCAACTTCACCCAAAGCTTTATCTCTCTAGAACAAAAACTTCCTTGGCTGCTTTATGTTTACAGCAAGAACAGCATTGATCAAAGGCGGCTGGCTCAACCTTTCGGAGTTGGAGAAAGCACAAAGGGTCGAGAAGGAGAAACGACTAGCAGCAGGGCTACCATCGTCGCCTGTTGAGAAACCAGCCTCCTCTGTTGCAGAATCTGATAGAGGCTCATCCTCTTCCAAAGGCACCAAGCCTAAAAAGCTCTTTCAATCCACCCTTTCTCCCATAGTATATGGCTCTTCAGTTCAAGACTCAATCCCTGTTGTTGAACCGGGAGTTACTGCTACAAGTGTTAGGAAAAAATCGTCTTTTATTGCCATGGGGTCTGACTCTGACCATTCCTCGGAGAAATTAGTCATCAAGAGGCCAAGTCGGTTAGTTAAAGGGTTAACCTCTAAAAGCACTCCCTCGAAATCGGGGGCAAAAAATAATGAAACTGGGTCTGGGGCACCCATTAGAACTCCTCGGCAGAGGTCGTCCGGTCCGGAGGCCAGCAGCCCAGTACCCCCCAAAGAATCTTCTGCCTCGGAAACTCAACTTGAGGTGAGAAGTCAAATTAACACGAGCAGCCAATAGTCCGGAGGCGCAGCTATGCCAAGCTTCAATCCTCCCCGGACTACTTCTACAGAAGCTCCCCCAACAATTATGGAGGAGAGAATGGAGGACTCCACTGAGGAGGTTCGATTTGAGTCCGAGTCTTCCGGACAAGCTGATACTGCTATTGTTGTTGCCAAGAAGGGGGAGGAAAATTTGTATCTGAGGCACCCGGACCTGCCGGAGTGCCTTGAGGGAAGAGTGGGGCCGTGCTTCCACAAAGTTGAGTTCAAGTACCTCTTGGCCTTGCAGAAGACCAAGTATGCATTTATCCATACCTCTGATCTGGGTAGATTGCGTACAAAGTGGGGTATCCCTGAGAACGTAAAAATAAGGATTCCCATCGATCCGGAGACCCCGATGGACTGTAAAAGGAATGAAATAGTCTTCTTTACGGAGCTATTTAACTGGGGACTCAGGTTCCCACTAGACCCGGAGATCGTGCGCTACTTCCACCTAGTCAAACTCTGCCCATCACAGCTAAGCCCCAATGGTTGGTTTACATTGATGTCATGCATTATGGCATCCAGATTATCAGGGATCCCTCTTCCTATGGAAGAGTTTGCTGTAGTGGCCAACCTGTGCAAGCATCATCAGTTCCCCTTCTACCATTTCAACATGGGGAACGATCTCAAAGCTGTTGATGATCTCCTGGAGTCGGAGAGCAAATGGAGGAGCCAATTCTTGTTTGTCAGTGGCTCATGGGAAAACGGCAAGAAAATCAAGGTCGGAGAGAATCCAAGCCTTCTCAGGAGTAGATGGAGGAGTGATCGTAAGTTTTTTTACTTCAATTTTCTGTTCGAATCTCTCTTTTCTTTTTTGTACTAACCAACTTCTCTTTTGTTTTAACAGAGCTGCCAAAGGAGTTCGGGGACTACCTGAAGGCCGGACAGACTACATGCGGCAAAATTAACGCTTGGGCCGCAGAGAACTGGGAGAATCGGTTCCACAAGGCCTTCACTCCTGGAAACCTAGCAAGGTCTCACCTGTGGAACACCACAGGTCGAAGAGACTTAACTTGGGAGGAGTTCACCACCCAACCTGATGAAGACATCGTGCTGAGAAGGTCCCACGAACTGGATGGGACTCTCTATCTGCCTGCCCGGGCCAAAGCCCCAAGCAAAATGAAGGGCAAGAAGAAGAAAGGCAGGAAGGTGGTAGGTGATACTGAAAAGGAGGCCCCAACAGACCCAGAGGGACTGGCCCAGGTTCAAATTGATGCAGCCTTTTTACAAGTGGTGGAGCAGGAGAGCGAAAAGCAGGAAGTGAACCTCCCAAAACCTCCAAGGGCTTCCAAGAGGACTCGCAAGCAAGCGAGTGAAGGTGCTGACAGGGAAGCCAAGAAGAAAAAGACTTCCCAAGGAGATGAAATTGCTCTCCAGGATCCGGAGCCCTCTTTCCCTACTGACCCAACATTGGCCGAAGAGATCCCAAGGGACTTTCAAGAAGAGATTCCAAAGGAATTCCATACAGATGAAGTTGAGGGGGGAGAGCTTAACTTGGATGAAATGGACATCACCGGTCTGGGTGGACTTGGTGAATATTTTCTTGGCCTACCCAGAGACGAGTTCGCAGGGCCCTACATCCCTCCGAGTAGCTCCAACACGGTCAATTTTAACGGTAAGACTTTCATGGTTTCTAGCGAGAAGGATATTATAGCCTATTCTATACTTAGCAATGTACAGCCAGTACTCACTTTGGAAAGGCAAGTCCGGAGTCAAGCAGACACTATCAAAGACCTCAAGTCTGATAAGGAAAAGCTGTCCGGAGACCTCCGTACTGCCACCACCAATGCTGACTTGCTTAAGGAGGCATATGAGGAGCTGAAGAAGAAGCAAAATGAAAGCAATACAAAAGTTGCCACCCTAGAAGAAACCATAAAAGATCTTCAGGGTAAGCTGTCCGGACTGGAGAAGGACCTGACAATCTCAAGGGGAGAAACTGCAGCGAAGGAGAAGCTCATCACCAACCTGACCACTGACAAGATCGCTTTAGAGAATGCAGTGACTCAGACTGCTGAAGAAAAAGCTGCTTTGGTGAGGGACCAAGAGGCCACAATCAAGGCCAAGATCAACACCTATGCCAGGGAGATGATACAAAGCGAGGAGCTAATGATTCAAAGGGTGAAATCTGATATGGTTCTCCTGTTCCACGAAAAATTCCCGAAGAGGAGACTGGGGGGATTATGGCGCTATGTGGATGATGATGACCTTCCCTTTTATACTATGGTTGACGAGGGATATTCCAGTGAGTCCTCGTCTGATAATGAAGAGGAGACCGGAGAGAGCCCAGGTGAAGAAGAGATTGATCCCAAGGGCAAGAAGATAGTCGAAGAGAGGAGCGACATCAAGGGCAAGAAAGCAGATGAGGGCGAGCCATCTTCAAAGGCTCAACCTTAACTTATAATTTATTCTGTTTATCTTTTATTCGAACTAAAGTCCTTGGAAGGCTAATGCACTCTTTTTGTGATGGTGTCCGTATTATTCGGACATATTTTTTGTACTGTGCCCAAACTTGTTCAAAAAGTCCTTGGAAGGCCAAGGCAATTTTAAGTTGTTGAATGAATGTTTTTATTCTGCTCAACCATCCTCTTCTTTCATTATTTGTTTAAATAGCTGGAATTTAAGTAGTTTTATTGTATTGTGAGAGTATTAAGACTCTCCGGCTAGAATTTAAATAGCCCTTAGATCTTTTAGTCCGGGTAGTATGATAAGAGATAAAATTTTGATAATACTTAGAGAATTTTGAAGAGGGCACCAAATTTTATTGAAAGCTCTTCGTGCCACCGAAGAGGGGAAGGTATGCCCCCAAATATTTACATGGATGTTTAAACAAGTAAATATTTACACAGGTGTTATTCCAAGTACATTCGAAGGTGTTCAATATTCCAAGGGTGAGTTAAAACCCTGCCATCTTTGTCTTCCAACCAATAAGTCCCAGGCTTGATTCTTTCAACCACAGTATACGGACCCTCCCAGGTTGGGGCCAGCTTTCCGAAGAGTTTTTCCTTAGTGTGCAAGAAAACTTTCCTTAATACTTTATCTCCTGGTTGAAAATCTCTCCTTTTAACCTTAGAAGCAAACCTGCTTCTCATCAAGCCCTGATAGTGTGCAATTCTAAGATGAGCTTTAACCCGTCTTTCTTCGATCAAATCGAGCTGATTTCTAATTGCCATCTCATTAGCATGTCCGGAAAAGTTATGAACACGAAAGGAAGGGAGTGTCTTCTCTATGGGGGCTACTGCATCCATTCCATAGACCAAGGCAAAGGGGGATTCTTGTGTTGCAGCCCCAGGTGTTGTCTGGTAGGCCCACAAGACTTCTTGTAGATAACTAGGCCACTTCCCAGCAGCCCCTTCCAAATTTTTCCTTAAACCGGACAGTATTGTTCTATTTGCCACTTCAACTTGCCCATTGGCTTGTGGGTGGAAAGGTGAAGAAAAGCAGTGCTGAATACCCCTTGAGGCACAGAAGCTTTCCATTTCTCTGTTGTCAAACTGTGGCCCATTGTCTGTTGTTATCTTCTGTGGGACACCGAATCTGCAACATATGTTGGACAGAATGAATTTTATGACAGCTTTCGAGGTTGTCCCTGCCAGGGGAGCTGCTTCTATCCACTTCGAGAAGTAATCAATGGCCACAATTATAGTTTTACGCCCTCCGGATGCCACAGGGAGAGGCCCAACCAAGTCCAATCCCCATCGAGCAAAAGGGATGGGCTCAGAAATTGACTCCAAAGGAATGGCTGGCACATGAATTTCATTGCTGTACCTCTGGCATGGGTCACACCTTCTCACCAGCTCCTTAGCATCTTTCATTATTGATGGCCAATAGTATCCGGAGAGTAACACTCTTCTTGTTAAAGCTCTGAATCCACAATGGGTTGATCCCTCACCATCATGTAATTCGGGGAGGACCACTTGTGACTCATCATCCCCTAAGCAACGTAGGAGGGGTTTACTATAGGATTTTTTGTACAACACTTCTCTCAACATAATGAAACCACGAGCCTTGTGTTTCAACGTTCTGGCTTGTGACTTATTTGAAGGCATAATACCATCGGACAGATATTGTATGAGAGGAAACCTCCAGTCTTGAGGCCGATTCACTTGTATTTCAAAAACTTCCTCTTTTTCACCCTCACCAAGTTTAATAGAAGGGCTTTCAAGTACATGGATCCATGGGTAAGACTCCGTATACGCTATTGTTGCCAATGAATCTGCTAGCTCATTTTCTGCCCGGGGGATGTGCTCATAGACAACAGCTTTAAACTTTAACGCTTCATTTTTTAGGAGGAGTAAATACTTGACTAATTGTTCCTTTCTAGCCTCTGATAGGCCCAAGGCATGGTGGACAAGCAACTGGGAGTCACTTAGTAGCTTGACCCTTTTAGCTCCACAGATAAGGGCCAACTTTAACCCAGCTATGGCTGCTTCATACTCTGACTCATTATTAGACGTCCTGAAAGCAAAACAAATAGCCTGGTACATGTTGTCCCCTTAGGGGGAAGTGAGACATATTCCTGCCCCAGATCCCATGGTACTAGATCCTCCGTCTGTTCGGACAATCCACACCTTCTTGTCTTTTGAATCAGTAGGTTGCTCTGAATCCCTATCAGAGTGGAATTCAACCAGAAAATCAGCCACAACTTGGGCTTTTACTGTTGTCCGGGGAGCAAAGTCTATGTCGAAGTCCCCCAACTCTACTGACCACTTTGTCATTCTGCTTGAAATGTCTGCTTTTTGAAGGACATTCTTTAAGGGGAAAGATGTCCGGACGATGATAGGATGAGCCTGGAAATAGGGCCTCATTTTTCTTGCAGCTATCACCAAAGCCAATGCTAGTTTTTCGAGTTTCAAGTAACGCCTCTCAACATCAATCAAGTTTTTGCTGATGTAGTACACTGGGTATGGACAACCATCAACCTCCCTTACCAACACAGCACTGATGGCACAACTTGAAACGGCCAGATACACAATAAGAGCCTCCCCATCAACTGGTTTGAACAAAGTTTTGGGAGAGGAAAGATGCTTCTTGATTTCACTGAATGCCTCATCACACTGCGGGGTCCACTCGAACCCCTTCGCACCCTTCAAAGTTTGAAAGAAAGGAGCACCCATGTCCGAAGACCTCGAGATAAATCTATTCAAGGCAGCCAATCTCCCCGTTAATCGCTGTACTTCTTTAATGTTTCGGGGAGGTTCCATCTGGAATAAGGCATTGAGTTGGTCCGGGTCGGGCTGTATTCCATGCTCACTTATGATATACCCTAAGAACTTCCCGGACTGCACTCCGAATACACACTTTTCAGGGTTTAGTTTTAAATTCACCTTTGCCAGGTTGGCAAAAGTTTCTTGGAGATCGGACAAGTGCAACTGCTCATCCACGCTTTTCACCATCATATCATCAATGTAAACTTCCATATTTCTTCCAATTTGATCAGCAAATGTCTTGTTAACTAACCTCTGGTAAGTAGCCCCAGCATTTTTTAAGCCAAAAGGCATCACCTTGTAGCAATGTAGACCCCTATCAGTGACAAACGTGGTATGCTCTTGATCTTTTGGATCTACTTGGATCTGATTGTACCCGGAGAAGGCATCCATGAAGGAGAGCAGTTTGTTCCCAGAAGTAGAGTCTACCAACTGATCTATCCGGGGAACCGGGTACAAATCTTTCGGACAAGCCCTATTGAGGTCTGTGAAGTCAATGCACATGCGCCACTTGCCATTTTTCTTCTTTACCAGGAAAAGATTGGCAGTCCACAAAGGATATTGAGATTCTTTAATGTGCCCCATCTTTGTGAGTCTGTCAACCTCTTGTACTATGACATCGGCCTTTTCTTTTGAAAAAGCTCTTCTTTTTTGAACCACTGGTGCCACATCCCTTCGGACAGCTAGGTGATGGGATATCACCTCTGATGGAACTCCAGTAACATCAGCATTGCACCAAGAAAAAACGTGCTGATGGTCTTTCAAAAATTTCAACATTTCTTGTTTCAACATTGGTGGCATCTTGGACCCTATCTTGACACTTTTACCTTCTTCCAAACAGTGTGTTTCAACCTCTTCAATTGGGATCAACACTCCGGGGGTCTCCCTGGGGTCATCAATCTCACCCTCACCCCCAGAAAGTCCCTCAAACTGCTATTGATCATTTATTCGGACTGCCCCCAGCGTTCGTGGAGCCAAGGCAGTGGCATAGCATTCTCTTGCGACCTTTTGGCTGCTCCGGACAACCCCAACCTGTCCCTGAACAGCATACTTTAAACACTGATGGACTGTTGAAGCCACTGCATGCATCCTAGAGAGCCAAGATCTCCCTAGAATAGCATTATAGCAAGTGGGACAATCCACCACGATGAAAAGTATTCTAACCATTTTCTTGAAAGGGCCCCTGCCCAATAACACTTCTTCTTCAAACTCCCCGATCACATCGGCTGAGCTGCCGGTGAAACCCACGATTGATCTGTCTGACTTCTGAATCACAGTTGGATTTTTCATTTTCTTGTAAGTGGTTAGGAAAAGGATATTGGCAGAGCTTCCAGTATCTACCAGAATTCGCCTTATCTCATTGCCCCCTATAGATGCTCCTATGACAACAGCATCCTCGTGAGGGCCAGCAATATCTCTCAAATCATCCTCATCGAAGACTATGAATGGGAATGAGTTTGGTGATTGAGAAGATGCCATGCCTCCTTCTAGCTAGGAAGCCAAATTATGAACACGCCTCTTTCTTGAAGAAGCAGTAGGAGCAGTCATCGTGTCCCCTCCGAATATTGTAAGTGACTCGAAGAATTTAATGAGCCCGGGGACAGACCTAGCACACTCCTCTATAGCACCCACCCTGTTTGCGTTGGATCAGGATCCAAGTACTCAGATTCCACATCAAACCTCTCCAATATTACCATAGCCTCCTCCGGGGCAGCATTACTTGGACCAACCGGGTGAGTATTGTCAGGCCTGTTGCCTCCTCTTCTTTTAACGTATGCACCCAACTTGCCCCTTTCAATCAAATTTTGCACCTCTTGTTTCAACGCTATGCAATCATCAGTAGTATGGCCAATATCATTGTGGTATTGGCAAAAGGAGTTGTTACGATGCTCTCTGGGAGACTGCAAGGTTGCTGGTCTCCGGTAGTGTACCTCATCTTTTGTTTTATCGAAAATGGTGGCCACGCTTTCTTTGAGTTCTGCGAACCACTCCGGTTGGACCCATGGCCCTCTTTTGTTTCTAGATTGTTGACTTTGAGCAGGAGCAGCTGGCTGAGACTGAGCTTTTGCCCTACCATGCCCCTGTCCGGTTTCTCTTGCTTTGTTCCCGGACTGGTTTTGATTTGGAGTTGGTGCCACCGGGGTGGATCTCACCTGTCTGTGTACCCTGGTCTTCTTTGTTTCATCAACGTTTATTTGCTTGTCAACTTGATTTAGCCACCCTTCCCAGGTCATGGCCTTCTTTCTGGTCACCGAATCAGCCAGGTTGCCTGGGTTCAAACCTTGCCTTAGGGATGCTATTGCCACCTGTTCGAAGCAATCAGCCAACCCGTTTTTTGTGTTCACGAAACGACTTATATACTCCTTTAATGACTCATTTGGCTCCTGGGCACAATGGATTATTGTGTCTCCATTGCCCTTAACCTCCTTACTCCCCACAAACTGCCTTCGAAAGGCCACCCAAAACGTGTCAAAATCTTTAATGCAACCTTGAGGCAGGCTGTTGTACCATTTCAGAGCACTCCCCGTAAAAGATTGGGAGAATGCCCTACACAGTAGTTTATCATCATCATCAAAGTTCATCATGAAGTTCTTGAATTGCTCCAGATGATTGTCCGGATCAGTACTGCCATCGTACTTCTCCATCTTTGTACTTTCAAACCTCTTGGGGAGGTTTCCGGACAGGATTTTAGAAGACAGTGGAGACTGCCTCCAATTCCTTCCACGACTGAACACGGTATCCTCATTAGGAGTTGCAAAGATACCTGGCTCATCGTGGAAAGCAAAAGGATCCATCAACATCCGGTCCACATGCCTCCGGCTATGAGATGATCCTTTACCAATATGCTTTTTTATCTTTCCACGTCTATCCCTTTTTCTTGAATATTTTTTGATTTTCTTTTTCTTCTTCTTGGTTCGACCCTCATCACTGCTAGAGGACAAGGATTTTTCATTTCCCTCACTGTCCGAAGAGCTGTCCGAAGATTTTGACCTTGAGTCAGAGCTCTCCACAGGCTTGGACCGGTGAGACTTTTTAGAACTAGCATGTGTCTTTTTAGTGCTCACATGAGTTTTGGAAGCCTCATGCTCTCTGGGGTTATCGGTGTGATGAACAACTAATGCCTTGGATTTTTCTTTCACGTCCATCTTGGCCTTTTCAGCCCTCAGAGCTTCTATCTCAAGTTTTAACCTGTCACGCTCTTGGACAATATACTCATCGTTCTCTTCCACCACTTCGAGCAAAGCTGGTGGAAGCTCTGGATTATCCGGATTCATTCGGACAGAATTTCTTGGCAGGTTTCGAATACTTGATTCAGGTACCTCTCTCCTTCCACTGTGGTCGCCAATTTGGTATGGAAAATAATCGCCTGAGGGTAGGCTAGTAATTTCAAGTGGAGTTTCAAGGTGGTATATGGGTGTTTAACGGTGGTGTGTGGGTGTTTCAAGGTGGTGAGATAATTAAGCAGCTTGGCAGCAGTTAATTTTCATTACCCATAGTTAATGCTGGTGGTTGGGTATTTATAGTGTGATGTTTGGGCCCTTATGGGCTTTCGGGTCAAGTTTAATGGACCCGGGTCATGTTTAAAGACCCATGAGTTCTAAGCAGAGGACAGGCAGCTTAGTCAGGAAGTGTTTAGGTTTTTTAGTACTTTAGTCATAGTTCGATCAGACTTAAGTTCACAATGTTCGAAGTGATCTGTCCGGTCCAAATCACCTGTACGGTTTATGTCCTTAGTGCTTGTCCGGTATTCGGAGAGTTTTAGACTGATTTGCCCTGTCCGGTGAGTAAGCAGAATTCGGACTCATCATATATGACGACGTAAATTACCCGTACCATAAGTACTCTTACACAATAAAATAACACCATATTTTTTGCAAACACATCTTTCTTGCATATCTTCGGAAAGGGGGAGCATATTAAAATATAACCAAACATTGGATTTTAATTTTGTAACCTTTTGGTTTTCATTTTTCTCCATACTCGTACAAGAGTTTCTCACTTTTTTGTTGCCGGCATGATTCGTTCCAAAATCCTCGACCTCAATTACGTCATCTATGTGGTCCGTACTTATATTTTCATTCGTAGATGAATCCATCTCACCTGAACATGAAAATAAAAAATACATGAGATAAATTAAATAAATCTTAAAAAATATCATGTCTGTATTTAAGTTTTCGTAAGAAAAAAAATGTTAGCTAATCATTCTATTAATGAATAACCAAATTAACCAATAGAGGATAAGTTATTCGAGGCTGCTGAAAATTGGAACCATTATAGGCTTCTTCAAGATTCTCTACATTATGTTGGTCGGACTTGGAAGTTTCAATTGATGAATAATTAGTTGAAAGAACTGCGGTGTCACGGTTGCCTACAAAGTGGGGTTTATTCGAAGCTTACTGTTACCGCTCAAAGCTAGATGGAACAGAACATGTAGCCGTAGTAAAGGTTAATCTAACTAACACATCCCTGGACATTGTAGCTTAGTTGCTCGTCATTTTTATGTCTAGTATATAGTTATAAGCTCTGATGTTATTATTTTCTCGTGAATATAAACAGGGAGATATCAGAAATGGGGAGGATATTCTAGTCAGAGTTCATTCAAAATGCCAAACAAGGGATATATTTGGCTCGGGTCGGTGCGACTGTGGAAACCAATTGGATGTAGCAATGGACTTGATTGAGAAAGTAGGAAAAAGAGTAGTTGTTTATCTTCGTGACCATGAAGGAAGAGGGATTGGCCTTAGTCATAAGCTTAGGGCCTATAATCTACAAGATAAGGGACATGACTTCACTGCATCAAATTTATATACCAACGAAGTCCTTTCCGGTACATCATCAACATTTCTAAGCAAACCACTACTTTATGGTGATGAGTAGGTGTCTGGTGTTGATGATTCCATCAATAGCCCGAAGTCACACTTGTGTGATACAATACCATCTGGAATGACAACACTGTGTTGTTTCATGTTGTATACATAGTCCTTCGGTTCGATCATTTACAAAAAAATGTTCTGCCTATGTATATATTTAATTTATGAGCTGCTAACAATATGAAGTATATAAATTGGGATGACATTGACAGGCTTCATCAGTGTTGCTCAGTATTAAATGAGATGATTTCCTGGTACACCATGTTCTTGAGTTGTTCCAGAGAAACTTCAAGTCCATAGAAAGCATTAGGAAAATGGTGTCTCACACACGGGTTCCTGAATGCGGTCTTGCAAGTAATTCAAGTACGGACGAGCCAGCGCTTCATCAACTGCAATGTTTCGTGAAAAACCATCACCATCTGATGTATATGTATTTATATATTCTCTCCACTAACGAAACGACTGACCTGTAATTTTGTCGCTGGGATTAAAGGCTAACATTTTTTCAGCCAGATCCATGGCTAAAGAACTGAACGTGGGATATTTTTGGCTAATGGTATTCGAGGAGAAACAGGAATAAACTTTAATTCGTTCTTTGCCGACTCACTTAAGAATTCTCACAACCCAGCCATCATAAGTCTCACAACCCAAAAAGCTCGAACCATAGGAATTCTCGATACACGAACCCTCAAACGCAGTAATATCAGAACCAGGTAACAAATCATACCCATGGTGGATCCCAAAAGACAGATACGTCGGATAAAACAGTTCGGCTTTCACTCGGTATTGTACTAGTACACCCATTTTATATCAAGAACATCAGTTTTCTATTTTCTGGGTAGTGTTTGTCACTTGGATGTGCTTCTAGGGATAGTCCTGGCCTTACCATTAGCAGGAGTCACCAGAGAAAGAATAACAAAACCACTTAAAAGGATTGAGATAAATATGACAAAACTACAAATAATGATTGAGTACCTCTCAAATATGGACGATTGAGTCTTGCTGGAGATAAAAAAATTGAACAATTCTTCCCAAAAAAAAGAAAGCGACAAAGAAGAAGGTGAGTCTCTAGATGAAAAAATGGCTGGGAGTGGAAGGGAATGGGCTTAGGACTTAGAAGTTAGGGTTAGGGTTAGATTTATTAATTTAGTTATTTAAGTATATTATTTATTTTATATCTTTTAGAAAATAAAATTATTTCATTAATAAAGTTTTATAAGTATTTTTGGTGTTTTAATTTATAGGTCAAATTTTAAAATATTATTATTTTATTAATAAAATTTTATTAAGTGTTTTCAGTATTTTATTTTACAGGTTTACACATTTTTTGGGTTTACATGTCTGTTTCGGGTTTACATGTCTTTTCGGGTTTTACAGGTCTTTTTGGGTTTACAGATCAGTTTCGGGTTTACAGGTCTTTTCGGGTTTTACAGGTCAGTTTCGGGTTTACAGGTCTTTTCGGGTTTTACAGGTCAGTTTCGGGTGACACGAACCCAACCCGAACCCGACCCGTTTTTTTTCGAGTCGGGTTCGTGTCGTGTCTTAATTTCATCGGGTCTGAAATATCAGGTCTCTAACCCTAAAATTTCGGGTCGGGTTCGTGTTGGGTTTACAGGTCGTGTCCAAAATTGACAGCTCTACTAGCATCAGTAGAAGTTTCAACTAATTTTCTCCTTCCTTTATACAATGAGGGAAGCTTGTCTTTAGCTTTAGAAATCCTGGTGATTCTGCGAGGAGTACTTTCGCCTATACCCGATCCCATGTCGATAAAGGTCAAATGAGATTTACGATTGCTAACTCTTTTGTTGAGAATGGTTTAGTTAACCAAACAGATTGGTCAGGATATGTAGAAGACTGGGAAATGGGGCTTGGTTTAGAAGGGATTTGTTATTTGTTAGATGAGTAAACCTTACTGTATTCAGAAGATTGATTCTCAACCACTTCACCTGGTGAAGTGGGTAATCCAGCATCGATTCTAGCTTGCCTTTTTTATTTTTCCAACTTGGATAAATTAAGCAAACCTCCTTTGACTAATACATTCCTGACTATAAAAATACAAACATTATCTAGTATTAGAAAAATTTATTTTTGCGATGAACAAGGAACAAAAAAAGGTAAATTTTAAATTTAGAAATTTGATTATTTCTCTATCTAAAGTTTTAGACTAAGTCGTTCTCACTCTAGAAATAACAACAGTAAAATATTTACCATTATAAAGGTAGGGAATAAGAACTTGAGTGTTTTTACTAGGAAAAAGGAACCGTCAATAATAAAAATAGGCTATTAAATGTAGCCCATTTCCTCATTCATGTAAACATGATTACCTAGAGTGAAATCGATCAGTAGGTCCAATAACTACTTGACATGTATCTTGAAAAAGAGACCATATTAAAGTTGCGAACTTTAATAAATAACTACTTTAAGCATATCCTTCGGAGGGGGTTCAGAAATTATTTCATGTATTAGCTCTCCCAAAGTACTTCTAAGAGAGCTAAGGGGGCTAGATGATATGGTTGGATTTTGTTGGAGGCTAAAACGGCAAGAGGGTCGGATTTTTCTTAGAGGAGTAATTTAGACCTATAAACTAAATCATAATGAGTAAGAAATATGCCTAGTGACTCAGCTAAGTGCCTACTTTACTTACTTTTGTGCCTGGGGGCTTATAAGGCTGATCCGGTTAAACGACCCGATTTGAATGGCCCATCGAACCAAAAAGATTATAAATAGCTCGACATACAACATTAAATGAGTTCGACTTTTCTCTTTCGAAATATTAAAGGCAAGCATAGTAACTCTCTCTCCTCTCTCTATGCATAGTTTAATACTACACGACTTAAATATCTTCCAAAACTACCATCCAATTAGTTTTTACCAACACCAGATTCTTTAAAGCTTATTAAAAACTACGATACAACCAACATTTTATAAATGTAATTGGCCCTCAATCGTTATCATCAATACGATGCATGAGGATCTATCTTTAGATATATCGGTAATAATCACAACGAGTAATGACATACCATTTAAAAACACTTAAGTGGCTTCATTTTTCCAAATTGTTGGCACAAATTAAAACTTTTCAGTGTCTTTCCCCCCTTAGGCTAACGATCATGTTGATTT
Source organism: Limnanthes douglasii subsp. nivea (assembly GCA_036936605.1). Taxonomy (NCBI): domain Eukaryota; kingdom Viridiplantae; phylum Streptophyta; class Magnoliopsida; order Brassicales; family Limnanthaceae; genus Limnanthes; species Limnanthes douglasii. The sequence continues at coordinate 197,558,719 of JAUPFV010000002.1, read as the reverse complement.
GACATATAAAAATATGCTCGAGGCGATATGTAAAAGAGTCTTATAATAAACGACCCTGAACCTTACAAAAAGTTATCTGATCATGTTATGGAATGAAGACGTTCTTTTTCTATAAAATAAAAATATAAAAAAAAAACCTTGCATATACAAAATTATATCACTCTAATACAAAGTTAATTGCTTCAAAAGGGCATTATCTAATCTTCAAGATAAGGTTAAATGTTTTTTGCAACATACAAATTATCCGAATAATGTCATACTCACCTCAAACTTAGAGACAATTTGTAAAAACTTAATTAAATTACATGAACATTTTTTTAATGTATAATAAATAACGAGTTAATATATATATAACATGCCACCAGAAAATATAATGTGAACAAAATTTAAAATATTTAACATATTTGAATTTTTTAATGTGGGCCTTAAGTTACTTGGACCTTTTATTAAAGCTTTTTTTTATGTTCTAGTGTTAAACATGGGCGGAAACCTAAATTTTAAACGGGATAACTATACATTTTCTCTTCTTTTTTGGTTACTTTTCAGACTCACTAGTGGTGTGGATAATAATCGCCTGAGGGTAGGCTAGTAATTTCAGTTGGTGTTTTAAGGAAGTATGTGGGTGTTTAAGTGTTTAGAGTAGAGAGTAAAGAGATAATTAAGCAGCTTGGTAGCAGTTAATTTTCATTACCTCTAGTTAATGCAGGTGGTTGGGTATTTATACCCTGATGTTTGGGCCCTTATGGGCTTTCGGGTCATGTTTAATGGACCTGGGTCATGTTCAAAGACCCATGAGCTCTTAAGAAGGAGAGCAAGTAGCTTAGTCAAGAAGTGTTTAGGTTTTTTAGTACTTTTGTCATAGTTCGAACAGTCCTATGGTTTTAGTGTTCAAAGTGATCTATCCGGTCCATGTGATCTGTCCGATTTGTCCGGCCCGGAGGCCTTGGACTGATCTGTCCGTGTCCGGGGAGCCTGCTGAATTCAGACTCATTAGGAGCCCATTTTTTAGGTGTTTGAGCAAGTAATCTTGTCAGAGACCTGAAAAACAGTCCGACGTCAGAAGTAGTTTTCAATCCGGACAGGTCTATGGGTTTACCCGGACAGATAAAGCTTCACGAATTCAAAACGGTTTTTGCCAGAGTTTGTAGGACACGTGTCACACTCTGATTGGTTTCTTTAGCCGTCTTTTCACCTTGAATTTCGAACCCACCTTCTTCGAAAATCAACCTCTTTAATTACACATGGTGACATCAGCGTCGTCTTTTAATCATTGTCAAACTTTTCGAATTCTCCTAGGAATCAACTGCTTTTTCAGATTTACTATAAATTCAGACTCACTTTCTACTGTTTTACTATCTCTTTCATATTTACTCTGCATATTTACTTAGAGCTTTCTCTCTCGAAAGCAAAGATTTTCTTGGTAGTTTATGTTTACAGCAAGGACTGCATTGATCAAAGGCGGGTGGCTCAACCTTTCTGAGTTGGAGAAGGCACAAAAAGTCGAGAAGGAAAGACGAATCGCAGCAGGGTTACCTACCTCGCCTGTCGATAGACCAATCTCCTCTGCTACAGAGTCAGATCGAGGCTCGTCCTCTTCTAAAGGTACTAAGCCCAAAAAACTATTTCAATCCACTCTCTCCCCCATAGTCTCTGGTTCCTCAGTTCAGGAGTCAGTGCCTACTGTCGAGCCAAGAGTTACAGTCACAAGTTTTAGGAAACCTTCTCCTTTTCTCGCAATGGGATCAGACACAGAGCACTCTCCGGAGAAACTGGTTGTTAAGAGGACAAGCCGGCTGGTTAAGGGGCAAGCCTCCAAGAACACTCCCTCAAAATCAGGGGCAAAAAATAGCAGTTCTGGGTCTGGAGTGCCTATCAGAGCTCCCCGGGAAAGACTGTCCGGTCCGGAGGCTAGCAGCCCAGCACTCCAAAGAGAGACTTCTGCCTCAGAGCCCTAGCCTGAGACTAGAAGTCAAGAAAACACAGAAAACCAGCAGTCCGGAAGCCATGCTGAGCCAAGTTTGAATTCTCCCCGGGCCACTGATATTCCTCCTACGATCTTGGAGGAATGAATGGAGGACTCTGTTGAAGAAGTCCCTTTTGAGTCTGAGCCATCCGGTCAGACTAGTAACACTGCTGCTGCCAAAAAAGATAAGGGGAAAGAAAAACTATGCTTGAGGCATCCGGAGCTGCCGGAGTGTCTCGAAGGGAAGGTAGGGCCTTGTTTTCACAGGGTCGAACTTAAATATCTCTTGGCCTTACAGAAGACCAAGTATGCTTTCATCTACACGGTTGAACTAGGTCGAATGCGCACAAAATGGGGGATCCTAGAAAATGTGAAGATAAGGATTCCCATAGATCCTGAAACTCCTATAGATTGCAAGCTGAATGAAATAGTCATCTTCACGGAGCTATTTAATTGGGGACTCAGATTCCCATTGGACCCAGAGATCGTCAGATATTTTCATCTGGTCAAACTCTGTCCGATCCAGCTGAGCCCCAACGGTTGGTATACTCTGATGTCATGCATCATGGCATCAAGGTTGTCCGGGATCCCTCTTCCTATGGAAGAATTTGCAGCAGTGGCCAATCTTTGCAAACATCACCAATTCCCCTTCTACCACTTCAATATGGGGAATGATCTCAAAGCTGTTGATGATCTGTTGGAGTCTGAGAGCAAATGGAGGAGCCAGTTTTTGTTTGTCAGTGGCGCTTGAGAAAACAGACAGAAGATCAAGTCAGGAGTGAACCCAAGCCTCCTCAGAAGCAGGTGGAGGAGTGACCGTAAGTTTCCCATTTTAAATCTTTGTCTACTTCTTCCTTCTCATAGTTGATTTAAATTAATTGATCTTTCTTTTGTCTTTAACAGAACTGCCTAAGGAGTTCGGTGATTACTTGAAGGCCGGACAGGTCACTTGTGGCAAAATCAATGCTTGGGCCGCAGAGAACTGGGGGAACCGATTCCACAATGCCTTCACTAGTGGAAATCTAGCAAGGTCTCATCTGTGGAACACCACAGGTCGGAGAGACCTGACTTGGGAGGAGCTCACCACCCAACCTTCTCCGGACACAGTGCTCAAGAGGTCCCATGAAGCAGATGGGACACTCTTCTTGCCAGGCCGGGCCAAAGCCCCAAGCAAAATGAAGGGCAAGAAGAAAGGCAAAAAGGTGGTGAGCAATGCTAATCCTGCTGATGCTGAGAAGGATGCTCCAACAGACCCGGAGGGGCCGGCTCAGAGCCAAATTGATGCTGCTCTTTTACAGGTAGTGGAGCAAGAAACCGAAAGGCAGGAAGCAGACCTCCCAAAATCTCCAAGGGCTTCCAAGAGGAATCACAAGCAGGGGAGTGAAGGGGCAGACCGGGCAGCCAAGAAGAAAAAGACTGCTAAGGGAGATGAACTTGCTCTCCGGGATCCGGAGCCTTCTGTTCAGGCTGACCCTTCTGACCCAACACATGCTGAAGAGATCCCAAGGGACTTTCATACTGATGAAGTTGAGGGAGGAGAGATTAACATTGATGAAGTAGACATCACCGGTCTTGGTGAACTTGGCGAATACTTCCTCAACCTCCCTAGAGACGACTTCGCAGGGCCTTACATTCCTCCGAGCAGCTCTAACACTGTCAACTTCAATGGCAAGACTTTCATCGTCTCTAGTGAAAAGGACACCATAGCCCACTCCTTGCTAAGCAATGTCCAGCCGGTACTCACACTGGAGAGACAAGTTCGGAGTCAAGCAAACACCATCAAAGACCTTAAGTCTCAGAAGGAAAATCTGTCCGAAGACCTTTGCACTGCTACTGCCAATGCTGACATGCTAAAAGAAGCAAATGAGGAGTTGAAGAAGAATCAGGAGGAAAGCGACACAAAAGTTGTTACTCTAGAGGAAACCATCAGAGACCTCCGGGAAAAGCTGTCCGGAGTGGAGAAAGACCTTACTGCCTCAAAAGAAGAGACCAAGGCAAAGGACAAGATCATCACCAACCTTACTACTGATAAGATTGCCCTTGAGAATGCAGTGTCCAAGGCTGTCGAAGAGAAAAATACGTTGCTAAGGGATCAAGAGGCTACGATCTAAGCCAAGGTCAATGCTTACGCCAACCAGATGATTAAAAGTGAAGAGCTATTGATTGAGAAAGTGAGGTCCGACATGGTTCTACTCTTTCATGAAAAATATCCGAAGAGGAACTTATGGGACTTGTGGCGTTATGTAGACGATGATGACCTTCCATATCATACAATGGCCGATGAGGATCAGGATGAAGTCTCCAGTGCGTCCTCATCCAATGATGAAGAGCATACCGGGGAGAGCCCAGATGAAGAGAAAGACGATCCCAAAGGCAAGAAGGTAGACGAAGGGAAAGGCGACTTCAAAGGCAAGAAGGTGTATGAAGGTGAGCCATCTTCGAAGGCTCAACCTTAACTTATGATTTACTTTGTTTATTTTTTATTCAGACTAAAGTCCTTGGAAGGCCAAGGCACTCTTTTTTGTAATGGTGTCTGGTGCTCGACCGGACAAGTATTTTGTGTTGTATCTTAACTCTTTAAAAGTTCTTGGAAGGCCAAGGCAAGTTTAAGTTATTCCATTCAATGAATATCTCTGTTTTGTGCAACCATCATCTTCTTTCATTGTTCATTTTAATTTTGATAGCCAGAAATTTAAGTAGCCTTTAGTTCTTTCATTGTGAGAGTGTTTAAATTCTCCGGCTAGAGTTTAAATAGCCCTTAGATAATTCAGTCCGGATAGTATGACAAGGGATAAAACTTTAAAAAACACTTAGAAAATTTTTAAGAAGGCATTTAATTTTATTTAACAGCCCGGACACCTCATTAAAACCTCTCTGTGCCACCGGGGAGGAAAGAGTATGCCCCCAAATATTTACATGGATGTTTAAACAAGTAAATATTTACACAAGAGCTATTCCAAGTACATCCGGAGATGCTCAATATTCCAAGGATGGGTTAGAACTCTGCCATCTTTGTCTTCCAACCAATAAGTTCCAGGCTTGATTCTTTCAACAACTATATACGTACCTTCCCAGGTTGGGGCCAGCTTTCCGAAGAGTTTTTCTTTAGTGTGTAAGAAGACCTTCCTTAATACTTTGTCCCCTGGTTGGAAATCTCTTCTTTTGACTTTAGAAGCAAACCTGCTTCTCATCAAGCCTTGATAATGTGCAACTCTAAGGTGAGCTTTAACTCGTCTTTCTTCTATCAAATCAAGTTGACCTCTGATTGCCACCTCTATCCACTTCGTGAAGTAGTCAATGGCCACAATTATAGTTTTGCGCCCTCCGGACGCCACAGGGAGAGGCCCTACTAAATCTAATCCCCATCGAGCAAAAGGAATAGGGTCAGAAATTGATTCTAAAGGAATGGCTGGTACATGAATTTCATTACTGTACCTCTGGCATGGGTCACACCTCCTCACCAATTCCTTAGCATCTTTCATGATTGATGGCCAATAGTAACCGGAGAGTAAAACTCTCTTTGTTAAAGCTCTAAACCCACAATGGGCTGATCCCTCACCATCATGCAATTCAGAGAAGACCATTTGTGATTCTTCATCCCCCAAACAGCGCAGGAGAGGTTTACTGTAAGATTTCTTGTATAACACTTCTCTCAATATGATGAAACCATGAGCCTTGTGTTTCAATGTTCTGGCTAGTGACTTATCCGGAGGCACAACACCATCGGAGAGATATTGCATGAGAGGAAATCTCCAGTCTTGAGGTTGTTTTGCTTGTATTTCAAAAATCTCCTCTCCTTTACCCTTACAAAGTTGAATGGAGGGGCTTTCAAGAACATGGATCCATGGATATGACTCTGTATATGCTATGGTTGCAGTGAGTCTACTAGCTCATTTTCTGCCCGGGGAATGTGTTCATAGACAACACTTTTAAACTTAAGCGCTTCATTTTTTAGGAGGAGTAAATATTTCACAAGTTGCTCCTTCTTAGCCTCAGAATGGCCTTGGGCATGGTGGATAATCAGTTGGGAGTCGCTTAGCAGCTTGACCCTCTTAGCCCCACAAATGTAGGCTAATTTTAGCCCAGCTATAGCTGCTTCGTATTCGGACTCGTTATTAGATGCCCTGAAAGCAAAACAAATAGCCTGGTACATTTTGTCTCCATATGGGGAAGTTAAGCATACCCCTGCACCACATCCCATTTTGCTAGATCCACCATCTGTTCGGACGACCCATACTTTTTCATCTTTTATATCAGTAGCTTGCTCCGAATCCCTGTCGGAGTGGAATTCGACCAGAAAATCAGCCACAGCTTGGGCTTTGACTACTGTTCGGGGAGCAAAGTCTATGTCAAAGTCCCCAACTCTACTGACCACTTGGTCATTCTGCTCGAAATATCTGCTTTTTGAAGGACATACTTTAGGGGAAAGGAGGTCCGGGAAATGATAGGATGAGCCTGGAAATAAGGCCTCATCTTCCTTGCAGCTATTACCAGGGCTAATGCCAATTTTTCCAGTTTTAAGTAACGCTTCTCTGCATCTATCAAGCTTTTGCTGATGTAGTACACTGGATGGGGATGACTATCGACCTCTCTTACCAGCACAACACTGATGGCACAACTTGAAACTGCCAAGTATAAAAAGAGAGTCTCCCCATCGACTGGCTTGAACAAAGTTTTGGGGGAGGACAGGTGTTTCTTGATCTCAATGAAAGCCTCATCGCACTGCGGGGTCCAATCAAAGCCCTTTGCACCCTTCAAAGTTTGAAAGAAAGGAGCACACCTGTCCGAAGACTTTGAGATAAATCTGTTTAAGGCAGCTAACCTCCCCGTTAACCGCTGTACTTCTTTGATGTTCCGAGGAGGCTCCATTTGAAATAGAGCATTGAGCTGGTCCGGATCAGGTTGTATTCCATGCTCACTTATGATATAGCCCAGAAACTTCCCGGACTGCACTCCGAACACACACTTTTCAGGGTTTAACTTCAAATTCATTTTTACCAAGTTGGCAAAAGTTTCTTGGAGATCGGACAAGTGCAACTGCTCATGTACGTTCTTCACCATCATGTCATCAATGTACACTTCCATATTTCTTCCAATTTGATCAGCAAATGCCTTGTTGACTAACCTCTGATAAGTAGCCCCAGCATTTTTCAAACCAAATGGAATAACTTTGTAGCAATGAAGACCTCTGTCTGTGACAAATGTGGTATGCTTTTGATCCTTCGGATCCACTTGAATCTGATTGTATCCGGAGAAGGCATCCATAAAGGAAAGCAACTTGTTCCCAGAGGTAGAGTCTACTAACTGATCAATCCGGGGGACCGGATACAAGTCTTTTGGGCAAGCTCTATTGAGGTCTGTGAAGTCAATGCACATGCGCCACTTGTTATTCTTCTTTTTTACCAAGACAGGATTGGCAGTCCACAAAGGGTATTGAGACTCCTTGATGTGCCCCATCTTTGTGAGCCTGTCAACCTCTTGCACAATGGCATCAGCCTTTTCTTTGGAAAAAGCTCTTCTTTTTTGAACCACTGGAGCTACATCTCTCCGGACGGATAGGTGGTGTGATATTACTTCTGATGGAACTCCAGTAACATCAGCATTGCACCAAGCGAAAACGTACTGATGGTTCTTCAAAAACTTTAACATTTGATCTTTCAAAATAGTTGGCATTTTAGACCCTATCTTGACACTTTTCCCATCTTCCAACCAGTGTGTTTCTACCTCTTCAACTGGTATCAACACTCCGAGGGTCTCTCTGGGGTCATCAATTTCACCCTCACCCCCAGAAAAGGCCCTCAAACTGCTATTGTTCATCAATACGGACTGCCCCCAGCGTTCGAGGAGCCAAGGCAATGGCATAACATTCTCTTGCAATCTTTTGGCTGCTCCGGGCAACTCCAACCTGCCCCTGAACAGCATACTTCAAGCATTGGTGGACTGTTGAAGCCACTGCATGCATCCTAGAGAGCCATGACCTCCCCAGAATAGCATTATAGCAAGTGGGACAATCCACCACAATAAAGAGTATTCTGACCATTTTCTTGAAAGGGCCCTTGCCCAATAACACCTCTTCTTCGAACTCCCCGATCACATCTGCTGAGCTGCCTGTGAAGCCCACGATTGACCTGTCTGAATTCTGAATTACAGCTGGATTTTTCATTTTCTTGTAAGTGGTTAGGAAAAGGATATTGGATGAGCTTCCAGTATCCACCAAGATTCGTCTTATGTCATTGCCCCCTGTAGATGCTCCTATGACAACAGCATCCTCATGAGGGCCAGCTATGTTTCTTAAATCATCTTCATCTAACACAATGAAGGGAAATGAGTTTGGTTACTGATAGGATGTCATGCCTCCTTCTAGTTGGGAGGCTAAAGTATGAACATGCCTCTTCCTCGAAGAAACAGTAGAAGCTGTCATAGTGTCCCCTCCGAAAATTGTAAGCGACTCGAAAAACTTAATGATCCCGGAGACCGACCTAGAACATTCCTCTATAGCACCCACTCTGTTCCGAGTTGGATCAGGATCCAAGTATTCAGATTCCACGTCAAACCTTTCAACTATAACCATGGCCCCCTCCGGAGCGACATTACTTGGACCAACCCGGTGAGTGTTGTCAGGCCTGTTGCCTCCTATTCTTTTAACGTAAGCTCCCAGCTTCCCCTTTTCAATCAAGTTTTGAACTTCCTGCTTCAATGCTATGCAGTCATCGGTGGTATGACCAATATCATTGTGATATTGGCAAAAAGAGTTGTTGCGATGCTCTCTGGGAGACTGCAGTGTTGCCGGTCTACGGTAATGCACCTCATCCTTTGTTTTATCAAAGATAGTGGCCACGCTTTCTTTAACTCTACGAACCACTCCGGTTGGACCCATGGCCCTCTCTTGTTTCTGGATTGTTGACTTTGAGCAGGAGCAGCTGGCTGAGAGTGAGATTTTGTCCTACCATGCCCCTGTCCGGTTTCTCTTGCTTTGTTCCCGGACTGATTCTGATTGGGATTTGGTGTCACCGGGGTAGACCTCACCTGCCTGTGCACCCTGGTTTTCTTTGTTTCATCAACGTTTATCTGTTTGCCAACCTGATTCAGCAACCCTCCCCAGGTCATGGCCTTCTTTCTGGTCACTGAATCAGCTAGATTGCCTGGGTTCAAACCTTGCCTTAGGGATGCTATTGCCACCTGTTCGAAGCAATCAGCCAACCCATTCTTTGTGTTCACAAAACGACTTATGTATTCTTTCAAGGACTCATTTGGCTCCTGGGCACAATGGATTATTGTGTCTCCATTGCCCTTCAGCTCTTTACTCCCTACGAACTGCCTTCGAAAGGCCACCCAAAACGTATCGAAATCTTTAATACAACCCTGAGGCAGGCTGTTACCATTTCACAGCACTCCCCGTAAAGGATTGGGAGAATGCCCTACAAAGTAGTTTATCATCGTCGTCAAAGTTCATCATGAAGTTTTTAAATTGCTCCAGATGGTTGTCCGGATGAGTACTGCCATCGTACTTCTCTATTTTGGTGCTGTCAAACCTCTTGGGGAGGTTTCCGGACAGAATTTTAGAAGACAATGGAGATTGCCTCCAATTCCTTCTACGACTGAACACGGTACCCTCATTGGGAGTTGCAAAGATACCTGGCTCATCGTGAAAAGTGAAGGGATCCATCAGCATCTTGTCCAAATGCTTGCGAATATGAGATGATCCCTTCCCAATATGTCTTTTCATCTTTCCTTGTCTATCCCTTTTTCTTTAGTATTTTTTAATCTGCCTTTGCTTCTTTCTAGTTTGACCCTCATCGCTGCTAGGGGATAAGGATTTTTCAACTCCATCACTGTCCGAAGAGCTATCAGAAGAATCTGAGCTTGAGTCAGAACTCTCCACTGGCTTAGACCGGTGAGACTTTTTAGAACTGGCATGAGTCTTTTTAGTGCTCACATGAGTCTTTGAAGACTCATGCTCCCTGGGATTATCGGTGTGATGAGCAGCTGATGCTTTGGATTTTTGTTTCACACCCAGCTTGGCCTTTTCAGCCCTCAGAGCTTCTATTTCACCTTTGAGCCTATCACACTCTTCGATAGTGTATTCATCGTTCTCTCCCACCACTTCGAGCAGAGCTGGTGGTACTTCTGGATTGTCCGGATTCATACGGATAGATTTTCTTAGCTGGTTTTGAATTCTTGATTCAGGCACCTTCGTGCTCCCACTGTGGTCGCCAATTTGGTGTGGATAATAATCTCATGAGGGTAGGCTAGTAATTTCAGTTGGTGTTTTAAGGAAGTATGTGGGTGTTTAAGTGTTTAGAGTAGAGAGTAGAGAGATAATTAAGCAGCTTGGTAGCAGTTAATTTTCATTACCTCTAGTTAATGCAGGTGGTTGGGTATTTATACCCTGATGTTTGGGCCCTTATGGGCTTTCGGGTCATGTTTAATGGACCCGGGTCATGTTCAAAGACCCATGATCTCTTAAGCAGGAGAGCAAGTAGCTTAGTCAAGAAGTTTTTAGGTTTTTTAGTACTTTTGTCATAGTTCGAATAGTCCTATGGTTTTAGTGTTCAAAGTGATCTATCCGGTCCATGTGATCTGTCCGATCTGTCCGGTCCGGATGCCTTGGACTGATCTGTCCGTGTCCGGGGAGCCTGCTGAATTCGGACTCATCAACTAGATCTATCTAAGTTTTTATACCACATTTCTTTCTGTCTATTCTGTTGAGAGTTGTTTCAGTTTCTACATTTGGATCAAATTATACATCATCAGTAATATTTGGGTCCATTTATACACCATCAGTAACATCAACCGTACAACATCTCTTACATTAATTTGTACACTATTGAAAACATCAACATGTACACCATCATTATCATTAAATTGTAAATCATCCCCATTATCCTTTATACTTTCCTTTACACCATTAATAGCATAAGTCCGTACACCATCATTGACATTAACTTGTACATCATCCCCATCACTCTCTAAACTATCTCGTACGCCATCATTAACATCAATTGGTACACTAGCATTTGGATCAACCTGTACAACATCCTCGTTTATTCTTTTCTATAGACTGTCATTAACACCAACCTTTACACCATTAGTAACATAAACTACACAATCATTGTCACCCTTTATATTTTCGACCATTATCACCGCAAAAATCCTCCAGAAAACCACTTACAGACTCTGCTACAACGATACTGCTACTTCTTTTAACATCGACAATAAGAATTATACTTTTATTTCTTAGTTTACCAAACTTTGTGATTAACTCATACCAGTCCACATCTGTCTTTATTAGACTAATAGAATTGCATGAACCCGACAATGAGTAAGGGAAAACATAATACCCTCCGGGTACCTACTTCTGTAAGGGCATGTATGGTATGTAGTTTGAAGATAGAAAACTTATCTGGGTTTATGAAATCGATGATTGTTGGTTTCCCCCCTTTGTACTTCATTTTATTCCCCAATAATTTCCCATCGTAGTGGTAATTGACGATAAAAAAATCCTTATTCAAGCATGAAGTATATAATACAAATCTATCAAATAAAACTACATATTAAGACAAAACTATAAATATTGTGCCTTTTACTTACCCTTATAATAATGTTATACCATCGTGAAATTAAATTTTGTGCATAAGAGAATCGTAGAGGCAGTGTAAACAGAATTTTGAAGACACGAAAGAAGAATGATGGCTTTTAGGTTTCTCGAATTAGGAATTTGGTGGTTATCAGATTAGAAATCAAGGGTTTAAGATTTCTGATTTCGGTATTGGGTCTCATTCGTATTTGGGTATTGTGTCTGATTTAGGTAAGTAAGATGGGCTTGGATAATTGAGTTTTATCTTTTTAACCTGGTCCAATCCAATAAATCTATAAAAAAAAATAAAAGTTAAAATTAGGGTAATTTTAAATAATAATATTAGATGGTAAAATATAGATGGATGCTGACTCGACAGATGATTAGACATTTCTAATGATATTATCGGACAGTTTTTTAGAGACCAATAACGACATAAAATAACAATATTTTGGTTGCCCCGTTTTTACTCCTTAATAATACTTACATGTGCGAGAGACTAATAATACAAATTTCAAGATGTATGAGATAAAATTGTAAACATTAAAAAAACTAGTCATAAAAAAAACTAGTCCATACAAAAACGAAATACAGCGGCCTCGGTAACATATTTGAATTTTTTCACGCGGGCTTTAAATTAGTTAGGCGTATTATTAAATCTCTTATATGTTCTGGGTTTAAAGATAGTCTGGAGCCTAATTTAGAGCCTACGGTGACTATAAATCTTCTCTTCCTTCTTGGTTATTCTTCGGAGTCGCCATCTCTATCAAGGGTTCTAAACCACTATTCCCTTAAGTTTGGCGACTGCCTTTCAAATCATAATCTAAAACTTATGCATGTCTGCACTTGCTTCGTATACTTACTGTGTTGAAGGGTGTGTAGTTTGTAGTATGTGCATAGTTGCATGGGTTGGGATTATACACATCGTCGTCATGTTGTGTTGTAGTACGTTCTACTGTGTGTGTATTCTCTAGTGAATATTGTTCGTGTGTGCTTGCATTGAATCTCTATTTTGTAATGTTGTGCTATGATGTGTGTTGTATCATACAAGGCTATACTGAAATTCTCAAATATATATAAATATATATATTGACCACAAAAGATCTTTATCAAATAAATAACAAAAATTTATAACACAGAGGAACCAAGTAGAAATCACATACCATTAAGGACTTAAAACAACACATAAACCAAACCTACAAACTTTAAAATAAACATAGTGAGTTATCTATATGGGTTGATCTCACACTCAAACTAGGCCACAAATATATCAGCCCCACCTTGGTACAAATCCATGCTCTTTGTTACCTTTATGATTCCCCCAGTTACCAGTTGTTTGATTATCATCTTGTTGAAACTTTGAGTTGTTGTTACCGTATGCATACATCGTATGATACCCTCCATTCCATGATCCTGAATTATCACCGTATCTTTGAACCAGACCATAATTTCCCCATTTCTTCCCACCCCACCTGTTATATCCAACACTTACAGATTGCGAAACACTATTTTGGTTCCAAGAATCGTCTCATCCTTTGTCTCTGACACCTACAGATTGCAGAGCATTATTCCGATTCTGAGAATTTCCCCACCCTCTACTTAACTCTTGTTTTGTTCCCCAAGAGTAATTTCCCCGCCTTGTACCCATCTCATATTTTGTTCCCCATGAGGGAGTTCCTCACCCTTTATTTGACATCAATGTCTCGTCGTCCTGTTTTGTTCGCCAGGAATCATCCCACCCGCTATCAATCTTTTCTAATTCTTCCAGTTTTAAGGAATCACCCCACATATTATCATCACCCCAACCATTATCATCCTTATAGTCGTTTACATTACCCACAGTTTTTAATTATTCCAGCCGAAGGCCAATAGCAAACAATTTAGGCTGGCTATTTTCACAAGGATTAGCATCAACTGGAGGAACATATGTCAAGTTTTTAGTTTGATTATTTTGATGCCATTCATCCTCACTTTCTTCGAACATGTTCTTCTCCATGTCCTCCACAAGTTCCAATTCAGCTTCATCAATATACATATCCGGATCAAGAAGAGGAATGTCGAATGGATTGTTCTTTGTCTTTGCCCGAAAGCGTTGTTTTGCGGTTCTAAATGCCTTCTCTGCAGCTGAATCATTCTATTTCATTATATCTCTCTGGCGCGTGTACTTTGACGCCTCGATCACCTTGCGACATGCTATTCTTCCTATCGCATGACATAAACACAAATTCTCATTATGACACCCCACAATCACGTTCATCTGCATCACAGTCGTAAGGTCGTGTCAGTGGGTACCGATAAGTTGTCTATTGATTGTAATTATATCCACGAGAAGGTCGATATCTCCAGTTCCCAAGCTTTGAAGAAAAAAGAATTTTTAGAATTGACTTGTTTATGATTATGATTATGTTTATATTTATGTTTTGTTTTTGCAGAAAGCCAAAAAGTCAAATTTGTTTTAACTTTTTGCTTAGTACTACTGGTAAAATGAACGTTGCGCAGCAAAAGATGAAATCTCATAGGAATCGTTTATATAGAAATGAATATATCGGATAGCATTTCACAATCCAAATTATCCAAAAATATCTTTCACCATGGTTATTTTTATCTTTAAATGTATCTTTTTCATTGTATATCGAATACCGGTGATATAAAAAACTCCAAAAATAACCAAACAATTTATCTAGTTATAATGAAAAAGATACATTAGAAAAAGAACTGAACAACTTATATGGCAATATAGGATACTAGCATTTCACTTTTTCATGATGATTCTTTTCTCATTTTTCGAAACAACTTATATCAAGTTGTTTGGAATTGAAAACTAAATTATATTTTTAAAAATATTGGTTTGATCGGCATTCTTGTTTTTTTTAATAAAAAATAACCTATATTATTAAAGGACTGAAAATGGAGTTTTACAAAATAATAGGCCCTTAATGAGATAAAGCCAAATTACAATGATTTGGGATTGAAAGTCAAAATTGGCAAAGTACCAATTCGACCCCAACCCTAACCCTAAACACCAAATTAAACTCGACAGAAGGCCAACAGCCTCATCTTCTACAAAACACAATTCGAACAACCTCAAAGCTCGAAATCACAAGAAGGAGAATTGCATTCAACTCAGGAGGGATACTAAAATTAACAAAGGAAGGCTTCTGGATACATTTAAGAGTCCATCTGGCCAGCCAATCGGCGGCCTGATTCTGGACTCGAGAAATGTATCTGATAATCATCGAAGAAGCAAAGGAAGATCGGCAGATTTTGATGACCGGATTAAGGTACCAAGGAGAAACGCCAGCAGAGATGAAGTTCACCAGAATCTGACAGTCAGATTCAATATCGACAAGGAACCATTGGTTTTGCTTACATATGAGCAAACCATCCAAGAGAGCGGGAGTTTCAGCCAAAAAGGGAGACATTTCCCCGTAGGTGTTGCCAAAACACTGCAAGACCTCTCCTAAATGATTCCTAAAGATACCAGCTCCACAAGCCTCACCGTTTCTCAGAACAGAAGCATCGATGTTAAGCTTAATACGACCTTCAATCGGAGGCTTCTAGGTAATATAAATAGACTTATGACTAGAAATTTGACAACCCATAAGAAGACTAGCATTTCTAGTGTTAGACCAATGCTTTTTAGATAGAACAGAAGCATTTAAGGATAAGATGATTCGATCAATATAGTTGATAGAAGAGTTAAAATTAAAAGATACTCCCTTAAACTTAGAGCTGTTTCGATTATGCCAAATAGTCCAGCAGATAATCGTAGGCATAAGATGGGTAATGTGAGCCTTGCTTCTACTAAATTCATGCCATGTTTTAATTACATGAGTTAGAACCATGCATCTTCTGACTTTAATCCTGAAAATGAGACTGTAATGGTTTCAGATTTGCCAAGCCTGAATGCAGTTGACAAAAACATGAGTTGTGTCTTCATTATTTCTGCAAAATTGACATTTCGAAACCAATTGTACATGTCTCTTTTGAAGAACAGAATCTATAGAAATAAAATTCTTAATAACTTTCCAGAGAAGAAATGAAAACTTCCTGGGAATAATATGACTCCAAATGTTTTTGAAAAGCCTAGAAAAATTGGATTTGTGTCTGATCGTATTCCAAGTTTTCTTGGTGTCAAAAGTTGTACCATTTGAGCAGCTCCATAACATTATATCATGCTTAGAACTATCCACCTTAAACTTATTAATGTTGTTCCATCTTTCAGGAGAAATAAAAGGAACCATAGAAGCAGCATCCCAGCAACCATTCTTCCAAAAGGAGTTCACTTTTGCCTCCAGGTAATTTACATCATTTTGACCATCATAAATAGGCTTGTAATCGTGCCAGTTATCCCTCCAATAGTCCATGTCTCCGTTACCCAAGACCCATCTGATATGGTTCTCAGCATCCTTCTTAATGCTAACTAATCTTCTCCAAACATGAGACCCAGACCTGTTGAAGTTAGTATACAGAGGGTGAGTGTTCTTAGAATAATTAATATGCATCATCTTAACCCAAATTGATTACTTTTTCCTAAAAGAGAACCACAACTTTAAAGAATAAACATACTGGATATCAGAAATACTTCTGATATTGAGGCCACCCTCCTCGAAGGGCTTACAGATTAGCTTCTACTAGCCCAATGAATAGTAAGCTCGTTAAGCTTAGATCTCCACAGGAACTTATTAAGCATTTTCTCAATCTTATTAATGATATTTTTAGGCAACATACTACTTTGTAACCAATAATTAGGATAAGATATAAGCACATTAGTGATTAACACTAATCTGCCCCCAAAAGATAAGTACTTCAAATCCCACTCAGAAAGCTTATCATTAATTTTATCGATGATCTTAATGAAATTGCAGGCCTTGTTGCTGTTGTTCAGAATGATGCCAAGATAACTCGTAGGCAGATTCTCCACTTTATAGCCAGTTTGAGTCTCCAAGTTTTTTATCCTCGTATGATGAAGAGAAGAAGAAGTGATCAACTTAGTCTTCTGCTTGTTTATCATCTGCCCTGAAACAAGCTGGTACTTATCCAGAAAGACACTCAAATTGTTAATAGAGTCATATAAACTGTTTGTAAAATAAGGATGTCGTCTGCGAAAGCCAGACAAGGCATTAACATCTTAGATCTTGTATTGTAGGACATTCTTTTATTAATATTAAACAGGCTATACATTCCTCTTATCAAAACTTCTTCACCGATTATAAACAAACTAGGAGACAGGGGATCACCCTGTCTCAAGCCACGTTTAGTTTTAAAATAACCAAACGTACCACCATTTATCAGAATAGAAATACTTACATTACTAATTAACCTATTAATAAGACTCAAAAAATTATTAGAGAAACCAAACTTAGAAAGAACTTTATAAATAAAAGGAAAAGCCATCTTATCAAACGCTTTCGACATATCGAGCTGAATCAGAACGTTGCCAGTCCTAGGCTTCCTCTTGATATCATATATCATCTCCTTGGCCACCAAAATGTTATCATGAATACAACGCCCTTTAACGAATGCCCCTTGACAACTAGAAACAATCTTAGGAAGCAGAAAAGCTAGCTTAGAATTAACAAGCTTAACAAAGATCATATTTAACATGGTACACAAACCAATCGGTCTGTACTCATTCCAGGTAGTAGGATTCTTAGTCTTAGGAATCAAAAAGAGGCCAGTTGCAAAGATGCCCTTTCGCATATAATCACCCTTAATAAAAGCATTAAAAGAGATGCAAAGGTCTTGCTTGATAAACCTCTAACAAAATCTGTAGAAATGAAGATTAAAGCCATCAACACCGGCTGCACTTTCCACCTTCATAGAAGAAATAACACTCCAAATCTCTTCCTCAGTAATAGGCTTCAACAAAGCTATATTCTCATCATCAGAAATCAAAGAAGGAATCTCATTAAAAATGACATCATTCAAAAGCAGAGTCTTATTCTCCTTACTATTATAAGACTCAGAAGAAAGAGCATCCTTAAAATACTCCGAATCCCTGTCGGAGTGGAATTCGACCAGAAAATCAGCCACAGCTTGGGCTTTGACTGCTGTTCGGGGAGCAAAGTCTATGTCAAAGTCCCCCAACTCTACTGACCACTTGGTCATTCTGCTCGAAATATCTGCTTTTTGAAGGACATACTTTAGGGGAAAGGAGGTCCGGGCAATGATAGGATGAGCCTGGAAATAAGGCCTCATCTTCCTTGCAGCTATTACCAGGGCTAATGCCAATTTTTCCAGTTTTAAGTAACGCTTCTCTGCATCTATCAAGCTTTTGCTGATGTAGTACACTGGATGGGGATGACTATCGACCTCTCTTACCAGCACAGCACTGATGGCACAACTTGAAACTGCCAAGTATAAAAAGAGAGTCTCCCCATCGACTGGCTTGAACAAAGTTTTGGGGGAGGACAGGTGTTTCTTGATCTCAATGAAAGCCTCATCGCACTGCGGGGTCCAATCAAAGCCCTTTGCACCCTTCAAAGTTTGAAAGAAAGGAACACACCTGTCCGAAGACCTTGAGATAAATCTGTTTAAGGCAGCTAACCTCCCCGTTAACCGCTGTACTTCTTTGATGTTCCGAGGAGGCTCCATTTGAAGTAGAGCATTGAGCTGGTCCGGATCAGGTTGTATTCCATGCTCACTTATGATATAGCCCAGAAACTTCCCGCACTGCACTCCGAACACACACTTTTCAGGGTTTAACTTCAAATTCATTTTTACCAAGTTGGCAAAAGTTTCTTGGAGATCGGACAAGTGCAACTGCTCATGTACGCTCTTCACCATCATGTCATCAATGTACACTTCCATATTTCTTCCAATTTGATCAGCAAATGCCTTGTTGACTAACCTCTGATAAGTAGCCCCAGCATTTTTCAAACCAAATGGCATAACTTTGTAGCAATGAAGACCTCTGTCTGTGACAAATGTGGTATGCTCTTGATCCTTCGGATCCACTTGAATCTGATTGTATCCGGAGAAGGCATCCATAAAGGAAAGCAACTTGTTCCCAGAGGTAGAGTCTACTAACTGATCAATCCGGGGGACCGGATACAAGTCTTTTGGGCAAGCTCTATTGAGGTCTGTGAAGTCAATGCACATGCGCCACTTGCCATTCTTCTTTTTTACCAAGACAGGATTGGCAGTCCACAAAGGGTATTGAGACTCCTTGATGTGCCCCATCTTTGTGAGCCTGTCAACCTCTTGCACAATGGCATCAGCCTTTTCTTTGGAAAAAGCTCTTCTTTTTTGAACCACTGGAGCTACATTTCTCCGGACGGATAGGTGGTGTGATATTACTTCTGATGGAACTCCAGTAACATCAGCATTGCACCAAGCGAAAACGTACTGATGGTTCTTCAAAAACTTTAACATTTGATCTTTCAAAATAGGTGGCATTTTAGACCCTATCTTGACACTTTTCCCATCTTCCAACCAGTGTGTTTCTACCTCTTCAACTGGTATCAACACTCCGGGGGTCTCTCTGGGGTCATCAATTTCACCCTCACCCCCAGAAAAGGCCCTCAAACTGCTATTATTCATCAATACGGACTGCCCCCAGCGTTCGAGGAGCCAAGGCAATGGCATAACATTCTCTTGCAATCTTTTGGCTGCTCCGGACAACTCCAACCTGCCCCTGAACAGCATACTTCAAGCATTGGTGGACTGTTGAAGCCACTGCATGCATCCTAGAGAGCCATGACCTCCCCAGAATAGCATTATAGCAAGTGGGACAATCCACCACAATAAAGAGTATTCTGACCATTTTCTTGAAAGGGCCCTTGCCCAATAACACCTCTTCTTCGAACTCCCCGATCACATCTGCTGAGCTGCCTGTGAACCCCACGATTGACCTGTCTGAATTCTGAATTACAGCTGGATTTTTCATTTTCTTGTAAGTGGTTAGGAAAAGGATATTGGATGAGCTTCCAGTATCCACCAAGATTCGTCTTATGTCATTGCCCCCTGTAGATGCTCCTATGACAACAGCATCCTCATGAGGGCCAGCTATGTTTCTTAAATCATCTTCATCAAACACAATGAAGGGAAATGAGTTTGGTGACTGATAGGATGTCATGCCTCCTTCTAGTTGGGAGGCTAAAGTATGAACATGCCTCTTCCTCGAAGAAACAGTAGAAGCTGTCATAGTGTCCCCTCCGAAAATTGTAAGCGACTCGAAAAACTTAATGATCCCGGAGACCGACCTAGAACATTCCTCTATAGCACCCACTCTGTTCCGAGTTGGATCAGGATCCAAGTATTCAGATTCCACGTCAAACCTTTCAACTATAACCATGGCCCCCTCTGGAGCGACATTACTTGGACCAACCCGGTGAGTGTTGTCAGGCCTGTTGCCTCCTCTTCTTTTAACGTAAGCTCCCAGCTTCCCCCTTTCAATCAAGTTTTGAACTTCCTGCTTCAATGCTATGCAGTCATCGGTGGTATGACCAATATCATTGTGATATTGGCAAAAAGAGTTGTTGCGATGCTCTCTGGGAGACTGCAGTGTTGCCGGTCTACGGTAATGCACCTCATCCTTTGTTTTATCAAAGATAGTGGCCACGCTTTCTTTAACTCTGCGAACCACTCCGGTTGGACCCATGGCCCTCTCTTGTTTCTGGATTGTTGACTTTGAGCAGGAGCAGCTGGCTGAGACTGAGATTTTGTCCTACCATGCCCCTGTCCGGTTTCTCTTGCTTTGTTCCCGGACTGATTCTGATTGGGATTTGGTGTCACCGGGGTAGACCTCACCTGCCTGTGCACCCTGGTTATCTTTGTTTCATCAACGTTTATCTGTTTGCCAACCTGATTCAGCAACCCTCCCCAGGTCATGGCCTTCTTTCTGGTCACTGAATCAGCTAGATTGCCTGGGTTCAAACCTTGCCTAAGGGATGCTATTGCCACCTGTTCGAAGCAATCAGCCAACCCATTCTTTGTGTTCACAAAACGACTTATGTATTCTTTCAAGGACTCATTTGGCTCCTGGGCACAATGGATTATTGTGTCTCCATTTCCCTTCAGCTCTTTACTCCCTACGAACTGCCTTCGAAAGGCCACCCAAAACGTATCAAAATCTTTAATACAACCCTGAGGCAGGCTGTTGTACCATTTCAGAGCACTCCCCGTAAAGGATTGGGAGAATGCCCTACAAAGTAGTTTATCATCGTCGTCAAAGTTCATCATGAAGTTTTTAAATTGCTCCAGATGGTTGTCCGGATGAGTACTCCCATCGTACTTCTCTATTTTGGTGCTGTCAAACCTCTTGGGGAGGTTTCCAGACAGAATTTTAGAAGACAATGGAGATTGCCTCCAATTCCTTCTACGACTGAACACGGTACCCTCATTGGGAGTTGCAAAGATACCTGGCTCATCGTGAAAAGTGAAGGGATCCATCAGCATCTTATCCACATGCTTGCGACTATGAGATGATCCCTTCCCAATATGTCTTTTCATTGTCTATCCCTTTTTCTTGAGTATTTTTTAATCTGCCTTTGCTTCTTTCTAGTTTGACCCTCATCGCTGCTAGGGGATAAGGATTTTTCAACTCCATCACTGTCCGAAGAGCTATCAGAAGACTCTGAGCTTGAGTCAGAACTCTCCACTGGCTTAGACCGGTGAGACTTTTTAGAACTGGCATGAGTCTTTTTAGTGCTCACATGAGTCTTTGAAGACTCATGCTCCCTGGGATTATCGGTGTGATGAGCAGCTGATGCTTTGGATTTTTGTTTCACACCCAGCTTGGCCTTTTCAGCCCTCAGAGCTTCTATTTCACCTTTGAGCCTATCACACTCTTCGATAGTGTATTCATCGTTCTCTCCCACCACTTCGAGCAGAGCTGGTGGTACTTCTAGATTGTCCGGATTCATACGGACAGATTTTCTTAGCTGGTTTTGAATTCTTGATTCAGGCACCTTCGTGCTCCCACTGTGGTCGCCAATTTGGTGTGGATAATAATCGCATGAGGGTAGGCTAGTAATTTCAGTTGGTGTTTTAAGGAAGTATGTGGGTGTTTAAGTGTTTAGAGTAGAGAGTAGAGAGATAATTAAGCAGCTTGGTAGCAGTTAATTTTCATTACCTCTAGTTAATGCAGGTGGTTGGGTATTTATACCCTGATGTTTGGGCCCTTATGGGCTTTCGGGTCATGTTTAATGGACCCGGGTCATGTTCAAAGACCCATGATCTCTTAAGCAGGAGAGCAAGTAGCTTAGTCAAGAAGTTTTTAGGTTTTTTAGTACTTTTGTCATAGTTCGAATAGTCCTATGGTTTTAGTGTTCAAAGTGATCTATCCGGTCCATGTGATCTGTCCGATCTGTCCGGTCCGGATGCCTTGGACTGATCTGTCCGTGTCCGGGGAGCCTGCTGAATTCGGACTCATCAACTAGCTCTATCTAAGTTTTTATACCACATTTCTTTCTGTCTATTCTGTTGAGAGTTGTTTCAGTTTCTACATTTGGATCAAATTATACATCATCAGTAATATTTGGGTCCATTTATACACCATCAGTAACATCAACCGTACAACATCTCTTACATTAATTTGTACACTATTGAAAACATCAACATGTACACCATCATTATCATTAAATTGTAAATCATCCCCATTATCCTTTATACTTTCCTTTACACCATTAATAGCATAAGTCCGTACACCATCATTGACATTAACTTGTACATCATCCCCATCACTCTCTAAACTATCTCGTACGCCATCATTAACATCAATTGGTACACTAGCATTTGGATCAACCTGTACAACATCCTCGTTTATTCTTTTCTATAGACTGTCCTTAACACCAACCTTTACACCATTAGTAACATAAACTACACAATCATTGTCACCCTTTATATTTTCGACCATTATCACCGCAAAAATCCTCCAGAAAACCACTTACATACTCTGCTACAACGATACTGCTACTTCTTTTAACATCGACAATAAGAATTATACTTTTATTTCTTAGTTTACCAAACTTTGTGATTAACTCATACCAGTCCACATCTGTCTTTATTAGACTAATAGAATTGCATGAACCCGACAATGAGTAAGGGAAAACATAATACCCTCCGGGTACCTACTTCTGTAAGGGCATGTATGGTATGTAGTTTGAAGATAGAAAACTTATCTGGGTTTATGAAATTGATGATTGTTGGTTTCCCCCCTTTGTACTTCGTTTTATTCCCCAATAATTTCCCATCGTAGTGGTAATTGACGGTAAAAAAATCCTTATTCAAGCATGAAGTATATAAAACAAATCTATCAAATAAAACTACATATTAAGACAAAACTATAAATATTGTGCCTTTTACTTACCCTTATAATAATGTTATACCATCGTGAAATTAAATTTTGTGCATAAGAGAATCGTAGAGGCAGTGTAAACAGAATTTTGAAGACACGAAAGAAGAATGATGGCTTTTAGGTTTCTCGAATTAGGAATTTGGTGGTTATCAGATTAGAAATCAAGGGTTTAAGATTTCTGATTTCGGTATTGGGACTCATTCGTATTTGGGTATTGTGTCTGATTTAGGTAAGTAAGATGGGCTTGGATAATTGAGTTTTATCTTTTTAACCTGGTCCAATCCAATAAATCTATAAAAAAAATAAAAGTTAAAATTAGGGTAATTTTAAATAATAATATTAGATGGTAAAATATAGATGGATGCTGACTCGACAGATGATTAGACATTTCTAATGATATTATCGGATAGTTTTTTAGAGACCAATAACGACATAAAATAACAATATTTTGGTTGCCACGTTTTTACTCCTTAATAATACTTACATGTGCGAGAGACTAATAATACAAATTTCAAGATGTATGAGATAAAATTGTAAACATAAAAAAACTAGTCATAAAAAAAACTAGTCCATACAAAAACGAAATACAGCGGCCTCGGTAACATATTTGAATTTTTTCACGCGGGCTTTAAATTAGTTAGGCGTATTATTAAATCTCTTATATGTTCTGGGTTTAAAGATAGTCTGGAGCCTAATTTAGAGCCTACGGTGACTATAAATCTTCTCTTCCTTCTTGGTTATTCTTCGGAGTCGCCAGCTCTATCAAGGGTTCTAAACCACTATTCCTTTAAGTTTGGCGACTGCCTTTCAAATCATAATCTAAAACTTATGCATGTCTGCACTTGCTTCGTATACCTACTGTGTTGAAGGGTGTGTAGTTTGTAGTATGTGCATAGTTGCATGGGTTGGGATTATACACATCTTCGTCATGTTGTGTTGTAGTACGTTCTACTGTGTGTGTATTCTCTAGTGAATATTGTTCGTGTGTGCTTGCATTGAATCTCTATTTTGTAATGTTGTGCTATGATGTGTGTTGTATCATACAGGGCTATACTGAAATTCTCAAATATATATATATATATATATATATATATATATATATATTGACCACAAAAGATCTTTATCAAATAAATAACAAAAATTTATAACACAGAGGAACCAAGTAGAAATCACATACCATTAAGGACTTAAAACAACACATAAACCAAACCTACAAACTTTAAAATAAACATAGTGAGTTATCTATATGGGTTGATCTCACACTCAAACTAGGCCACAAATATATCAGCCCCACCTTGGTACAAATCCATGCTCTTTGTTACCTTTGTGATTCCCCCAGTTACCAGTTGTTTGATTATCATCTTGTTGAAACTTTGAGTTGTTGTTACCGTATGCATACATCGTATGATACCCTCCATTCCATGATCCTGAATTATCACCGTATCTTTGAACCAGACCATAATTTCCCCATTTCTTCCCACCCCACCTGTTATATCCAACACTTACAGATTGCGAAACACTATTTTGGTTCCAAGAATCGTCTCATCCTTTGTCTCTGACACCTACAGATTGCAGAGCATTATTCCGATTCTGAGAATTTCCCCACCCTCTACTTAACTCTTGTTTTGTTCCGCAAGAGTAATTTCCCCGCCTTGTACCCATCTCATATTTTGTTCCCCATGAGGGAGTTCCTCACCCTTTATTTGACATCAATGTCTCGTCGTCCTATTTTGTTCGCCAGGTTTCATCCCACCCGCTATCAATCTTTTCTAATTCTTCCAGTTTTAAGGAATCACCCCACATATTATCATCACCCCAACCATTATCATCCTTATAGTCGTTTACATTACCCACAGTTTTTAATTATTCCAGCCGAAGGCCAATAGCAAACAATTTAGGCTGGCTATTTTCACAAGGATTAGCATCGACTGGAGGAACATATGTCAAGTTTTTAGTTTGATTATTTTGATGTCATTCATCCTCACTTTCTTCGAACATGTTCTTCTCCATGTCCTCCACAAGCTCCAATTCAGTTTCATCAATATACATATCCGGATCAAGAAGAGGAATGTCGAATGGATTGTTCTTTGTCTTTGGCCGAAAGCGTTGTTTTGCGGTTCTAAATGCCTTCTCTGCAGCTGAATCATAACATTTCATTATATCTCTCTGGCGCGTGTACTTTGACGCCTCGATCACCTTGCGACACGCTATTCTTCCTATCGCATGACATAAACACAAATTCTCATTATGACACCCCACAATCACGTTCATCTGCATCACAGTCGTAAGGTCGTGCCAGTGGGTACCGATAAGTTGTCTATTGATTGTAATTATATCCACGAGAAGGTCGATATCTCCAGTTCCCAAGCTTTGAAGAAAAAAGAATTTTTAGAATTGACTTGTTTATGATTATGATTATGTTTATATTTATGTTTTGTTTTTGCAGAAAGCCAAAAAGTCAAATTTGTTTTAACTTTTTGCTTAGTACTACTGGTAAAATGAACGTTGCGCAGCAAAAGATGAAATCTCATAGGAATCGTTTATATAGAAATGAATATATCGGATACTAGCATTTCACAATCCAAATTATCCAAAAATATCTTTCACCATGGTTATTTTTATCTTTAAATGTATCTTTTTCATTGTATATTGAATACCGGTGATATAAAAAACTCCAAAAATAACCAAACAATTTATCTAGTTATAATGAAAAAGATACATTAGAAAAAGAACTGAACAACTTATATGGCAATATAGGATACTAGCATTTCACTTTTTCATGATGATTCTTTTCTCATTTTTCGAAACAACTTATATCAAGTTGTTTGGAATTGAAAACTAAATTATATTTTTAAAAATATTGGTTTGATCGGCATTCTTATTTTTTTTAATAAAAAATAACCTATATTATTAAAGGACTGAAAATGGAGTTTTACAAAATAATAGGCCCTTAATGAGATAAAGCCAAATTACAATGATTTGGGATTGAAAGTCAAAATTGGCAAAGTACCAATTCGACCCCAACCCTAACCCTAAACACCAAATTAAACTCGACAGAAGGCAAACAGCCTCATCTTCTACAAAACACAATTCGAACAACCTCAAAGCTCGAAATCACAAGAAGGAGAATTGCATTCAACTCAGGAGGGATACTAAAATTAACAAAGGAAGGCTTCTGGATACATTTAAGAGTCCATCTGGCCAGCCAATCGGCGGCCTGATTCTGGACTCGAGAAATGTATCTGATAATCATCGAAGAAGCAAAGGCAGATCGGCAGATTTTGATGACCGGATTAAGGTACCAAGGAGAAACGCCAGCAGAGATGAAGTTCACCAGAATCTGACAGTCAGATTCAATATCGACAAGGAACCATTGGTTTTGCTTACATATGAGCAAACCATCCAAGAGAGCGGGAGTTTCAGCCAAAAAGGGAGACATTTCCCCGTAGGTGTTGCCAAAACACTGCAAGACCTCTCCTAAATGATTCCTAAAGATACCAGCTCCACAAGCCTCACCGTTTCTCAGAACAGAAGCATCGATGTTAAGCTTAATACGACCTTCAATCGGAGGCTTCCAGGTAATATAAATAGACTTATGACTAGAAATTTGACAACCCATAAGAAGACTAGCATTTCTAGTGTTAGACCAATGCTTTTTAGATAGAACAGAAGCATTTAAGGATAAGATGATTCGATCAATATAGTTGATAGAAGATTTAAAATTAAAAGATACTCCCTTAAACTTAGAGCTGTTTCGATTATGCCAAATAGTCCAGCAGATAATCGTAGGCATAAGATGGGTAATGTGAGCCTTGCTTCTACTAAATTCATGCCATGTTTTTATTACATGAGTTAGAACCATGCATCTTCTGACTTTAATCCTGAAAATGAGACTGTAATGGTTTCAGATTTGCCAAGCCTGAATGCAGTTGACAAAAACATGAGTTGTGTCTTCATTATTTCTGCAAAATTGACATTTCGAAACCAATTGTACATGTCTCTTTTGAAGAACAGAATCTATAGAAATAAAATTCTTAATAACTTTCCAGAGAAGAAATGAAAACTTCCTGGGAATAATATGACTCCAAATGTTTTTGAAAAGCCTAGAAAAATTGGATTTGTGTCTGATCGTATTCCAAGTTTTCTTGGTGTCAAAAGTTGTACCATTTGAGCAGATCCATAACATTATATCATGCTTAGAACTATCCACCTTAAACTTATTAATGTTGTTCCATCTTTCAGGAGAAATAAAAGGAACCATAGAAGCAGCATCCCAGCAACCATTCTTCCAAAAGGAGTTCACTTTTGCCTCCAGGTAATTTACATCATTTTGACCATCATAAATAGGCTTGTAATCGTGCCAGTTATCCCTCCAATAGTCCATGTCTCCGTTACCCAAGACCCATCTGATATGGTTCTCAGCATCCTTCTTAATGCTAACTAATCTTCTCCAAACATGAGACCCAGACCTGTTGAAGTTAGTATACAGAGGGTGAGTGTTCTTAGAATAATTAATATGCATCATCTTAACCCAAATTGATTACTTTTTCCTAAAAGAGAACCACAACTTTAAAGAATAAACATACTGGATATCAGAAATACTTCTGATATTGAGGCCACCCTCCTCGAAGGGCTTACAGATTAGCTTCCAACTAGCCCAATGAATAGTAAGCTCGTTAAGCTTAGATCTCCACAGGAACTTATTAAGCATTTTCTCAATCTTATTAATGATATTTTTAGGCAACATACTACTTTGTAACCAATAATTAGGATAAGATATAAGCACATTAGTGATTAACACTAATCTGCCCCCAAAAGATAAGTACTTCAAATCCCACTCAGAAAGCTTATCATTAATTTTATCGATGATCTTAATGAAATTGCAGGCCTTGTTGCTGTTGTTCAGAATGATGCCAAGATAACTCGTAGGCAGATTCTCCACTTTATAGCCAGTTTGAGTCTCCAAGTTTTTTATCCTCGTATGATGAAGAGAAGAAGAAGTGATCAACTTAGTCTTCTGCTTGTTTATCATCTGCCCTGAAACAAGCTGGTACTTATCCAGAAAGACACTCAAATTGTTAATAGAGTCATATAAACTGTTTGTAAAAATAAGGATGTCGTCTGCGAAAGCCAGACAAGGCATTAACATCTTAGATCTTGTATTGTAGGACATTCTTTTATTAATATTAAACAGGCTATACATTCCTCTTATCAAAACTTCTTCACCGATTATAAACAAACTAGGAGACAAGGGATCACCCTGTCTCAAGCCACGTTTAGTTTTAAAATAACCAAACGTACCACCATTTATCAGAATAGAAATACTTACATTACTAATTAACCTATTAATAAGACTCAAAAAATTATTAGAGAAACCAAACTTAGAAAGAACTTTATAAATAAAAGGAAAAGCCATCTTATCAAACGCTTTCGACATATCGAGCTGAATCAGAACGTTGCCAGTCCTAGGCTTCCTCTTGATATCATAAATCATCTCCTTGGCCACCAAAATGTTATCATGAATACAACGCCCTTTAACGAATGCCCCTTGACAACTAGAAACAATCTTAGGAAGCAGAAAAGCTAGCTTAGAATTAACAAGCTTAACAAAGATCCTATTTAACATGGTACACAAACCAATCGGTCTGTACTCATTCCAGGTAGTAGGATTCTTAGTCTTAGGAATCAAACAGAGGCCAGTTGCAAAGATGCCCTTTGGCATATAATCACCCTTAATAAAAGCATTAAAAGAGATGCAAAGGTCTTGCTTGATAAACCTCTAACAAAATCTGTAGAAATGAAGATTAAAGCCATCAACACCGGCTGCACTTTCCACCTTCATAGAAGAAATAACACTCCAAATCTCTTCCTTAGTAATAGGCTTCAACAAAGCTATATTCTCATCATCAGAAATCAAAGAAGGAATCTCATTAAAAATGACATCATTCAAAAGCAGAGTCTTATTCTCCTTACTATTATAAGACTCAGAAGAAAGAGCATCCTTAAAATACTTCTCAGTAGATACACCAATACTCTCTTCATCATTCAACCAACAATTACCATCCTTAATACTTATGATCTTCCTCTTCCTTCTTTTCTTGTTTACAAAAGAATGAAACAGCTTGGTATTACGATCCCCATCCTGAAGCCAGTCATTATAACACTTTTGCTTCCAATAATCAGACCTCATATTAAGCTTCTTAATATATAAACTGCTGGTTTTATCCAACTCACCCTTAGTATTAATGTTAAATTTATTGGCCAGCGAATCCTCCAACTTCCTAACACAACATTCAGCATCTTTAAGACTATTGAAAATATTACCAAAGCTATTCGAATTTCAATCCTTCAAACAAGCTTTCAAACGCTTTAACTTCTGCCAAAAACGCTGATTAGGATAAGCAGCAATAGGAAGCCTCCAATTAGTCTCAACAATACAAAACAAAGACTCCTCATTTGACCACATATTCATGTACCTAAAACCATTCTTATGATAAACATTAATAACATTTTCAGCTGTAATTAATAAAGGCAAATGATCAGAACATGTTCTGATCATATGATGAACTCTAGTACGATTAAAATCATCATTCCACTTGCTATTAACCAAAGCACTGTCCAAACGCTTCCATCTCGATCCCCTATTCCAAGTGTATCGCGAACCACCATAGCCAGCATCCTTTAAAGAACAATCAGCAATACAATCATTAAAATCTTCCATACGGTTAACACACAAAGAAGTACACCCAATCTGATCATCAGAACTTGAAATCACGTTGAAATCTCCAACGACCATCCAAGCTTTCCTGGTAACAGAGATAGAATTAAGAAGACTCTAAAGAATCCTTCTATCATATCTATTACACTTAGCATAAACAATCGACAGGTTGAACTCTATCTCATAATCAATATTAGACACATCCAAGTGCAAACATTGGTCATGATCAATCAACAACTCAATCTTGATTTCCTCCTTCCAAAAACACCAAATTTTATTTGAGAGATTCGCAGCAAAATTGTTGAATCCAAGCTTAGGAGCGATCTCATTAATTATCCCCACTCTCACAAGAGGCTCCTGTAAAACAAGAATTTTAATTTTGTTAGTATTAATCATATCCTTTAACCTCAAAATGGTAGGATTATTGTTGATACCACGAAGGTTCCAACTAATTAGACTTATCATTATCAGAGTACGATTTTTTGGAATTGTCCTTAAAACGTAAAGACTTAACAATCTTTTGATTTGGTTTCTTTATTCTCTTATTTGTTTTCAGTTTTTTAAGCAAAATTTCTTTAAAAACAGGAGAAGACTGGTTCACGATTTGATCCTCAGGAGTACTACAGCCTGACATGCTTTTATCCTCATCATTTACTTCAAACTCAGAAGACACCCTCTGCAAGCAACCTTGATCAAGATTCTTAATAGTATCGATAATCTCTAACTCTTCATTATGTTCACGATTACAGCCATCATTTCTATCCCCAGAAATCGGATCATGACCCTGCCCAGATATCGAATTCAGATCTATTTTGGAAGAGAAGACTTCTATTTCAGGACTAGTAAGGATATCATTCGCTTGAGAATCAACAGCATTGTCCTTAGATGTGATAATAGATTTCAATTTCCTCTTGTAAATCTTGCTAACAATATTAACATCAAGATTTCGAGACTCTGTGACACTTTTTTTTACAGAAACAGACTGTCCTTTTTCATCACCAGAAGCTTTTTCAGTAGACTTTTCTTTGATAACAATCTTTTTACAATCCACATAATTATGCCCCAAATGATGACATTTGTGACAATCAGATGGAGTATTTTTGAAACTAACACCAACCCAACAACCTTCTTGATCCCCAAATCCTATCCACAACTTTCTTTTCAAAACTTTAGACCCATCGATTTCAACCATGGCATAACAAGCATTTCCCGAGACCCTATTAAAATTTGGAACCACGATTTGATGAACAAATCCCAAAGAACCCGCCATATCCTTAACTATAGTTCTGTTGTACAAAAATTCTGGCAAATTTTCAAACCTCACCCAAAGCAGAGTGATTGGGCATTCAAAACTCTTACTGTTTTCAGGACTCCATTTGATAATTCTCATTACCTTACCATCAACATTCCAAATACACTTAGACCAAATTCTATCTACATCTTCTAACAAACTAAATTCGATAAGAATCTGTCTTGAATCAATAGTAACATATGAAAATGAACCCTTGAATTTGAAAGACTCAAGAAAAGACTGAAACTTCTCACGTTTTGGAATACCCAGACTAAACTTCCCTATAATTGTTGATCTTGATTCTTTTTTAAGAATTGACTTAGTTTGAGACAAATATTGGATCACATTATGATCCTCATAAGTTCTAACGAAATCGGGCGAAAACGCTTGAGTCTCTGAAACCTTTTTCAAAACATCAGAATACAATTTCTTGATCGGAGAAGAGCTCTTCTCATCTTTACTATTAAGAGGAGGAAATTCATTAACGTTCATATCCATAGCCAAAATCGGAACCTCGATGATGAGAAAACTCTAACAGAGCCAAAAACAGAGTAGATCTAAACAGGGACGAGAAATCCACCAAACCCAACAATCTCAAGAAGAAAAGCAATCCTTATGAAGAAAGAATACAGAAAACCGAAGGAGAAAAGAAGAAACCAACAAGGAGTTGATCTTTTTTTTTGCAGAGTAAAAACTCTATTTCTTGGAGTCGATTCATTTTTCCCCCTCTCTACCCTAGTAGTTTAAAAATATCAAAAATTACACTTCTGATAGGCATTCTTGTTTTCAATTATAATTATATATAAAAATAAATAGAAGGTGGGCTTTAAATTAGTTGGACCTATTTTTAAAAGCTCTTTATGATGTGAGGCCTAATTTGGAGGCGTCGGTGACTATAAATTTGGTCTTCCTTCTCAAGGGGTTCTAAACCACCTTTGGTTCTCTGGGTTGAGAAACTCATCTGGGAGAATGAGCTGAGGTTTGTTTGAAATGCTGTTCTTCTTTCTTCATTGAAGTTTTAGATTAAAATGGTTTCAGCTGCAACATCTCTTGATTCTAGTTTTTTGTAATTGTCCGTGCAAATGACGGGATTTCTACTCTGGAATCTTACTTAAGCAGAGGCAAGCACAGTTAGATGCTTGTAGATCTCCAAGTAAACGTCATAGATAAAGTCGGTAGACGTGGACGGACCTTCCGAGCTCCTCCGTTTACCGTCGGTCCCATATTCCATTACCTTATGGAGCAGCGTCGTTGCCTTTACCATTTGGGGTGGCCATGGCACATACATTCCATTCAACTCGATTGATTAGCTTTTTCTTCTTTGTTTCAGTTGACGGGGGATTACAATCCAAATCCCTAACTTTCGAAATTGGGGCAAATCCAATCAGTATTTGTAAATCCCAAGAGTAAACGTCAAAAATGGATGATTCTTGTTGATGTTGACGGTTCTTCTCTATCCATTTGATGGAGAAGTACTTGCATCGATGATGAGTTATGTCTCATATTCCATCGCCTTGTATAGCAACGTTGTCGCCATTACTATTTGGGAATTGCCATGGGACATACATATATACTATTCTATGGAAATTCTTATCCTATGCGTATGCCTTTCCCAATGATGAAATCAGAAATTAAAAGAACACCATCTTTCGGGACTTAATGGTTTCTATGAAGCCTTGCTGATATTCTGTGATTCTGAGGTATCTCCAAAACTTAATTGGGTTTGTTATACCCATCTTCACGCTCGTATCATCTCTGTCTACTACTGTATATTTACACCAAAGTGGCCGTGTTAATATCTGCTATAGGCTTCTCGGAATGGGTTCTGGTGCTTTCTTTCTTTGGATGGTATCTGTTCTTTATCATCGTTTTCTACTCATTATACTAATGTTAGTTTGAATGTTTGTAAAGATACCCCCAATACTGTTCGTCGATGTTTCGGCCATAGATTATGGGGCATAAACAAGACTACTACCCTTGCAAATTCTACTCATGTTACTGACAATAATGATAATAATAGTTTGGTTCTCCTGTAATTTGGTGCAGTGTTGTATGGAAGTTTAGCAGTTTGGTGCAGTTTCTTCGTGTCTGCGGCAGTTCATACAATTTGGTAGAGATTGTCCAGTTTGATGGCTGTTGTACGCATTGTTGTTTGATGGCTGGTGTAGTTTCTGCATTGTTCACTTTTGTGTGCGTTGCAGGTTGTTTGGGCAGTTTGCCTGTTCAGTTGGTCACTTTTTGGTAGAGTTTGGGCGTTGGCCGTGGAATAAAACTCTATTTGAGGTATGGTTTAGTAGTGGAAGACGAAGCTGGATGAACAATTCAATAAGCCTATTTTTCTTAGGTACTGAAATAATTAGAAGATGTCTCTTGTTTGATAATAGTTAGGTGATTGAGATTTTTTATCGAACAAGCAACAATCTGGAAACTAAAATGAGAATAATAAAAGGAGTGTTTATCTGATTAAGGTCATGAATTTAACTTGATTAGATTATAGGTGAAACTAAACAAGGAAGGAAGAGTTTCGAGTTAGTAAGACAACATTATCGTCTGATCTATATGAAAGAAAGCTTGAAAAGGTTGAGTGAACTAACATTAATAATTTATGTAAATAAGAGTAATTAAAGTAGCAGTCAGTATTGGCTAGAATTTCTGTCGGACCCTGGTACTATAAGTGGTGGCTGAGTTGGAAGTTAATCACAAATATTTTAGAAATTAACTCAAAGAGGATAGGCTGGAGCATAGTTGTCAAATCGTGTATCGTATCGTGTATCGATTTTGATTTTTTCCGTATCGTGTATCGCGTATCGTATAGTAAGATACGGTAATCTATATAATCTATATATATATATATAAATATAAAATAAAATAGTTCGTAGTCTAATAATATTAGATGACATTAGTCACATTAGTGATATAACACATTTCACCATGTTTAATATCCATTAATTAAATCATCTAACCAAAAAACAAACCTTAAACCTTAAAAATCGTCATAAGACACAAAAAAAATTCCCAAAAAAACTAATAATTATATTAGTCTTGATCTTCAAGATCCACGTCTTCGTCGTCTTCATTTTGATATATAACTTCGTCGTCTAAATCTCCAACTTCTTCGTACTCTCCTTCATCTTCATCGATTAAATCCAAGAAAGTTTCCTTTGCCATTTCTTTTGAATTGACAACTTAAATCCCTTGGTCTTAAAATAGTTTGAATAAAAGTTTAGAAATTTAAATCACTTTGCGGTTATAAACAAAATTATGAATTTGTTTACCTCTTTTGACTAGAACCTTCGCCTTCACCATCATTGATTTGGACATCAACATTTTCGTTCATGTCCATCCATGTAATATCTCCGGGGAGAGTTGGATCTTCGGTCTCCGTAATCCATTCATCATCGGATTCTATATCGGAGAGACTAATAGGATTATATGTTTCTCCTTTCTATTGTCTTTTTTTTGTCTTAATTCTAAATTAATATTGTATTTCACAAATACTAGTGAATTAAGCCTTTGTTGTTCCAATCGATTTCTTTTTTTTGAATGCACATGGTCAAACGTACTCCAATTTCTTTCACATCGCACTATATGTGAGACTCAAAATACGAATATCAACATTTTGGAGCTCTTTACATTCACCACCGTAACTTTCCCACCATAGAGCTATTCAAATAATTTAATAAAAATTATAAACAACTTAAAGTTTATAAAAATAATAAAATAGTAAAATTTATTTAAAACTTACCGGGTTGTTTCTTATCGCGAGTAATTATCGCCATATCCATTCCAAACATCCCTTCCGCATTGTGGAATTTTTCTAGTTGTTTATCAACTATAATCCTTGTCTCACGATCCGGACACATCTTCTTTATGGTAGTAAAAAGCCCCACTTTCACCTCGACACCGGAATCAAAATTGGGAGCATAATGAAACCTAAACAAAATTATAACATTTTTTTAAAAACATAAATATAATATATTAATATGTAACAAAATATATTAGATGAGGTTTACCTAGGATTGAGATAATATGCGGCGGCATGAAGAGGTCTATGAAGTTGTAAATTCCAACGAATATCGATAATATTCCAAACATTTGAGTACCTTGTTTTCACAAAATTGATTTTTTTTTTCAATTTGCTCTTTTGCTCGATCCATTGCCTCATAAATATATCCCATTGCCGGTATAGCATCTCCATCGACAAGTCTTAAAACTTTCACTAAAGGAAGGCTACACTTCAAACAATATTGGATTGATTTCCAAAACATATTATCACCTAAAATAATTTTTTCGATCTCCATACCATCTTTTTTTTTTCGCATAACTACTTCGAACCCATTCGTCGGAAGTGAACATAGCTCGCAACCCGTTTTTTTGACATAGTACACTTTTTAGAGTGAGACAAACCGTAGCAAATCTAGTAACGGCCGGCCTTACCAACTTTCGATTTTTGTATACTTTCGCATCAAACTAAGAATCCAAACATGTCGATAAATGTAAACCGTTAGCATCCTTGCTTTCGCAATTGTTGTTTTATGTACTCTTAAATCGCCAATATCTTGTAAAATTAAATCAATGCAATGGGCGGCGCATGGAGACCAAAAAATTGGTCTTTTGTTCATCAATTTGGCACCCGCCGATACATAAGCCGAAGCACTAACCGTCACAACTTGCACAATGTTTTCTTCCCCAATCTCATCGATAATTTCTTCAAACATTTTCAATAACTCATCCGCATTTTTAGAAATAGAAGATGTATCAAGAGATTTCCCCAATCTCATCGATAATTTCTTCAAACATTTTCAACAACTCATCCGCATTTTTAGAAATAGAAGATGTATCAAGAGATTTTAAAAACACGGTTCCACTAGGACTATTCACTAAAAAGTTAGTGATAGATCTTCCTTTTGTATCACTCCACCCATCGGACATCAAAGTACAACCTTTTCTTTTCCATTCAACTCTATATTTTTCTAAGGTTGTATTAATATTTTCACATTCTTTTTTAAGAAAGTGACCCTAGTTTCATGATAAGAAGGAAGTTTAAGCTCTTTTCCATAGTTAGCTACCGAAGTCATCATCTTTTTGAACAAATGACTTTTCACAATATTAAACGCTATTGCATGACCATAAAAGACTCTACAAATATCTAAACATACCGGTTCTCGATCCTTCATCATTCCCGGCAAAGTCGATTGCTTCTTTCCTTTTGTTTTTCCTTTCATAAGAGCATCTATGGATCCATGAGTAACATTTACTTTCTCGACTTCAACATCATCTTCTTCAAAGCATTCAAAAACATCCGCATCTTTCATTTTCTTCTTTTGAAGGTCTTGATTTGTTAAAATGTTAGAAAAATAATCTCTAACTTCTTCCGGATTATTGGTACAAGCCGCAACATTTTGACGTGTCCTAGCTAGATGATGCTTCATCCGACTAATTCCACCCCAAAATTGTTTTGAACAGTAGTTGCATTGTAAATGCAATCTACAATTTTTTTTATCATTAGGATTAACACTCTTACAGTGTTCCCATGTTTTATCTTTAGTCTGTTCCATTTAGGTGGTGAAAAAAAACTTGAGAAGAATTTAGAAGAAGAATAGAAGAAATTTGGCGTAAAAGACTTTCTGCAGCCGTATTAAACTTTAAACTTTCACTCTTTCGCTGTTCTTTTGTCAGTCTTAGACGTTTAGTATTCTTTATCGTTAGTAGATTTAAAAATATTTAAAATTTTAGTATAAAGTAACCAGTGTTTAGAGTTTTAATATTAATTCACGACTATGGTTTATATATTAATTCACGTTTCTGGTCTAAGTATAGGTTGACTATGGTTTATATATTAATTCACGTTTCTGGTCTAAGCATAGGTAGTTATATTGAAGTTTGTAGGTTTGTATATTAATTGAATTTTGAATTATGGGTACTGTCTGTTTCTCTTTTATTATATGGATACTATCTCTCTTTTCTTATATGGGTTTTTCTTATATCGAAATGGAACTGTCTGTTTTTCTTTCTATGGGTTTTTCTTATATATAACTGTCTGTTTTTCTTTCTCTTTTATTATATGGGTACTGTCAACAGAGTGTTATTTTGTTATTATAATTAGTGACTTTAGGTAGTTATATTGCAGTTATATGACAGTTTTTAAATTTGTGAATGGTTTTCGTAGCAGTTATATAATGTTATGACCAAAATCTCAATAAAAAATGGGGAGTCTCCATTTTTAAATCTTTAAATTCTGCAAAATCAATTATCGGACGATAATACGATACAACTGTTTTTTATCGTATCGTACGATATCGTATGTGTATCGTCCGATATACAAATCCATCGATAAATAATACGATATGTATCGCTGAGTCTTCAGAAACCGATACGTATCGCGATACACGCGATACGTATCGCGATACTAACAACTATGGGCTGGAGTAATTTATTGGTCCTGGGATAAGAACGTTGTGTCGGAATAATATTGATAAACTAAAGGCGTCAACTCATTTGGAGTTTCTAACAATGACACAGATGAATATTGAACGTACATATTTCAACAAAAAGAATATCTTGTACAAGGTTCCTTCTATTTTTTATCGAACGTTCCTGGATTCAGTCAAACAAGGTTGTAGGAGTTATATTCAAAGCTGATCTCTGATTTCGCAAAGATAGACGTAAGACTGTGGCACTTGGCTCTTCCTGATAAAGAGCAAAGTCAAAAAGAGTCGATGCACCATACCGACGAAATTCGTCTAGCTTTGCTTTGCAATCATATCGATACAAGTTTGCTAGCCACTACATAAAAAGGAAGTACTTCAAACAAGACAATATGATGATGTATACACTTCTTATGCGGTCTTTAAAGTAAACCACAATATCAGCTCTAAAATAAAGATATCGATGTGGACCACCATTTCTGCAGTGATTCGAGGAGTTTGCTAGAAACACATGGGGCTCGTGTTAGTATAACAACTCGAACAAATTTATTTACGGGTGAGACAATGAATTCAACATATTTTTCATTAATGACAATATTCAAGCCGGACAAATGTATTTACGGGTAACTCAACTGAGTTCATGTTTTCCATTAAAATATATGGGTTTGCAGAAACCTTTGAATGATAATATTCAAATGTACAATTTTTTTTTTAGATTATCCAAATTAATTAATCCATCCAATTACACTCACTTTTTATCGATTATAAGTGGGATTTAAGTTAGTTTGTAGGCAACGAGGAATTTAATGCATCTAGTTTGTCTAGTTTGTAGGTGAGGAAAGACCATAACACCTCTTTTACAATTCGAGGTCTAATTTTACTAAATGATATTTATGAGTGGAATTCAATGCACCTGGTTCGTATGTCGAAAATCATAATCTTTATGTCCAATATTAATTTAACAATCGTAAAAGGGAAAATGTGAACGGGTAAGTTTATTATTTTTTGGGGAAAGGGCATAACATGTCTCTCAAGAATCAATTCTTGAGACATTAAAGTATATTATTTTTTATGTATTTATTAAACTCAAGAATCAATTCTTGAGACATTAAAGTATATAACCCAAATGTATAGTTTTTATGCTACAATAAATATTAGGTATTAGAGTGATTTGTTTGCTCCGAGATAGAAGATGCATGATTAAACCTATGATTGAGTCTTCTGAAGGCTTAATCTTGTGATTAAATCCAATTCAGAAGAAAATCTCTTTTAATGCAATTCAGCAACCGTAAAAGGAAAACTGTGAACTTGTAAGTCTACTATTTTTTGGAGAAAGGGCATAACATATCTCTCACAACTTGAGATTTAATATTCTATTGCAGTTCATCAATCATACGAGATAAGATAAAAACCTGCAAGTTTATTATTTTTTATGTACCTATTACACATAAAATCTTAGACATATAGTTTGCTCGTTATTGGAAAGTTAAAAACTTACTGCTATCACATGAGAAATATATTGAACGTATACTTGCAAGGTTCAATATGAAGAATGCCAAACCATTTAATAATGATGAATAAAAATATAATAAATCATGCTCTCATCAAGTACACCATTAGCTACACACTTCAAGTTCAGCAAAAACGTGTGTCCTACAACAGAGTAAGAGAACTAAAGTATGTCAATTATTATTTGCTCTTCTGTTGGTTGTTATTTGATGTACGATATGATCTATGCAAGACCAAATATTCAAATGACGATGGTTCACTGAGTATACATTTATCTAATCAATGTAAATTTTAGTTGGAAGCAGTAAAGTGGATTTTAATATACTTGAGAGACACTTCTTCTTTGATTTTTTTTATGGATATGTTAAACATATACTTGAAGGATATACAGATGCTGACATGACTGTTGATTTTGATAACCAGAAATCTACTTCAGGTTATGTGTTTATATTTTTAAGAGGAGTCATTTATGGCAACCCAAGATACAAAAATGTATAGCATTGTCAACAACTGAAGCAGAGTATTGCAACTAAAGAAGCAAACAAAGAGAATATTTGTTTTAAAAGGTTTATTCATGAGTAGGGGTTGAAGATGTAATATTATGTAATATTTGAGAAAGAATCTAATGTATCACGCACGTACAAAAAAATTGATGTGAGATATCATTGGTTGCGGGATGTGACCGAGAATAAAAAATAAAGTTAATGAAAGTTCACAGTGATAAGACTTAGTACAAACATGTTGATTAAGGTGTTTCGTGGAAGTAACGTTTAAGTAATCACCTTATGATCACATATTCCCCGTGATGGACTGGACATAAAGATTTTTAGGGTTTAACCTAAATTATACCTAAACTTTATAACTTAAGATTAATCTAGGGTTATACATATGTGGGAAATATATAAGTGAGACACACAAAATACAAAAAAAGGAGTTTTTGGTCTTTGATCTGTTGTGTACAATCAAAAGGTCAAATCGAGAGGCAAACGATATCGCTATTTACTGTATTTTAGACAACGTGTTATGAACATCTACGGATTCAGTCTGACTAGTTAGATTTTAATTTGGTGCTACGATTGTTCACTATTGTGTGCAGTTTGTGTGCCTTTTAGTACAGTCCGTTGCAGGTGTTAGGGCAGTTTCTCTGTGCAGTTTGGGTCACTTTTTGGTGGAGTTTGGCCGTTCTGCCCAATAAAACTCAATTTGAGATATGGTTTAGTAATGGTAGAAAAGACCGGGTGAACAATTCAATAAGCTTATATATCTTAGGTACAAAGCATAATGTTTGATATTGTAAGACACAATGAAAAACAAGTGTGGCAGAGTGCTTGAGTAAAAAAGATTTGGACATTTTGGAAGGAAGTAGAAATGTCATTGTAGATGAAACTCTGGAAATCTGTAAGTTGAAAAAACTAAGTCAGATGGACAAGACAAAAAACGGTTGGATGAAACAGACAATGAGCAGTTTGTATGCAAAGTAGTTGGGTAAAAGATGTGCTCAAGAAAACAAGAAGTACCGAATGGCATTTATGAAAGGTAGGTCAATATTTCTCAATAAAATTTTCACTAGTTACCCTTAATCAATCTAACAAATTTGAATGGTAGAACAATACCATTAATGTTATCATACTTCAAAATTATTAAAAAAGTCATCTCTATACCTAGTCAATTTAATAAACTTAAATTTCAAATCAAGGATTTTAAAGGATCCATATCAAAAATCAATTTCAATCTAATTTATTTATAAAAAAATTGCATAAACATAAAAATAAATTGTTCGAGTAAAATCACCTCTGCATGATGCCTCAGCTGATGTCAAGGGTAGCACTGCTCACGCTGCTTTAGAATATTTTAACTAAAAAAACTTAATAGTAAAAAATTTAAAAATAATTAGTGGCTTTGTTAAATGTCCCCAACCAAGAAAGGGTTTGTATATGAACTCAAACTCATGACATTTGATAACAAACTCATGACTTGGAAATTTTAAATGTAAGGATCGAAACATTTGATACACCTAGGTTATAGTTTAACCACTTGACTATGGTAAGTCATGTTGTTTATTTTATTTTATTTTTATTTATTTATTACTTATCTTGTTTGTGTTTTTAATTTTATATTATTTTCATTTTTAGTGTTTCTAATAAATGTAAATATATAAAAATAGTTTTTATAAATATAAAAATAAATTTTAATATATTATTTTTGAAAGATATAACAAAATCAAATTTGAATTTTGAAATATATTTTTAAAAATAAATAACATCAATTTTTTTATATATAACATATTGTTATAAAATGGATGGAAATAAAATCAATTATTTTATGATTTTTTTAATATATAAATAATTAAAATATATTTTGAAACAAATAAATAAAATAAAATAAAAGTTGTTATTTAAAAAATACATTAAAAATATTTTAAAAGATACATCAAAGCCTCGTTTAGTATCAGGCGTGGTTGCATGATTCGTGGTCAATATGTTAGTTGGTTCTTCATCACATGTAATTGTCTTTAGAATAACTCTCCATATGAAGATATCCTACCATTGGCGGACTATGTACAATCTTAGTCGGTCCGAAAATGTCGATGAAGATTTCAGGAAAAGTTATTTTTTCTGTTTAATAGTTTGTCCACTCTAAAAAACGGTTTAGTCAGAGATATTATCCAGCGGGTAGAAGAACACCCGATGTTGCGTGGTGTATGGTGCACCATCCACGTAGAAAATGAACTCAACACATATAACGAGGAGCACATCGCGTGATATCTGGTGCACTCTCAACATAAAATAAATAAATATATAGCCATAAAAATATTTTTTGTTACGGGATAAAAAAGTTATGTCGCAATAATATTGATAGACTAAAGGTTTTCATCATTTTAATTTGTCTAATATATCTGGAAGAAATAAAAAAGAAAGAGCAAAACACAGACACAAACAATAGTTGAGTTGTTATAAAGATAATTAAGGTGAAGCACAACTTTATTTTTCTGGGTAAAGTGTTCATACAATGATATTTCATGTTTGCTTTACTATTGAAAGAAAGTTCATATGTTAACAAAAAGAATACATGGTATAAAAACTATTAGAAATTTATGAATCAATATGCTAGTGATGTATATTGTCATAAGACAATCTAATTAATAAGTAATCGGGTTATTTATGTTATTAGAAATTGTATTAATATGTTAAAACTTATTATAGAGATACAAGTGTGGATAACGGGTTAAAATTTGAGTCTAATGAAAGAGTGGGCTCAAATATTAACACTTAAGTCTTAAAAATGAATTGATAAGTTCACAGACTAAATTGATATAAATCAATCTAGTGGGTTTTTATTCCGACCACAAAATGGAATAAAACAAATATAATCATTATTTTAAAAAATATATCGTGAAAGCCATCTAGCAGTAGCCAATAATAAAAATGTGCATCACCTAATCGTTTTGAAATCGTCTATATTTCGATTAATCGTCATCTCAGACCTGCATCTCTGTACAATAGGTATTAGGTATCAAATCGACTTAGGCCAACCTTGGGTATAATGAAATATAGTTAAATATTAAACCTAGATGTATTATCAATATAAGTAAGACGTGTGATATGATTCCTTCACCTATTATACAATATTTTTCATGTCGTTTTTTGATTGGTTTGACCATATAAAACCCTAACGTTTCTCTTATTCTCTCTTTTAAATCGATTAAAGATACAAATACATGATTGTAAATCGATTCATAACGTGTGATAATATTGAAAAGTCTCAATCCGTTAGTAGATCCAATAGACTCAAACGACCGAGATCAAGAACACGAAGAACAAACATGGGCTTTTACAATCAGTCGTTGGTAGAATAAATAACTTGACTAGTAAGTTGCTTATGCACCTTATTCCTAGTATCATAATCGATAAATACAAAGGAATATTTATTGTTTATATATAATGGATATATTGAGTAAACTAATATACTCCTTCAATTGATATCAGAGCTAAGGTTTCCTTCTGAATCGATGTAAATTGTATGCTTGTTTTCAATTAATCGTATGAAAGAAATGTTGATTTAAATTTCTCTAAAAAATATGTGGCTTTAGGATTATGTGTTAATTGAGCTGGTTGGAGACACGAATTTTATGAAAAGCATGTTTCGATTGATTGAATTATAGAATCATGGATCGCATGTATTGGCATTTGATGCTCTTAAAGGATTAAATCAGGGGTTTGCTCATTAATTATGGGTTAATTTTCTATTGAAAAGTGAATTTTTCAATAAAAAACCCTAGGACGAAGTGTAAATGGAAACAAAGAATGATTGTTTCGACACCTTTATCGTGATCATCCCTGTTGTGATCGCGACAAAAAGTAAAAAGACATTTCTCATGATAACCCTTGTTGTGATCACAGTGAAGTGCTTATATTCGCCGCAATCAACATTAGCTCACTACAATGAGCACGTGATGTTATCGCGGATAAGGTTATTATTGCAAGAGAAATCCCATGAAGGTTGTTTGGCTTAGATCTTCTTTTTTTCTCTGACTTGTAACCATTAATATATTTGTGGGCATTCTTGTCATATGTGTATGTGGTTGAAATAGGATATGTGTAAAAAACTTTGTGAGGATATGCATGACTAAGTTTATTTGGATTATGATAGAATGAATCATGAAATCAAGTAATCTTCTCAAAGGAAGGTTTGTTGGTGGATTAAGGATCCTAGGATCTTAATAATTCATGGATTAAATTTATTGCAAATATTGTCGGAAGTTCAACAGCTGGTGAAGAAGTTGAGGGAAGAACTAATAATTTTAGGATTTTGCTGGCCATGTTGACCATTCATACTCCTCGATTAAGATCTGAGATCTAATTCCCTAAAGGAAAAGATGAAGAGGAAAAATAAGACGAGGGAGACAATGCCACACACTCTATAGTCAAAGAGCACTATTTGAACATCACAAATATGTGTAAGATGCCCATCCAAACCAAGGTCGATGTTCTTAAAGAAATTTCTTATCGAAGATTTTTGTAAGAGCAATAAGTGTTATTTTTGGTGTCATGGAAAATAAAGAGCAAAATCCCAACTTAAAATAAGCAATGAAATGAGGAAAGTTGAGCGTGGAGCATGACCGAAAATGTAAATAGACCTTAGCAGCATGTGCATTATTTCAGCCATAGCTCCAATAAACTCATCCTCCTCAATTGGGGATCCAATTAGAGTCCATGAGCTTGAGTCACCCAATCATCCAACAGCTGGCTTGGTGAAGTCCAGGCCAACCATAGCTCCAATAAACTCATCCACCTCAACTGGGGATCCAATTAGAGTCCGTGAGCTTGAGTCACCCAATCATCCAACAACTGGCTTGGTGAAGTCCAGGCCAGACCATCGATAAGCTCCTCCACCACAGTCGGGGATCCATTCAAACTATCAAGAATCTACGGGTCAACCTTTGAAAAATTCAATTCAACATCAACAAACCATGATTCAACTTTAACAAGATTTGGCTCAATCTCAACAATGTAATTGATGAGAGAATAAATTACTAAGAAAGATATTGGATCTTGGACCTGATATGACTAGAGCACAAATATAGAGAGAAAAAGTAGAAATAGAATATTATATTCCAGAATGTCCCACCTACCAAGAATAATGGGTCTCCTTTTATAATAGGGAAGGGTGGACCCATTAATATCCTTGGTGGGCTTGTTTTATTTCTCTTTTAGTCCTTCATAAAATACTTTGTTTACAAATTATCCTCTAATAAACGATAAACACCGTCAGAGATATATTAACTTCCTTTTATTTACAATTGACTCCTTATTATCAATATTGGCGAATTACTCCCTTATCAGTAAATATTTTACTAATTGTTCTTAAATGGTTTCAGATTGCCCTTGATCTTGATGAATGAGAAATTGGGTATCACTTATCAATCTTAATCTCTTAGCGCCACA
This sequence comes from Limnanthes douglasii subsp. nivea, assembly GCA_036936605.1. Taxonomy (NCBI): domain Eukaryota; kingdom Viridiplantae; phylum Streptophyta; class Magnoliopsida; order Brassicales; family Limnanthaceae; genus Limnanthes; species Limnanthes douglasii. The sequence continues at coordinate 197,513,986 of JAUPFV010000002.1, read as the reverse complement.
TATTTGAGTTAAACTTAAACCAGCTATGACCGCTTCAAATTCCGACTCATTATTAAATGCTCTGAAACCATAACATATAACATGGTACATGGTATCACCATAAGGAAAGGTTAAGCAAATCCCAGCTTCACACCCCATTGTACTAGATCCACCATCAGTTCGGATCACCCATTCCTTTTTAAACTTACTGACTTGAGCTTATTCACGAGGCCTTTTTAGAATAAAATTCCAATAAAAATCAGCCACAACTTGAGCTTTGATTGCAGTCTGAGGTGTAAAGTCAATATCATAGTATTCAAGCTCAACTGACCATTTAGTCATCCTCCCCGATATATCAGCCTTTTGTAGCATTTTTTAAAGGGAAAATAAGTTCGGATTGTGATAGAATGTGCTTGAAAATAAAGTCTCATTTTTCTAGCTTCTACCACCAATTCTAAGGCTAATTTTTCCAATTTTAAGTATCTCTTCTCAGCTTCCAACAAACTCTTGCTAATATAGTAAACCGGACGGGGATAATTATCCACTTCTCATACCAAAGCGCACTCACTGTATATTCTGATACTTCTAGATACATATAAAACATATCTCATTGAACAAGTTTCAATAACATCTTGGGTGGAGATAAGTGATTTTTTATTTCAAGGAAAGCTTGATCACAACGAGGAGACCAGTTAAAATCTGTAACATTCCTTAAAATTAGAAAAATTAAGCATATTTGTCCGATGATCTCGAAATAAAGCGATTCAACGCAGCCAATCTTCCCATTAATATCTGGACTTCTTAGGTATTTCAAGGTGGATCCATGGCTAATAAAGCATTTAACTGATCCAAATCAGTTTGAATCTCTTTCTCACTTGTAATGTACCCCAAAAATTTGCCAGATCAGACTCCGAAGGTATATTTCTCTGTATTTAACTTCACATTGATGGCTTCTAAGTTAGAGAAAGTTTATTGGAGATCAGATATATGATCTTTATCCTTAGGGATTTTTACCATCATGTCATCAATGTAAACTTCTATATTCCTGCCGATTTGATTGGCAAATGTCTTATTCACCTGTCGTTGATAAGTAGCTCCAACATTCTTCAACCTAAATGATATTACCTTATAACAATGGAGCCTACTATCAGTTATGAAGGTAGTATAATCTTGATCATCAGGATTAATGTGTATCTGATTATAGCCAGAAAAAGCATTCATGAAAGACAACAACTTGTTCCCCGATGTGGAGTCCACTAGTTGATCTATCCGGGGCACTACAAAATGATCCTTATGACAAGCTCTATTGACATATGTGAAGTCAATACACATGTGTCATTTTCCATTATTTTTCTTGACCAACACTAGATTAGTTGTCCAAATAGGATATTGAGATTATTTAATATGCCCCATTTTAGTTAATCGATCCACTTCTTGAACAATCGTTTTAGATTTTTGTCCGGATAAAGCTCTTCTTTTCTACCACCACTAGCCCAGCATCAGATTGAATAAATGATTTGTGACTAATCACACTGTCTATCACTCCGGTCACATAGTCGTTGCGCCATGCAAACACATGTCGATTATTAGATAAAAAGACAATAATTTTTCTTTTAGCTCTAGTGGTAGTTTAGATCCAACCCTGACATTTCTACCTTCTGCCAAACAATAAATTTCAACTTCTTCAACTGGGATTACCGTACTGGGAGCCTTCCTTGGATCATCTATCTCATTTTCACTGGTAGAAAGCTCGACTAATTGCTATTCTTTGTTAGCTTTTACTATTATTACTGATTTTGAAGCAAGAGCTATAACATAACATTCACGAGCTATCTTTTGGCTACTTCAGACGACGCCAACTTGCCCTCCCACAATATATTTCAAACATTGGTGGACCATAGAAGCTACAACATGTATTATAGATAACCAAGATCTACCAAATATGGCATTATAATATGTCGGACAATCAACTATTACGAACAAGACTCTCACCATCTTTTTAATTGGCCCTCTCCCTAACAAGACTTCTTCTTCAAACTCTACAATTACATCGACTGAATTCCCAATAAATCCTAATATGGATCTATTCGAACATTGGATGATTGAGGGGTTTTTCATTTGTTTATAAGTCGACATAAATAATATATTCCACGAAATACCCGTATAAATTAAAATCTGATGCATATTATTACCTCTATAAATTCCCATATTACCGCAACATCTTCACGTAGGCCTGCAATATCCCTTAAGTCATCTTCATAAAAAATAATGAATGAAGTAGGGATTTGATAAAGGTGTGTAGATATTTTTCCCTCTAAGTGGGTTGTTAGGCCATTTACATGTTTTTTTCTCGAATAGCTTGAGGGTGTAGTCATAGTATCTCCCTAAAAAATGGTCAATGATTCAAAGAAGTTACACAGATCGGATGTTGTTGAATTATTTTCCGTTATCGTCCCTGATAAGGGAAATGGGGTGAGAAATTAACTTTAACAATAGTAATCATGTAAGTTTATTATTCATCTCATGTACTATATACATGATATTCCCTTTTGGGGAAAAGGGCCAATGATTAGACAATTATTGATACATTTATTCCTTTTATATCTATCTCTCGCTATTAATTACTAATTCACTTATTGAAACAATCTGATATGAACATTTCTTAGATATATGCTCTCTTACAAATATTTCTACTTCCAAACTGACCTGAGGATTTATTGAAATCATCAGTGGCGTCGTCTGTGGGAACCTGAGTGGTACCCGGAATTAACGTTCCAAAACCATAAACATAATCTAAAGTAAAAAAATTTGAGGAGATCATCTTTACTATCTCCAGAGATTTTATTCAAGCATCTCCGGTTTGACATTTCCAAGCTGGATAAGTTTGATGGGACACAAGATCCAGATAGTCACATCGAACAAATCAATAATTTTATGATCAATTACGATGATGATGACAAGTTATTGTGCAGAGTTTTTTCTCAGACTTTCAAAAATGCTGCTTCAAAGTGGTACAATTGTCTACCTAAAGGGTGTATATATAATTTTCATATGTTTTGGAGTATGTTCCTAAAATACTTTGTTAGAAGTAAAAAATTCTAAGAAAACGGGGATACAATCATCTACTGCAGGAAAAAAGTTGGGGAAAGTCTGATAGAGTATACAAAACAATTTATTCAAGTGAAGACAGATATGAAATTTTATGAGGAAAAAATGGCTTAGCTGCTTTCCGAATGGGTTTGCTTCCGAGGGTGATGAAAGATAATGCCGCAGAGATGCAAGCTATAACATTCGGGGAATTGTTAGATTAGATAGAGAAACAGGTTTTAGTAGAAGAAACTAGAGCTTCAGAGATAAATTTCATGTCTCAACTCTACCAAGATCCGACCTTGATAAGAGCTAGTGCGCAACCAGTAAATGTCTGACCACATATATCACATCCAACTACCACAGTCTGACCGCGACCACCAGTTCAAGTTTTAAATCATGTACCTCAAAGGGTAGTTAACACTCAACAGTATGCACCTTTAGCCAACAATCAGCAGTATGTCCGACCTATGTCTAACAAGTGTGTCCGACCCACTCATTATGCTAAGTTAACTGAATGTGTGTCAACTATCTTTGAGAAGGAAAGCTTGAATGTGCATTTCCGTAAGCCTTTTCCGATGCAGACTCCTGGGGAGCAAAAAAATAAATAAATATTCTTAGTACCATGAGTATATTGTGCATAAACAAAAGATTATGTTGCGCTAAAAAGAGAAGTGCAATATTTGATAGAAAATAAGAATTTAGTTGATTTTGTGAAGAAGAATACTACAATTTCTCTAAAGCAAGAAGCTGCTCCAAAGCAGGAGGGTGTAATGGTGATAATGAAAATAATTGATGAAGAATTCATATATACATTCGATATCTTTGCTGAATACTTAGACCCAAAGCCGGGAAGAAACAACATAAACATGGTAGAAAAACCGATAACAAGGGGAAAGGTTAGTGAGTTATGTGATTTCTTTGAGTCACTAACAATTTTCGAGGGAGATACAATTGCAGAAACATCAAACTACTCCCGGAAGAGACACGTTGTTAGTTTGACAATGCAACTGGAAGCAGGTGCTTCAACTCACTCATATAAATATCCATCCCCAATACTTTGTTTCGAAGATGATGACATGAGAGACGTAGCAGGTCCTCATGAGGATGCAGTTGTAATCAGAGCAGAGATAGTGGGAAATGAGATAAGAAAAATTCTAATTGATGTTGGTAGTTCTGATAATATAATGTTTATGTCTATTTATAGCCAGATAAAAAACCAACCAACAATCTTGCGATCGGACTGAACGATAGTCGGATTCACCGGAGCTACTACTGAAGTAGTCGGAGAATTCGAAGGGATGGTAGAATTGGGTCGATGACCATTCAAGAAGATAGTTAGAGTCTTATTTGTAGTGGTGGATGCACCCACTTCTTACAACGCTATATTCGGAAGGTCTTGGTTATCTAAAATACATGTCGTACCATCTATTGTCCATCAATATTTGAAGTACGTAGTGAAGTAACATGGGAACAGTAAGAAGCATCTAGAATATGGCAAGAGAATGCTATCGAGCAGCGTTGGCCCCCAAGCATCTTAAGGGGGTTGAATAAAAAAAAGAATAGCAATAAGTGGGGCCTCCTTTGATGTCTGATCTCGTGGACGATCCGAAGGAAGCCTCGGGTTCATGGTAGCTTTAAGGATCATATCTTTTCGCTGGGAAAAAGCCTCAAAATTGGCACAAGATTTTCTCTGGAGGTAAAATAAAATTTAATCATGTTTCTTTCAACAAAATTACATTTGTTTGCATGGTGTGTAGAGGATGTCACATGGGTTCCAACGAACATCATATGTCATAATCTTGCGGTGCGAAGTAGTGTGCGTCCAATTATCCAGAAGAGGAGATCTTTTTCTGAGGAGAAATTTGAGGCTATAATGGCAGAAATGGATCGTCTAACAAAAGTGGGTGACATACGCGAGTCACAATACCCTTTGTGGACTGCTAATCCGGTCAGAGTAAAGAAGAAAAATGGCAAGTGACGAGTGTGTGTAGACTTCACCGACCTAAATAGGGCTTGCCCCAAAGATCATTTACCTGTTCCTAGAATAGATCAGTTGGTTGATTCAACGTCGGGAAATCGGTTGTTATCTTTTATGGATGCTTAGCACTGGTATAATCAGATCCAAATGGATCTGGGAGATCAAGAGAGCACAACTTTTATTACTGGAAGAAGGTTGCACTTTTACAAGGTAAGGCCATTAGATTGAAAAATTCTAGAGCAACTTACAAAAGATTAGTAAACAAAGCTTTTGAATCTCAAGTTGGAAGAAATGTTGAGGTTTACATTGACGATATATTAGTTAAAAGTTCCAAAGATGAAAAATCACTTGGCTGATTTTTAAGAAACCTTCGCCAATTTGACAAAGATAAGTCTGAAGAATCTAGAAAAATACACATTTGGGGTAAGTAGAGCTTGGATATTATGACATCGAATTTGAACCAAGAACTGCCATTAAAGCACAAGAATTAGCTGATTTTTTAGTCGAGTTTCACTCCGATTGAAATGAAATGAAAGTGGATAAAGAAGAACTTGGAGCAGAATGGACAGTTCGATCCGGCGGGGGTTCAAGTTCATCTGGTTGTGTAGCAGGTGTGCAATTGTTATCACCAGAGGGAATATCTATGTATTAGGCCATCTGATTTGGGTTTATAGCATCGAATAATGAAGCTGAGTATGAAGTTGCATTGGCAGGCTTAAGACTTGCAAAAATTTGTGGAGCTAAAAGAGTAAGGCTGATAAATGATTTGAAACTCCTTATAAATCATGCGTTTGGCCGGTCCGAGGCTAGCAAAGATCATTTGGTAAACTATCTGGGGGTTTCGAAAGCCTCAACTTTAACTTTTAAGGGTGTCAGATACGAGCATGTCCATAGGGCTGGGAATTTAGTGGTTGATTCTTTGGCTAAACCATCTTACTCAGAGGAGTATCCTTGGATAGTTATCCAAGAAAGCCCTTCGATCGATAAGCGGCCTGAGTCAACTGAAGGGTGTGTTGAAGCTTTCCAAATTTCTACAGAAATAGCAAAGGATTGGAGGAGTGAGATACAAATTCTTAGTGAATGACATATTACCAGTTGACAAGGTGATGGCTAAAAGAATACGATTCAAGTCATATGGGTATGTTGTACTCGGAGATGTACTGTATAAGAAATCTTTTAGTCGCCCTTTAATTCGATGCTTAGGGAAGGATGAATCACAAATGATACTTTCAGAGTTGCACGATGGGGAAGGGTCCCCGCATTGTGGCTACAAAACATTGATATGAAAAGTCCTTCTTGTTGGATATTATTGGCCGACTCTGTCCTCGGATGCAAAGGAGTTGGTACAGAAGTGTGATACCTACCAAATATTTGCTAATACAATCCATGTACCGGGTGTACCCCTCGAATCAATATCCGAGTCTTTACTATTTTACCGATGGGGCATTGATCTAGTTGGACCGCTACCAATTGCATCAGGAGGTCTGCAGACAATCATCTTTGTAGTTGATTATTTCTTTAAGTGGGTGGAAGTTGAGCCGTTGGCGAGGACAAGAGCTAAGGATGTGATCAGATTTATTATTTCTAACATATGTTTTCGTTTTGGAGTTCCAAGAAAAATTACAATGGATAATAGACCACAATTTGACAACAAAGAAATGAAAGCTTTTTGTGCATCAAATGGGATACAACAATGTTTCTCAGTACCTTTTATCCCCAAGCAAATGGTCAGGTCGAGGTGACGAATCAGAAATTTTAGATGGGCTAAAGAAGAATTTGGAGGGCATGGCTAGAAAATGGCCTGATTACTTACAAGAAGTTCTGTGGGCTTATAGAATAACTCCTCGGACTGCAACGCAAGAGTTATCATTTGCACTCGTTTATGGGATAGACACAGTAGTACCATCGGAAACAATGTTCCCATCATTCAGGCTAAGAGAATATTCTGAGGAGGCAAATGACAAAGGAAAACGCACAGAGTTGAACCTGATAGAGGAAAAGAGAAGAAGGGGACAAATAAACTCTTTATATTATCAAACTCTGATGAGAAGTCGATATGCGTCTAAAGTTACGATAAGGGAGTTCAAAGTTGGGGACAAAGTTTTTAGAAAAGTCATCATTCACATAAAAGAAAAGAGACTCGGAAAGCTGGCTTCAAATTTGGAGGGTCTGTACACGGTGACAAAAAAATCAAGCCGAGGACATACAGACTCAAAGATAAAGAAGGAAGAGATCTTTCTCATCCTTGGAACATTGAGCACCTCAAAATTTATTTAGAATAAATGAGCAACTATGTAAATATTTTCTTCATCAGTTTATGTAAGTATTGGCGGCATACTATTTTCTACCCTAGTGGCGCAGAATGGTTTTAACAAGGTGCTATTATAGTCGACTTATATATAAAATCTCTTTGCCATCTTAAAATGATTTGTAGAATATTCATCTTTTCGAACTCAATAGACACTCCAAAAAAATTTGGATGAGAATGTTCAACTTTTTTTTATCTCAAAAGACATTCCAAAAACGTTTGGACCAGAACATTCATCTTTTAAAGTCAACAGACACTCCAAAAAAGTTTGGACGAGAATATTCATCTTTTTGAATTTATAAGACATTCCGAAAAGAAAGTTCATTATTTTGAACCAAAAAAGTGGCTACAGCTTTCATCGTTTAAAACATGGGTCAAATGCTCTCACATAATAGATATTATACCTAAGAAAAAGTTGATTTAAATTCCTTGTTATTTAAAGAATACTTTACATAAATTGGAACTATAAAAAATTCATATTAATTAATTATCTGGGGAAAGACATAAGTAAAAAATTTCAAGACAAACATTTTAACATCGGATGAGGAATTTTCCTTACTAACTTCTGGAGAGTCAGATTATGAGGAGGAACTTTTTGAGTCATCGCTAGTCTCCAAATCTTCCATAGAAACACCTACAGGGCGATGTCTCTCAAAACGCGTTGCTAGAGGCTACCTAACTATAAAATCCAGAAATTTCTTATGCATCTCTAACACCTTAACGGATTTCATGTTAGCATCTCTTTCTTCAAGGCGAGATACAATACTGGTTGCAGAGACATCCAGACTTTTCTTCTGCTCAGTCTCAAGGTTCTTCTTCAGAGATTCGTTCTCTTTTGACATCTTTTCAATGTCTATAACAACATTCTCAAAGTATGTTTTAGTCTTTGCACAAGATTCAATAAGACCATCGATGAGAGTGTCCCGTTCAGTATCCCTAGTAATAAAACGCTCTCGTTCATCGTCGAACTTTCTTTATTCCTCGGAAAGTTTAGTCTCTAAGGAAGTAATACTAGACAAGCGATCAACAAATGTCTTTTTCTCTTAAGAGAGTTCATCCTTAACCTTCTTCAACTAGGAATATATTTCTCCTTTCTTAGAAAGTTCATCTTTCAAGTCTTTCACTTCCTTCTTCAAGTTGGTGAAGTTGTTAATCTCTCTACTTCACCCATTTTTTTAGGATTTCATTATTGTAGATTTTTGCGATTAGCTTTCCTTTCGAGGAGAGCAGCAGCACAGAGAAATTTGTTTAACTTATTGGCAACAAAGTCATTTTCATAAACGTCAAAGTAAGCTGAGGCAGGGGAGAGATATTCACCTTCCTCAAAATGTATTTTTGACCAGCAGGTTGTTTTTCTGAATAAATAATTCTCGCTTAGAATCTGATTCGACTATTACAAATTTTTTTAGAGGGGGTAATCCCGGACAAGTTATCTTGTCACTTCCCCTTCACTGTCAACTACTTTCTTTTGTTTCTCCTCAGCAATGAGCCTCCTTGTCTTATAACTCTTGCTCTCCCAGTTGGTCTCTCTTCAACTGAAGTTTCATTATCAGCATCCTTCTGGGTTTTTTCCCGGACACTAGTCCGGGGGCTTACCCGGAGATTAACTTGGTCTTCTTGTTGAACTTCTGTTAGCCTTTCTTCTTGAGTTTCATTCCCTTGTTCTCCTTGGATTCCAACCATTTTCTCATCAGGAGCAACATTCTTCGATTCTGCATCATCCTCGGTTCGTTCACCTTCCTCCTTGGGGTATTCTGCATCTTGATGACTGGGAGCCCGAGCCCACGTGGGAAGGTAAACCATATTGTCCAAACCTTCCAGGCGTTTGAGAATAACATCATTCGGGGGAGGCACCATGAGTTCGGACAGGGACTTTTTCTGACCATGGTCGTATCTCCAAAGATTGCTTCTTACCAAGTTCATTGGCAGGAAACTCTGATGAAATTTATGGTCCCAATGTTCACCCGCCCAGATACTTAACTTTTCAAAGATTTTCTTGGAAGATTTCGCATAACTTTGAGAGGGTTTCCCAATTCCCTCCATAGCTGTTTAAAAGAGATACCTTAGATTATTCAATTTTAATGACGAAAATAGAGTAACATATGAGGATGCATACCTTGTCCGGAATACTTTAAAGTCAATCGATGAGGAAGGTCGACGGAATTTTCAAAGCAGGTTTCCTATATCCTAGAGATAAAAATAATTTTTTGCTTTCATTTTTTGTAGGCCTCTAAGATATATTTGATCATCTTGTATTTCCTCGCAAAACCAAGAGAATAAAAAGGGTAATGAAAATTCTTAACTACACCTGAGATGAAGATGAGTTTCTCCATGAAGAAGGCTGTCTCAGAAAGCCTAGAAGCCATAATGCAGGCCATGAGTGTGTACCACATGTTAGCGCCAGCCTGAGAGGGGCAGAGTCCGATAAGATTGAATTACTACATTAGAGCAGGATCAAGAGGTAGAAGAAATCTCCAATTCATGAGTTCGGTGAAAGAATCAGTTCATTATTGCAAACGGACGACAGAGTCTCTCCAACGGTGGGGAACCAAATGGTAATATTTCTGGGAATTCCCCATCAGTCTTTAATTTTCAGCTCCTCAGTCGGTGGGAATATTTGTACTTCACTTTGTGAAAGGTAAGTAGATGCTTGGTTTCAATTCCGTGAAGATTATCCCCTAAAACATATTCTATGTTCGAGGGCAGGTCTGTGGCACGTTTCTTATTTTTCTTTTCCTTATTCACCGAGGAAGTCTCTCCTAGACTAAGAAGAGGGTCAGTCGTAATTTCAGGGTGAGGAGAAGATACACCTTAACTTGGCACAGATGGTCCGGGGGGAGGAATCACTATGGGAACAGCCTGTAAGAGCTGGGCCTCAACCACAACTACATCATTCTTTTCCTGGTCGCTGTCTGATTCGTCAATCAACGTTCTCTCTTGGATTTCATCAATGAATTTCAAAACTTTTTCCAGGAAAACACTCGTCGTAGAATATTTCCAGGGGCTAACCCCGGGAGTCGTTTGAGGGGACCCTTGCGGAGTTAACCAGAGGGGTTGCAGTAGAAGATGAAATTTTTACCCGGATAAACTTGGTAGGCGGATCTGGGGATCTCTTCCTCTTAACACGCTCTCCTTTATTTACTCTGACAATCTTTTCTTTTTCATTACCCATTGTTAAGAAAGGATAAGGTTCGTGAGTGGGTCTAGATGAAGAATGGCCAACCTTGTTATTTCTTGGACAAGTTTGACCGGGGGGATGAGCAGCAAGAGAAAACCGTTCCCGGGTATATGGGACTAGTTATCACGAAAGTTTGTCTCAAAAATGTCTGCATGCATTGGGTATCCTCTACCACCGGAATTTCTACGACCAGCAGCTTGGTTTGAGATATTGAACCACCTCCAAAGTTTTTATGTTTCGAGATTTATAAACTCTTCAGGTATGAAAGACAAGAAAAGAATTTGGGTTGAAAGGTAATACTTTCTCTCTCTAGAACATGCGTTTTCTACTCAAAGGTTGTAAACTTAGAACTAAAGAAAGATATGGATATTTATAGTGAAAGTTGTGGGTATTAAAGGGAAGAAGTTGAAAGGTTAGCTGCAAAGAAATCTTTGACACCTTACCTCTCTTACAAACTGCTTCAAATAGCGCGATCGCATGCAGTAGTAGATATGCGACATGTGGCTAGAAGTGATTTCATCGTCTAAGTTATTTTTGACACCATAACGGCTAGACAAAGACACGCAAAGTTAAAATAAATGATGGTTTAGGTGAGGTCATCATGACTAAGAGTGATGTCATAAATTCAATCAAATCTCATACAGCGTAATCCGAGGGATAACGGTAAAGCAATTTATTTATGGAACACCAATAGTGAAAGCGTCCGATCCTAGGAGAGGTACTAAAGATCATACAAATAAATCCGAGGAGGTGTAAATGAAAGGGATGATGGTATCCATTAGTCAGTCCTCATTCAGATATTTTCACAAGGAGTGGGGGGTTACTGATAAGGAAAGAATAATATAGATAGTAACAAAGTTTATTATATTGAATATAAAGAATAAATTCATGTAGTTAATGATTAAGGATTAAATTAAAGCACAAATAAGAGATAAGGTGCTAAATGATATATCCTTAGAACTTGTTTGTAAAGAGTAAATGAGTGGGGAGAGAAATCCACTTTAACAGTGGTAATCATGTAATTTTACTATTCATCTCAAGTACTATATAAAGGACATTCCTTTTTGGGGAAAATGGTCAATGATTAGACAATTATTGATACATTTATTCCCTTTGTCTCTTTCTCTCACTACTAATTACTGATTTCTTATTCATACGATCCGATACGAATATTTCTTAGACATACGCTCTCATCGGAACATTTCCGCTCTCATAGGAACATTTTCGCTTCCAAACTGACTTGAGGATTTATTGAAATCATCAATCCCAACTTGATTCCGATCTGGATCAAGGTCTAGATACTCCAAATACACATCAAACCTTTCTATAATTACCATAGCATCTACTTATCTTGATGCACCTATACTTTTCCCTAGACTACTTGGTAACGTTGCTCTTGTTATATTCGTATTAGATTGATATTGAGCGTTAACTTGCCTATTGCTCCCTTGTTTTTTAACAAAATCCGTCAATTTTCCTCTATTAATTAAATTCTTTACTTCTTGTTTAGAGCGATACAATCCTAGATTTCATGACCCACATTATTGTGGTACTTGCAAAAGCGAGTATTTTGATTCTCTCTAGGAGACAAAATTAGGGTTGGTCTTTTAAAATGCACAAATTGTTTAGTTTTATCATAAATAATAGCTTTCACCCAATTTGGCAAACCATTCAGGTTGAATTCACGGACCCTTCTTAGGTTTAAATGTCGGGCTTGACTTGGTTGATTCTGTTTTGGCTGATGTGACTCATGTTCGGAATCTTTAGGCTTATACTTAACTTTAGCCTGGGATTGAGTACTGGATTGTGGGATTGACACTATAGGATATATTCTGGCACGATACTCTAGATTTCTTAGTTCCATCCATCTTAATTTGTTTTCCGACCTGATTCAATAATCCACCCCATGTCATTGTTTCTTTCCGAGTTACCGAATCTGCTAACTCACCCGTATTTAAACCTTTCTTTAGAGAGACAATAGCCATTTTTTCAAAACAATCAGCCAACCCGTTCTTCGTATTCACAAAAATACTGATGTATTCTTTCAAAGATTCATTCGGCTCTTGGGAGCAATGGATGATTGTGTCACCATTCCCTTTAAGCTCCTTACTCCCCACGAATTGTCTCTGAAATGCCATCTACAACACATCAAAGTTATTTATAGATCCATGTGGTAAACTATTATACCATTTCAAGGCACTCCCTTTAAACGTTTGTGATACAACTCGGTACAAAAGTCTAGTATCATCATTAAAGTTGATCACAAACAAATTGAACTGCTCGAGGTGGTTATTAGGGTCTTTACTTCCATCATACTTCTTCATTTTGGAGCTGTCAAAGCGCTTGGGTAGATGTTCGAATAGTATATTTGAGGACAAAGGTTATTGCCTCAAATTATGGGTACGATTAAAAAATTGTATCTTCATCAAGAGTGGAAAATATACATTGTTCGGACTGGGTAGCAAATTGATCACTCAATAGATGGTCAATACCGTGATCTGCCGATCTTTTTATTTTTCTTTGGTATTTATTCTTTTTCATCTTGCCCTTCATGTCTCTTTTTCTCGAGTGTTTCTTGGTTAACCTTATTTTGTTTTTCTGACTACCCTGCTCACTAATGGATAAAGAAGTCCCATTAAAGTCAGAAGTAATGTTTAGACTATCAAAAGAATCTGATGCATCATTACTTGTTTCACCCGATGCACATATTTAGAGTTAATATGAGCCTTTGTGGACTCATCATTTTGCCCTTGTTTATTATTATCACCAGGCTCATCTGTAGATATACCTCTCGCATCAGATTTTTCTTCCAATGCCCTTTCAGTTTGTCTATGGGTCATAAAAATGTGTAAATACTGATCACGCTCATCTTGCATGAACGGTATTTCCTCCGTGTTGTGATTGATATGAGACACAGTGGCATGCTCATTCACATCTCTTATTAATTCATTTTCACGAGGTATCGCTTCTTGTATATTGAGATCTATATCTCAAAGATTTCCAAACTTTGAATCACAAGTAAGGTTTTGAATAAAGTTATTCAAGTGGCTTTATCTCCCACTATGGTCGCCAATTTATTGATGGAAAAATCTGGTTCAGGGGTAAAAGAGAGAAGATCCTTTAACAGATTAATATTAGGTATTTTTATATAGAGTAGTGAGAGAAATGAGATGTATGCTTGAATTTAATATTTCTAAAAAAGTCCAATCCTTTTAATGTTGTTGGTTGGGGTATTTACACATTTTTATGACCCATGCGTCATGCGGGTCAGATCTTATATTCGGGTCAATCATATGAGCCCATAAGCCCAAGAATTGAGGTGCTAGGCAAACAGTTGAGTCATAAGTCCACTTAAGATTATCTCCGAACTACCCATTCAGATAAAAACAGAATTACTTTAATATATCCCTGTAGAGATATCCGATATGATCAGGCTCAACCTTAGCAAGTCACGAATCATTTTAATCTTCCAGACTGACACGAAAAGAGGAGGATAAAAACTCTCAACTCAAAATAAATAGTGAAATGATAAAAGTGAAGCGTGACAAAAACGTAAAAAAAACTAGCAATAAATTCACTACTTGGGTTTCGGTACCCTACAACAACAAATAAAGAAACATAAAAGATTAGTATGGGATGAAAATATATTCAAGCTTCAAATAATCAGCAACAATAAACCCAATCTCTTAAAGTGTTAAGGGTGACAAAACTAAAATTATTAGAAAACCAAGCTTTTAATTCAGTTCCCAATACTAAAATAATAATATGAAGTCTAATAAATCACAGATACCACAACAGAGTTGCATCCTTCCTACCTATTTTATTTTAATTATCTTTATTTTACCTTTGCAAAACAAAGAGAATATTTAAATAACAAGGCTTCAACTAGACCGCAGCATTCAAGGAATAAGATTTAGCTCTGTTAAATAGTACATCATAAAAGTTTGTTAGTTATTTTTTTTCCAAAATGACTAGGGATGATGGGTTACTCACATTTATGTCGGAGTAAGCTGAAGTATTCTAAAGCACATATACAGTCTTTTAAATTCATTTTTTTTCCAGAGACTCTAACATCATGCTACCTATTAGTTATACTATTTTTACATGTGAAAAAACTATATATATTTTTCCTCAAGAAAGATTTTGACGGGCGAATGATTTTTAATAAGACAAGAACATGGTTAGCACGAACCAATCTGGAGACATCTCCAAGGTTTGTTTGGCTAGACTAAGTTGAGTCCATCACATGTAATACCAACAGATCTCAAGACTCTTAGAATTCTAGCTATAAGTATTATGTGGTTCAATTAGACTATTAAAGTAAAGATCAAACTTTAGCAGTGATAAAAATAAATATACCAAACGTCCTAGGTATTAAAAATATTATAGTCATTCCTCGACACTCTTGTAAGAACTATGAGACTATTGATAAGGGATAAAGCCATCCGGTAATAATTGTTTAGCGTACTAGAGCTTAGGGTCCATTGTGTCGTGATTTGGTGAGCAAGTTTGAATAAATATATATTAAACCATGAAATCACACGTTAGATTACACGTATGCTATCTTGTAGTAGATTTAATAGTAGTGTCTAATACATATATTGATTCTCTTTATTAATAAAAAGATATATTGTATCTGTATAAATAAGAGATTTACTCAATGAATATAACATTTGATCTCTCATATTCTCTCTCTTATGAAGAACTGATGTTATTTTTGATGGGGTCGGATATCTTTGAGTACAATAGCCAGAAATATGGTCGGATTTCTTCGAGGGGGCAATTTAGATCCGAAATAAATACCATATTGACTCAACATTTTTACCTTTTAACTCAGTTGTGTGTTACTATAACTTTGTTTGTTAAATATGAATAATTAATAATGTTTAACGACTTTGAGGCTTATGAGTTTGACCCATATCCATATCCCGACCCGGTTGGCCCATTAACCCAAAGTTAGCCTATAAAGACTCAAAATAACAATATTTAAGAGGATTGCGACTTTATCTCTCTAAGCATTAAATATAGCAGCTCAATTATCTATCTACCTTTCATTTTAAATTTAATATATCACCTAGACATTTGTTTAAATACCTCCAGATAAAATTTTATCTTTATAAAATTGGCGACCACACTAGAAGAATTTTAGTAAGGTACACAGATAAGCAATATCCAAAAGATAGCATGCCAACTTTTATCTTCAGAGATCTTTGACACATGGATCCTAATATGCAGATAGATCCCCTTTCCTCTTGAAAATCAAGAGGTTAGGGTCGAAGATGAGCATGTACACACTTCTTATATGAATAATGATACTAAAGAAAGACTTTTCATGCAAGAAGATCGTGATCAATTACGAGCAGAGGTTGAAGCATTGATAGCCTAAAAACATGTTGAGAATGATTTGGGAGAAAACATTCCATCGAAGTATCCAAAATCTGTTGAGATAGAGAATATGAAACAAAGTCAAGATGACCGATCCCTTAAAGCCCACCAAGAATCTATAAAGGAGCATTGAGCTAAACATTTTTCTAGCACTTTGGACTTTTTCGAAAGCTCAACAACAGACTCAGAAGTTTATTATCTTTTTCGAGCAGTGATCATTGTCTTAAGAAAAAGAAAGGGAAGCTCCAAACTAAAAAAAATAAAACGTACACCATAAAGTAGTAAAAAGATTCTTTGGAACTGAAAAGGATCCGGAAGGGTAAAAGAAAAAAGATAGAATATCAAGGAAAAATGAATGGGTCAGCTGGCCATAACTTGGAACGTTTTCTCAATGATAAATTTTATGTGTAATCTGGGCCTAGGATTGTTTCCACACCTAATGAGGATCACATTTTTAGTCAATGATATAATTTAAGACAATCATCTTTGTCTTCAAATATCCTTTCCAGACATCTTCCTAGGCGTTTCAACATTTCAAAAATTGAGAAAGATGATGAGATCCAAAACCCCGATAATCATCTTGAGCAATTCAAAAATTTCATGATGACGAAAAGCTATTGTGCAGAGGTCGATCAAGAATTTTGACATGGTTCGGATGACATTCTGAAGACAATTTGTAGAGAGTAAAGAGATTAAAGGGAATGGAGATATAATAATCCATTGTTGAAAACACCTTAATGAGATATTAAAGGATTATATCCAATGATTTTTGAATACCAAAGATGAGTTGGTGGATTGCTTCAAATATGTAGTTATATCTGCACTTCGACAAGGGGTTGTTAGCTGGTGAATTGGCTGATTCGGCGACCCAGAAGAAAGCAATGACTTAGGGTGGTTTGTTAAACTATGTTTGAAAGAAAATCGCAAGGGAAGAAACTAAAAAATTGAGATAACCTCATCAACCCTCTTCTTAAGCAAATAGCCAGTCACAAGCTACAATTAGCAATCGTCTGAGTGATTCAGGATATGGTTCTCATCGTCCAAGGTAAAGCCAATCTAATCAAGGGCAACAATATAGGTCAATATGGAATCATTAGGTTCAGCCTAATTATTTGGCATAAATGATTGAAAATGTTACAAGCATTTATGATAGGTCAAAAAAATTTATGCAATTTCGAAGGCATGTACCAATCCAGACTCCATGGGAAAATTTAAACACGTGATTATGTAAGTACCACAATGATATAGGGAACAATACTAAGGATTGTATTGATTTAAAGCAGGAGATATAATCCTTGATTTAAAATAGGAAATTGACCACCTTTGTTAAGTCGCAAGGGGTAACATAAAAGTGAGCAACATATCACAGCCTAGCACAAGTGGGATTTAATTTGCTTTGTCTTTTGTCCAAAGGCAAGCAACGGAGGCTCCCAAACAGGAAAGTACAATGATGATTATTGAGCAATTCAATGTGGATTTGTAATACTTGGATCTTGGTCCAGATCGGGTTCGAGTGAATGCGGTGACTGAAAATAGGAGAAAGGTGTCCAAGTTGTGTCAATTTTTCGAATCATTTACTATTTTCGGAGGTGATACGATGACAACACCTTTGAGTTTCTCTAGAAAAAAATCATGATAATAGTTTGACCACACAATTAGAAGGGAATATGTATTTTCATCTATACCAGAACCCTGCTCCCTTCATAGTTTTTTATGAAGATGACTTAAGAAATATCACTGGCCCGCGTGAGGATGTTGTGGTAATTGGGGCTTATATTGAGGGAACAAAAATCCGACCAATCTTGACCGACAATGGTAGCTCACCTAATATGTTATTTATGTCTACCTAGAAACAAATTAAGAACCCATCTGTTATTCTCCGATCAAATAGAATCATAGCAGGGTTTAAAAACAAAAGTACCATGACTTTATTTTTTAAGACGAACAAAAGTAGATCTATTAATGATAACTTTTTAAATTTGTTTGGAACTTACATGGTTGAAAATAAATAAAATTTTCAAGTTTTGAAACATAAGATATAAAACTCCCATATTAAAAAATATACATAACTCTCATGGTTGGAACCATAATGATCTAATGAAGAACTTTCACGGTTGAATTATAATAAAAACTCTCATTTCAAATATTCAATAAACTCGCATGGTTAAAAATATACGGAATTCTCATGGTTGAACTCGCATGTTACTAGCAAAAGTTTTTTAAAAAAAGTATACAAATAATATCATCAATGAATCTAAAAATATACAGAATTCTCATTGTTGAACTCGCATGTTTGCCTTAAAAAACAAAATTGATGGTACTTTCATATTTTTTCCGAACTCCGGTTTGAAAGATATGGACCTTTAAAAAATAAAATAAAAAGATAAAATTTGATTCAAGAATTAGAAGTAATTAGGGTGTTGGTGATGAAGCATACGTATTTAAGGTATTATAAAAAAAGATATTGATTGAGAGTTACATAAATAAATGGGTATTAAGTAACCATAAATTATAATTTGAGTATTATATGATAGTACGGTCTGTGGGTAAATATATATGACATCATTTTCCAAAATAAAAAGCAAAAAGAAAATAATTGAAATATTTATAAAATGTTTAACAATAATGTAAACAATTATTAAAAATAAACATTATTAAAATCAATAAGAAACATATTAACAATATTAAATAAAAAATTAAAACACAATATAACTTAACTTTTTTAATAATTCTGTAAAAATATTACAAAATTATATAAGCCAATTGTTTTTAACAAAAATTAAAAACTTACAATAAATAACGAATAAAAACATATAAATAACATATATTTATATAATTATATGTTATGGGTGGAAATAATGAAAATAAAAATTTAATAATTTTTATAAGTATCTAACCTATTGGGCATTTAATTAATTGGGTTTTGGAACCTTTTTTTATGTTTTGGTCTGGTTTTAAAGATGGTCATACGTCTGATTTATAAACAACGGTGACTATAAATTTTCTCTTCCTTCTTGGTTATTCTTTGGATTTGTTACTTCTGTCTATGGTTCTAACGCATCTTCCGTTTTTCCGATTGAGAAATTTAATTGAATGAATGAGCTGAGGCCTCGAAGCCCCATCTGGTCGTGCGTCGTTATACGACCAGGTTTTTCGAGCCTTTGGTCGTGCAATGGCACATGACTAGCTATTGGCCAAGCGACCAAATCCTTTCTAACTCGTGCAATACTGTGCATCCATATTTATTTTGGGCTTAACGTTTTGGCAAAACCCATTTTGGTCACCTAGTTGTGCGACTGCGTGATTTTAACATTCTATATTTTAAGGTCTTTGGTTAGCTTTTTTACCTAATATTTATTCGTGTCGTATCAAGTATGATTGATATAGAGATAAGGTACAATCGTGTAGATAAGTAGACTCTCGCTCTGGTTGTGATGGATATAATAATAAGATATAAGTTCATCATACTATTTTCTAAATATCCTTCCCGGTTTATAAAATCCACAGAAGCCCGAGAAATATGGGCCTCTAAAGCATTGTTAAATAGAGTTACGAGATCTTAACATAAAATTTAATTCATGAACCATGATTAAGGTTGATGCATGGCAGATTTCTTAACATAGCTTTATGCAGAAATACCAGTTTCTCCCGTTGATGAGTGGTCAGCTTTTACTGTCAATGGGTCAAACCACTCCGGGAGTAGATTTAGGATAAACTTGATGGTTTTTTTGAAAATTTAATGCATCAAGTAATACTCTTCAATATTCATGCATCCAACAATGAGGTAAAATATGAAATTGCTACTCATTGAAGAAAAAATAGTTAAAATGCTTAGTTAAGAATCAATCATACTCTTGACCACATGGAGGTGCGTAACGAAATGATTATTCAATTTATAAAAATATTAAAATGACAAGTAAACAACTTCGATATGATATATCATGAAAAAAATCCTCAAAACCAAAAAGCGTTTTAAGTGACTCATTGGTAACATAAGTCTGTCTGGATGCTGTCACGTGGATATATCGTTATGAGCAACCTTCAGTTTATAAGGTGTCTGAAGCCATAATAAGAACGATAGAAGTGGTCTATGCAGCTGATACCTGGGTCAACTAACGAAGAAAAATCCAAATAGTATCTCTAAAGGGAATCTGACCTTTCGAAAAAATCGTGGTTTATAGTCTCAAGATATAGTCTAACAGATGTGTGTTGTTGGGAACAAAACTTTATTTACATGACCTTACTCGAAATCTCTTCTGATGTCTCGGGCTTGATGAGTCTTTATTTTTACTTGAAGAGTTGCATGATGGGGATCGTTAAATTACTTTTACCATAAGAGTTTTCTAAAAAGGTATTATTAACATGATATTATTGTTCTAAGGTTAGGGTTAATTCTGATAGAGCCAAATTTTGTTAGAGGCTAAAACGGTAAGAGGGTTGTATTTTTCTTCGAGAGGTAATTCATACCTAAAAAATAAATCATAATGAGTAATTAGTATGCTTAGTGACTCAGCTAAGTGCCTAGTTTACTTACTTTTTGTCCTGGGGGCTTACAAGGCTGGCCCGGTTAAACGACCTGATCTGAATGGCCCATAGATCCAAAAATATTATAAATAGTTTGATAAACAGCATTGTATGAGTTAGAATTTTTTCTCTCTAAATATTATATACAAGCATCTCTATTCTATCTCCACTCTCCATACATAATTTCATACTACACGACTTAAATATCTTCCAAAACTACCCTCAAATCAGTTTTTACCAACACCAAATTGGCGACCCCTGTGGGAGCATGAGGTGCCCAAATAGCGTCATTCAAAACCTGACTTGTATACTACGTGTCGGATTTCTTTGAAGCATGGATCTTGACATGCAAGAAGTTCCCCTCTTGAGAATGAAGAGATAAGAGGTCATAATGAGCACGTTAACACATCTAATATAAATCACAATACATAAAAAAATACAGAGCATGCAAGAAGAGCGTGATCAGTTGATTGCAGAGATCGAAGCTTTGAAATCCTAAAGGCAGACTGAAAAAGAGTTAAAAGGGAAGATAGAAAATCTTGGTTTTGATGAGCCTAATAACAGTGACAAATAAAATGAAAGTGATTAATCCCCAAAGGCTCATAAAGAAACAAAAAATGAACATCGGGCTAAGCAATTATTGAGCACATCGGATTCTATAAAAAACCGAACCACAAAATCAAATTCAGATATCTCTTCTTCCTCATCAAGCAATTATCATGGCGGTGAGAAGAAGAAAGAAAGATTAACTAAAAATCATTATAAGAAAATATCGGTTAAATGGGATTTAAATGGGAAAAATGGATGGAAAGGGCAAAGATAAAAATAAAGGATATTAATACAAAGTGAAAGGTCGGCATACTACAATATTGATCATTTGCCAAGTGAGCAGTTTGTTGTGCAGTCGAAACCATGTATCTTTGCCACTCCTGATGAGGATCATATGTTTAGCCAAGGTCATAACTGGAGATAGTCGCCTTTGTATTAAAAACGTATTTCTAGGAATCTATCGAGGCGATTTGATAGCTCAAAATGGAGAAATATGATGGAAGTCAAGATCCTGACAATCACCTCGAAATGTTTTAAAAATTTATGATGAATTTCAATGACGATGATAAGCTGTTCTGTCTTGCTTTCTCACGGACTTTCAAGGAAAGTGCATTGAAATGGTATAAAAGATTTCCACAAGGATCTCTAAAAAAAACTTTGATATGTTTTGGATGGCTTTCCTAAGGAGGTTTGTGGGGAGTAAAGAGTTTAAAGGAAACATTGATATTATCATTCATTGCGCACAAGAACCTAATGAGTCTTTAGAAGATTTAATCAGCCGTTTTGTGAATACAAAAATAGATTAGCTGATTGTTCTGAGCAAGTAGATATTACTTCTCTAAGGCAGGGTCTAATGCCGGGCAATTTGGATGATTCGGTTACTCGGAAGAAAGCAATAACTTGGGGAGGATTATTGAACTAGGTCGAAAAATAAATCACCGTAGAAGAAACCAAAAATTCTAGAGTACCGCGTCAGAATAGATCTGCTCTCACAATTTTCATCCCACAAAGTACTACTTTTCCCAAACCACCGTCAATTACCATCTTAGGGAATCCGTACAAAGTTCACATCGGCTTAGGCAGAGTCAGTCAAATCAGAACCAACACTCTAGGCCAAGAAGAAATATGTGGGTTCAACCTAAATGGTTTGCGGAGGTGAAAATGTGGCCAACATTTATAATAAAACCAAGAATACCATACATTTCGGAAGGCTATCACCTATTCAATCTCCTAGAGAAAATCGAAACACACACTTTCATGGGTACCACAATGATGTCGTTCATGATACCAAAGATTGTATTTCCATGAAGCAAGAGGTGCAAATATTGATTGAAAATGGGAAAATATTTTCTTTTGTTAAAAAAACAAGGAGGTAACAAATAAATTAACAAGCGAGCTCAACCTAGTGCAAGTATCGCCCACGTTACATCGCCAAATGTTCAAAGACTAAGTATGGAGATATCTAAACAAGAAAGTGCAATGGTAATTGTTGAACAATTTGATATGGATTCTCAGTACTTAGACCCTGATCCAGATCAGAATCAAGTAGGTGTTATATTAGAGAAAATAGAGACAGTATCCGATCTTCATGGGTACTTCGAATCTTTAACTATTTTTGGGGAGATATTGTCACAACACCGTCAAGTTATTCCAGGAAAAGACATGTGAATAGTTTGGCAACTCAAGGAAAATGTCTACAAACCTTTATCAGAGCCCTTCCCATTTTATTGTTTTTTATGAGGATGGCCTAATGGAAATTGATGCCCCTCATTAAGATTTTATGGTGATAGGAGCATTTATCGAAGGAAATGAAATACAAATGATCTTGGATGACATAGGCAATTTGAAAAATATTTTATTTTTATATAAACAAATGAAAAATCCTTTGGTTATTGAACGTTCAAATAGAACCATAGTGAGGTTTACCGGCAAATGTGCTGATGTAAATGGGGAATTTGAAGAAGAGGTGTTGCTAAGAAATGACAATTCAAGAAAATGGTGCGGGTTTTATCCGTAGTAGTTGATTGTCGCACGTCTTACA
The DNA here is from genome assembly GCA_036936605.1 of Limnanthes douglasii subsp. nivea. NCBI lineage: Eukaryota > Viridiplantae > Streptophyta > Magnoliopsida > Brassicales > Limnanthaceae > Limnanthes > Limnanthes douglasii. The sequence continues at coordinate 197,490,954 of JAUPFV010000002.1, read as the reverse complement.
ATGCAATATTTGGTAGATCATGTCTATCTAGGATGCATGCATTAACATCCGCAGTTCACCAATGTTTATAATATGGCGTGGGAGGTCAAGTAGGCGTCGTCCGAAATAACCAAAAGTTGGCAAGGGAATGTTATATCACTGCTCTCACCTTAAAGTCATTGGAAGCGGTGAAAGTTGGAAAAAATAAAAATTAGTGGAGTCTTCTGCGGGATCAAATGAGATAGATGACTACTAAGGGAGGCTTATAGTATTGTGATGCCAATTAAAGATGTTGAACTTCATCATCTGGCAGAAGGGACAAGTATTAGGGTCAGATCCAAATTACCCTTAAAATTGAAGGAAAGGTTACTATTTTTTTATTCAAAAATTTACATGTGTTTGCTTGGTGCAATGAGGATGAGACTGGAGTACCAACAAGTTTTATCAGCCACAAACTATTAAATCCGATGCGAGTCCGATGGTACAAAGAAAAATAACTTTTTCTAAAGAAAAATCAAAAGTTATAGTCCAAGAAGTTGATCGGGTTAACCAAAATGGGGCAAATTAAAGAGTCTAAGTATCCTCTTTGGACTGCTTATTTGGTTATTGTCAAGAAGAAAGATGGAAAATGGTGTATGTGTATTGATTTTACAGATCTCAACATAGCTTGTCCTAATGATCCTATCCTAGTGCTCGGGATAAATCAGTTTGTGGATTTCATATAATGAAATAAGCCATTGTCCTTCATGGATGTTTTTTTCCGAGTATAATCAGATACAGATGGATCTGAACAATCAGGATCATACTACTTTCATCACTGATATGGGATTTCATTGCTACAAAGTAATGCCTTTTGGGTTGAAAAATGCTGGAGCTATTTATCAATGACTGGTAAATAAGGAATTTGCCAACCAGATTGGAAGAAATGTAAAATTTTATATTAATGACATTATAGTTAAGATCCCCAAATAGGAGGATCACGTTTCTGACCTCCAAGAAACGTTTTCTAACGTGGAAGCCATCAACCTGAAATTAAACCTTGAAAAATGTACTTTCGGTGTCTGACTAAATTTTGGGGCTACATTATAAGTGAAAGACTGTACATGTACCTAACAGTATCAGATTATGTTGTGAGTTCAGTATTGCTACGAGACGTTGATAATTATCCCCGCTTTGTTTATTATATAAGTAAGAGCTTGTTGGAAGCATAGAAAAGATACTTGAAAATTGGAGAAAATAACTTTGGCATTGGTCATAGCAGCCATAAAAATGATGCCCTATTTTCAAGCACATTCTATCACGGTTCGAACCTTTTTCCCTTGAAGAATGTGTTACAAAAAACAGATATATCGGGACGAATGACCAAGTGGTCAGTTGAGCTTGGAGATTATGATATTGATTTTCCCCACGAACTGCAATCAAAGCTCAAGTTGTGGCTGATTTTTCAGTTGAATTTCACTCCAAAATTCCTTATGAGGAAGTTCAAACCAAAAAGCTTGAGAATGAATGGGTGGTTCAAACTGATGGTGGATCCAGTACAATGGGACGTGGTTATGGTATCTGCTTAACTTCCCCATTTGGGGATTCAATGTAACAAGTAATACATATTGGTTTTAGGGCATCCAACAATGAATCGGAATATGAGGTTGTAGTAACAGGATTGGGATTGGCTTAGATACGTGGCACCAAAAGGATTTAATTATTGAATGATTCACAGTTAGTCATTCATCAAGCACAAAGGAAATCTGAATCCATGAAGGATCATTTGGTGAAGTACTTAAAGGTGTTGAAGGAAATCTCAACCAGTTTTAAATATGTTAAGTACGAACATGTCCCAAGATCAGAAAATTCAATGGCTGATTCTCTAGCCACTATAGATTATTATGAATCATATCCTTGGATCCTTGTATAAAAATATCCTTACATAGTCGCAAACTCTGAAGTAAAAGATGATGTTGAAGAAAACTTTCCGGTATGTTTCATAACTTCTCAAGATTGGAGGAACGATATCCAAGAGTTTATCACCAACGAATTTTTACCTAAAGACAAATCTTCTACCAAAAACCTGAAATTCAAAGCTCGTGGATTTTGGTTGTAAGAGTGGTTCTTTATAAAGAATCGTTCAGCAGGCCATTGTTGCATTGCCTCATATTCAACGAATCTCAAATTGTCTTATCTGAATTGCATGGTGGGGAAGGATCGACGCATTGAGTTTATAAGGATTTAACTAGAATGGTCTTGTAAGCAGGATACTACTTGCCTTCTATTATGACAGATTTTAACGACTTGGTAAAAAGATGTGACCCTTACTAAAAGTATAAAAAAACCAATAAATGTAGCAGCAGTCCCGATGGAGTTTGTGTCTAAAGTCGTACCCTTTGACAAGTGGAAACTTGATTTAGCAAACCACTTCTGATGGCCTTTAGGGGGTGTCACACTATCATTTTGGTGATCAATTAATTTTCCAAGTGAGTAAAATCTACCCCACTATCTGTGACAACCTCCAAAGTAGTAATAAAGTTTATTTTTTCTAACTATTGTAGGTTTGGCATTCCCAGGCGTATCACTATAGACAATGGTCGTCAATTTGGCAACAAAGACATTGAAGTATTTATGCACCAAGAGGAATTCATCATTTTTTCTCTTCTTTTTTCATCCTCAAGCCAGTGGACAAGTTGAGGTAGCCAAATGAAGGATTTTAATGGGCTTGAAAAACAACTTGGAATAAGCAGCCAGGAAATGGCCGAGTTATCTACAAGAAGTACTATGAGCCTAACGAACTATTCCACATACGGCTACTCAAGAGTCTCCATTTGCTTTAGTGTATGGAATGGATGCAATCACAACTATAGAAGTTACTCTTCCTTCTTTCAGAATTCAACATTATTCCGAACAGAATAATGAGTTGGCAGTAAAGGCTCAGTTGGATTTATAGAGAAAATGAGAATAAAATCTCATTTGAGAACTGTTCATTATCAAGGCTTGATGAGAAACATGTATGCATCCAAAGTTAGAAGAAGAAACTTTCAAGTGGGAGATAAAGTTCTAAGAAAGGTATTTTTACATACCAAAGAAAAAAAAAATCGGAAAATTGGCTCCAAACTGGGATGGATCTTACATTATGTATGAAAAGATCAAACAAGGAACATACAAGCTCTTGGAAAAATAAGGAAACCTTTTTAAGTACCTTTGGAATGTTTAGAATCTAAGTTTATATTTAGAATAAGCTTATCTTGTAAATATTTACATTATTTTAGTTCAATGTAAATATTTGGGGCATACTCTTTCCTACCTTGGTGACAGGGGGAGGTTTTAATAAGGTGTTCGAATCATAATCAATCTATCGACTTTTTCCTTTAAAATGTGTCTTTGCTATGTTTGGTTGTATTAAATTTTATTTCCTTTAAATGGATTACCTTCGAATGACGTGGTTGGATTAAATTGCAACGTCTTCAAATGGATTACTTTCGAATGGCCTGGTTGGATTAAATTTTGATGCCTTTGAATGGACTACCATCGAATGACTTGGTTGGATTAAATTTTATTAATGGTCTGGTTGGATTAAATTTTGATGCCTTCGAAGGGATTACTTTCGAATGGCTTGGTTGGATTATATTTTATTGCCTTCGAATGGATTACCTTCGAATGACTTGGTTGGATTAAATTCGGTTGCCTTTGTTTATTCTAAATTTAGATCATCTTTAAATAAAACATATGTAATTAGGGTCAGATATGAATGGAAGTAGAAAAATGTTGAAACATAGACCTGATAGATATAAAGTTAACATAAACTACCTTAGGTGATCCAAGAGAAAAATTAAACAAATCCAAAATTCGGTTACAAAATGCCTTTAGCCTAGCCAAGGACTTGCACAAATTTATCTAATCTAAATGAAACAAAATTCCTTGTCCATATCAAGGACTTAAATTCAAACACAAATACACTTAAAAATAGATTAACCTTAAGGCTCGTTCCCATCGGTTTTCTCTCATTCTTTCCCTTGTGGATTTTCACCATCAGAATCTTTTTCATCCTCTTCATTAGATTCATATTCTTCTGAGTCATTGGAAATATTAAACTTATCACCTAAAGCTAGACTATGGTAAAGGATATGTTCAGCTGGTACGTACCTCTATAGATTCCTAAGAGATAGTTTGGGAAATATCTTATGGACAACATCACCATATCTGACTTAATAGATTCATACCTTTCTTGTAATGATTCCAACACTCTGTTAGCATAAGCATCCTCAACATTGGCCACCTCTTGAGTAGTATTTTCCTTAAGAGAAGTGATTTCATCTTCTTTTTATTTAAGAAGATCTTCAAGTTTTTTATTCACTTCGGATAAATTTTGAATGGTCGCTTTATCCTTAGTCTGCTGATCTTTTATGGAAGTGATTTCCGAAGAATTAGATGACTGCAAATTAGTATAGTCAGACTGCAACTTATCACAGTTGGATTTGGTTTGAACCAACTCTTTATTAAGGGTCTTCATTTCCTTGCCCAAATTTTCATTTTTCGTTTTCTCTTTCTCTATATAGTTTTTCAAAGCTTAGTTTTCATCTTATAGGGAGACAATATCCTTGGCTTAAGATATTACCTACCTCTCCAAGTCAATGATTAGCCTTAAATAACTCAAGACTATTCATCATGTTCCTTAGACACTTCGAAAGATTCACCATCGTATATCACAGGTATTCTTAGGCTTGGTGAAGTCAGGGAACTCTCGTTTGAACTCTCCAAAATTAAAGTTCCCCTAAGTTCCCTAGGTCATCCATTTGATTACCACATTCAAAGACTGGCCTATCATCTGGGGGAAGAAATTGGGAAAAAGGATCGGTAGAAACAACAGTTTGTGGAGGAACTTCATTGGGGATGATTGAAGGGGTGACTTTGGACCAGAGAATGATCCCTGAACCGACTGGAAGTTTTCTTCTTCTTCATTTCCCTCTTATCGCTACTTTTCTTACTCCTTTTTTGCCATTTCTTCTTTTTAGTAGTCAGAGAATCTAGTGACATTTCCATATCTCCAACTATTACAACAACAACTTCCAACAGTGTTGCATCAATTTCATCAACAGTGTTGCATTAATTTCATCAAATGGCCCATTACTCCCTAGTTCGAAAATAACTTGAGGTGAACCATCCTTCTTCTTTTTCTTCATATTGTTCTTGTCACGGTGATTGGGAGCCCTATTCTTAGCTGGTAGATAAAGTTTACCACAACCTCCTCAGTCCTCTTAAAAATTACAGAGGATCGGGGAAGAGTGGTGAACAGTTCCCATGAAATTTGACTATTTCTCTATCTAAAGTTTTAGACTAAATATGTATCACTCTAGAAATAACAACAATAAAAAATTTACCCTTATAAAGGTAGGGAAAAATCAGTTGAGTGTTTTTACTAAGGAAAATGAACCGTCAATAATAAAAAAGGGGTTATTAAATGTAGCCCCTTTCTTCTTTCATGTAAACACAATTACCTAGAGCGAAACCGGATAGTATGTCCAATAACTACTTGCCACGTGTCTTAAAAAGACGACCAAATTAAAGTTGCGACCTTTGAGAAATAACTACTTTAAGCGTATACTTTGGAGGGGACTTCTAAATAATTTGATGTATTAGCTCTCCCGAAGCAAGATTCGGAAGACGAGAAAGCAACTTTCATAAAGTTGAATCGATGGGCCACTGAAAAATGGTCAACTGGGTTTCACAACTGCTTTACTCTAGGAAATATGGTGAGAGCCCACCTATGGAGAACAAATCCAAAATGAGAAATAATAACATCAAAATATGGAAACAAAAGAAATCAATAAAGATACTTACTTGAGCTATTCTAGTGTCTTATGAGCATACTTAGATTTCCTTTAAACGTGACTTTTCTACCGTTTTCCCAGGCACCACTAATAAAAAAGAACTAAGTCATCCAAGGCTTGTCAGCTTCTAGCAGGTCATCAAATACTTTATATTTATTTCCCATATTAAAATAATAAAAGAGGATATGACCATTTGGAGACAAACCAGCCACATCAGCTAGTTTCTCTATAGTCATCCAAATTTTGGGTAGTCTGGAATCTATGATGCTAGATAACAACGTACACGTGTTGGGGCTTAGTTGGCTTGGGCTTAATGTTACCAAGTGTAGATACCTCACTATTTCTAGGTCCAGGGGAAACCGAAGGCCCCAATTAAGTACACCAGTATAAACCACCAAATCTCCAAACTTGCAGTCCATTGGAGTATCTTCAGGTGGAGGTAGCTTCACTTTGATTGATTCGGGAAATCCCTATTTTTTCCGGATCCCATCCAGTTTGGATGGATGAAAATAAACGTATGATATCCTATGTAAAGCAAGTAGATACTTGACACCAACTTTAATGAAATTGGACCCGACTCGCCCAACAAGGGACTCCAGAAGTGGTTCGGATTTTGGCAAGATAACCTTTTTTCTTTTTTCCTGAGTCATATTCCGAGTGTCTTTAGTTTGACCGGATATCTCTAAGGGGGTATCATCCATTTTTTCTTCCGTCAATTGTGGCCTTTGATGAGGGGGTATTCTCCATCTGATACATAATAAGGCAAGCCAAGAAGATTACAACAATCAAAGAGTATAAAGCAACCTTAAACGAAACATGAATCTGAGCAGCAAGCAAGGAGAATAAAGATCTCGAGCATAACCGAATTCTATGGAAGAAAGTAAAGTTGGTCCAATCGCAGATAAGAGCAGAATTTGCCGAGCAGAGCAGGATTTGTGACCGAGCATAGTAGAATTTGCCGAGCAGAGTAGGATTTGCCGAGAAAAGCAGGATTTGTGACCAAGTAGAGCAGGATTTACCGAGCAGAGCAGGATTTGCCGAGCAGATCAGGATTTGTCGAGCAGATCAGGATTTGCCGAGCACATCAGGATTTGCCGAGCAGAGTAGGATTTGTGACAGAGCAGAGCAGGATTTGTGACCAAGCAGAGAAGGATTTGTGACCGAGCAGAGGAGGATTTGTGACCGAGCAGAGGAGGATTTGTGACCGAGCAGAATTTGCCTTGGGGGATTGCTAGCATCTAGGGCTGTCAATTTTGGGTTTCGGGTCGTGTTCGTGTCGGGTTTGACTGACTCAAAATGTTAGAACCTGTGATACGAACCCAAAATTTGTGTCAGGTTCAAAGACACGAACCCGACCTGTTTGACACAAAATTGTATCCAACACGAAAAACCTGTTGGACCCGAACCCGACCTGTTTGACAAGAAATTCTATCCAACACGAAACACCTGTTTGACACGAACCCAACCTGTTTGACACGAATTTTGGCTCAAACCCGAAACACGAACCCAACTTGTTAAACAAACCCAAAACACAATCCTGATACAAATGTATAACACGAACACGAGCTGTTAGACACGAAAATATGAAAACTGAAAAACGAACATAAATACATCATTTGTAACATGAAATCTACATAGTATTAACTTCACTTACAAAATATTAAAAACATTACATTACACAAATTTTGTCTTGTACAACAAATGTTTAAATAAAAAAAAACACGAACTTTCTTGATTTCACCAATTTGAAGATCCTACAAAAATAAAGTAAAATAAAAGTTAGATCTCAAATATATATGATAATCGATAACATATTTATACAATATATCATTAATTACCTTAAACGAAATCAACTAATTGAACCATCATCCATGTTAAGATCCAAATCCAAACTCAAACAATCCTCCTTGAGTTTTTCATCTTCTCTTCTTGCAAAGCTAGAAGATATTATCAAACAATAGATATTGGAATCGTATAAAATAGATATAAACTATTAAATATTTAAATTTTAGAATTTAGAAAACTTACATTTTTCTCCAAATAACCAATCCCTCGTACAAATTAATGCCTCAACCGTATCCGGTTTAAGTGAACTACAAAATTGGTCAAGAACTCGACCCCAACACTGAATGTCGACTCTGATGCAACCGTAGATATAGGAATAAACAACACATCACGAGCCATGGTAGTGAGTTCCGGATATTTATATTGGTTTATTTTTCAATATGCTAAGATATCAAAACATTTATCTCCCTTCACCTTTGCTACATCTAAATATAGTTCGAGTTGTGTAGTTTTTGATAAACCACTACATGCATCACTTTTGAAATCATCAAACTCATGCACAAACAAAATCATATATAGATTTAAACAAATGAAATTAATATTATATAATAGATTATTGTTCTTCAAATATAGTTGTTATTATATAAAAATTTTAATTACAATAACAATAACATATTGCGTTTAAAAATATACCTTCATGAAGTCATCTGCTAGTCCACCCATCGATGGTAATCGAGTACTTCCCATATTATGTGAAGAGGAAGCCTCTTCAATTGAAGTCTTGCTAGCGTACTCATCAAAAAGAGAATATAACTTGTTTTTAACCTTGTCAAACTCATGTTCATAACCATCATCACCATATATTTTACGATAAGAAAACTCCACAAACTGAAGTTTGTAACAAGGATCTAATATGATGTCAATAGCCATAATTAGACTAAAATCAGACCAATATTTCCTAAATTTTTCCCACATTTGATGAGCCATCTTTCTTATATACTCGTCTTCACTTCTTAACTCTTCTTTTAAAGTCAAATGTGCCATGACAACCAAAGGAAAATACAAATTCGATGTAGGATACTTGCTTCCGGAAAAAGCACAAGTAATATTATAGAACACCTTCAAAAAATTTCCAATTTTCTCTATCATATCCCACTCCTCACGGGTTGGACAAGAAGTAAAATTTGAATCACTCAACTCTAGGTGAGAAAATGCACGACGATAAAACATAGCACTCTCAAGCATAAGAAAAGTTGAGTTCCATCTTGTAGGTACATCTTGCCTTAAACCCTTAGTAGAATCTAAAGACATACGTTTAACACATTCTAAAAACTTATGATCCCCTAACATACTTCACACATTCACGAACTTTATCAACGGCTATATCGATTTGTTTCAATCCATCTTGAACTACTAAATTCAATACATGTGCACAACAACGAACATGAAAGAATTCTTCATAACAAACTTCAAATTCAGTTGAGTTATCAACTTATCAAGTGAAATGGTGTTAGAACTTGCATTATCTAACGTAAGAGCAAACAACTTATCTTCAATGTTCCAATCATGAAGCATAGTATGTAGTTTCTCACATAAACACACACCATTGTGAGGAGGTGGCATATAACTAAAATTTAGAACACATTTTTGTAAAACCCATTCTTTATCAATAAAATGTGCGGTGAGACAAATATAACCATCAGTAGTGATAGAGGTCCATAGGTCAGATGTCAACTAATTTGGCCCAGAGTTAACTTTAACATTTTTAAACTTTAGTTTTTTCTCTATCATAAATCTTCATCACATCACTCTTGCAAGTATTTCTACCAAATAATTGAACATCATTTCTTAAATACCGAAATACTTGTCGAAACCCTTCACACTCAACAAATTGAAAAGGCATCTCATGAAGAATAATTGCTGCGACAAGTATCTCTTTAAACTTTTCCGATCATAAGGACGACTAGCAAGAGACATGCAATCACTTGATTGTGAAATAAGCATCTGTCCTTTTTACATTTTTGTATATGACGACGTAAATTACCCGTACCATAAGTACTCTTACACAATAAAATAACACCACATTTTTTGCAAACACATCTTTCTTGCATATCTTCGGAAAGGGGGAGCATATTAAAATATAACCAAACATCGGATTTTAATTTTTTAACCTTTTGGTTTTCATTTTTCTCCATACTCGTACAAGATTTTCTCACGTTTTTATTGCCGACATGATTCGTTCCAAAATCCTCGACCTCAATTACGTCATCTATGTGGTCCGTACTTATATTTTCATTCGTAGATGAATCCACCTCACCTAAACATGAAAATAAAAAATACATGAGATAAATTAAATAAATCTTAAAAAATATCAAGTCTGTATTTAAGTTTTTGTAAGAAAAAAAAAGTTAGCTGATCATTTTATTAATGAATAACCAAATTAACCAATAGAGGATAAGTTATTCAAGGCTGCTGAAAATTGGAACCATTGTAGGATTCTTCAAGCTTCTCTATATTATGTTGGTCGGACTTGGAAGTTTCAATTGATGAATAATTAGTTGAAAGAACTGCGGTGTCACGGTTGCCTAAAAAGTGGGGTTTATTCGAAGCTTACTGTTACCGCTCAAAGCTAGATGGAACAGAACATGTAGCCGTATTAAAGGTTAATCTAACTAACACATCCCTGGACATTGTAGCTTAGATGCTCGTCGTTTTTATGTCTAGTATATAGTTATAAGCTCTGATGTTATTATTTCCTTGTGAATATAAACAGGGAGATATCAGAAATGGGGAGGATATTCTAGTCATAGTTCATTCAAAATGCCTAACAAGAGATATATTTGGCTCGGGTCGGTGCGACTGTGGAAACCAATTGGATGTAGCAATGGACTTGATTGAGAAAGCAGGAAAAAGAGTAGTTGTTTATCTTCGTGGCCATGAAGGAAGAGGGATTGGCCTTAGTCATAAGCTTAGGGCCTATAATCTACAAGATAAGGGACATGACTTCACTGCATCAAAATTATATACCAACGAAGTCCTTTCCGGTACATCATCAACATTTCTAAGCAAACCAGTACTTTGTGGTGATGAGTAGGTGTCTGGTGTTGGTGATTCCATCAATAGCCCAGAGTCACACTTGCCTGATACAATACCATCTAGATTGACAACACTGTGTTGTTTCATGTTGTATACATAGTCCTTCGGTTCGATCGTTTATAAAAAATTGTTCTGCCTATGTATATATTCAATTTCTGAGCTGCTAACAATATGAAGTATATAAATTGGGATGACATTGACAGGCTTCATCAGTGTTGCTCAGTGTTAAATGAGATGATTTTCTGGTACACCATGTTCTTGAGTTGTTCCAGAGAAACTCCAGGTCCATAGAAAGCATAGTTAAATGGTGTCTCACACACAGGTTCCTGAATGCGGTCGTGCAAGTAATTCAAGTACGGACGAGCCAGCGCTTCATCAACTACAATGTTTCGTGAAAAACCATCACCACCTGATTTATATGTATTTATATATTCTCTCCACTAACGAAACGACTGACCTGTAATCCTGTCGTTGGGATTAAAGGCTAACATTGTTTCAGCCAGATCCATGGCTAAAGAACTGAACATGGGATATTTTTGGCTAATGGTATTCGAGGAGAAACAGGAATAAACTTTAATTCGTTCTTTACCGACTCACTTAAGAATTCTCACAACCCATCCAGCAGAAGTCTCACAACCCAAAAAGCTCGAACCATAGGAATTCTCAATAATCGAACCCTCAAACGCAGTAATATTAGAACCAAGTAACAAATCATACCCATGGTGGATCCCCAAAGACAGATACGTCGGATAAAACGGTTCGGCTTTGACTCGGTATTGTACTAGTACAACCATTTTGTATCAAGAACATCAGTTTTCTATTTTCTGGGTAGTGTTTGTCACTCGGATGTGCTTCTAGGGATAGTCCTGGCCTTACCATTAGCAGTAGTCACCAGAGAAAGAATAACAAAACCACTTAAAAGGATTGAGATAAATATGACAAAACTACAAATAACGATTGAGTACCTCTCAGATCTAGACGATTGAGTCTTGTTGGAGATAAAAATTTGAACAATTCTTCCCAAAAAAAAAGAAAGCGACAAAGAAGAAGGTGAGTCTATAGATGAAAACGTGGCTGGGAGTGGGAGGGAATGGGCTTAGGACTTAGAAGTTAGGGTTAGGGTTAGATTTATTAATTTAGTTATTTAAGTATATTATTTATTTTATATCTCTTAGAAAATAAAATTATTTCATTAATAAAGTTTTATAAATATTTTTGGTGTTTTAATTTATAGGTCAAATTTTAAAATATTATTATTTTATTAATAAAATTTTATTAAGTGTTTTCAATATTTTATTTTACAGGTTTACACATTTTTTGGGTTTACAGGTCTGTTTCGGGTTTATATGTCTTTTCGGGTTTTACAGGTCTTTTTGGGTTTACAGATCAGTTTCGGGTTTACAGGTCTTTTCGGGTTTTACAGGTCAGTTTCGGGTTTACGGGTCAGTTTCGGGTGAAACAAACCCGACCCGAACCCGACCCGTTTTTTTTCGAGTTGGGTTTGTGTCGTGTCTTAATTTCATCGGGTCTTAAATATCAGGTCTCTAACCTTAAAATTTCGGGTCGATTTCGTGTTGGGTTTACAGGTCGTGTCCAAAATTGACAGCTCTACTAGCATCAATAGAAGTTTCAACTAATTTTCTCCTTCCTTTATACAATGAGGGAATCTTGTCTTTAGCTTTAGAAATCCTGGTGATTCTGCGTGGAGTACTTTCGCCTATACCCGATCCCATGTCGATAAAGGTCAAATGAGATTTACGATTGTTAACTCTTTTTGTTGAGAATGGTTTAGTTAACCAAACAGATTGGTCAGGATATGTAGAAGACTGGGAAATGGGGCTTGGTTTAGAAGGGATTTGTTATTTGTTAGATGAGTAAACCTTACTGTATTCAGAAGATTGATTCTCAACCACTTCACCTGGTGAAGTTGGTAATCCAGCATCGATTCTAGCATGCCTTTTTTTATTTTTCCAACTTGGATAAATTAAGCAAACCTCCTTTGACTAATACATTCCTGACTGTAAATATACAAACATTATGTAGTATTAGAAAAATTTATTTTTGCGATGAACAAGGAACAAAAAAAAGGTAAATTTTACATTTAGAAATTTGATTATTTCTCTATCTAAAGTTTTAGACTAAGTCTTTCTCACTCTAGAAATAACAACAGTAAAATATTTACCATTATAAAGGTAGGGAATAAGAACTTGAGTGTTTTTACTAGGGAAAAGGAACCGTCAATAATAAAAATAGGCTATTAAATGTAGCTCATTTCTTCTTTCATGTAAACATGATTACCTAGAGTGAAATCGATCAGTAGGTCCAATAACTACTTGACATGTATCTTGAAAAATGGACTATATTAAAGTTGCAAACTTTAATAAATAACTACTTTAAGCATATCCTTCGGAGGGGGTTCAGAAATTATTTCCTGTATTAGCTCTCCCAAAGTACTTCTAAGAGAGCTAAGGGGGCTAGATGATAGGGTTGGATTTTGTTGGAGGCTAAAACGGCAAGAGGGTCGGATTTTTCTTAGAGGAGTAATTTAGACCTATAAACTAAATCATGATGAGTAAGAAATATGCCTAGTGACTCAGCTAAGTGCCTACTTTACTTACTTTTGTGTCTGGGGGCTTATAAGGCTGATCCGGTTAAACGACCCGATTTGAATGGCCCATCGAACCAAAAAGATTATAAATAGCTCGACACACAACATTAAATGAGTTCGAATTTTCTCTTTCGAAATATTAAAGGCAAGCATCGTAACTCTCTCTCCTCTCTCTATGCATAGTTTAATACTACACGACTTAAATATCTTCCAAAACTACCATCCAATTAGTTTTTACCAACACCAGATTCTTTAAAGCTTATTAAAAACTACGATACAACCAACATTTTATAAATGCAATTGACCCTCAATCGTTATCATCAATACGATGCATGAGGATCTATCTTTAGACATATCGGTAATAATCACAACGAGTAATGACAAACCATTTAAAAACACTCAAGTGGCTTTATTTTTCCAGATTGTTGGCATAAATTAAAACTTCTCAGTGTCTTTCCCCCCTTAGGCTAACGAGCATGTTGATTTAACATATAAAAATATGCTCGAGGCGATACGTAGAAGAGTCTTATAATAAACGACCCTGAACCTTACAAAAAGTTATCTGATCATGTTATGGAATGAAGACGTTCTTTTTCTATAAAATAAATATTTAAAAAAAACCCTGCATATACAAAATTATATCAGTCTAATACAAAGTTAATTGCTTCAAAAGGGCATTATCTAATCTTCAAGATAAGGTTAAATGTTTTTTGCAACATACAAACTATCCGAATAATGTCATACTCATCTCAAACTTAGAGACAATTTGTAAAAACTTAATTAAATTACATGAACATTTTTTTAATGTATAATAAATAACGAGTTAATATATATATATATATATATATATATATATATATATATAAATAACATGCCACCAGAAAATATAATGTGAACAAAATTTAAAATATTTAACATATTTGAATTTTTCAATGTGGGCCTTAAGTTACTTGGACCTTTTATTAAAGTTTTTTTTTATGTTCTAGTGTTAAAGATGGGCGGAAACCTAAATTTCAAACGGGATGACTATACATTTTCTCTTCTTTTTTGGTTACTTTTCAGACTCACTAGCTCTATCTAAGTTTTTATACCACATTTCTTTCTGTCTATTCTGTTGAGAGTTGTTTCAGTTCCTACATTTGGATCAAATTATACATCATCAGTAATATTTGGGTCCATTTATGCACCATTAGTAACATCAACCTCTACAACATCTCGTACATTAATTTGTACACTATTAAAAACATCAATATGTACACCATCATTATCATTAAATTGTAAATCATCCCCATCATCCTTTATACTTTCCTTTACACCATTAATAGCATAAGTCCGTACACCATCATTGACATTAACTTGTACATCATCCCCATCACTCTCTAAACTATCGCGTACGCCATCATTAACATCAATTGGTATACTAGCATTGGGATCAACCTGTACAACATCCTCGTTTATTCTTTTCTATAGACGGTCATTAACACCAACCTTTACACCATTAGTAACATAAACTACACAATCATTGTCACCCTCTATATTTTCGACCATTATCACCGCAAAAATCCTCCAAAAAACCACTTATAGACTCTGCTACAACGATACTGCTACTTCTTTTAACATCAACAATAAGAATTATACTTTTATTTCTTAGTTTAGTATGCGATACAATTTCTAAGGGTGGATTTTTTTTTGAATATATGTTGACTAACCTACCACTACCAAACTTTGTGATTAACTCATACCAGTCCACATCTGCCTTTATTAGACTAATAGAATTGCATGAACCCGACAATGAGTAAGGGAAAACAAAATACCCTCCGGGTACCTACTTCTGTAAGGGCATGTATGGTATGTAGTTTGAAGATAGAAAATTTATCTGGGTTTATGAAATCGATGATTGTTGGTTTTCCCCCTTTGTACTTTGTTTTCTTCCCCAATAATTTCCCATCGTAGTGGTAATTGACGATAAAAAATCCTTATTTAAGCATGAAGTATATAAAACAAATCTATCAAATCAAACTACATACTAAGACAAAACTATAAATATTGTGCCTTTTACTTACCCTTGTAATAATGTTATACCATCGTGAAATTAAATTTTGTGCATAAGAGAGTCGTAGAGGCGGTGTAAACAGAATTGTGAAGACACGAAAGAAGAATGATGGCTTTTAGGTTTCTCGAATTAGGAATTTGGTGGTTATCAGATTAGAAATCAAGGGTTTAGGATTTCTGATTTCGGTATTGGGTCTCATTTGTATTTGGGTATTGTGTCTGATTTAGGTAAGTAAGATGGGCTTGGATAATTGAGTTTTATCTTTTTAACCTGGTCCAATCCAATAAATCTATAAAAAAAAATAAAAGTTAAAATTAGGGTAATTTTAAATAATAATATTAGATGGTAAAATATAAATGGATGCTCACTCGACAAATGACTAGACATTTCTAATGATATTATCAGAAAGTTTTTTAGAGACCAATAACGACAAAAGATAACAATATTTTGGCTGCCACGTTTTTACTTCTCAATAATACTTACATGTGGGAGAGACTAATAATACATATTTTAAGACGTATGAGATAAAAATGTAAACATAAAAAACTAGTCACAAAAAAAACTAGTCCATACAAAAACGAAATACAGCGGCCTCGGTAACATATTTGAATTTCTTCACACGGGCTTTAAATTAGTTAGGCGTATTATTAAATCTCTTATATGTTCTGGGTTTAAAGATAGTCTGGAGCCTAATTTAGGGCCTACGGTGACTATAAATTTTCTCTTCCTTCTTGGTTATTCTTCGGAGTCGCCAGCTCTATCAAGGGTTCTAAACCACTGTTCCCTTAAGTTTGGCGACTGCCTTTCGAATCATAATCTAAAACTTATGCATGTCTGCACTTGCTTCGTATACTTACTGTGTTGAAGGGTGTGTAGTTTGTAGTATGTGCATAGTTGTATGGGTTGGGATTATACACATCGTCGTCATGTTGTGTTGTAGTACGTTCTACTGTGTGTATTATCTAGTGAATATTGTTTGCGTGTGCTTGCATTGAATATCTATTTTGTAATGTTGTGCTATGATGTGTGTTGTATCATACAGGGCTATACTGAAATTCTCATATATATATATAGACCACAAAAGATCTTTATCAAATATATAACAAAAATTTATAACACAGAGGAACCAAGTAGCAATCACATACCCTTAAGGACTTAAAACAACACATAAACCAAACCTACAAACTTTAAAATAAACATAGTGAGTTATCTATTTGGGTTGATCTCACACTCAAACTAGGCCACAAATATATCAGCCCCACCTTGGTACAAATCCATGCTCTTTGTTACCTCTATGATTCCCCCAATTACTAGTTGTTTGATTATCATCTTGCTGAAACTTTGAGTTGTTGTTACCGTATGCATACATCGTATGATACCCTCCATTCCATGATCCTGAATTATCACCGTATCTTTGAACCGGACCATAATTTCCCCATTTCTTCCCACCCACCTGTTATCTCCAACACTTACAGATTGCGAAACACTATTTTGGTTCCAAGAATTGTCTCATCCTTTGTCTCTGACACCTACAGATTGCAGAGCATTATTCTGATTCTGAGAATTTCCCCACCCTCTACTTAACTCCTGTTTTATTCCCCAAGAGTAATTTCCTTGCCTTGTACCCATCTCATGTTTTGTTCCCCATGAGGGAGTTCCTCACCCTTTATTTGACATCAATGTCTCGTCGTCCTGTTTTTTTCGCCAGGAATCATCCCACCCGCTATCAATCTTTTCTAATTCTTCCAGTTTTGAGGAATCACCCCACCTATTATCATCACCCCAACCATTATCATCCTTATATTCGTTTACATTACCCATAGTTTTTAATTATTCCAGCCGAAGACCAATAGCAAACAATTTAGGCTGGCTATTTTCACAAGGATTAGTATCGACTGGAGGAACATATGTCAAGTTTTTAGTTTGATTCTTTTGATGCTATTCATCCTCACTTTCTTCGAACATTTCCTTCTCTATGTCCTCCACAAGTTCCAATTTAATTTCATCAATATACATATCCGGATCAGGAAGAGGAATGTCGAATGTATTGTTCTTTGTCTTTGCCCGAAAGCGTTATTTTGCGGTTCTAAAAGCCTCCTCTGCTGCTGAATCATTCCATTTCATTATATCTCTCTGGCACGTGTACTTTGACGCCTCAATCACCTTGCGACACAGTATTCTTCCTATCGCATGACATAAAAAAAAATTCTCATTATGACACCCCACAATCACGTTCATCTGCATCACAGTCGTAAGGTCGTGCTGGTGGGTACCGATAAGTTGTCTATTGATTGTAATTATATCCACGAGAAGGTTGATATCTCCAGTTCCCAAGCTTTGAAGAAAAAAGAATTTTTAGAATTGACTTGTTTATGATTATGATTATGTTTATATTTATGTTTTGTTTTTGCAGAAAGCCAAAAATTCGAATTTTTTTAACTTTTTTCTTAGTACTACTGGTAAAATGAACGTTGCGCAGCAAAAGATGAAATCTCATAGGAATCATTTATATAGAAATGAATATATCGGATACTAGCATTTCACAATCCAAATTATCCAAAAATATCTTTCACCATGGTTATTTTTATCTTTAAATGTATCTTTTTCATTGTATATCGAATACCGGTGATATAAAAAACTCCAAAAATAACCAAACAATTTATCTAGTTATAATGAATAAGATACATTAGAAAAAGAACTGAACAACTTATATGGGAATATAGGATACTAGCATTTCACTTTTTCATGATGATTCTTTTCTCATTTGTCGAAACAACTTATATCAAGTTGTTTGGAATTGAAAACTAAATTATATTTTTAGAAATATTGGTTTGATCGGCATTCTTGTTTTTTTTAATAAAAAATAACTTATATTATTAAAGGACTGAAAATGGAGTTTTACAATATAACATGCCCTTAATGAGATAAAGCCAAATTACAATGATTCGGGATTGAAAGTCAAAATTGGCAAAGTACCAATTCAACCCCAACCCTAACCCTAAACACAAAATTAAACTCGATAGAAGGCCAACAGCCTCATCTTCTACAAAAACATAATTTGAACAACCTCCAAGCTCGAAATCACAAACTTCCAATGCTCGATCAAAACCAAAATCGACAGCAACAATTCACCCCGATTAGTAACTCCAACTTTCAAACAACATCTCCCTGCTTCAGAAGCCCTCCAAACCCGAGAAGAACATCTTCATTCTCTTCGACTCCCCAACCTACAAAAGAAAAAATTGAAGCCAGATCTCAGAAAATCTAAGTTAAGTAACCCAAACCTAGCTCTTCAAGAAGGAGAATTGCATTCAACTCAGGAGGGATACTAAAATTAACAAAGGAAGGCTTCTGGATACATTTAAGAGTCCATCTGGCCAGCCAATCGGCGGCCTGATTCTGGACTCGAGAAATATATCTGATAATCATCGAAGAAGCAAAGGCAGATCGGCAGATTTTGATGACCGGATTAAGGTACCAAAGAGAAACGCCAGCAAAGATGAAGTTCACCAGAATCTGACAGTCAGATTCAATATCGACAAGGAACCATTGGTTTTGCTTACATATGAGCAAACCATCCAAGAGAGCGCGAGTTTCAGCCAAAAGGGGAGACATTTTCCCGTAGGTGTTGCCAAAACACTACAAGACCTCTCCTAAATGATTCCTGAAGATACCAGCTCCCCAAGCCTCGCCGTTTCTCAGAACAGAAGCATCGATGTTAAGCTTAATACGACCTTCAATCGGAGGCTTCCAGGTAATATAAATACGCTTAGCACTAGAAATTTGACAACCTATAAGCAGACTAGCATTTCTAGTGTTAGACCAATTCTTTTTAGATAGAATAGAAGCATTTAAGGATAAGATGATTCGATCAATATAGTTGATAGAAGAGTTAAAATTAAAAGATACTCTCTTAAACTTAGAGATGTTTCGATTATGCCAAATAGTCCAGCAGATAATCATAGGCATAAGATGGGTAATGTGAGCCTTGCTTCTACTAAAGTCATGCCATGTTTTAATTACATGAGTTAGAACCATGCATCTTCTGACTTTGATCCTGAAAATGAGACTGTAATGGTTCCAGATTTGCCAAGCCTGAATGCAGTTGACAAAAACATGAGTTGTGTCTTCACTATTTATGCAAAATTGACATTTCGAAACCAATTGTACATGTCTCTTTTGAAGAACAGAATCTATAGAAATAAAATTCTTAATAACTTTCCAGAGAAGAAATGAAAACTTCTTGGGAATAATATGACTCCAAATGTTTTTGAAAAGCCTAGAAAAATTGGATTTGTGTCTGATCGTATTCCAAGTTTTCTTGGTGTCAAAAGTTGTATCATTTGAGCAGCTCCATAACATTATATCCTTCTTAGAACTATCCAACTTAAACTTATTAATGTTGTTCCATCTTTCAGGAGAAATAAAAGGAACCATAGAAGCAGCATCCCATCAACCATTCTTCCAAAAGGAGTTCACTTTTTCCTCCATGTAATTTACATCATTTTGACCATCATAAATAGGCTTGTAATCGTGCCAGTTATCCCTCCAATAGTCCATCTCTCCGTTACCCAAGACCTGTCTGATATGGTTCTCAGCATCCTTCTTAATGCTAACTAATTTTCTCCAAACATGAGACCTAGACCTGTTGAAGTTAGTATACAGAGGGTGAGTGTTCTTAGAATAAGTAATATGCATCATCTTAACCCAAATTGATTCGTTTTTCCTAAAAGAGAACCACAACTTTAAAGAAGAAACATACTGGATATCAGAAATACTTCTGATATTGAGGCCACCCTCCTCGAAGGGTTTACAGATTAGCTTCCAACTAGCCCAATGAATAGTAGGCTCGTTAAGCTTAGATCTCCACATGCACTTATTAAGCATTTTCTCAATCTTATTAATGATACTTTTAGGCAACATACTACTTTGTAACCAATAATTAGGATAAGACATAAGCACATTAGTGATTAACACTAATCTGCCCCCAAAAGATAAGTACTTCAAATCCCACTCAGAAAGCTTATCATTAATTTTATCGATGATCTTAATGAAATTGCAGGCCTTGTTGCTGTTGTTCAGAATGTTGCCAATATAATGCGTAGGCAGATTCTCCACTTTATAGCCAGTTTGAGTCTCCAAGCTGTTTATCCTGGTCTGATGAAGAGAAGAAGAAGTGATCAACTTAGTCTTCTGCTTGTTTATCATCTGCCCTGAAACAAGCTGGTACTTATCCAGAAAGACACTCAAATTGTTAATAGAGTCATATAAACTGTTTGTAAAAATAAGGATGTCGTTTGCGAAAGCCAGACAAGGCATTAACATCTTAGATCTTGTATTATAAGACATTATATTATTAATGTTAAACAGGCTATACATTCCTCTTATCAAAACTTCTTCACCGATTATAAACAAACTAGGAGACAACGGATCACCCTGTCTCAAGCCACGTCTAGTTTTAAAATAACCAAACGTACCACAATTTATCAGAATAGAAATACTGACACTACTAATTAACCTATTAATAAGACTTAAAAAATTATTAGAGAAACCAAACTTAAAAAGAACTTTATAAATAAAAGGAAAAGCCATCTTATCAAACGCTTTCGATATATCGAGCTGAATCAGAACGTTGCCAGTCCTAGGCTTCCTCTTGATATCATAAATCATCTCCTTGGCCACCAAAATGTTATCATGAATACAACGCCCTTTAACGAATGCCCCTTGAAAACTAGAAACTGGTGCAGTTTATTTCTATCTGAGGGTAAGTTTGTAATTTTTGTTCAGAGTTTGTGGAAGTTTGCAAGTATTTAATATTTAAGTAGAGAGAGTAGATGGAGAATTAAGCAACCTGGTTGTATTTAATTTTCATTACCTTCATTTAATGTTGGTGGTTGGGTATTTATATCCTTACATCTGGGCCTTATGGGCTTTCGGGTTATGTTTAATGGACCCGGGTC
This sequence comes from Limnanthes douglasii subsp. nivea, assembly GCA_036936605.1. Taxonomy (NCBI): domain Eukaryota; kingdom Viridiplantae; phylum Streptophyta; class Magnoliopsida; order Brassicales; family Limnanthaceae; genus Limnanthes; species Limnanthes douglasii. Next base: position 197,469,657 of record JAUPFV010000002.1, on the reverse strand, counting down.
AAGTTTAAGGACCCATGAGCTCTTAGTAGGAGAGCAAGCAGCTTAGTCAAGAAGTGATTAGGTTTTTATGTACTTTAGTCCTTGTTCGAACAGTCCAATGGATGAGGTGACCGAACAGCCCTATCCGGTTTGGTGATCTTAGTCCGAACTGTCCCTGTCCGGAGAGGTAACAACATTCAGACTCATCAGGAGCCCCTTTTTTAGGTGTTTCTTCAAATACCTTTGTCAAAAACCTGAAAAACAGTCCAATGTCAGTGGCAGTTTTACCTGGACAGGTCTTTCGAATTGTGTTATGGCTTTATCCGGACTGAAAAAACTCTGTGAATCTAAACGGTTTCTTGCCAAAGTTCATGGGACACGTATCACTCTCTGGCTGGTTGTTTCAGCCATTTTTTCACCTTGAATTTCGCACCCACCTTCTTTGAAAAGCAACCTCTTCATTAATGAAGGTGACATCAGCGCCGTCTTTTAATCATTACTAATCTTTTCGAATTCTCTTAGGAATCAAGACTTCCTTTTGAGGTTTACTATAATTGAGATACTTTTCTACTGTTTTACTATCACTTTCATTTTCACTCTGCAAATCTTCAAAGCTTTCTCTCTCAAAAACAAATTCTTACTTAGGTTGTTTATGTTAACGGCTAGGAACGCTCTGATCAAAGGCGGGTGACTCAATCTATCTGAATTAGAAAAAGCGCAAAAAATCGAAAGGGAAAGGCGCATTGCAGCAGGCTTACCCACTTCTCCCATCAACAAACCAGCAATCTCAGCCGCAGAGTCAGACCAGGGTTCTTCCTCCACAAAGGGTGTCAAACCGAAGAGATTGTTTCAGACCAGTCTCTCCCCTATCATCTTAGGTTCTTCGGTTCAAGAGTCGGAACCCGCCGTTGAACCAAGTTTAACAGTTACCAGCTTTAAAAAACCCTCCCCATTCTTAGCTATGGGGTCAGATGCTGAAACCTCTCCTCACAAGCTAGTTGATCGAAGAAAAGGTCGGCTGGTCAAAGGACATGCTTCTAAGGGCACCCCTTCGAAATCAGGTGTCAATGACAGTAGGACTGGGTCAGAAGTACCCATTAGAGCACCCAGGGACAGGCTGTCCGGTCCGGAGGGTACTGGCTCAAGTCCCAGAAGAGAAACGTCTACATCAGAGCCCCAACCGGAGGCTAGGAACCAGGAGAGTACTGAAGCTCATCAGTCTGGAAGTCAGGTTGAACCGACTCCAAACCTTGCCCTCACAACAACAACTGAAAACCCCTCCTCAATAATGGAAGAGATAATGGAGGACTCTATCGAAGAGGCTCCATTTGAGTCCGAACCTTCCGGACAGACCGGTGGTGCTGTTGCTGCTCAGAAGGATAAAAGCAAGGAGAAGTTGTGCTTAAGGCATCCGGATCTGCCGGAGTGTCTCGAAGGAAAAGTAGGACCTTGTTTCCACAAGGTCAATGTTAAATCCCTCCTTGCTTTGCAAAAGATCAATTACGCTTTCATCCATACAGCTGAGTTGGGCCGGATGCGTACGAAGTGGGGGATTCCAGAGAATGTGAAGATAAGGATCCCCATAGACCCCGAAACCCCAATGGATTGCAAACTCAGTGAAATAGTCATCTTCACTGAGCTCTTTACTGGGGTTTAAGGTTCCCCTTGGATCCGGAAATAGTTAAATATTTCCATCCTATCAAGCTCTGTCCCAGTCAACTAAGCCCCAACGCCTGGTACACACTTATGGCCTGCATCATGGCGTCTTGGCTCTCCGGGATTCCTCTACCAATGGAGGAATTCGCTGCTGTGGCCAATCGCTGCAGGAACCCTCACATGCCCTTCTATCACTTCAACATGGGTGATAATTACAAAGAAGTGGATGATCTACTTGAGTCGGAGAGAAACTGGAGGACTCAATACCTGTTCGTAAGTGGTGCTTGGGAAAACGGAAGCAAAATCAAAGTCGGAGTCAATCCAAGTCTCCTCACCAGCAGATGGAGAAGTGATCGTAAGGCTCCAACTTTATATTCTTAACTTTTTTTTATTGAATTTGCTTAAGCTAACTGGTCTTGTCTTTTATTCTTCACAAAACTGCCCAAAGACTTCAATGACTACCTAAAGTCCGGGCAGACCACTTGCACCAAGATCAACATTTGGGCTGCTGAGAAATGGGTGAATCGGTTTCACGATGCTTTCACAGCAGGCAACTTTGCAAGGTCCCACCTCTGGAACACTACTGGTCGGAGGGATTTGACTTGGGAAGAACTCACCAATCCACCCCCTCCAGATGTAGTCCTCAAGAGAACATACAAACCGGACAGGTCACTTTACCTGCCAGGCCGGGCCAAGGCTCCGAGTAAGATGAAAGGCAAGAAGAAGAAAGGCAAGAAGGTGGTAGGTGAAACTGACCCTGCTGGGGTGGAGGAGGCTGTTCCAACAAATCCGGAGGGGCCAGCCCCAAGCCAGATCGATGCTGCTCTCTTAGAAGTGGTAGAGCTGGAGAGTGTTAGGGAAGAGGTTCAATCCCCAAAACCCCCAAGGGCTCCCAAAAGAGACCGAAAACGGGGAGCTGAAAGCAAGGACAGGGAGGCTAAGAAGAAAAAGACCTCCAAGGGTGACGAACTTTCTCTCCGGGCTCCGGAGCCTCTCCTCCCTGTTGATCCTACTGACCCAACACAAGCAGAGGAGATCCGAAGTGATTTTCAGACCGACGAGGTTGGAGGAGGAAACCTTAGCATTGATGGGGTCGACATCACCGGCCTTGATGGACTCGGTGACTATTTTGCCAACCTCCCCAGAGACGATTTAGCTGGGCCTTACCTCCCTCCGAGTACTTCGAACACTGTTACTTTTAATGGTAAGACTTTTACTGTTTCAAGTGAAATGGATATTGTAGCCCACTCTATATTAAGTAGTGTTCAGCCAGTGCTTGTGTTGGAGAAGCAAGTTCGAAGTCAGGCAGATACCATCAAAGAGCTCAGGTCTGACAAAGAGAGACTGTCCGATGGCCTTCTCACTGCCAATCAACATGCTGACATTCTAAAGGGAGAAAACGAGGAGATGAAGAAGAGCCAAGAGGGGTGGATCATAAAGGTTGCCACTTCGGAAGATACTATCAAAGAGCTCCGGGAGAAGCTATCCGAATTGGAGAAAGATCTTGCCTCTTCGAAAGAGGAGGCAAAAGCCAAGGATCAAATCATTCATAACTTGACGAGTGACAAAATTGCACTCGAGAACACAGTGTCCAAGGCCGCAGAGGAGAAACCTGTTCTGTTAAGAGAGCAGGATGCCAAAATTCAGGCCAAGATCGATGCTTACGCTAACAACGTAACAAACACTCAAGAGGAAATGTATGCCAAGGTGAAATCAGACATGGTCCTGCTCTTCCATGAAAAGTTCCCGAAGAGGAACCTGGGAGATTTGTGGCTTCATGTAGAGTACGAAGACCTTCCTTTTCACACCATGGCTGATGGAGACTTGCATGATTATTCCAGTGCTTCCTCCTCTGACGAAGAAGAAGAAAATGTCGGGGAGGGTCCTCTCGAAGAGAAAGACGATCCCAAGGGGAAGAAGAAGATAAGTGAGGCTGAGCCATCTTCAAAGGCTCAGTCTTAAATTATGAATTATCTTTTCACTTTTATGTTATCTAAACTAAAGTCCTTGGAAGGCCAATGAATTCTTTTTGTTATTGTGTCCGGTATCTGACCGGATAGATCCTTTGCTTTCTTTGAAAATTTAAAAGTCCTTGGAAGGCCAAGACACTTAAGTTATTTTAATGAACATCTTTGTTTTGCACAATTCTCGCATCCTTTCATAGTTTGTTTCAATTCTGGTGGCTAGTGTTTAAATAGCCCTTAGTTATTTCATAAGCATTCTAAAGTGAGAGTGTTTAAATTCTCTGATGACAAATATTTAAGTAGTCATGAATCCCTTAATTCAATCCGGATAGTGTGACAAAAAACAAAGTAAAAACACTTCGATTTTTTTTAAGAAGGCATCAAAATTTATTAAAAAGCCCGGACACCTCATTAAAACCTCCCTGTGCCACCACGGTAGGAAAGAGTATGCCCCCAAATATTTACATGGATTTTTAAATAAGTAAATATTTACACAGCTTTTATTCAAAGTACATTCGGAGATGCTCAATATTCCAAGGGTGATTTAAAACCCTTCCATCCTTGTCTTCGAGCCAATACGTTTAGGTTTAAGCCTTTCAATGACCATATAAGGTCCTTCCCAAGTTAGGGCCAGTTTTCCGATGAGCTTTTCTTTAGTGTGTAAGAAGACTTTCCTCAATAATTTGTCCCCTGGCTGGAAATCTCTTCTTTTAACCCTAGAAGCAAACCTGCTTCTCATCAAACCTTGATAGTGTGCAGCTCTAAGGTGAGCCTTTACTCGTCTTTCCTCTATTAGGTCAAGCTGGCCTCTGACTGCCACTTCATTTGCGTGTTCGGATAAGTCGTGAACCCGAAATGAAGGGAGAGTTGCTTCTATGGGGGCTATTGCATCCATCCCATAGACCAAGGCAAAGGGTGACTCTTGTGTTGCAGCCCCAGGTGTAGTCCGGTAGGCCCACAAGACCTCTTGTAAATAACTAGGCCACTTCCCAGCAGCCCCTTCCAAATTCTTCTTCAAACCGGACAGTATAGTTCTGTTAGCCACTTCAACCTGTCCATTTGCTTGTGGGTGGAAAGGTGAAGAGAAACAATGTTGTATACCCCTTGAGGCACATAAACTCTCCATTTCCCTATTGTCGAACTGTGGCCCATTGTCTGTTGTTATTTTTTGTGGAACACCAAATCTACAACAGATGTTGGATAAAATGAATTTTATGACATCTTTTGATATTGTTCCTGCCAGGGGGCTGCTTCAATCCACTTCGAAAAGTAATCTATAGCAACAATTATAGTTTTGCGCCCTCTGGACGCCATAGGGAGAGGGCCCACTAAATCCAACCCCCATCGAGCAAAAGGTATAGGCTCAGAAATCGACTCTAAAAGGATGGCTGGGACATGAATTTCATTGCTATATTTTTGGCATGTATCACACCTTCTTACCAGCTCCTTAGCATCTTGCATTATAGAGGGCCAATAATAGCCAACCAGTAAAACTCTCCGTGTTAGAGCCCTGAATCCACAGTGAGCTGATCCCTCACCATCATGCAATTCGGAGAGGACTACTTGAGACTCATCATCCCCCAAACATCGCAAAAGAGGTTTACTGTAAGACTTATTATACAGAACGTCTCTTAGTATGATAAAACCACGAGCTTTGTGCTTCATTTTTCTTGCTAGTGTTTTATCCGGAGGCCGGATGCCATCGGAGAGATACTGCAGGAGAGGAAATCTCCAGTCTTGTGGTTGTTTCATCTGTACTTCGAAAATTTCTTCCTCTTTACCGATGTTATGTTGAATGGAAGGGCTTTCCAGCACATGGATCCAAGGATATGACTCAGTGTAGGCTATGGTTGCCAGTGAATCTGCTAGTTCATTCTCTGCCCGGGGTATATGCTCATAAACAATGCTTTTGAACTTAAGAGCCTCATTTTTAAGAAGAAGCAAGTACTTCACTAGTTGCTCCTTTTTTGCCTCAGATTGACCTTGTGCATGGTGGATAAGAAGTTGAGAGTCGCTCATCAGCTTGACCCTTTTGGCCCCACATATACAAGCTAACTTTAAACCAGCTATAGCTGCTTCGTATTCGGATTCATTGTTAGAAGCCCTGAAAGCAAAACATATAGCCTGGTACATTCTATCACCATACGGAGAAGTCAAACACACCCCTGCACCACATCCCATAGTACTGGACCCACCATCCGTCCGGATGACCCAGACCTTTTTGTCTTTCATCTCAGTGGTCTGCTCCGAATCCCTATCAGAGTGGAATTCAACTAAAAAGTCAGCCACAGCTTGAGCTTTGACTGCTGTTCGAGGAGCAAAATCAATATCGAAGTCCTCAAATTCCACTGACCACTTAGTCATTCTACTTGAAATGTCTGCCTTTTGGAGAACATTCTTCAAGGGAAAAGATGTCCGGACGACAATAGGATGAGCCTGGAAATAAGGCCTCATCTTCCTGGCAGCAATCACCAAGGCCAACGCTAACTTTTCGAGTTTCAAATAACGCTTTTCTGCATCTATCAAGCTCTTGTTGATGTAGTACACTGGATGAGGGTAATTATCTACCTCTCTTACCAATACAGCACTGATGGCACAACTTGAAACTGCCAAGTATACGAAGAGTGTTTCTTCATCAACAGGTTTAAATAAAGTCTTAGGGGAGGACAAATGTTTCTTAATTTCATTGAAGGCCTCATCGCACTGTGGAGTCTAGTCGAATCCCTTTGCACCCTTTAGAGTTTGGAAAAACGGGGCACATCTGTCCGAAGATCTTGAGATGAATCGATTTAAAGCAGCCAACCTCCCCGTCAACCGTTGTACTTCTTTAACATTCCGAGGAGGCTCCATTTGGAATAGAGCATTAAGTTGGTCCGGGTCGGGCTGTATCCCTTGCTCACTTATTATGTAACCCAAGAACTTCCCGGATTGTACTCCGAACACACATTTTCTGGATTTAGCTTCAAATTCACTTTTACCAAGTTGGCAAAAGTTTCTTGGAGGTCTGCTAAGTGTAGCTGCTCATCCACACTTTTCACCATCATGTCGTCAATGTATACCTCCATATTTCTTCCAATTTGATCAGCAAAGGCTTTGTTTACCAATCTCTGATAAGTAGCCCCAACATTTTTCAATCCGAATGGCATCACCTTGTAGCAATGAAGACCCATGTCAGTGACAAACGTGGTATGCTCCTGATCCTTCGGGTCTACTTGAATTTGATTGTACCCGGAGAAAGCATCCATAAAGGAAAGTAATTTATTCCCAGAAGTGGAGTCTACTAGCTGATCAATCCGGGGGACCGGATATAAATCTTTTGGGCAAGCCCTATTGAGATCTGTGAAGTCAATGCACAAACGCCACTTGCCATTTTTCTTTTTCACCAAGACCGGGTTGGCAGTCCATAAAGGATATTGAGACTCCTTTATATGCCCTATTTTTGTGAGCCCGTCAACTTCTTGAATAATAACATCAGCCTTTTCCTTGGAAAAAACCCTTCTCTTTTGTACCACAGGTGCTATGTCTCTCCGGATGGATAGGTGATGTGATATAATGTCTGCTGGAACCCCTGTTACATCAGCATTACACCAAGCAAAAACATGCTGAAGATCTTTTAAAAACTTCAACATTCTATTCTTCAGTTCGGACGACATTTTGGACCTTATCTTAACACTTTTTCCTTCTTCTAAAGAATGCGTTTCAACTTCTTCAACTGGAATCAACACTCCATGGGTCTCTCTGGGGTCATCAATTTCACCCTTTCCCCCAGAAAGCCCCTCAAATTGCTATTCTTCGTTGATACGAACTGCCCCCAACGTTCGTGGAGCCAGCGATGTAGCATAACACTCTCTTGCAACCTTTTGACTGCTTCGGACAACTCCCACTTGTCCTTGAACAACATATTTCAAACATTGGTGGACTGTAGAGGCCACTGCATGCATCCTAGAGAGCCAAGACCTCCCTAAAATAGCATTATAATAAGTGGGACAATCCACCACAATAAAAAGTATCATGACCATCTTCTTAAAAGGGCCCTTGCCCAACAAAACTTCTTCTTCGAACTCCCCGATCACATCTGCTGAGCTCCTAGTGAAGCCCACAATTGATTTGTCCGAACGCTGAATTACGGCTGGATTTTTCATCTTTTTGTAAGTGGTTAAGAAGAGGATATTGGCTGAGCTTTCAGTATTCACCAAGATTCGTCTTATGTCATTGCCCCCAATGGATGCTACTATGACAACAACATCTTCATGAGGGCCAGCTATATCTCTTAAGTCATCTTCATCGAAAACAATGAAGGGGAATGGAATTTGTGACTAATAGGAGGTCATACCCCCTTCTAGCTGGGTGGCTAAAGTATGAACATGCCTCTTCCTCGAAGAAGTAGTAGGAGCTGTCATAGTATCCCCTCCGAAAATGGTAAGTGACTCAAAAAACTTAATGAGCCCGGAGACAGTTTTATAATGTTCTTCAATGGCACCTACTCTATTTCGAGTTGGATCGGGATCCAAGTATTCGGATTCTACATCAAATATTTCGATTATTACCATTGCCCCCTCCGGAGCAGCATTGCTCGGACCAACCCGGTGAGTATTGTCATGCCTATTTCCTCCTCTTCTTTTGACATACGCCCCCAGCTTTCCTTTTTCAATCAAGTTCTGAACCTCTTGTTTCAAGGCTATGCAATCGTCAGTGGTATGGCCAGTATCATTATAGTGCACTTCTTCCTTTGTTTTATCACAAATGGTGGCCATATTTTCTTTTCTTTCAATTCTGCAAACCACTCCGGTTGGACCCAAGGGCCCCTCTTATTTCTAGATTACTGACTCTGGGCAGGTGCAGCTGGCTGAGATTGAGCTTTGGCCCTGTTATGTGCCTGTCCGGTCTCCCTTGCTTTGTTCCCGGACTGATTTTGGTTAGGGTTTGGTGCAACCGGGGCAGACCTCACCTGCCTGTGCACCCTAGTTTTCTTTGTTTCATCAACATTGATCTGCTTTCCGACTTGATTCAGCAAACCTCCCCAAGTCATGGCTTTCTTTCTGGTCACCGAATCATCCAAATTTCCAGGGTTCAAGCCATGTCTCAAGGATGCTATTGCTACTTGCTCGAAGCAATCAGCCAATCCATTTTTGGTATTTACAAAACGACTTATGTAATCCTGTAAGGACTCGTTTGGTTCTTAGGCGCAATGGATTATTGTGTCCCCATTTCCTTTCAACTCTTTACTCCCAACAAACTGCCTTTGAAAGGCCACCCAAAAGGTATCAAATATTTTGATGCAGCCCTGAGGTAGGCTGTTATACCATTTCAGAGTACTCCCCGTAAAGGATTTGGAGAATTCTCTACAGAGTAACTTATCATCATCATCAAAGTTCATCATGAAGTTTTTAAATTGCTCCAAATGGTTTTCCGGATCAGTACTGCCATCGTACTTTTCCATTTTAGTGCTATCAAACCTCATAGGGAGGTTCCCGGACAAAATCTTGGAAGACAATGGAGATTGTCTCCAATTCCGGCCACGACTGAACACAGTATCCTCATTGGGAGTTGCAAAGATACCTGGTTCATCGTGGAAGGCAAAGGGATCCATCAGCATCCGGTATACATGTCTCCGGCTGTGAGATGATCCTTTGCCTATATTCTTCTTCAATTTCCCATGTCTATCCCTTTTCCTTGAATATTTCTTAATCAACTTTTGCTTCTTTTTGGATCGGCCCTCATCACTGCTGGAGGACTCTTCAACTCCTTCCTCATCCGAGGAGCTACCAAAAGACTCTGAGTCTGAGTCAGAACTCTCCACTGGCTTAGACCGGTGAGACTTTTTGGAACTTGCACGAGTCTTTTTGGAACTCACATGAGTCTTTGAAGGCTCATGTTCTCTAGGGTTATCGGTATGACGAGCAACTGATGCTTTTAACTTATCCTTCATGCCCATCTTAGCCTTTTCTGCCCTTAGAGCTTCTATCTCGCCCTTTAATCTATCACGCTCCTCGATGGTATACTCATCATTTTCACCCACCACTTCAAGCAAGGCTGATGGTACTTCCGGGGCGTCCGGATTCATTCGGACTGATTTTTCCTGTTGGTTTCGAATGCTTGATTCAGGCACCCTTCTTCTCCCACTGTGGTCGCCAATTTGGTGCGGTTTATTTCTATCTGAGGGTAAGTTTATAATTTTTATTTAGAGTTTGTGGAAGTTTGCAAATATTTAATATTTGAGTAGAGAGTAGAGGGAGAATTAAACAGCCTGGTTGTATTTAATTTTCATTACCTTCATTTAATGTTGGTGGTTGGGTATTTATATCCTTACATCTGGGCCTTATGGGCTTTCGGGTCATGTTTAATGGACCCGGGTCAAGTTTAAGGACCCATGAGCTCTTAGTAGGAGAGCAAGCAGCTTAGTCAAGAAGTGATTAGGTTTTTATGTACTTTAGTCCTTGTTCGAACAGTCCAATGGATGAGGTGACCGAACAGGCCTGTCCGGTTTGGTGATCTTAGTCCGAACTGTCCCTGTCCGGAGAGGTAACAACATTCGGACTCATCAGAAACAATCTTACGAAGCAGAAAAGCCAGCCTAGAATTAACAAGCTTATCAAAGATCCTATTTAACATGGTACACAACCCAATCGGTCTGTACTCATTCCAGGTAGTAGGATTCTTACTCTTAGGAATCAAACAGAGGCTAGTTGCAAAGATGCCCTTTGGCATATAATCACCCTTAATAAAAGCATTAAAATAGATGCAAAGGTCTTGCTTGATAATCCTCAAACAAAATCTGTTGAAATGAAGATTAAAGCCATCAACATCGGCTGCACTCCACCTTCATATAAGAAATAACACTCCAAATCTCTTCCTCAGTAATAGGCTTCAACAAAGCTATATTCTCATCATCAGAAATCAAAGAAGGAATCTCATTAAAAATGACATCATTCAAAAGCAGAGTCTCGTCCTCCTTACTATTATAAGACTCAGAAGAAAGAGCATCCTTAAAATACTTCTCAGCAGATAAACCAATACTCTCTTCATCATTCAACCAACAATTACCATCCTTAATACTTATGATCTTCCTCTTCCTTCTTTTCCTGTTTACAAAAGAATGAAACAGCTTGGTATTACGATCCCCATCCTGAAGTCAGTCATTATAACACTTTTGCTTCCAATAATCAGACTCCATCTTAAGCTTCTTAATGTATAAACTGTTGGCTTTATCCAACTCAGCCTTAGTATTAATGTTAAAGTTATTGGCAAGCGAATCCTCCAACTTCTTAACACAACATTCAGCATCTTTAAGACTATTGAAAATATTACCAAAGCTATTCGAATTCCAATCCTTCAAACAAGCTTTCAAACGCTTTAACTTCTGCCAAAAACGCTGATTAGGATAAGCAGCAATAGGAAACCTTCAATTAGTCTCAACAATACCAAAAAAAGACTCCTCATTCGACCACATATTCATGTACCTAAAACCCGTCTTATGATAATCATTAATAACATTTGCAGCTGTAATTAATAAAGGCGAATGATCAGAACATGTTCTGATCATATGATGAACTCTGGTACGATTAAAATCATCATTCCACTTGCTATTAACCAAAGCCCTGTCCAAACGCTTCCATCTCAATCCCCTATTCCAAGTGTATCGCGAACCACCATAGCCAACATCCTCTAAAGAACAATCAGCAATACAATCATTAAAATCTTCCATAGCGTTAACACACAAAGAAGTACACCCAATCTGATCATCGGAACTTGAAATAACGTTGAAATCTCCAACGACCATCCAAGCTTTCCTGGTTACAGAGATAAAATTAAGAAGACTCCAAAGAATCCTTCTATCATATCTATTACACTTAGCATAAACAATCGATAGGTTGAATTCTATCTCAGAATCAGTATTAGACACATCCAAGTGCAAACATTGGTCATGATCAATCAACAACTCAATCTTGATTTCCTCCTTCCAAAAACACCAAATTTTATTTGAGAGATTCGCAGAAAAATTGTTGAATCCAAGCTTAGCAATGATCTCATTAATCATCCCCACTCTCACAAGAGGCTCCTGTAAAACAAGAATTTTAATTTTGTTAGTATTAATCATGTCCTTTAACCTCAAAATGGTAGGATTATTGTTGATACCACGAAGGTTCCAACTAATTAGACTTATCATTATCAGAGTACGATTTTTTGCAATTGTCCTTAAAACGTAAGGACTTAACAATCTTTTGATTTGGTTTCTTTATTCTCTTATTTGTTTTCAGTTTTTTAAGCAAAATTTCTTTAAAAACAGGAGAAGACTGGTTCACGATTTGATCCTCAGGAGTACTACAGCCTGACATGCTTTTATCCTCATCATTTACTTCAAACTCAGAAGACACCCTCTGCAAGCAACCTTGATCAAGATTCTTAATAGCATCGATAATCTCTAACTCTTCATTATGTTCAAGATTACAACCATCATTTCTATTCCCAAAAATCGGATCATGACCCTGCCCAGATATCGAATTCATATCTATTTTGGAAGAGAAGACTTCCATTTCAGGACTAGTAAGGATATCATTCGCTTGAGAATCGACAACATTGTCCTTAGATGTGATAATAGATTTCAATTTCCTCTTGTAAATCTTGCTAACAAAATTAACATCAAGATTTCGAGACTCTGTGACACTTTCTTTTACAGAAACAGACTGTCCTTTTTCATCACCAGAAGCTTTTTCAGTAGACTTTTCTTTGATAACAATCTTTTTTACAATCCACATAATTATGCCCCAAATGATGACATTTGTGACAATAGAATGGAGCATTTTTGAAACTAACACCAACCCAACAACCTTCTTGATAACAATCTTTTTTACAATCCACAGCTTTCTTTTCAAAACTTTAGACACATCGATTTCAACCAGGGCATAACAAGCATTTCCCGAGACCCTATTAAAATTTGGAACCACGATTTGATGAACAAATCCCAAATAATCCGCTATATCCTTAACTATAGTTCTGTTGTACAAAAATTCTGGCAAATTTTCAAACCTCACCCAAAGCAGATTGATTGGGCATTCAAAACTCTTACTGTTTTCAGGACTTCATTTGATGATTCTCATTACCTTACCATCAACATTCCAAATACACTTAGACCAAATTCTATCTACATCTTCTAACAAACTAAATTCAACAAGAATCTGTCTTGAATCAATAGTAACATATGAAAATGAACCCTTGAATTTGAAAGACTCAAGAAAAGACTGAAACTTCTCACGTTTTGGAATACCCATACTAAACTTCCCTATAATTGTTGATCTTGATTTTTTTTGAAGAATTGACTTAGTTTGAGACGAATATTGGATCACGTTATGATCCTCATAAGTTCTAACGAAATCCGGCGAAAACGCTTGAGTCTTTGAAACCTTTTTCAAAACATCAGAATACGATTTCTTGATCGAAGAAGAGCTCTTCTCATCTTTACTATTAAGAGGAGGAAATTCATTAACGTTCATATCCATAGCCACAATCGGAACCTCGATGATGAGAAAACTCTAACAGAACCAAAAACAAATTAGATCTAAACAGGGACGAGAAATCCACCAAACCCAACAATCTCAAGAAGAAAAGCAATCCTTATGAAGAAAGAATACAGAAAACCGAAGGAGAAAAGAAGAAATCAACAAGGAGTTGATACTTCTTTTTCTTTTTTGCAGAGTAAAAACTGTTTTTTGGAGTCGATTCATTTTCCCCTCTCTCTACCCTAGTAGTTTAAAAATATAAAAATTACACTTCTAATCGATATTCTTGTTTTCAATTATATTTATATATAAAAATAAATAAAAGGCGGGCTTTAAATTAGTTGGGCCTATTTTTAAAAGCTCTTTATGGTGTGAGGCCTAATTTGGAGGCGTCGGTGACTATAAATTTGCTCCTCCTTCTCGGTTATTCTTCGGAGTCGCTAGGTCTATCAAGGGGTTCTAAACCACCTTTGGTTCTCTCGGTTGAGAAACTCATCTGGGAGAATGAGCTGAGGTTTGTTTGAAATGCTGTTCTTCTTTCTTCATTGAAGTTTTAGATTAAAATGGTTTCAGCTGCAACATCTCATCTCTTGATTTTAGTTTTTTGAAATTGTATGTGCAAATGACGGGATTTCTACTCTGGAATCTTACTTAAGCAGAGGCAAGCACAGTTGGATGCACAGTTGTAGATCTCCAAGTAAACGTCATAGATAAAGTCGGTAGACGTCGACGGACCTTCCGAGCTCCTCCGTTTACCGTCTGTCCCATATTCCATTACCTTATGGAGCAGCGTCGTTGCCTTTACCATTTGGGGGTGGCCATGGCACATACATGATACATTCCATTCAACTCGATTGATTAGCTTTTTCTTCTTTGTTTCAGTTGACGGGGGATTACAATCCAAATCCCTATCATTCGAAATTGGGGCAAATCCAATCAGTATTTGTAAATCCCAAGAGTAAACGTCAAAAATGGATGATTCTTGTTGATGTTGAGGGTTCTTCTCTGTCTCTGTTATTGAGAAGTTCCTCCATCGATGATGGGTTAGGTCTCATATTCCATCGCCTTGTATAGCAACGTTGTCGCCATTACTATTTGGGAATTGCCATGAGACATACATATATACTATTCTATTGAAATTCTTATCCTATGCGTATGCCTTTCCCAATGATGAAATCAGAAATTAAAAGAACACCATCTTTCGGGACTTAATGGTTTCTATGAAGCCTTGCTGATATTCTGTGATTCTGAGGTATCTCCAAAACTTAATTGGGTTTGTTAAACCCATCTTCACGCTCGTATCATCTCCGTCTACTGTATATTTACACCAAAGTGGCCGTGTTAATATCTGCTATAGGCTTGTCGGGATGGGTTCTGGTGCTGTCTTTCTTTGGATGGTATCTGTTCTTTATCATCGTTTTCTACTCATTATACTAATGTTAGTTTGAATGTTTGTAGAGATACCCCAATATTGTTCGTCGATGTTTCGGCTATAGATTATGGGGCATAAACAAGACTACTACCCTTGGAAATTCTACTCATGTTACTGGCAATAATGATAATAATACTTTGGTTCTCCTGTAATTTGGTGCAGTGTCGTATGGAAGTTTAGCAGTTTGGTGCAGTTTCTTCATGTCTGCGGCAGTTCATACAATTTGGTAGAGATTGTCCAGTTTGATGGCTGTTGTACGCATTGTTGTTTGATGGCTGGTGTAGTTTCTGCATTGTTCACTTTTGTGTGCGTTGCAGGTTGTTTGGGCAGTTTGCCTGTTCAGTTGGTCACTTTTTGGTAGAGTTTGGGCGTTGGCCGTGGAATAAAACTCTATTTGAGGTATGGTTTAGTAGTGGAAGACGAAGCTGGATGAACAATTCAATAAGCCTATTTTTCTTAGGTACTGAAATAATTAGAAGATGTCTCTTGTTTGATAATAGTTAGGTGATTGAGATTTTTTATCGAACAAGCAACAATCTGGAAACTAAAATGAGAATAATAAAAGGAGTGTTTATCTGATTAAGGTCATGAATTTAACTTGATTAGATTATAGGTGAAACTAAACAAGGAAGGAAGAGTTTCGAGTTAGTAAGACAACATTATCGTCTGATCTATATGAAAGAAAGCTTGAAAAGGTTGAGTGAACTAACATTAATAATTTATGTAAGTAAGAGTAATTAAAGTAGTTTAGAAATTTCTAGTCAGTATTGGCTAGAATTTCTGTCGGACCCTGGTACTAAGTGGTTGCTGAGATGGAAGTTAATCACAAATATTTTAGAAATTAACTCAAAGAGGATAGGCTGGAGTAATTTCTTGGTCCTGGGATAAGAACGTTGTGTCGGAATAATGTTGATAAACTAAAGTCGTTAACTCATTTGGAGTTTCTAACAATGACACAGATGTTTGCCTTACCATTGAAAGTACATATGTCAACAAAAAAAATATCTTGTACAAGCTTGCTTCTATTTTTTATAGAACGGTCCTGGATCCAGTCAAACAAGGTTGTAGGAGTTATATTCAAAGCTGATCTCTGATTTCGCAAAGATAGACGTAAGACTGTGGCACTTGGCTCTTCCTGATAAAGAGCAAAGTCAAAAAGAGTCGATGCACCATACCGAACCAACGAAATTCGTCTAGCTTTGCTTTGCAATCATACCGATACAAGTTTGCTAGCCACTACATAAAAAGGAAGTACTTCAAACAAGACAATATGATGATGTATACACTTCTTATGCGGTCCTTAAAGTAAACCACAATATCAGTTCTAAAATAAAGATATCGATGTGGACCATTTCTGCAGTGATTTGAGGAGTTTAGTATTATTCCAAGATTCCATTAAAATACCTGTGATGAATGGTCGAACACCACTGTAAGAGGCTCAAGCCTTTTCCTTTGAGGGTCGAGACCAACTGTCTTTGAGAAGTTTTCTGAGCATCATTAGGGGACACTACCTTACTACGAATAACTCATATGTCTCGCATATGATCTATGCAAGACCAAATATTCAAATGACGATGGTTCAGTGAGTATACATTTATCTAATCAAGTAAATTTTAGTTGGAAGCAGTAAAGTGGATTTTAATATACTTGAGAGATATTTCTTCTTTGATTTTGTTTTATGGATATGTTAAACATATACTTGAAGGACATACAGATGCTGACATGACTGGTGATTTTGATAACCAGAAATCTACTTCACGTTATGTGTTTATATTTTTAAGAGGAGTCATTCATGGCGACCCAAGATATAAAAATGTATAGCATTGTCAACAACTGAAGCAGAGTATATTACAGCAGAGGAAGCAAACAAATAGAATATTTGTCTTAAAAGGTTTATTCGAGAGTAAGGGTTGAAGAAAGATTAGTACGTAATATTATGTAATATTTGAGAAAGAATCTAATGTACCACGCACGTACAAAAAATTGATGTAAGATATCATTGGTCGCGGGATGTGATCGAGAATAAAAAAAAAGTTAAAAAAAGTTCACACTGATAAGAATTAGTACAAACATGTTGATTAAGGTGTTTCGTGGAAGTAACGTTTAAGTAATCACCTTATGATCACATCTTCCCCGTGATGGATTGGACATACATATTTTTAGGGTATAACCTAAATTATACCTAAACTTTATAACTTAAGATTACTCCAAGGTTATACATATGAGGGAAATATATAAGTGAGACACACAGAAAATACCAAAAAATGAATTTTTGGTCTGTGGATCTGTTGTGTACAATCAAAAGGTCAAATTGAGAGGCAAACGATATGACTTTATACTGTATTTTAGACAATGTGTTATGAACATCTAAGGCTTCAATCTGACCAGTTAGATTTTAATTTGGTGCTACGATTGTTCACTATTGTGTGCAGTTTGTGTGCCTTTTAGTACAGTCCGTTGCAGATGTTAGGGCAGTTTCTGTGTCGTTTGGGTCATATTTTGATGGAGTTTGGCCGTTTCCGCCAAATAAAACTCAATTTGAGATATGGTTAGTAATGGTAGAAAAGACTAGGTGAAGAATTAAGCTTATATATCTTAGGTACAAAGCATAATGTTTGATATTGTAAGACACAATGAAAAACAAGTGTGTAAGAGTGCTTGAGTACAAAAGATTTGGACATTTTGGAAGGAAATAGAAATGTCATTGTAGA
The DNA here is from genome assembly GCA_036936605.1 of Limnanthes douglasii subsp. nivea. Classification (NCBI taxonomy): domain Eukaryota; kingdom Viridiplantae; phylum Streptophyta; class Magnoliopsida; order Brassicales; family Limnanthaceae; genus Limnanthes; species Limnanthes douglasii. The sequence goes on along the minus strand of JAUPFV010000002.1, from coordinate 197,452,418 downwards.
TGAAAGTCTAGAAGTCTGGAAGTTGAAAAAACTAAGTCAGATGGACAAGACAAAAAACAATTGGATGAAACGGACAATGAGCAATTTGTATGCAAAGTAATAGCCCCAACTTGAGAGGGGCAGAGTCCGATAAGATTGAAGTACTGCATTAGAGCAGGATCAAGAGGCAGACGAAAGCTCTAATTCATGAGTTTGGTGTAAAGAATCAGTTCATTATTACGAACGGACAGCGGAGTCTCTCCAACGGTGGGGAACCGAATGGTACTATTTCCAGGAATTCCCCATCAGTCTTTAATTTTCACCTCCTCGGTCGGGTGGAAATATTTGTACTCCACTTTGTGAAAGGCAAGTAGATGTTTGGTTTCAATTCAGCGAAGATTATCCCCTAAAACATATCCTATGTTCGAGGGCAGGTCGGTGGAACGTTTCCTATTTTTCTTTTCCTTCTTCACCGAGGAAGTCTCTCCTAGTCTAAGAAGAGGGTCAGTCGTAATTTCAGGGTGAGGAGAAGATACATCTTAACTTGGCACAGATGGTCCGGGGGGAGGAATCACTACGGGAAAAGCCTGTAAGAGTTGGGCCTCAACCACAACTACATCATTCTTTTCCTGATCGCTATCAGATTCGTCAATCAAAGTTATCTCTTGGATTTCAGGAATGGATTTTAAAACTTGTTCCAGGCAAACACTCCTCGTAGAAGATTTCTGGAGGCTAACCTCAGGAGTCGTTTGAGGGGACCCTCGCGAAGTTACCTGAGGGGTTGCAGTAGAAGATGAAATTTCTACCTGGATAGATTTGGTAGGCGGATCTGGGATCTCTTTCTCTTAACACGCTCTCCTTTATTTACTCTGACAATATTTTCTTTTTTATTACCCATTGTTAAGAAATGAGAAGGTTCGTGAGTGGGTCTAGATGAAGAAGGGCCAACCTTGTTATTTCTTGGACAAGTTTGACCGGGAGGATGAGCAGTAAGAGAAACCCGTTCCCAGATAGGGGACCAGTTATCACGAAAGTTTGTCTAAAAAATGTCTGCATGCGTTGGGTATCCTCTACCACAAAAATTTCTACGCGCAGCATCTTGGTTTGAGATATTGAACCACCTCCAAAGTTTGTATGTTTCAAGATTGATAAACTCTTCAGGTGTGAAAGACAAGAAAATAATTTGGGTTGAAAGGTAATACTTTCTCTCTCTAGAATAGGCGTTTTCTACTTAAAGTCTGTAAACTTAGAACTAGAGAAGGAGATGAATATTTATAGTGAAAGTTGTGGGTATTAAAGGGAAGAAGTTGAAAGGTTAGCTGCAAAGAAATCTTTGACACCTTACCTCTCTTACAAACTGCTTCAAATAACGCGATGGCATGCAGTAGTAGATATGCGACACGTGGCCAGAAGTCTTTAATTATGTTTTGGTCTGGTTTTAAAAATGGTCATAAGTCTAATTTATAAACAACGGTGACTATAAATGTTCTCTTCCTTCTAAGTTATTCTTTGGAGTCGTTACTTCTATTTATGGTTCTAACGCATCTTCCGTTTACCCGATTGAGAAATTTAATTGAATGAATGAGCTGAGGCCTCGGAGCCCTATCTGGTTGTGCGTCGTTACACGACCAGGTTTTTCGAGCCTTTGGTCGTGCAACGGTGCACGATCAAGTTTTTCGAGCCTTTGGTCGTGCAATGGCACATGACTAGCTATTGGCCAAGCGACCAAATCCTTTCTAACTCGTGCAATACTGTGCATCTATATTCATTTTGGGCTTAACCTTTTGGCCAAACCCATTTTGGTCGCCTAGTTGTGCGACTGGGTGATTTTAGCATTCTATATTTTAAGGTCTTTGGTTAGCTTGCTTACCTAAGATTTATTCGTGTTGTGTCAATTATGATTGATATAGAGATAAGGTACAATCGTCTAGATAAGTAGACTCTCGCTCTGGTTGTGATGGATATAATAATAAGATATAAGTTCATTATACTATTTTCTAAATATCCTTCCCGGTTTATAAAATCCACAGAAGCCCGAGAAATCCGGGCCTCTAAAGCAGTGGTAAACAGAGTTACGAGATCTTAACATAAAATTTATTCATGAACCGTGATTAAGGTTGATGCATTGCAGATTTCTTAACATAGCTTTATGTAGAAATACTAGTTTCTCCCGTTGATGAGTGGTCAACTTTTACTGTCAATGGGTCAAACCACTCCGGGAGTAGATTTAGGATACACTTGATGTTTTCTTTTGAAAATTTAATGCATCAAGTAATACTCTTCAATATTCATGCATCCAACAATGAGGTATAATATGAAACTGCTACTCATTGAAGCAAAAATAGTTAAAATGCTTAGTTACCAATCAATCATACTCTCGACCACATGGAGGTGCGTAAAAAAATCATTATTCAATTTATAAAATATTAAAATGACAAGTAAACAACTTCGATATGATATATCATGAAAAAAAATCCCCAAAACCAAAAAGCATTTTAAGTGACTCATTGGCAACATAAGTCTGTCTGCATGCTATCATGTGGATATATTGTTACGAGCAACCTTCAGTTTATAAGGTGTCTGAACCCATAATAAGAACGATAGAAGTGGTCTATGCAGCTGATACCTGGGTCGACTAACGAAGAAAAATCCAAATAGTATCTCTAAAGGGAAGCTTACCTTCTGACAAAATCTTGGTTTATAGTCTCAAGATATAGTCTAGCAGATCTGTGGTGTTGGGAACAAAACTTTATTTACATGACCTTACTCGAAATCTCTTTTGATGTCTCGGGTTTGATGAGTCTTTATTTTTACTTGAAGAGTTACATGATGGGGATTGTTAAATTACTTTTACCATAAGAGTTATCTAAAAAGGTATTATTAACATGATATTATTGCTCTAAGGTTATGGTCGATTCTGATAGGGCCAAATTTTGTTAGAGGCTAAAACGGTAAGAGGGTCGTATTTTTCTTCGAGAGGTAATTCATACTTAAAAAATAAATCATGATGAGTAATCAGTATGCTTAGTGACTCAACTAAGTGCCTAGTTTACTTACTTTTTGTCCTGGGGGCTTACAAGGCTGACCCGGTTAAATGACCTGATCTGAATGGCCCATAGATCCAAAAATATTATAAATAGTTTGACAAACAACATTGTATGAGTTAGAATTTTTTCTCTCTCTAAATATTATATACAAGAATCTATATTCTAGCTCCACTCTCCATACAGAATTTCATACTACACTACTTAATATCTTCTAAAACTACCCTCAAATCAATTTTTACCAACATCAAATTGGCGACCACCGTGGGAACATGAGGTGCCCGAATAGCGTCATTCAAAACCTGACTTGTATACTGCGTGTAGGATTTCTTTGAGGCATGGATCTTGACATTCAAGAAGTTCCCCTCTTGAGAATGAAGAGATAAGAGGTCATAATGAGCACGTTAACACATATCATATAAATTATAATACATAAAAAATACAGAGCATGCAAGAAGAGCGTCATCAGTTGATTGCAGAGATCGAAGTTTTGAAATCCTAAAGGCAAACTGAAAAAGAGTTCAAAAGGAAGATAGAAAATCTTGGTTTTGATGAGCCTAATAACAATGACAAATAAAATAAAAGTGATTAATCCCCAAAGGCTCATAAAGAAACAAAAAAGGAACATCGGGCTAAGCAATTATTGAGCGCATTGGATTCTGTAAATAACTGAACAATAAAATCAAATTCATATATCTCTTCTTCCTCATCAAGCAATTATCATGACGGTGAGAAGAAGAAAGAAAGATTAACTAAAAATCATTATAAGAAAATATCAGTTAAGTGGGATTTAAATGGGAAAATGGATGGAAAGGGAAAAGATAAAAAGAAAGGATATTAATACAAAGTGAAAGGTCGACATACTACAATATTGATCATTTGCTAAGTCAGCAGTTCGTTGTGCAGTCCAAACCATGTATCTTTGCCACTCCTGATGAGGATCATATGTTTAGCCAAGGTCATAATTGGAGATAGTCGTCTTTGTATTAAAAACATATTTTTAGGCATCTATCGAGGCGATTTGATAGCTCAAAAATGGAGAAATATGATGGAAGTCAAGATCCTGACAATCACCTCGAATTGTTTTAAAAATTTATAATGAATTTCAATGACGATGATAAGCTGTTCTGCTTGCTCTCTCATAGACTTTCAAGGAAAGTGCATTGAAATGGTATAAAAGATTGCCACAAGGATCTATAAAAAAAACTTTGATATGTTTTGGATGTCTTTCCTAAGGCGGTTTGTGGGGAGTAAAGAGCTTAAAGGAAACATTGATCTTATCATTCATTGCGCACAAGAACCTAACGAGTCTTTAGAAGATTACATCAGCCGTTTTGTGAATACAAAAATAGATTAACTGATTGTTCTGAGCAAGTAGATATTGATTCTCTAAGGTAGGGTCTAATGCAGGGAAATTTGGATGATTCGGTTACTCGGAAGAAAGCAATGACTTGGGGAGGATTACTGAACTAGGTCGGAAAATAAATCACCGTGGAAGAAACCAAAAATTCTAGAGTACCACGTCAGAATAGATCTGCTCTCACAATTTTTATCCCACAAGGTACTACTTTTTCCCAAACCATTGTCAATTACCGTCTTAGGGAATCCGTACAAAGTTCACATCGGCTTAGGCAGAGTTAGTCAAATCAGAACCAACACTCTAGGCCAAGAAGAAATATATGGGTTCAACCTAAATGGTTTGCGGATTTAGGTGAAAATGTAGCCACCATTTATAATAAAACCAAGAATACCATACATTTCGGAAGGCTATCACCAATTCAATCTCCCAGAGAAAATCGAAACACACACTTTCATGGGTACCATAATGATGTCGTTCATGATACTTAAGATTGTATTTCCATGAAGCAAGAGGTGCAAACATTGATTGAAAATGGGAAAGTGTTTGCTTTGTTAAAAAAACAAGAAGGTAATAAATAAATTAACATGCGAGCTCAACCTAGTGCAAGTATCGCCCACGTTACATTTCCAAATGTTTAAAGACTAAGTATGGAGAAATATAAAAAAGAAAGTGCAATGGTAGTTTTTGAACGGTTTGATGTGGATTCTCAGTACTTAGACCCTGATCCAGATCAGAATCAAGTGGGTGTTATATTAGAGAAAATAGAGAAAGTATTTGATCTTCACGGGTATTTCGAATCTTTAACTATTTTTAGGGGAGATATTGTCACAACACCATCAAATAATTCCAGGAAAAGACATGTGAATAGGTTGGCAACTCAGTTGGAGAGGAAAATGACTACACACCTTTATCAGAGCCCTTCCCATCTTTTTGTTTTTTTATGAGGATGGCCTAATGGAAATTGATGGCCCTCATTAAGATGCTATGATGATAGGATCATTTATCGAAGGTAATGAAATACATATGATCTTGGATGACATAGGCAGTTCGACAAATATTTTATTTTTATATAAACAAATGAAAAATCCTTTGGTTATTGAACGTTCAAATAGAACCATAGTGAGGTTTACCAGCAACTGTGCTGATGTAAATGGGGAATTTGAAGAAGAGGTATTGCTAAGAATTGACCATTCAAAAAAATGGTGCGGGTTTTATCTGTAATAGTTGATTGTCCCACGTCTTACAATGCAATATTTGGTAGATCTTGTTTATCTAGGATGCATGCAGTCGCATCCACAGCTCACCAACATTTGAAATATGTCGTGGGAGGTCAAGTAGGCGTCGTCCGAAATAACCAAAAGTTGGCAAGGGAATGTTATGTCACTGCTCTCACCTTAAATTCATTGGAAGCGGTGAAAGTTGGAAAACAATAACAATTAGTGGAGTCTTCTGCGGGATCAAATGAGATAGATGACTACCAAGGGAGGATCATAGTATTGTGATGCCAATTAAAGATGTTGAACTTCATCATCTAGCAGAAGGGACAAGTATTAGGGTCAGATCCAAATTGCCCTTAAAATTAAAGAAAAGGTTACTATTTTTTATTCAAGAATTTACATGTGTTTGCTTTGTGCAACGAGGATGTAACTGGAGTACCAACAAGTTTTATCAGCCACAAACTATCAAATCCGATGTGAGTCCGATGGTACAAAGAAAAATAACTTTTTCTAAAGAAAAATCAAAAGTTATAGTCCAAGAAGTGCATCGGTTAACCAAAATGGGGCATATTAAAAAGTCTCAGTATCCTCTTTGGACTGCTAATTTGGTTATTGTCAAGAAGAAAAATGGAAAATGGCGTATGTGTATTGATTTTACAGATCTCAACAGAGCTTGTCCTAATAATCCTTTCCTAGTGCTCCGGATAAATCAGTTTGTGGATTTCATATCATGGAATAAGTCATTATCCTTCATGGATGTTTTTTTCCGGGTATAATCCGATACAGATGGATCTGAACAATCAGGATCATACTACTTTCATCACTGATATGGGCTTTCATTGCTACAAAGTAATGCCTTTTGGGTTGAAAAATGCTGGAGCTATTTATCAATGACTGGTAAATAAGGCATTTGCCAACCAGATTGGAAGAAATGTAAAATTTTATATTGATGACATGATGGTTAAGATCCCCAAATAGGAGGATCACGTTTCTGACCTCCAAGAAACGTTTTCTAACGTGGAAGCCGTCAACCTGAAATTGAACCTTGAAAAATGTACTTTCGGTGTCTGACTAAATTTTGGGCTATATTATAAGTGAAAGACTGTACATGTATGTAACAGTATCATATTATATTGTGAGTGCAGTATTGGTACGAGACGTTGATAATTATCCCCGCTTTGTTTATTATATAAGTAAGAGCTTGTTGGAAGCATAGAAAATATACTTTAAAATTGGAGAAAATAACTTTGGCATTGGTCATAGCAGCCAAAAAAATAATGCCATATTTTTAAGCACATTCTATCACGGTTCGAACCTTTTTCCCTTGAAGAATGTGTTACAAAAAGCAGATATATCAGGACGAATGACCAAGTGGTCAGTTGAGCTTGGAGATTATGATATTGATTTTTCCCCACAAACTACAATCAAAGCTCAAGTTGTGGCTGATTTTTCAGTTGAATTTCACTCCAAAATTCCTTATGAGGAAGTTCAAACCAATAAGCCTGAGAATGAATGAGTGGTTCGAACTAATGGTGGATCCAGTACAATGGGACGTGGTTATGGTATCTTCTTAAATTCCCCATTTGGGGATTCAATGTGATAAGTAATACATTTTGGTTTTAGGGCATCCAACAATGAATCAGAATATGAGGTTGTAGTAACAGGATTGGGATTGGCTCAAATACGTGGCACCAAAATGATCTAGTTATTGAATGATTTACAGTTAGTCATTCATCAAGCACAAAGGAAATCTGAATCCATGAAGGATCATTTGGTAAAGTTGTTAAAGGAAATCTCAACCAGTTTTAAATATATTTATTACAAACATGTCCCAAGATCAGAATATTCAATGGCTGATTCTCTAGCCACTATAGATACCTGGATCCTTGTATAAAAATGTTCTTACATAGTTGCAAACTCTGAAGTAAAAGATGATGTTGAAGAAAACTTTCCGGTATGTGTCATAACTTCTCAAGATTGGAGGAACGATATCCAAGAGTTTATCATCAACAAATTTTTACCTAAAGACAAATCTTCTACCAAAAACCTGAAATATAAGAGTGGATTTTGGTTGTAAGAGTGGTTCTTTATAAAGAATCGTTCAGCAGACCATTGTTGCATTGCCTCAGATTCAACGAATCTCAAATTGTCCTATCTGAACTGCATGACGGGGAAGGATCGATGCATTAGGTTTATAAGGCTTTAACTAAAATGGTCTTGTAAGCAGGATACAACTTCCCTTCTATTATGATAGATTTTAACGACTTGATAAAAAGATGTGACCCTTACGAAAAGTATAAAAATGCAATAAATGTAGTAGCAGTCCCAATGGAGTCTGTGTCTAAAGTCGTACCCTTTGACAAGTGGAGACTTGATTTAGCGGACCACTTCTGATGGCCTTTAGGGGGTGTCGCACTATCATTTTGGCGATCAATTACTATTCCAAGTGAGTAAAAAGCTACCCCACTATCCGTGACAACCTCCAAAGTAGTAATAAAGTTTATTCTTTCTAACTGTTGTAGGTTTGGCATTCCCAGGCGTATCACTATAGACAATGGTCGTCAATTTGACAACAAAGACATTGAAGTATTTGTGCACCAAGAGGAATTCATCATTTTTTCTCTTCTTTTTTTCATCCTCAAGCCAGTGGACAAGTCGAGGTAGCATAACAAACGATTTAATAGGCTTAAAAGATAACTTGGAATGAGCAGCCAGGAAATGGCCGAGTTATCTACAAGAAGTACTATGGGCCTAACGAACTATTTTCCATACGGCTACTCATGAGTCTCCATCTGCTTTAGTTTATGAAATGGATGCAATCATACCTATAGAATTTACTCTTCCTTCTTTCAGAATTCAACATTATTCCGAAGAGAATAATAAGATGACAGTAAAGGCTCAGTTGGATTTAATTGAGAAAATGAGAATAAAAGCTCATTTGAGAACTGTTCATTACCAAGGCTTGATGAGAAACAGGTATGCATCCAAAGTTAGAAGAAGAAACTTTCAAGTGGGAGATTAAGTTCTAAGAAAGGTATTTTTACATACCAAAGAAAAGAAGTTCGGAAAGTTGGCTCCAAACTGGGAAGGATCTTACATTGTGTATGAAAATATCAAGAAAGGAACATCAAGCTCTTGGAAAAATAAAGAAACCTTTTGAAGTACCCTTGGAATGTTGAGAATCTAAGGTTATATTTAGAATAAGCTTATCTTGTAAATATTTACTTTATTTTAGTCCAATATAAAAATTTAGGGCATACTCTTTCCTACCTTGGTGACACGGGGAGGTTTTAATGAGGTGTCCGAATCATAATCAATCTATCGTATTTTTCCTTTAAAATGTGTCTTTGCTATGCTTGGTTGTATTAAATTTTATTTCCTTTAAATGAATTACCTTAGAATGACGTTGTTGGATTAAATTGCGACGCCTTCAAATGGATTACCTTCGAATGACCTGGTTGGATTAAATTTTGATGCCTTTAAATGGATTACCATCGAATGACTTGGTTGGATTAAATTTTATTAATGGTATGGCTGGATTAAATTGTGATGCCTTCGAATGGATTACTTTCGAATGGCTTGGTTGGATTATATTTTATTGCCTTCAAATGGATTACCTTCGAATGGCTTTGTTAGATTAAATTCTGTTGCCTTTGTTTATTCTAAATTGAGATCATCTTTAAATAAAACATATGTAATTAGGGTCGGATATGAATGGAAGTATAAAAATATTGAAACATGGACCTGATAGATATAAAGTTAACATAAACTAACTTGGGTGATCCAAGAGCAAAATTAAATAAATCCGAAATTCGGTTACAAAATGCCTTTAGCCTAGCCAAGGACTTGCACAAATTTATCTAATCTAAATGAAATAAAATTCCTTGTCCATATCAACACTTAAAAATAGATTAACCTTAAGGCTCGTTCCCATCGGTTTTCTCTCATTCTTTCCCTTGTGTCTTTTCACCATCAGAATCTTTTTCATCCTCTTCATCAGATTCATCTTCTTCTGAGTCATCGGAAATATTAAACTTATCACCTAAAGCTAGACTATGGTAAGGGATCTGTTCAGCTGGTACGTACCTCTATAGATTCTTAATAGACAGTTTGGGAAATATCTTATGGAACAACATCACCATATCCGACTTAATAAATTCATCCCTTTCTTGTAATGATTCCAACACTTTGTTAGCATATGCATCCTCAATATTGGATACCTCTTGAGTAGTATTTTCTTTAAGAGAAGTGATTTCATCTTCTTTTTATTTAAGAAGATCTTCAAGTTTTTTCTTTACTTTGGATAAATTTTGAATGGTCGTTTTATCCTTAGTACGCTGATCTTTTAAGGAAGTGATTTCCTTGGAATTGGATGACTGCAAATTAGTATAGTTAGACTGCAACTTATCATAGTTGGATTTGGTTTGAACCAACTCTTTATTAAAGGTCTTCATTTCCTTTCCCAAATTTTCATTTTTCTTTTTATCTTCGTCTATATAGTATTTCAAAGCTTGGTTTTCATCTTATAAGGAGACAATATCCTTGGCTTAAGATATTACCTGCCTCTCCAAGTCAATGATTAGCCTTATAGAACCCAAGACTATTCATCATGTTCCTTAGACACCTCGAAAGATTCACCATCGTATATCACGGTATTCTTAGGCTTGGTGGAGTCAGGGAACTCTCGTTTGAACTCTTCAAAATTAAAGTTCCCTTAAGTTCCCTAGGTCATCCATTTGATTACCACATTCAAAGGTTGGCCTATCATCTGGGGGAAGCAATTGGGAAAAAGGATCGGTACAAACAACAGTTTGTGGAGGAACTTCACTGGGGATGATTAAAGGGGTGACTTCGGACCAGAGAATGATCTCTGAACCGACTGGAAGTTTTTTTCTTCTTCATTTCCCTCTTATCGCTACCTTTCTTACTCCTTTTTTTTCCATTTCTTCTTTTTAGTAGTCAGAGAATCTAGTGACCTTTCCATATCTCCAACTGTAACAACAACAACTTCGAACAGTGTTGCATCAATTTCATCAACAGTGCTGCATCAATTTCATCAAATGGCCCATTACTCCCTAGTACAGAAATAACTTGAGGTGAACCATCCTTCTTCTTTTTCTTCATCTTGTTCTTGTCACGGTAATTGTGAGCCCTATTCTTAGCTGGTAGATAAAGTTTACCACATCCTCCTCAGTCCTTTTAAAAATTACAGAGGATCGGGGAAGAGTGGTGAACAGTTCCCATGAAATTTGACTATTTCTCTATCTAAAGTTTTAGACTAAATATTTCTCACTCTAGAAATAACAACAATAAAAAATTTACCCTTATAAAGATAGGTAAAATCACTTGAGTGTTTTTACTAAGGAAAATGAACCGTCAATAATAAAAATGAGGTTATTAAATGTAGCCCCTTTCCTCTTTTATGTAAACACGATTACCTAGAGCGAAACCGATTAGTATGTCCAATAACTACTTGACACGTGTCTTAAAAAGACGACCAAATTAAAGTTGTGACCGTTGAGAAATAACTAATTTAAGCATATACTTTGGAGGGGACTTATAAATAATTTTATGTATTAGCTCTCCCGAAGAAAGATTTGGAAGACGAGAAAGCAACTTTCATAAAGTTGAATAGGTGGACCATTGAAAAATGGTCAACTGTGTTTCACAACTACTTTACTCCAGGAAATATGGTGAGAGCCCACCTATGGAGAACAAATCCAAAATGAGAAATAATAACATCAAAATATGGAAACAAAATAAATCAATAAAGATACTTACTTGAGCTCTTCCAGTGTCTTATGAGTATACTTAGATTTCCTTTAGACGTGAATTTTCTACCGTTTTCTCAAACACCACTAATAAAAAAGAACTAAGTCATCCAAGGCTTGTCAGCTTCTAGCAGGTCATCAAACACTTTATAGTCATTCCCCATATTAAAATAATAAAAGGGGATATAACCATTTCGACACAAACCAGCCACATCAGCTAGTTGCTCTATAGTCATCCAAATTTTGGGTAGTCTGGAATCTATGATGCTAGATAACAACGTACACGCGTTGGGGCTTAGTTGGCTTGGGCATAATTTTACCAAGTGTAAATACCTCACTACTTATGGGTCCAGGGGAAACCGAAGGCCCCAATTAAGTACACCGGTATAAACCACCAAATCTCCAAACTTGCAGTCCATTGGAGTATCTTCAGGTGGAGGTAGCTTCACTTTGATTGATTCGGGAAATCCTTATTTTTTTAGGATCCCATCCAGTTTGGATGGATGAAAATAAACGTATGATATCCTATGTAAAGTAAGTAGATACTTTACACCAACTTTAATGAAATTGGGCCCGACTCCCCCAATAAGGGACTCCAGAAGTGGTTCGGATTTTAGCAAGATAACCTTTTTTCTTTTTCATTGAGTCATATTCCGAGTGTCCTTAGTTTGAACGGATATCTCTAAGGGGGTATCATCCATTTTTTCTTCCGTCACTTGTGGACTTTGATGAGGCGGTATTCTCCATCTGATACATAATAAGGCAAGCCAAACAGATTACAACAATCAAAGAGTATAAAGCAACCATAAACGCGGCATGAATCTGAGCAGCAAGCAAGGAGAATAAATATCTCGAGCATAACCGAATTGTATGGAAGAAAGTAGAGTTGGTCCAATCGCAGAGCAGAGCAGAATTTGCCGAGCAGAGCAGGATTTGTGACCGAGTAGAGCAGAATTTGCCAAACAGACCAAGATTTGCTGAGCAGAGCAGGATTTGTGACCGAGCAGAGCAGGATTTGCCGAGCAGAGCAGGATTTGCCGAGCAGAGATGGATTTGTGACCGAGCAGAGTAGAATTTGTGACCGAGCAGAGCAGGATTTGCTGAGCAGAGTAGGATTTGTGACCGAGCCGAAGATGATTGATAGGAAGCACGCTCGGCCTAACACACGGATAACATCGGCCGAGCTCGGTTCATAACAAATACGGTCAAAGTTGGTGTGGATAATAATCGCCTGGGGGTAGGCTAGTAATTTCAATTGGTGTTTTAAGGTGGTGTGTGAGTGTTTCACGGTGGTGTGTGGGTGTTAAACTGTTTAGAGTAGGGAGTAGAGAGATAATTAAGCAGCTTGGTAGCAGTTAATTCTCATTACCCATAGTTAATGCAGGTGGTTGGGTATTTATACCCTAATGTTTGGGCCCTTATGGGCTTTCGGGTCATGTTTAATGGACCCGGGTCATCTTCAAAGACCCATGAGCTCTAAGCAGGAGAACAAGTAGCTTAGTCAGGAAGTGTTTAGGTTTTTTAGTACTTTTGTCATAGTTCGAACAGTCCTATGGTCATAGTGTTCGAAGTGATCTGTCCGGTCCATGTGATCTGTCCGATCTGTCCGGTCCGGTTGCTTTGGACTGATCTGTCCTTGTCCGGGGAGCATGCTGAATTCGGACTCATCAGGAGCCCCTTTTTTAGGTGTTTTGAACAAGTATTCTTGTCAAAGACCTGAAAAACAGTCCGATGCTAGAAGTAGTTTTCAATCCGGACAGGTCTATGGGTTTACCCGGACAGATAAAGCTTCACGAATTCAAAACGTTTTTTGCCAGAGTTCGTGGGACACATGTCGCTCTCTGATTGGTCACTCCAGCCATTTTTTCACCTTGAATTTCACACCACCTTCTTCGAAAAGCAACCTCTTTGATTACAAGTGGTGACATCAGCGCCGCCTTTTAATCATTTCCAAACTTTTCGAATTCTCCTAGGAATCAACTCTTTTTTTAAGATTTACTATAAATTCAACTTCACTTTCTACTGTTTTACTATCTTCTTTCACATTTACTCTGCAAATTTACTCAGAGCTTTCTCTCTCTAAAGCAAAGATTTTCTTGGTGGTTTATGTTTACAGCAAGAACTGTATTGATCAAGGGTGGGTGGCTCAACCTTTCTGAGTTGGAGAAAGCACAAAAAGTTGAGAAGGAAAGACGAATAGCAGCAGGGCTACCTTCATCACCTGTTGACAGACCAGTCGCCTCCGTTACAGAGTCAGATCAAGGATCGTCCTCCTCTAAAGGTACTAAGCCCAAAAAACTATTTCAATCCACCCTCTCGCCTATAGTCTCTGGTTCCTCAGTTCAGGAGTCAGTACCTACTGTTGAGCCAAGAGTTACAGTCACAAGTGTTAGGAAACCTTCTCCTTTTATCGCTATGGGGTGTGACACAGAGCACTCTCCGGAGAAGCTGGTGGTTAAGAGGACAACCCGGCTAGTAAAAGGGCTAGCCTCCAAGAATACTCCCTCCAAATCGGGGGCAAAAAACAGTAGTTCTGAGTCTGGAGTGCCCATCAGAGCTCCCCGGGAAAGGCCATCTAATCCGGAGGCCAGCAGTCCGGTACTTCCAAGAGAGACTTCTGCCTCAGAGCCCCAGCCTGAGACTAGAAGTCAAAGAAACACAGAAGGCCAGCAGTTCGGAAGCCAGGCTGAGCCAAGCTTTAATCCTCCCCGGACCACTACCACAGATATTCCCCCAACAATCATGGAGGAAAGAATGGAGGACTCTGCTGAAGAAGTCCCTTTTGAGTCTGAGTCCTCTGGCCAGACTAATAATGCTGCTGCCAAAAAAGGCAAGGAAAAACTGTGCTTGAGGCATCCCAACCTGCCGGAGTGCCTTGAAGAGAAGGTGGGGCCGTGTTTTCACAGAGTTGAGCTCAAATACCTCTTGGCCTTACAGAAGACCAAGTATGCATTCATCCATACTGCTGACCTGGGTCGAATGCGCACAAAATGGGGGATCCCAGAAAACGTGAAGATAAGGATTCCCATAGATCCGGAGACCCCTATGGATTGTAAGCGGAACGAAATAGTCTTCTTTACAGAGCTATTTAATTGGGGACTCAGGTTCCCATTGGACCCGGAGATCGTTAGATACTTCCACCTGGTCAAGCTCTGCCCGAGCCAGCTGATCCCCAACGGCTGGTATACTCTGATGTCATGCATCATGGCATCAAGACTGTCCGGGATCCCTCTTCCTATGGAAGAGTTTGCAGCAGTGGCCAACCTTTGCAAACATCACCAATTCCCCTTCTACCACTTCAATATGGGGAACGATCTCAAAGCTGTTGATGATCTCTTGGAGTCTGAGAGCAAATGGAGGAGCCAATTTTTTATTGTTAGTGGCGCTTGGGAAAACGGCAAGAAGATCAAGGCCGGAGAGAAACCAAGCCTCCTCAGAAGCAGGTGGAGGAGTGACCGTAAGTTTCACATTTCAAATCTTTGTCCTTTTCTTCCTTTTTAAAGTTGGTTTAAATTAACTGATCTCTCTTTTGTTTTAACAGAATTGCCTAAGGAGTTCGGGGACTACTTGAAGGCCGGACAGGTTACCTGTGGCAAAATCAATGCTTGGGCCGCAGAGAACTAGGGGAATCGATTCCACAATGCTTTTATTAGTGGAAATATGGCAAGGTCTCATCTGTGGAACACCACAGGTCGAAGAGACCTAACTTGGGAGGAGCTCACCACCCAACCTTCTGCAGACACTGTGCTTAAGAGGTCCCACGAACCAGATGGGACACTCTTCCTGCCTGGCCG
The DNA here is from genome assembly GCA_036936605.1 of Limnanthes douglasii subsp. nivea. Taxonomy (NCBI): domain Eukaryota; kingdom Viridiplantae; phylum Streptophyta; class Magnoliopsida; order Brassicales; family Limnanthaceae; genus Limnanthes; species Limnanthes douglasii. Next base: position 197,437,253 of record JAUPFV010000002.1, on the reverse strand, counting down.
GGCTAAAGCCCCAAGCAAAATGAAGGGCAAGAAGAGAGGCAAAAAGGTGGCAAGTGATGCTGAGAAGGATGCCCCAACCACCCCGGAGGGACCGACCCAGAGCCAGATCGATGCTGCTCTTTTGCAGGTAGTGGAGCAAGAGTCCGAGAGGCAGGAAGCAGACCTTCCAAAACCTCCAAGGGCTCCCAAGAGGACTCGCAAACAAGAAGGTGAAGGTGCTGACCGGGAAGCCAAAAAGAAAAAGGCTTCGCAGGGAGATGAGCTTGCTCTTCGGGATCCGGAGCCTTCATTCCCAACTGACCCTTCTGACCCAACGCTGGCCGAAGAGATCCCAAGAGACTTTCATACCGATGAGGTGGAAGGGGGAGATCTCAACCTTGATGAAGTGGACATCACCGGTCTAGGTGGGCTTGGTGAATACTTCCTTAGCCTCCCCAGAGATGAATTCGCAGGGCCTTACATTCCTCCGAGCAACTCCAACACGGTCAACTTCAATGGTAAGACTTTCATTGTTTCTAGTGAAAAGGACACCATAGCCCATTCCTTGCTTAGCAACGTGCAGCCAGTACTTACACTGGAGAGACAAGTCCGGGGTCAAGCAGACATCATCAAAGACCTTAAGTCTGAGAAGGAAAAGATGTCCGAAGACCTTCGCACTGCTACTACCAATGCTGACATACTAAAGGAGGCAAACGAGGAGCTGAAGAAGAGTCAAGAGGAAAACACCACAAAGATTTCCACCCTAGAGGAAACCATTAAAGACCTCCAGGAAAAGTTGTCCGGTGTGGAGAAAGACCTTACTGTCTCAAAGGGAGAGACCACGCCAAAGGAGAAGATTATCACCAACTTGACCACTGACAAGATTGCTCTTGAGAATGCAGTGACCAAGGCTGCTGAGGAGAAAACTGCTTTGTTAAGGGATCAAGAGGCTACAATCAACGCCAAGATTAATGCCTATGCCGATCAGATGATTAAAAGTGAAGAATTGTTGCATGAGAGAGTGAAGTCTGACATGGTTCTACTCTTTCATGAAAAATTTCCGAAGAGGAACCTGGGGGACTTGTGGCTCTATGTAGATGATGATGACCTTCCAATTCATACAATGGGCGAAGAGGATGGAGTTTCCAGTGCATCTTCATCTGATGATGAAGAGAGGACCGGAGAGAGCCCAGGCGAGGAGGAGAATGATCCCAAAGGCAAGAAGGTAGTCGAAGGGAAGAGCGACTTTAAGGGCAAGAAAGCAGATGAAGGTGAGCCATCTTCAAAGGCTCTACCTTAATTTATGATTTACTTTGTTTATTTTTTATTCAAACTAAAGTCCTTGGAAGGCCAAGGCACTCTTTTTGTAATAGCATCCGGTGTTTGTTCGGACAGGCTTTTTGTGTTGTATCTTGACTTATTTGAAAGTCCTTGTAAGGCCAAGGCAAGTTTAAGTTATTTTATTTAATGAATATCTCCGTTTTGTGCAACCATCATCTTCTTTCATTGTTCATTTTAATTTTGATAGCCAGAGTTTAAGTAGCTTTTAGATATTGCATTGTGAGAGTGTTTAAATTCTCCGGCTAGAGTTTAAATAGCCTTTAGATATTTCAGTCCGGGTAGTATGACAAGGGGTAGAAAAATACTTAGAAAATTTTGAAGAAGGCATCGAATTTTATTCAACCATCCAGACACCTCATTAAAACCTCCCCGTGCCACCAGGGAGGAAAGAGTATGCCCCCAAATATTTACATGGATGTTCAAACAAGTAAATATTTACACAAGTGTTACTCCAAGTACATCCGGAGATACTCAATATTCCAAGGATGAGTTAGAACTCTTCCATCTTTGTCTTCCAACCAATAAGTTCCAGGCTTGATTCTTTCAACCACAATATACGGACCCTCCCAAGTTGGGGCTAGCTTTCCGAAGAGCCTTTCTTTAGTGTGCAAGAAGACCTTCCTTAATACTTTGTCTCCTGGTTGGAAATCTCTTCTTTTAACTTTGGAAGAAAACCTGCTCCTCATCAAGCCCTGATAGTACGCAACTCTAAGGTGAGCTTTAACCCGTCTTTCTTCTATCAAATCAAGTTGATTTCTGATTTCCATCTCATTAGCGTGTTCGGATAAGTTGTGAACACGAAAGGAGGGGAGGGTCTTCTCTATGGGGGCTACTGCATCCATCCTATAGACCAAGGCAAAAGGTGATTCTTGTGTTGCAGCCCCAGGTGTTGTCCGGTAGGCCCACAAGACTTCTTGCAAATAACTAGGCCACTTCCCAGCAGCCCCTTCCAAGTTCTTCTTTAAACCGGAGAGTATGGTTCTATTAGCCACTTCAACTTGTCCATTTTCTTGTGGGTGGAAAGGTGAAGAAAAACAATGTTGTATACCCCTTGAGGCACAGAAGCTCTCCATTTCTCTATTGTCGAACTGTGGCCCATTGTCTGTTGTTATTTTCTGTGGGACACCCAATCTGCAACATATGTTGGATAGAATGAATTTTATGACAGCTTTTGACGTTGTCCCTGCCAGGGGGGCTGCTTCTATCCACTTCGAGAAGTAGTCTATGGCCATAATTATAGTTTTGCGCCCTCCGTACGCTACGGGGAGAGGCCCTACTAAATCCAACCCCCATCAAGCAAAGGGAATGGGCTCAGAAATTGATTCTAAAGGAATGACCGGTACATGAATTTCATTGCTGTACCTCTGGCATGGGTCACACCTCCTCACCAATTCCTTAGCATCTTTCATAATTGATGGCCAATAGTATCCGGAGAGTAATACTCTTCTTGTTAAAACTCTAAATCCACAATGGGCTGATCCCTCACCATCATGTAATTCGGAGAGGACCATTTGTGACTCATCATCCCCCAAACAACGTAGGAGAGGTTTACTGTAGGACTTTTTGTATAACACCTATCTCAATATGATAAAACCACGAGCCTTGTGTTTTAACGTTCTTGCTTGTGACTTATCTGGAGGCACGACACCGTCGGACAGATATTGTAGGAGAGGGAATCTCCAATCTTGAGGCTGTTTTACTTGTACTTCAAAAATTTCCTCTTCTTTGCCCTTACTAAGTTGAATAGAAGGGTTTTCAAGCACATGGATCCATGGGTATGACTCCGTATATGCTATGGTTGCCAATGAGTCTGCTAGCTCATTTTCTGCCCGGGGAATGTGCTCATAAACAATAGCTTTAAATTTTAGTGCTTCATTTTTGAGGAGGAGTAAATACCTTACAAGTTGCTCCTTCTTAGCTTCAGATTGACCTAAGGCATGGTGGATAAGCAATTGGGAGTCACTTAGCAGCTTGACCCTCTTAGCCCCACAAATGTAGGCTAACTTTAACCCAGCTATAGCTGATTCGTATTCGGACTCGTTATTAGATGCCCTGAAAGCAAAACAAATAGCCTGGTACATGCTGTCTCCATATGGGGAAGTTAAACATATTCCAGCACCACATCCCATAGTGCTAGATCCACCGTCTGTTCGGACGATCCACATTTTCTTATCTTTTATATCAGTAGCTTGCTCTGAATCCCTATCGGAGTGGAATTCAACCAGAAAATCAGCCACAGTTTGGGCTTTCACTGCTGTCCAGGGAGCAAAGTCTATGTCGAAGTCCCCCAACTCTACTGACCACTTAGTCATTCTGCTCGAAATGTCTGCTTTTTGAAGGACATTCTTTAAGGGAAAAGAGGTTCCGACGATGATAGGATGAGCCTGGAAATAAGGCCTCATCTTCCTTGCAGTTATCACTAGGGCTAAAGCCAATTTTTCAAGTTTCAAGTAACGCCTCTCAGCATCTATCAAGCTTTTGCTGATGTAGTACACTGGGTGGGGATGTCTATCGACCTCTCTTACCAGCACAGCACTGATGGCACAACTTGAAACTGCCAAATATACGAAGAGAGTCTCCCCATCAACTGGTTTGAACAAAGTTTTGGGGGAAGATAAGTGTTTCTTGATTTCATTGAAAGCCTCATCACACTGCGGGGTCCACTCGAATCCCTTTGCACCCTTCAAAGTTTGAAAGAAATGAGCACATCTGTCCGAAGACCTCGAGATAAATCTGTTTAAGGCAGCTAATCTCCCCGTTAATCGCTACACTTCTTTAATATTTCGAGGAGGCTCCATTTGGAATAGAGCATTGAGCTGGTCCGGATCGGGCTGTATTCCATGTTCACTTATGATATACCCTAAGAACTTCACGGACTGCACTCCAAACACACACTTTTCAGGGTTTAATTTCAAATTCACTTTTACCAAGTTGGCAAAAGTTTCTTGGAGATCAGACAAGTGCAACTGCTCATCTACACTCTTCACCATTATATCGTCAATGTACACTTCCATATTTCTTCCAATTTGATCAGCAAATGCCTTGTTGACTAACCTCTGGTAAGTAGCCCCAGCATTTTTCAAACCAAATGGCATCACCTTATAGCAATGTAGACCTCTGTCAGTGACAAACGTGGTATGTTCTTGATCCTTCGGATCTACTTGAATCTGATTGTACCTGGAGAAGGCATCCATAAAGGAAAGCAGCTTGTTCCTAGAGGTAGAGTCTACTAACTGATCTATCCGGGGGACCGGATACAAATCTTTTGGGCAATCTCTATTCAGATCAGTGAAGTCAATGCACATACGCCACTTGCCATTCTTCTTTTTTACCAAGACAGGATTGGCAGTCCACAAAGGGTATTGAGATTCTTTAATGTGCCCCATCTTTGTGAGTCTGTCAACCTCTTGTACAATGACATCAGCCTTTTCTTTGGAAAAAGCTCTTCTTTTTTGAACCACTGGTGCTACATCTCTCCGGACAGATAGGTGATGGGATATCACTTCTGATGGAACTCCAGTAATATCAGCATTGCACCAAGCAAAAACGTGCTGATGGTCTTTCAAAAATTTCAACATTTCTTTTTTCAACATTGGTGGCATCCTGGACCCTATCTTGATACTCTTACCCTCTTCCAAACAGTGCGTTTCAACCTCTTCAACTGGTATCAACACTCCAGGGGTCTCTCTGGGGTCATCAATTTCACCCTCACCCCCAGAAAGGCCCTCAAACTGCTATTGATCATTAATACGGACTGCCCCCAGCGTTCGAGGAGCCAAGGCAGTAGCATAGCATTCTCTTGCAATCTTTTGGCTGCTCCGGACAACCCCAACCTGTCCCTGAACAGCATACTTTAAGCACTGGTGGACTGTTGAAGCCACTGCATGCATCCTGGAGAGCCAAGACCTCCCTAGAATAGCATTATAGCAAGTGAGGCAATCCACCACAATAAAGAGTATTCTAACCATTTTCTTGAAATGACCCTTGCCCAATAACACCTCTTCTTCAAACTCTCCGATCACATCTGCTGAGCTGCCTGTGAAGCCCATGATTGATCTGTCCGAATTCTGAATTACGGCGGGGTTTTTCATTTTCTTGTAAGTGTTTAGGAAAAGGATATTGGCTGAGCTTCCAGTATCCACCAGGATTCGTCTTATTTCCTTGCCCCCTATAGATGCTCCTATGACAATAGCATCCTCATGAGGGCCAGCAATGTCTCTCAAATCATCTTCATCAAAAACGATGAAGGGGAATGGATTTGGTGACTGATAAGAGGTCATGCCTCCTTCTAGCTAGGTGGCTAAAGTATAAACATGCCTTTTTCTTGAAGAAGCAGTAGGAGCTATCATAGTGTCCCCTCCGAAAATTGTAAGCGACTCGAAAAACTTAATGAGCCCGGAGACCGACCTAGAACATTCCTCTATAGCACCCACTCTGTTCCGAGTTGGATCGGGATCCAAGTACTCAGATTCCACGTCAAACCTTTCAACTATAACCATGGCTCCCTCCGGAGCAGCGTTACTTGGACCAACCCGGTGAGTGTTATCAGGCCTGTTACCCCCTTTTCTTTTCACATAGGCTCCCAGCTTCCCCCTTTCAATCAAGTTCTGAACTTCTTGTTTCAATGCTATGCAATCATCAGTGGTATGACCAATATCATTGTGATATTGGCAAAAAGAGTTGTTGCGATGCTCTCGGGGAGACTGCAGTGTTGCCGGTCTCCGGTAATGCACCTCATCCTTTATTTTATCAAAGATAGTGGCCACGCTTTCTTTTAACTCAGCGAACCACTCCGGTTGGACCCATGGCCCTCTCTTGTTTCTGGATTGTTGACTTTGAGCAGGAGCAGCTGGCTGAGACTGAGCTTTTGCCCTACCATGCCCCTGTCCGGTTTCTCTTGCTTTGTTCCCGGAATGATTCTGATTTGGAGTTGGTGCCACAGGGGTAGATCTCACCTGCCTGTGCACCCTGGTTTTCTTTGTTTCATCGACGTTTATTTGTTTGCCAACCTGATTCAGCAACCCTCCCCATGTCATAGCCTTCTTTCTGGTCACCGAATCAGCTAGATTGCCTGGGTTCAAACCCTGTCTCAGGGATGCTATTGCTACCTGTTCGAAGCAATCAGCCAACCCATTCTTTGTGTTCACAAAACGGCTTATGTATTCTTTCAAGGACTCATTGGGCTCCTGGGCACAATGGATTATTGTGTCTCCATTGCCCTTCAGCTCTTTACTTCCTACGAACTGCCTTCGAAAGGCCACCCAAAACGTATCGAAATCTTTAATACAACCCTGAGGCAGGCTGTTGTACCATTTCAGAGCACTCCCCGTAAATGATTGGGAGAATTCCCTACAGAGTAGTTTATCATCATCATCAAAGTTCATCATGAAGTTCTTGAATTGCTCCAAATGGTTGTCCGGATCAGTACTGTCATCGTACTTTTCTATTTTAGTGCTGTCAAACCTCTTGGGGAGGTTTCCGGACAGAATTTTAGAAGACAGTGGAGACTGCCTCCAATTCCTCCCACGACTGAACACAGTATCCTCATTGGGAGTTGCAAAGATACCTGGTTCATCGTGGAAAGCAAAGGGATCCATCAGCATCTTGTCCGTATACCTCCGGTGGTGAGATGATCCCTTGCCAATATGCCTTTTCATTCTTCCATGTCTGTCTCTTTTTCTTGAATATTTCTTAACCTGCTTTTGCTTTTTCCTAGTTCGACCCTCATCGCTGCTAGAGGATAAGGATTTTTCATTTCCCTCGCTGTCCGAAGAGCTATCTGAAGATTCTGAGCTCGAGTCAGAACTCTCCACAGGCTTGGACCGGTGAGACTTTTTAGAACTGGCATGAGTCGTTTTGGTGCTCACATGAGTTTTTGAAGCCTCATGCTCTCTGGGGTTATCGGTGTGATGAGAAACTGATGCTTTGGATTTTTCTTTCACGCCCATCTTGGCCTTTTCTTCCCTCAGAGCCTCTATTTCACACTTTAGCCTGTCACGCTCCTCGACAGTGTACTCATCGTTCTCTTTCACCACTTCGAGTAAAGCCGGTGGTAGCTCTGGATTGTCCGGATTCATTCGGACATATTTCTTTTAGCTGGTTTTGAATGCTTGATTCAGGTACCTTTTTCCTCCCACTGTGGTCGCCAATTTGGTGTGGATAATAATCGCCTGGGGGTAGGCTGGTAATTTCAATTGGTGTTTTAAGGTGGTGTGTGAGTGTTTCACGGTGGTGTGTGGGTGTTAAACTGTTTAGAGTAGGGAGTAGAGAGATAATTAAGCAGCTTGGTAGCAGTTAATTCTCATTACCCATAGTTAATGCAGGTGGTTGGGTATTTATACCCTAATGTTTGGGCCCTTATGGGCTTTCAGGTCATGTTTAATGGACCCGGGTCATGTTCAAAGACCCATGAGCTCTAAGCAGGAGAACAAGTAGCTTAGTCAGGAAGTGTTTAGGTTTTTTAGTACTTTTGCCATAGTTCGAACAGTCCTATGGTCATAGTGTTCGAAGTGATCTGTCCGGTCCATGTGATATGTCCGATCTGTCCGGTCCGGTTGCTTTGGACTGATCTGTCCTTGTCCGGGGAGCATGCTGAATTCGGACTCATCAAAAGTAACGGTGAAATGTTATATGTGTAAGCTTAGTCAGACCACTACTGCTTAAATCATAAAATCAGGCTTCATGATGTAAATGCACTCGCACATGTAGTAAGTGGGAGTAATTATTCTAGTAACTGCCATTTATCTATATGATGCATATAAATAGGAGGTGAGTATCAGATGTAAAGGGATCAGATTCTATCGATAAATACCATTACACATTTTTTCTATTTTCTCTCTATGTTTCTCTCTCTCTCTTTTTATTTCTTTTTCTATCAGAATCATTTAGGTAATTTGTTACGAAATTATCCTAACAACCTTTGCTCTGAGGGTTCACTGGATTGTATAATAGCATTATTTTCCTCAATTTGAGGGGGTTCAGCAGATGAAATTGTGGGATTTGTTTCTGAAATAAGTTTCAAATGAAGTTTTGTTGTAGTAGCATCTCCCAGGGTTGAAATTTTCCTTGGGGTATTGCTAGCATCGGTAGAAGTTTCAACTAATTTTTTCCTTCCTTTATACAATGAGGGAAGCTTGTCTTTAGCTTTAGAAATCCTGGTGATTATGCGAGGAGTACTTTCGCCTATACCTGACCCATGTCGATAAAGGTCAAATGAGATTTACGATTGCTAACTCTTTTTGTTGAGAATTGTTTAATTAACCAAACAGATTGGTCAGGATATGTAGAAGACTGGGCAATGGGGCTTGGTTTAGAAGGGATTTGTTATTTGTTAGATGAGTAAACCTTACTGTATTCAGAAGATTGATTCTCAACCACTTCACTTGGTGAAGTGGGTAATCTAGCATCGATTCTGATGAGTCCGAATCCAGGTCATCTCCCCGGAAGGGCAGGTCAGTGTAAATTCTCTCCGAGTACCGGACAGATCATTTGGACCGGACAGATCACTTCGAGACAATGTGAGCCTAAGGCTGTTCGAACTATGACAAAAGTACTAAAAAACCTAAACACTTCCTGACTAAGCTACCTGTCCTCCTGCTTAGAACTCATGGGTCTTTAAACATGACCCGAGTCCATTAAACTTGACCCGAAAGCCCATAAGGGCCCAAACATCACACTATAAATGCTCAACCACCAGCATTAACTTCTGGTAATGAAAATTAACTGCTACCAAGCTGCTTAATTATCTCTCCACCTTGAAACACCCTTACACCACCTTGAAACACCCCTACACCACCGAAAAACACCCTTACACCACCGTTAAACACCCATGTATCACCTTGATACTCCATTTAAAATTACTAGCCTATCCTCGGGTTATTTTTATCCACACCAAATTGGCGACCACGGTGGGAGGAGAGAGGTGCCTGAATCGAGTATTCAAAACCTGCCAAGAAATTCTGTCCGAATGAATCCGGATAATCCAGAGCTTCCACCAGCTTTTCTCGAAGTGGTGGAAGAGAACGATGAGTATACTGTCCAGGAGCGCGACAGGTTAAAACTTGAAATAGAAGCTCTGAGGGCTGAAAAGGCCAAGATGGGCGTGAAAGAAAAATCCAAGGCATCGGTTGTTCATCACACCGATAACCCCAGAGAGCATGAGGCTTTCAAAACTCATGTGAGCACTAAAAAGACACATGCTAGTTTTAAAAAGTCTCACCCGTCCAAGCCTGTGGAGAGCTCTGACTCAAGCTCGGAATCTTCAGACAGCTCTTCGGATAGTGAGGGAAATGAAAAATCCTTGTCCTCTAGCAGTGATGAGGGTCGAACCAAGAAGAAGCAAAAGCAGATTAAAAAATATTCAAGAAAAAGGGATAGACGTGGAAAGATAAAGAAGCATATTGGTAAAGGATCATCTCATAGCCGGAGGCATGTAGACCGGATGTTGATGGATCCCTTTGCTTTCCACGATGAGCCAGGTATTTTTGCAACTCCCAATGAGGATACCGTGTTCAGTCGTTGAAGGAATTGGAGGCAGTCTCTACTGTCTTCTAAAATCCTGTCCGGAAACCTCCCCAAGAGGTTTGACAGTACAAAGATGGAGAAGTACGATGGCAGTACTGATCCAGACAATCATCTGGAGCAATTCAAGAACTTCATGATGAACTTTGATGATGATGATAAACTACTGTGTAGGGCATTCTCCCAATCTTTTACGGGGAGTGCTCTGAAATGGTACAACAGACTGCCTCAAGGTTGTATTAAAGATTTTGACACGTTTTGGGTGGCCTTTCGAAGGCAGTTTGTGGGGAGTAAGGAGCTGAAGGGCAATGGAGACACAATAATACATTGTGCCCAGGAGCCAAATGAGTCATTAAAGGAGTATATAAGTCGTTTCGTGAACACAAAGAACGGGTTGGCTGATTGCTTCGAACAGGTAGCAATAGCATCCCTAAGGCAAGGTTTGAACCCAGGCAACCTGGCTGATTCGGTGACCAGAAAGAAGGCCATGACCTGGGGAGGGTTGCTAAATCAAGTTGGCAAGCAAATAAACGTTGATGAAACAAAGAAGACCAGGGTACACAGACAGGTGAGATCCACCCCGGTGGCACCAACTCCAAATCAAAACCAGTCCGGGAACAAAGCAAGAGAAACCGGACAGGGGCATGGTAGGGAAAAAGCTCAGTCTCAGCCAGCTGCTCCTGCTCAAAGTCAACAATCTAGAAACAAAAGAGGGCCATGGGTCAAACCGGAGTGGTTCGCAGAACTTAAAGAAAGCGTGGCCACCATTTTTGATAAAACAAAAGATGAGGTACACTACCGGAGATCGGCAACCTTGCAGTCTCCCAGAGAGCATCGTAACAACTCCTTTTGCCAATACCACAATGATATTGGCCATATCACTGATGATTGCATAGCATTGAAACAAGAAGTACAAAATTTGATTGAAAGGGGAAAGTTGGGTGCGTACGTTAAAAGAAGAGGAGGCAACAGGCCTGACAATACTCACCGGGTTGGTCCAAGTAATGCTGCCCCGGAGGGGGCCATGGTAATAGTGGAGAGGTTTGATGTGGAATCTGAGTACTTGGATCCTGATCCAACGCGAAATAAGGTGGGTGCTATAGAGGAGTATTCCAAGACAGTTTTCGGGCTCATTAAATTCTTCGAGTCACTGACGATTTTCGGAGGGGACACAATGACTGCTCCTACTACTTCTTCAAGAAAGAGGCATGTTCATAATTTAGCCTCCCAGCTAGAAGGAGGCATGACATCCTATCAATCACCGAACTCATTCCCATTCATAGTCTTCGATGAGGATGATTTGAGAGATATTGATGGCCCTCATGAGGATGCTGTTGTCATAGGGGCATCTATAGGGGGCAATGAGATAAGGCGAATTCTGGTGGATATTGGAAGCTCTGCCAACATCTTTTTTCTAAACACTTATAAGAAAATGAAAAATCCAGCTGTGATTCAAAAGTCGGATAGATCAATCGTGGGCTTCACGGGTAGCTCAGCCGATGTGATCGGGGAGTTTGAAGAAGAAGTGTTATTGGGAAGGGGCCCTTTCAAGAAAATGGTTAGGATACTCTTCATTGTGGTGGATTGTCCCACTTTCTATAATGCTATCCTAGGGAGATCTTGGCTCTCTAGGATGCATGCAGTGGCTTCGACAGTCCATCAATGTTTAAAGTATGCTGTTCAGGGACAGGTTGGGGTTGTCCGGAGCAGCCAAAAGATTGCAAGGGAATGCTATGCCACTGCCTTGGCTCCACGAACGCTGGGGGCAGTCCGTATAGATAATCAATAGCAGTTTGAGGGCCTTTCTGGGGGTGAGGGTGAAATTGATGACCCCAGAGAGACCCCCGGAGTGTTGATTCCGATTGAAGAGGTTGAAATGCACTGCTTGGAAGAAGGAAAAAGTGTCAAGATAGGGTCCAAAATGCCACCAATGTTGAAAGAAGAAATGTTGAAATTCTTGAAAGACCATCAGCACGTTTTTGCTTGGTGCAATGCTGATGTAACTAGAGTTCCATCAGAGGTGATTTCCCATCACCTATCTGTCCGGAGAGAAGTGGCACCAGTGGTACAAAAGAGGAGAGCTTTCTCAAAAGAAAAGGCTGATGTCATAGTGCAAGAGGTTGACAGACTCACAAAGATGGGGCATATTAAAGAATCTCAATACCCTTTGTGGACTGCCAATCCTGTCTAGGTGAAAAAGAAGAATGGCAAGTGGCGTATGTGTATTGACTTCACAGACCTCAATAGGGCTTGTCCGAAAGATTTGTACCCGGTTCCCCGGATAGATCAGTTGGTAGACTCTACTTCTAGGAACAAACTACTCTCCTTCATGGATGCCTTCTCCGGGTACAATCAGATCCAAGTAGATCCAAAAGATCAAGAGCATACCACGTTTGTCACTGATAGGGGTCTACATTGTTACAAGGTGATGCCTTTTGGCTTGAAAAATGCTGGGGCTACTTATCAAAGGTTAGTTAACGAGGCATTTGCTAATCAAATTGGAAGAAATATGGAGGTTTATATTGACGATATGATGGTAAAAAGTGTGGATGAGCAGTTGCACTTGTCCGACCTCCAAGAAACTTTTGCCAACTTAACAAAAGTGAATTTAAAATTAAACCCTGAAAAGTGTGTGTTCGGAGTGCAGTCCGGGAAATTCTTAGGGTATATCATAAGTGAGCATGGAATACAGCCCGACCCGGATCAACTCAATGACTTATTCCAGATGGAGCCTCCTCGAAACATTAAAGAAGTACAGCGTTTATCGGGGAGGTTGGCTGCCTTGAACAGATTCATCTCCAGGTCTTCGGACAGGTGTGCTCCGTTCTTTCAAACCTTGAAGGGTGCAAAGGGGTTTGAATGGACACCACAGTGTGATGAAGCATTCAATGAAATCAAGAAACATCTTTCCTCTCCCAAAACTTTGTTCAAACCGGTTGATGGGGAGACTCTCTTTGTGTATCTGGCTGTTTCAAGTTGTGCCATCAGTGCAGTATTAGTAAGAGAGGTCGCTGGGCATCCTCACCCAGTGTACTACATCAGCAAAAGCCTGATTGATGCTGAAAGGCGTTACTTGAAACTCGAAAAACTGGCATTAGCTTTGGTGATAGCTGCAAGAAAAATGAGGCCCTACTTTCAGGCTCATCCAATCGTCGTCCGGACATCTTTCCCTTTAAAGAATGTCCTTCAAAAAGCAGACATTTCAAGCAGAATGACAAAGTGGTCAATAGAGTTGGGGGACTTCGACATAGACTTTGCTCCCCGGACAACAGTAAAAGCCCAAGCTGTGGCTGATTTTCTGGTTGAGTTCCATTCTGATAGGGATTCAGAGCAACCTACTGATTCAAAAGACAAGAAAGTGTGGATTGTCCGAATAGACGGAGGATCTGGTACCATGGGATCTGGGGCAGGGATATGTCTCACTTCCCCCTACGGGGACAACATGTATCAAGCTATTTGTTTTGCTTTCAAGGCATCTAATAATGAGTCCGAGTACGAAGCATAGCTGGGTTAAAGTTGGCCTATATCTGTGGAGCTAAAAGGGTCAAGCTACTAAGTGACTCCCAGTTGCTTGTCCACCATGCTTTGGGCCTATCAGAGGCTAGAAAGGAGCAATTGGTCAAGTATTTACTCCTCCTCAAAAATGAAGCATTAAAGTTTAAGGCTGTTGTCTATGAACACATCCCCAGGGCAGAAAATGAACTAGCAGATTCATTAGCAACAATAGCATATACGGAGTCCTACCCATGGATCCATGTACTTGAAATCCCTTCTATTGAATTTAGTGAGGGTGGAAAAGAGGAAGTCTTTGAAATATAAGTGGGTCAGCCTCAAGACTGGAGGTCTCCTCTTATGCAGTATCTGTCCGATGGTATTGTGCCCTTAGAGAAATCACAAGCCAGAATGTTGAAACACCGGGCTCGTGGTTTCATTATGTTGAGAGAAGTCTTGTATAAAAAGTCCTATAGCAAACCTCTCCTACGTTGTTTAGGGGATCATGAGTCACAAATGGTTCTCTCCGAATTGCATGATGGTGAGGGATCAGCCCATTGTGGATTTAGAGCTTTGACAAGAAGAGTGTTACTCTCCGGATAATATTGGCCATCAATCATGAAAGATGCTAAGGAGCTGGTGAGAAGGTGTGACCCATGCCAGAGGTACAGCAATGAAATTCATGTACCAGCCATTCCTTTGGAATCAATTTCTGAGCCCATCCCTTTTGCTCGATGGGGATTGGACTTGGTTGGACCTCTCCCTGTGGCTTCCGGAGGGCGTAAAACCATAATTGTGGCCATCGACTACTTTTGAAAGTGGGTGGAAGCAGCTCCCCTGGCAGGGACAACCTCGAAAGCTGTCATAAAATTCATTCTGTCCAACATATGTTGCAGATTCGGTGTCCCACAGAAGATAACAACAGACAATAGGCCACAGTTTGACAACAGAGAAATGGAAAGCTTCTGTGCCTCAAGGGGTATTCAGCACTGTTTTTCTTCACCTTTCCACCCACAAGCCAATGGGCAAGTTGAAGTGGCTAATAGAACAATACTATCCGGTTTAAAGAAAAATTTGGAAGGGGCTGCTGGGAAGTGGCCTAGTTATCTACAAGAAGTCTTGTGGGCCTACCGGACAACACCTGGGGCTGCAACACAAGAATCCCCCTTTGCCTTGGTCTATGGAATGGATGCAGTATCCCCCATAGAGAAGACACTCCCCTCCTTTCGTGTTCATAACTTCTCCGGACATGCTAATGAGATGACAATCAGAAATCAGCTCGATTTGATCGAAGAAAGACGGGTTAAAGCTCATCTTAGAATTGCACACTATCAGGGCTTGATGAGAAGCAGGTTTGCTTCTAAAGTTAAAAGGAGAGATTTTCAACCAGGAGACAAAGAATTAAGGAAAGTTTTCTTACATACTAAGGAAAAGCTCTTCGGAAAGCTGGCCCCAACCTGGGAGGGTCCGTATACTGTGGTTGAAAGAATCAAGCCTGGGACTTATTGGTTGGAAGACAAAGATGGCAGGGTTTTAACTCACCCTTGGAATATTGAACACCTTCGAATGTACTTGGAATAACACTTGTGTAAATATTTACTTGTTTAAACATCCATGTAAATATTTGGGGGCATACCTTCCCCTCTCCGGTGGCGCGGAGAGCTTTCAATAAAATTTGGTGCCTTCTTCGAAATTCCCTAAGTGTTTTCAAAGTTTTATCTCTTATCATACTACCCGGACTAAAAGATCTAAGGGCTATTTAAATTCTAGTCGGAGAGCCTTAATACTCTCACAATACAATAAAACTACTTAAACTCCAGCTATTTAAACAAATAATGAAAGAAGAGGATGGTTGAGCAAAATAAAAACATTCATTCAACAACTTAAAATTGCCTTGGCCTTCCAAGGACTTTTTGAACAAGCTTGGGCATAGTACAAAAAATCTGTCCGAATAATACGGACACCATCACAAAAAGAGTGCCTTGGCCTTCCAAGGACTTTAGTTCGAATAAAAGATAAACAGAATAAATTGTAAGTTAAGGTTGAGCCTTTGAAGATGGCTCGCCCTCATCTATCGTCTTGCCCTTGATGTCGCTTTTCTCTTCGACTATTTTCTTGCCCTTGGGATCAATCTCTTCTTCACCTGGGCTCTCTTCGGTTTCCTCTTCATTACCAGACGAGGACTCACTGGAATATCCTTCGTCAACCATAGTATGATATGGAAGGTCGTCATCATCCACATAGCGCCATAAGCTACCCAATCTCCTCTTCGGGAATTTTTCGTGAAATAGGAGACCATATCAGACTTCACCCTTTGAATCATTAACTCCTCCCTTTGTATCATCTCCTTGGCATAGGCGTTGATCTTGGCCTTGATTGTGGCCTCTTGGTCCCTCACCAAAACAGCCTTCTCTTCAGCAGCCTGAGTCACTGCATTCTCTAAAGCAATTTTGTCAGTGGTCAGGTTGGTGATGAGCTTCTCCTTGGCTGCAGTTTCTCCCCTTGAGATTGTCAGGTCCTTCTCCAGTCCGGACAGCTTAGCCCGGAGGTCTTTTATGGTCTCTTCCAAAGAAGCAACTTTTGTGTTGCTTTCATCTTGATTCTTCTTTAGCTGATCATTTGCCTCCTTAAGCAAATCAATCTTAGTATCAGCAGTCTGGAGGTCATCGGACAGCTTCTCCTTCTCAGACTTGAGGTCTTTGATGGTGTCTGCCTGACTTCGGACTTGCCTTTCCAAAGTAAGCACTGGCTGTACATTGCTAAGTAGAGAATGGGCTATGATATCCTTCTCGCTAGAAACCATGAAAGTCTTACCGTTAAAATTGACCGTGTTGGAGCTGCTCGGAGGGACGTAGGGCCCTGCGAACTCGTCTCTGGGCAGGCCAAGAAAATATTCACCAAGTCCACCCAGACCGGTGATGTCCATTTCATCCAAGTTAAGCTCTCCCCCCTCAACTTCATCTGTATGGAATTCCTTTGGAATCTCTTCTTGAAAGTCACTTGGGATCTCTTCGGCCAATGTTGGGTCAGTAGGGAAAGAGGGCTCCGGGTCCCGGAGAGCAATCTCATCTCCTTGGGAAGTCTTTTTCTTCTTGGCTTCCCTGTCAGCACCTTCACTTGCTTGCTTGCGAGTCCTCTTTGAAGCTCTTGAGGGTTTTGGGAGATTCACTTCCTGCTTTTCGCTCTCCTGTTCCACCACTTGTAAAAGGGTTGCATCAATTTGAACCTGGGCCAGTCCCTCTAGGTCTGTTGGGGCCTCCTTCTCAGTGTCACCTTCTGCCTTCATGCCTTTCTTCTTCTTGCCTTTCATTTTGCTTGGGGCTTTGGCCCGGGCAGGCAGGTAGAGTGTCCCATCCAGCTCATGGGACCTTCTCAGCACAATGTCTTCATCAGGCTGGGTGGCAAGCTCTTCCCAGGTTAGGTCTCTCCGACCCGTTGTGTTCCACAGATGGGACCTTGCTAGGTTTCCAGTGGTAAAGGCTTTGTGGAAACGGTTCTCCCAGTTCTCTGCAGCCCATGCATTGATTTTGCCACAAGTAGTCTGCCCGACCTTCAGGTAGTCCCCGAACTCCTTTGGCAGCTCTATTAAAACAAAAGAGAAATTGGTTAGTACAAAGAAGAAAGAGATTCGAATAGAAACTTGAAATAAAAACTTACGGTCACTCCTCTATCTACTCCTGAAGAGGCTTGGATTCTCTCCGGCCTTGATTTTCTTGCCGTTTTCCCACGAGCCACTGACGAACAAGAATTGGCTCCTCCATTTGCTCTTCGACTCCAGGAGATCATCAACAGCTTTGAGATCGTTCCCCATGTTGAAATGGTAGAAGGGGAACTGATGATGCTTGCACAGGTTGGCCACTGCAGCGAACTCTTCCATAGGAAGAGGGATCCCTGATAGCCTAGATGCCATTATGCATGACATCAAGGTGAACCAACCATTGGGGCTTAACTGTGATGGGCAGAGTTTGACCAAGTGAAAGTAGCGCACTATCTCCGGGTCCAGTGGGAACCTGAGTCCCCAGTTGAATAGCTCCGTAAAGAAGACTATTTCATTCTTTTTACAATCCATCGGGGTCTCCGGATCGATGGGAATCCTTATCTTTACATTCTCAGGGATCCCCCACTTTGTGCGCAATCTACCCAGATCTGAAGTATGGATGAACGCATACTTGGTCTTCAGCAAGGCCAAAAGATACTTGAACTCAACTTTATGAAAGCATGGCCCCACTCTCCCTTCAAGGCTCTCCGGCAGGTCCGGACGCCTTAGATATAAGTTCTCTTTGCCCTTCTTGGCAACAACAATAGCAGTATCAGCCTGTCCGGAGGACTCGGACTCAAAACGGATCTCCTCAGTAGAGTCCTTCATCCTCTCCTCCATAATTGCTGGGGGAGCTTCTGTAGAAGTAGTCCGGGGAGGATTGAAGCTTGGCATAGCGGACCCTCCGGACTGTTGACTGCCCGTATTTTTTCGACTTCTCACCTCAATTTCAGTTTCTGAAGCAGAAGATTCTTTGGGGGGTAGTGGGCTGCTGGCCTCTAGTCCTGACGGTCTCTCCCGGGGAGCTCTAATAGTTGCCCCAGACTCAGATTCACTGTTTTTTGCCCCCGATTTCGAGGGAGTGTTTTTAGAGGATAACCCTTTGACTAACCGGCTTGGCCTTTTGATGACTAGCTTATCCAGGGAGTGGTCAGAGTCAGACCCCATGGCAATAAAAGACGATTTTTTCCTAACACTGGTAGCAGTAACTCCTGGTTCAACAGCGGGGATTGACTCCTGAACTGAGGAGCCAGAAACTATGGGAGAAAGGGTGGATTGAAAGAGCTTTTTAGGCTTAGTACCTTTGGAAGAAGATGAGCCTCTATCAGATTCTGCGACAGAAGAGGCTGGTTTCTCAACAGGCGACGATGGTAGCCCTGCTGCAAGTCTTTTGTCCTTCTCGACCCTTTGTGCTTTCTCCAACTCCGAGAGGTTAAGCCAGCTGCCTTTGATCAGTGCTGTTCTTGCTGTAAACATAAACAGCCAAGGAAGTTTTAAGTTCTAGAGAGATAAAGCTCTGGGTGAAATTGCAGAGTGAAATTTGAAAGAGATAATGAGACAGTGAAAAGTGAATGAGAATTTATAGTAAATGTAAAAAAAAAGGAGTTGATTCCTAGGAGAATCCGAAAAGTCAGGTAATGATTAAAAGACGGCGCTGATGTCATTATTGGCAATTAAAGAGGTAACTTGTTAAAGAAGGTGGTGCGAAATTCAAGGTGAAAAAACGGCTGGAGTGACCAATCAGGGAGTGACACGTGTCCCATTAACTCTGGCAAAAACCGTTTGAAATTCATAACGTTTGACCTGTCCGGGTATATCCATAACTCTCTCCGAATTTAGAACCACTTCCTGTAATCGGACAGTTTTTTAGATCTTTGACAAAGACACTTGCTCAAACACCTAAAAAAGGGGCTCCTGATGAGTCCGAATCCAGGACATCTCCCCGGAAGGGCAGGTCAGTGTAAATTCTCTCCGAGTACCGGACAAATCATTTGGACCGGACAGATCACTTCGAGACAATATGAGCCTAAGGCTGTTCGAACTATGACAAAAGTACTAAAAAACCTAAACACTTCCTGACTAAGCTACCTGTCCTCCTGCTTAGAACTCATGGGTCTTTAAACATGACCCGGGTCCATTAAACTTGACCCGAAAGCCCATAAGGGCCCAAACATCACACTATAAATGTTCAACCACCAGCATTAACTTCTGGTAATGAAAATTAACTGCTACCAAGCTGCTTAATTATCTCTCCACCTTGAAACACCCTTACACCACCTTGAAACACCCCTACACCACCGTAAAACACCCTTACACCACCGTTAAACACCCATGTATCACCTTGATACTCCATTTAAAATTACTAGCCTATCCTCGGGCTATCTTTATCCACACCAGATTCTAGCTTGCTTTTTTTTCTAACTTGGATAAATTAAGCAAACCTCCTTTGACTAATACATTCTTGACTGTAAACATACAAACATTATGTAGTATTTGAAAATTTTATTTTTGCGATAAACAAGGAACAAAAAGAAGGTAAATTTTAAATTGAGAAATTTGACTATTTCTCTATCTAAAGTTTTAGACTAAGTCTTTCTCACTCTAGAAATAAAAACAATATAACATTTACCATTATAAAGGTAGGGAATAAGCACTTTAGTGTTTTTACTAGGAAAAATGAACCGTCAATAATAAAAATAGGCTATTAAATGTAGCCTATTTCCTCTTTCATGTAAACATGATTACCTAGAGTGAAACCGATCAGTAGGTCCAATAACTACTTGACATGTATCTTGAAAAAAAGACCATATTAAAGTTGCAAACTTTGAGAAATAACTAATTTAAGCATATCCTTCGGAGGGGGTTCAGAAATTATTTGCTGTATTAGCTCCCCTGAAGTACTTCTGAGAGAGCTAAGGGGGGTAGATGATAGGGTTGGATTTTGTTGGAGGCTAAAACGGTAAGAGGGTTGGATTTTTCTTAGAGGGGTAATTTAGACCTATAAACTAAATCATGATGAGTAAGAAATATTCATAGTGACTCAGCTAAGTGCATATTTTACTTACTTTTGTGCCTGGGGGCTTATAAGGGTGACCCGGTTAAACGACCCGATCCGAATGGCCCATCGAACTAAAAAGATTATAAATAGCTCGACATACAACATTAAATGAGTTCGAATTTTCTCTCTCTAAATATTAAATGCAAGCATCGTAATTCTCTCTCCTCTCTCCATACATAGTTTAATACTACACGACTTAAATATCTTCCAAAACTACCATCCAATCAGTTTTTACCAACACCAGATTCTTTAAAGCTTATTAAAAACTACGATACAACCAACATTTTATAAATGCAATTGACCTTCAATCGTTATCATCAATACGATGCATGAGGATCTCTATTTAGACATATCAGTAATAATCACAACGAGTAATGACATACCATTTAAAAACACTCAAGTGGCTTCATTTTGCCAAATTATTGGCATAAATTAAAACTTCTCAGCGTCTTTCCCCCTTAGGCTAACGATCATGTTGATTTGACATATAAAAATATGCTCGAGGCGATGCGTAGAAGAGTCTTATAATAAGTGACCTGAACCTTAGAAAAAGTTCTCCGATCATGTTATGGAATGAAGACATTCTTTTTCTATAAAATAAAAATATATAAAAAACGATGCATATACAAAATTATATCACTCTAATACAAAGTTAATTGCTTCAAAATGCCATTATCTAATCTTCAAGATAAGGTTAATTTTTTTTGCAACATACAAATTATCCGAAGTATGTCAAACTCACCTCAAACTTAGAGACAATTTGTAAAAACTTAATTAAATTACATGAACATTTTTTTAATGTGCAATATATATAAAAATAGCATGCCACCAGTAAATATAATGTGAACAAAATTTAAAATATTTAACATATTTGAATTTTTTAATGTGGGCCTTAAGTTACTTGGACCTTTTATTAAAGCTTTTTTTTATGTTCTAGTGTTAAAGATGGGCGGAAACCTAATTTTCAAACGGGATGACTATATATTTTCTTTCTTTTTGGTTATTCTTCATACTCACTAGCTCTATCTAAGTTTTTATACCACATTTCTTTCTGTCTATTCTATTGAGAGTTGTTTCACTTCCTACATTTGGGTCAAATTATACATCATCATCAGTAATATTTGGGTCCATTTATACACCATCAGTAACATCAACCTCTACAACATCTCTTACATTAATTTGTACATTATAAAAAACATCAACATGTACACCATCATTATCATTAAATTGTAAATCATCCCCATCATCCTTTATACTTTCCTTTACACCATTAATAACATTCGTCTGTACACCATCATTGAAAATAACTTGTACATCATCCCCATCACTCGCCAAACTATCTCGTACGCCATCATTAACATCAACTGGTACACTAGCATTGGGATCAACCTGTACAACATCCTCGTTTATAATTTTTTGTAGACTGTCATTAACATCAACCTTTACATCATTAGTAACATAAACTACACCATCATCGTCACCCTCTGTATTTTCGAACATTATCACCGCAAAAATCCTCCAGAAAACCACTTACAGACTCTGCTACAACGATACTGCTACTTCATTTAACATCGACAATACGAATTATATTTTTATTTCTTAGTTTAGTATGAGATGCAATTTCTAAGGGTAGATTTTTGTCTGAATATATGTTGACTAACCTACCACTACCAAGATTTGTGGTTAACTTATACCAGTCCACATCTGTCTTTATTAGACTCATAGAATTGCATGAACCCGACAATGGGTAAGGGAAAATAAAACTATATACTAAGACAAAACTATAAATATTGTGCCTTTTACTTACCTTTGTAATAATGTTATACCATCGTGAAATTAAATTTTGTGCATAAGAGAATCGTAGAGGCAGTGTAAACAGAATCGTGAAGACACGAAAGAAGAATGATGGATTTTAGGTTTCTCGAATTAGGCATTTGGTGATTATCAGATTAGAAATCAAGGGTTTAGGATTTCTGATTTCGGTATTGGGTCTCATTTGTATTTGGGTATTGTGTCTGATTTAGGTAACTAAGATGGGCTTGGATAATTGAGTTTTATCTTTTTAACCTGGTCCAATCCAATAAATCTAGAAAAAAAGTAAATGTTAAAACTAGGATAAATGGTAAATAATAATATTTGATGGTAAAATCTAGATGGATGCTGACTCGACAGATGACTAGACATTTCTAATGATATTAACGGACAGTTTTTTAGAGACCAATAACGACATAAGATAACAATATTTTGGCTGCCACATTTTTGCATCTCAATAATACTTACATGTGCGAGAGACTAATAATACAAATTTTAAGACGTGTGAAATAAAAATGTAAACATAAAAAAAAAACTAGTCATAAAAAAAGTAGTCCATACAAAAACGAAATACAGCGGCCTCGGTAACATATTTGATTTTTTTCACGCGACTTTTAAATTAGTTGGGCGTATTATTAAATCTATTATATGTTCTGGGTTTAAAGATGGTCTGGAGCCTAATTTGGAGCGTGCGGTGACTATAAATTTTCTCTTCCTTCTTGGTTATTCTTCGGAGTCGCCAGCTCTATCAAGGGTTCTAAACCATTGTTCCCTTAAGTTTGGCGACTGTCTTTCGGATCATAATCTAAAACTTATGCATGTCTGCACTTGCTTCGTATACTTACTGTGTTGAAGGGTGTGTAGTTTGTAGTATGTGCATAGTTGTATGAGTTGGGATTATACACATCTTCTTCATGTTGTGTTGTAGTACGTTCTACTATGTGTATTCTTTAGTGAATATTGTCCGTGTGTGCTTGCATTGAATCTCTATTTTGTAATGTTGTGCTATTATGTGTGTTGAAGGGTGTGTAGTTTGTAGTATGTGCATAGTTGTATGAGTTGGGATTATACACATCTTCGTCATTTTGTGTTGTAGTACGTTCTACTATGTGTATTCTTTAGTGAATATTGTCCGTGTGCGCTTGCATTGAATCTCTATTTTGTAATGTTGTGCTATTATGTGTGTTGTATCATACAGAGCTATACTGAAATTCTCATATATATATATATATATATATATATATATTTATTGACCACAAAAGATCTTTATCAAATATGCAACAAAAACTTATAACACAGAGGAACCAAGTAGCAATCACATACATTTAAGGACTTAAAACAACACATAAACAAAACCTACAAACTTTAAAATAAACATAGTGAATTATCTACTTGGGTTGATCTCACAGTCAAACTAGGCCACAAATATATCAGCTCCACCTTTGTACAAAGCCATGCTCTTTGTTACCTCTATGATTCCCCCAGTTACCAGTTGTTTGATAATCATCTCGCTGAAACTTTGAGTTGTTGTTACCGTATGCATACATCGTCTGATACCCTCCATTCCATGATCCTGAATTATCACCGTATCTTTGAACCGGACCATAATTTCCCCATTTATTTCCACCCCACCTGTTATCTCCAACACTTACAGATTGCAAAACACTATTTTGGTTCCAAGAATCGTCCCATCCTTTGTCTCTGACACCTACAGATTGCAGAGCATTATTCTGATTCTGAGAATTTCCCCACCCTCTACTTAACTCTTATTTTGTTTCTCAAGAGTAATTTCCCGGCCTTGTACCCATCTCATGTTTTGTTTCCCATGAGGGAGTTCATCACCCTTTATTTGACATCAATGTCTCGTCGTCCTGTTTTGTTCGCCAAGAATCATCCCACCCGCTATCAATCTTTTCTAATTCTTCCGGTTTTGAGGAATCATCCCACCTATTATCATCACCCCAACCATTATCATCCTTATAGTCGTTTACATTACCCACAGTTTTTAATTATTCCAGCCGAAGACCAATAGCAAACAATTTAGGCTTGCTATTTTCACAAGGATTAACATCGACTGGAGGAACATATGTCAAGTTTTTAGTCTGATTCTTTTGATGCCATTCATCCTCACTTTCTTCGAATATGTCCTTCTCCATGTCCTCCACAAGTTCCAATTCAATTTCATCAATATACATATCCCGATCAGGAAGAGGAATGTCGAATGGATTGTTCATTGTCTTTTCTCGAAAGCGTTGTTTTGCGGTTCTAAATGCCTCTTCTGCAGCTGAATCATTCGATTTCATTATATCTCTCTGGCGCGTGTACTTTGACGCCTTGATCACCTTGCGCCACAGTATTCTTCCTATCGCATAACATAACAAAATTTATCATTATGACACCCCACAATCACGTTCATCTGCATCACAGTCGTAAGGTCGTGTCGGTGGGTACCGATAAGTTGTCTATTGATTGTAATTATATCTACGAGAATGTCGATATCTCCAATTCCCAAGCTTTGAAGAAAAAAGAATTCTTAGAAATGACTTGTTTATGATTATGAGTATGTTTATATTTATGTTTTGTTTTTGTAGAAAGCCAAAAAGTCGAAAAAGAATTAACTATTTGCTTAATACTACTGGTAAAATGAACGTTGCGCACCAAAAGATGAAATCTTATAGGAATCGTTTATATAGAAATGAATATATTGGATACTAGCCTTTCACAACCCAAATTATCCAAAAATATCTTTCGTCGTGGTTATTTTTATCTTTAAATGTATCTTTTTCATTGTATATCGAATACCAGTGATATAAAAAAAAACCTCTGAAAATAACCGAAGAATTTACCTAATTATAATAAAAAAGATACATTGCAAAAAGAAAAAAAGAACTAAATTTATTTTTTTAGAAATAATGGTTTGATCGGCATTCTTGTTTTCAATTATAATTATATATAAAAATAAATAAAAGGTGGGCTTTAAATTAGTTGGGCCTATTTTTAAAAGCTCTTTGTGGTGTGAGGCCTGATTTGGAGGCGGCGGTGACTATAAATTTGCTCTTCCTTGTCGGTTATTCTTCGGAGTCGCTAGGTCTATCAAGGGTTCTAAACCACCTTTGGTTCTCTCGGTTGAGATTAAAATGGTTTCAGCTGCAAATCTCTTGATTTTAGTTTTTTGAAATTGTCTGTGCAAATGACGGGATTTCTACTCTGGAATCTTACTTAAGCAGAGGCAAGCACAGTTAGATGCTTGTAGATCTCCAAGTAAACGTCATAGATAAAGTCGGTAGACGTCGACGGAACTTCCGAGCTCCTCCGTTTACCGTCGGTCCCATATTCCATTACCTTATGGAGCAGCGTCGTTGCCTTTACCATTTGGGGGTGGCCATGGCACATACATTCCATTCAACTCGATTGATTAGCTTTTTTTTCTTTGTTTCAGTTGACGGGGGATTACAATCCAAATCCCTAACATTCGAAATTGGGGCAAATCGAATCAGTATTTGTAAATCCCAAGAGTAAACGTCAAAAATGGATGATTCTTGTTGATGTTGACGGTTCTTCTCTGTCTCTTGTTATTGAGAAGTTCCTCCATCGATGATGAGTTAGGTCTCATATTCCATCGCCTTGTATAGCAACGTTGTCGCCATTACTATTTGGGAATTGCCATGAGACATACATATATACTATTCTATTGAAATTCTTATCCTATGCGTATGCCTTTCCCAATGATGAAATCAGAAATTAAAAGAACACCATCTTTCGGGACTTAATGGTTTCTATGAAGCCTTGCTGATATTCTGTGATTCTGAGGTATCTCCAAAACTTAATTGGGTTTGTTAAACCCATTTTCACGCTCGTATCATCTCCGTCTACTGTATATTTACACCAAAGTGGCCGTGTTAATATCTGCTATAGGCTTCTCGGAATGGGTTCTGGTGCTTTCTTTCTTTGGATGGTATCTGTTCTTTATCATCGTTTTCTACTCATTATACTAATGTTAGTTTGAATGTTTGTAAAGATACCCCCAATACTGTTCGTCGATGTTTCGGCCATAGATTATGGGGCATAAACAAGACTACTACCCTTGCAAATTCTACTCATGTTACTGACAATAATGATAATAATAGTTTGGTTCTCCTGTAATTTGGTGCAGTGTTGTATGGAAGTTTAGCAGTTTGGTGCAGTTTCTTCGTGTCTGCGGCAGTTCATACAATTTGGTAGAGATTGTCCAGTTTGATGGCTGGTGTAGTTTCTGCTTTGTTCACTTTTGTGTGCGTTGCAGGTTGTTTGGGCAGTTTGCCTGTTCAGTTGGTCACTTTTTGGTAGAGTTTGGGCGTTGCCGTGGAATAAAACTCTATTTGAGGTATGGTTTAGTAGTGGAAGATGAAGCTGGATGAACAATTCAATAAGCCTATTTTTCTTAGGTACTGAAATAATTAGAAGATGTCTCTTGTTTGATAATAGTTAGGTGATTGAGATTTTTTATTGAACAAGCAAC
This sequence comes from Limnanthes douglasii subsp. nivea, assembly GCA_036936605.1. Lineage (NCBI taxonomy): Eukaryota > Viridiplantae > Streptophyta > Magnoliopsida > Brassicales > Limnanthaceae > Limnanthes > Limnanthes douglasii. The sequence goes on along the minus strand of JAUPFV010000002.1, from coordinate 197,411,015 downwards.
AATCTGGAAGCTAAAATGAGAATAATAAAAGGAATGTTTATGTGATGGATCTGATTAAGGTCATGAATTTAACTTGATTAGATTATAGGTGAAACTAAACAAGGAAGGAAGAGTTTCAAGTTATTAAGACAACATTATCATCTGATATTTTAGAAAGAAAGCTTGAAAAGGTTGAGTGAACTAACATTAATAATTTATGTAAATAAGAGTAATTAAAGTAGTTTAGAAAATTCTAGTCAGTATTGGCTAGAATTTCTGTCGGACCCTGGTACTAAGTGGTTGCTGAGATGGAAGTTAATCACAAATATTTTAGAAATTAACTCAAAGAGGATAGGCTGGAGTAATTTCTTGGTCCTGGGATAAGAACATTGTGTCGGAATAATGTTGATAAACTAAAGTCGTTAACTCATTTGGAGTTTCTAACAATGACACAGATGTTTGCCTTACCATTGGAAGTACATATGTCAACAAAAAAATATCTTGTACAAGCTTCCTTCTATTTTTTATCGAACGGTCCTGGATCCAGTCAAACAAGGCTGTAGGAGTTATATTCAAAGCTGATCTCTGATTTTGCAAAGATAGACGTAAGACTGTGGCACTTGGCTCTTCCTGATAAAGAGCAAAGTCAAAAAGAGTCGATGCACCATACCGAACCAACGAAATTCGTCTAGCTTTGCTTTGCAATCATATCATACAAGTTTGCTAGCCACTACATAAAAAGGAAGTACTTCAAACGAGACAATATGATGATGTATACACTTCTTATGCGGTCCTTAAAGTAAACCACAATATCAGCTCTAAAATAAAGATATCGATGTGGACCATTTGTGCAGTGATTCGAGGAGTTTTGTATTATTCTAAGATTCCATTAAAATACTTGTGATGAATGGTCGAACACCACTGTAAAAGGTTCAAGCCTTTGCCTTTGAAGGTCGAGACCAACTTTCTTTGAGAAGTTTTCGTAGCATCATTAGGGGACACTCCCTTACTACGAATAACTCATAGGTGCTCAAGGGTCGAGACAGTATGCTCGTCCATGCGATATAAGGAAGAGCCTTTGAAAAAAAAGCTTCTCGTAATTGTCCCGGTTTACCAACTGAAACAGGTTGTCAAAATAACTGGCTATGCTCAACAGACTTCGCCTTCTTAACAGATCTGAATGTTGGTATTTGTAAAAGAACTCCAACAAATTTATTTACGGGAAGACAATGAATTCAACATATTTTTCATTAATGACAATATTCAAGTCGGACAAATGTATTTACGGGTAAGTCAATTGAGTTCGACATGTTTTTCATTAAAATATATGGGTTCGCCGAAACTTTTGAATAATAATATTCAAATGTACAATATCTTTTTGTAGATTATCCAAATTAATTGATCCATCCAATTACACTCACTTTTTATCGATTAGAAGTGGGATGTAAGTTAGTTGGTAGGTGAGGAACGATTCGTACCACTTTTTGGAATTCAATGCACCTGGTTCGTATGTGGAAAGATCATAACACCTCTTTATGTCCAATCTTTCGATGTAATTCAACAATGGTAAAAGGAAAAATTGTGAACAGGTAAGTTTACTATTTTTTGGGAAAGGGCATAACATGCCTCTCACAACTTGAGATTTAATCTTTTATTGCAGTCCATTAGTCCTACGAGCTAAGATAAAAACCTACAAGTTTACTATTTTTATGTATCTATTAAACTCAAGAATCGATTTTTGAGACATTAAATTATATAACCCCAGTGTATATTCTCTATGCTACAATAAATATTAGGTATCAGGATGATTTGATTGCTCCGAGATAGAAGATGTATGATTAAACCTATGATTGAGTCTTCTGAAGGCTTAATCCTATGATTAAATCTAATTCAGAAGAAAATCTCTTTTAATGTAATTCAGCAACCGTAAAAGGGAAAGTGTGAACTTGTAAGACTACTTGTGAACTTGTAAGACTACTATTTTTTGGAGAAAGGGCATAACATATCTCTCACAACTTGAGATTTAATCTTCTGTTGCAGTTCATCAACTATACGAGATAGATAAAACCTGCAAGTTTACTATTTTTATGTATCTATCACACTCAAGAATCAATTCTTGAGACAACAAAGTATATAACCCCAATCAATGTATATTCTCTATGCTACAATAAATATTAGGTATCACAGTGATTTGATTGCTCCGAGATAGAAGACGCATGATTAAACCTATGATTGAGTTTTTCGAAGGCTTAATCTTGTGATTAAATCAAATTCAGAAGAAAATCTCATTTTTTAATGTTTCGACTTTGAGAACTAAGCATGATTACATGTTAGAAAACTTAGGATCGCATGTTATGTTAGAACTCAATCCAAAATAAGTCCAAATTTTACAGCTTAGGGTTTCTACTAATCTAGGGTTATATATATATATGGGGGCAAGAGATACTGAGACATAAAAGTAAAAAAAGAAAGATGACTTTTGGTTTTCAGATCAGTTGTGTGCAACCATAATTAAAATGTCTAATTGATGTGCAAATAATCTATGTTTTTGTTTAATTTTGGACATGTTGTTTGGGACATCTAAGGCTTCGAAAATTAATTATGTTGTGTACTAGATAGAGCTCGGTCAGCAACTCTTGATTTGATATTCTTGAAAGAGTATTGCCTAGAAAGGATCCTACATAGTTACATATTAGATTTTATTTTGCAAGACATAAATGCATGTAATAAAGAAACATAAATCCAAACTGGATTCAAAGATAACCATTGTGTCTTTGTTGTATATGATGATGAGGAGTATGACTCCAAACTCTATGATCCTAAGAAGTATAAAGTAGTGAGAAGTAGAGATGTGACATTCTTTGAGAATGAAAATCGTGCATATCTTTTAGGTATAAGATTCACTTCTACATTTGATATAATTTTTATTTTTATTAATTATGTTTTTCTTATACTATTACTTATGAAAATCAACCGACATATGAGAATGTTATTGAGGATGTTTCACCCGATGGTGATTTATAAGAATATAGTGATGATGATTATTTTAATGAGACTTTATATGATGAAGAACTTCATGATGAATATGTTAATGAGCAGAGGGGGAGTAACCTACCCCTCACGTGGGTGATGCACATGTTCGAAGGTCAACTAGAGAGAAAAAAATTCAACAACGTATCCAAGCTTAGAGTTCATTCTAGTTACAGAAGATGGAGACCCGATAAATTATCAAGAAGTGTTACCTCACAAGGAGAAAACTTTTTGTTTGATGCTATGAAGGATATATGACTTTTTTATAAAATAATGAAACTTATGAACTAGTAAAACTTCATAGTGGAAATAAATTCTTAAAAATAGATCAGTATTAAAGAACAAGAGAGATTTTGAGAATATTAGCGATCGAAAAGCAAAATTTATAGTAATAGGAAGCAATCAGAAAAATAGAATTGATTTGGATGATTTTTTTTTATCATGTTGTCAAGATGACTTCTATCAAATTGGGTTAGGTTTAACTGCAAGTATTAATCTTGGGTAGAACAACGTTGTATAAAAATCGTTTGCATTAAAAAATTATACGTGGAGCAACCTGAAGGTTTTGAAGATGAAGGGAAAAAAGTTCCGTTGTAAGCTGAACACAAGTCTCTACGGTCTTAAACAGGTGCCAATGCAGTAATATCAGAAATTTGTCTTGTTTATGACAAATAATGGTTACAAACAAACTCATGCGGATCCTTGTATCTATTTAAGAAATTTCCACAGAGGTAATTTCATCATACTTCTTCTATATGTAGAAAATATTATGATAGTCGGACAAGATTTTGAGATGATTATCAGTTTGAAGAAAGACTTAGTCAAATAATTTGACATGAATGATTTGGGTCCAACAAATAAAATCCGAGACATATAGTTTGCTCGTTATTGGAAAGTTAAAAACTTACGGCTATCACATGAGAAATATATTGAACGTATACTTGCAAGGTTCAATATGAAGAATGCCAAACCATTTAATAATGATGAATAAAAATATAATAAATCATGCTCTCATCAAATACACCATTAGCTACACACTTCAAGTTCAGCAAAAACGTGTGTCCTACAACAGAGTAAGAGAACTAAAGTATGTCAATTATTATTTGATCTTCTGTTGGTTGTTATTTGATGTACGATATGATCTATGCAAGACCAAATATTCAAATGACAATGGTTCACTGAGTATACATTTATCTAATCAATGTAAATTTTAGTTGGAAGCAGTAAAGTGGATTTTAATATACTTGAGAGACACTTCTTCTTTGATTTTTTTTATGGATATGTTAAACATATACTTGAAGGACATATAGATGCTGACATGATTGGTGATTTTGATAACCAGAAATCTACTTCAGGTTATGTGTTTATATTTTTAAGAGGAGTCATTCATGGCGACCCAAGATACAAAAATGTATAACATTGTCAACAACTGAAGCAGAGTATATTACAGCAGAGGAAGCAAACAAAGAGAATATTTGTCTTAAAAGTTTTATTCGAGAGTAAGGCTTGAAGAAAGATTAGTATGTAATATTATGTAATATTTGAGAAAGAATCTAATGCATCACGCACGTACAAAAAAATTAATGTGAGATATCATTGGTTGCAGGATGTGATCGAGAATAAAAAATAAAGTTAAAGAAAGTTCACACTGATAAGAATTTGTACAAACATGTTGATTAAGGTGTTTCGTGGAAGTAATGTTTAAGTAATTACCTTATGATCACATCTTCCCCGTGATGGATTGGACATAAAGATTTTTAGGGTGTAACCTAAATTATACCTGAACTTTATAACTTAAGATTACTCTAGGGTTATACATATGAGGGAAATGTATAAGTGAGACACACAGAAAATACAAAAAAGGAGTTTTTGGTCTTTGGATCTGTTGTGTACAATCAAAAGGTCAAATCAAGAGGCAAACAATATGACTTTTTATTGTATTTTAGACAACGTGTTATGAACATCTAAGGCTTCAATCTGACCACTTAGATTTTAATTTGGTGCTACGATTGTTCACTATTGTGTGCAGTTTGTGTGCCTTTTAGTACAGTCTGTTGCAGGTGTTAGGGCAGTTTCTCTGTGCCGCTTGGGTCATTTTTTGATGGAGTTTGGGCGTTTCTGCCCAATAAAACTCAATTTGAGATATGGTTTATTAAATGTAGAAAAGACTGGGTGAACAATTCAATAAGCTTATATATCTTAGGTACAAAGCATAATGTTTGATATTGTAAGACAGAATGAAAAACAAGTGTGGAAGAGTGCTTGAGTACAAAAGATTTGGACATTTTGGAAGGAAGTAGAAATGTCATTGTAAATGAAACTCTAGAAGTCTTGAAGTTGAAAAAACTAAGTCAGATGGACAAGACAAAAAACGGTAGGATGAAACAGACAATGAGCAGTTTGTATGCAAAGTAGTTGGGTGAAAGATGTGCTCAAGAAAACAAGAAGTACCGAATGACATTTATGAAAGGTAGGTCACTATTTCTCAATAAAAATTTCACTAGTTACGCTTAATCAATCTAACAAATTTGAATGGTAGAACAATACCATTAATGTTATCATACTTCAAAATTATTTAAAAAGTCATCTCTATACCTAGTCAATTTAATAAACTTAAATTTCAAGTCAAGGATTTTAAGGGATCCATATCGAAAATAAATTTCAATCTAATTTATTTATAAATTTTTTGTATAAACATAAAAAAGCAACTGTTCGAGTAAAATCACCTCCGTAGGGTGTCTCAGCTGATGTCAACGGTAGCACTGCCCGCGCTGCTTTAGAGTATTTTAACGAAAAAAACTTAATAGTTAAAAAATTTAAAAATAGTTATTGGCTTTGTTAAATATCTCTAACCAGGAAAGGGTTTGTATAGGAACTCAAACCCATGACATTTGATAATAAACATGCCTTATTTCACCAACTCGGTTACCGCTTTCGGGGCTATACTTGGAAATTTTAAATGTAAGGATCGAAACGTCTACCTTCTAATACACCTAGGTTATAGTTTAACCACTCGGCTATGGTAAGTCATGTTGTTTATTTTATTTTATTTTATTTATTTATTACTTATCTTGTTTGTGTTTGTAATTTTATTTTCATTTTCATTTTTAGTGTTTCCAATAAATGTAAATATCTAAAAATAGTTTTTATAAAAATAAAAATAAATTTTAATATATTATTTTTGAAAGATATAACAAAATCAAATTTGAATTTTGAAATATATTTTTAAAAATAAATAACATCAAATTTTTTATATATAATATATTGTTATAAAATGGATGGAAATAAAATCAATTATTTTATGATTTTTTAATATATAAATAATTAAAATATATTTTGAAACAAATAAATAAAAGAAAATTAAAGTTGTTATTTAAAAAATACATTAAAAATATTTTAAAAGATATGATCAAACTAAAAAAAATATTGTATTTCCTTATTTTTCTCAACTGTTCAAATATTTTTTAATAAATTATATCTTTTACAAATCAGGATATATTTTTTTATTCTTTCTATTTTTTTACTTATTCTCTTTTTGTCTCTCAATGTCTAAAAACGTTTTGGTCTTATTTTTCAACACAAAAATAATGAAATAAAATATTTAAATCTTATACGATAATAAAATTAAATAACAGTTTAAAAGATATAATATAAAATAAAAAACATCAACAAAAGAAATATTGTTTCCATATTTGTGTCAAATATAACGTGTGATTTTAAAAAATATCATTGAAGTAAAATTAGCTTTGTTAACTAACAGATAACTTTAACACGAACGACTGTACATGCTCTTAAGTTACGTCGGTTTGGCTAAAAAACCGACATAATATAAATTTATCTTTGGCTTTTAATTGATATCAAAACCTCATTTAGTATCAGGCGTGGTTGCATGATTCGTGGTCAATGTGTTACTTGGTTATTCATCACATGTAATTGTCTTTAGAATAACTCTCCATATGAAGATATCCCTCCATTGCGGCTATGTACAATGTTAGTCGGTCCGAAGACCGATGAAGATTTCAGGAAAAGTTATTTTTTCTGTTAAATAGTTTGTCCACTCTAAAAACGGTTTAGTCAGAGATATTATCGACCGGCTAGAAGAACACCCGACGTTCCGTGGTGTATGGTGCACCATCCACGTAGACAATAAACTCAACACATATAACTAGGAGCACATCGCGCGATATCTGGTGCACTCTCGACATAAAATAAATAAATATATAGCCATAAAAATATTTTTTGTTACGGGATAAAAAAGTTATATCGCAATAATATTGATAGACTAAAGTTTTTCATCATTTTAGTTTGTCTAATATATCCGTAAGAAAGAAAAAAGAAAGAGCAAAACATAGACACAAACAATAGTTGAGTTGTTATAAAGATAATTAAGGTAAAGCACGACTTTATTTTTCTGGGTAAAGTGTTCATACGATGACATTTCATGTTTGCCTTACTATTGAAAGAAAGTTTATATGTCAACAAAAAGAATACATGGTATAAAAACTATTAGAAATTTATGAATCATTAGCATATTGTCATAAGACAATCTAATTAATAAGTAATCGGGTTATTTATGTTATTTGAAATTGTATTAATATATGAAAACTTATTATAAAGATACAAGTGTGGATACCAGGTTAAAATTTAGGTCTAATGAAAGAGTGAGCTCAAATATTAACACTTAAAACTTAAAAATGAATTGATAAGTTCACAGACTAAATTGATATAAATCAATCTAGTGGGTTTTTATTCTGACCACAAAACAGAATAAAAAGGGTATAATCATTATTTTAAAAAATATATTGTGAAAGTCATCTAGCAGTAGCCAATAAGAAAAATGTGCATCACCTAATTGTTTTGAAATCGTCTATATTCCGATTAATCATCATCTCAGACCCGCATCTCTGTATTAGGTATCAAATCGACTTAGGCCAACCTTGGGTATAATGATATATAGTTAATTATTAAACCTAGATGCATTGTCTATATAAGTAAGACGTGTGATATGATTCCTTCACCTATTGTACAATATTTTTTATACCGTTTTTTGATTGGTTTGACCATATAAAACCCAAACGCTTCTCTTATTCTCTATTTTAAATCAATTAAAGATACAAATACATGATTGTAGATCGATTCATAACGTGTGACAATATTGAAAAGTCTCAATCCGTTAGTAGATCCAATAGACTCAAACGACCGAGATCAAGAACACGAAGAACAAACATGGGCTTTTACAATCAGTCGTTGGTAGAATAAATAACTTGACTAGTAAGTTACTTCTGCACCATATTCCTAGTATCATAATCGATAAATACAAAGGCAAATTTATTGTTTATATATAATGGATATATTGAGTAAACTAATATACTCCTTCAATTGATATCAGAGCTAAGGTTACCTTCTGAATCAATGTAAATTGTATGCTTGTTTTCAATTAATCGTATGAAAGAAATGCTGATTTAAATTTCTCTAAAAAATATATGACTTTAGGATTATGTGTTAATTGAGCTGGTTAAAGACACGAAATTTAATGAAAATCATGTTTCGATTGATTGAATTATAGAATCATAGATTGCATGTATTGGCGTTTGATGCTCTTTAAGGATTAAAACAGGGGTTTGCTCATTAATTATGGGTTAATTTTATATTGCAAAAGGGAATTTTTTTCAATAAAAAGACCCTAGGACGAAGTGTTAAATGAAACAAAGAATGATTGTCTTGACACCTTTATCGTGATCATCCCTGTTGTGATCGCAAAAATAAATAAATAGATATTTCTCATGATCACCCTTGTTATGATCACAGTGAAGTGCTTATCTTTTCCGCAATCAACATTAGCTCACTACAATGAGCACGTGATGTTATCGCAGATAAGGTTATTATTGCAAGAGAAAACCCATGAAGGTTGTTTGGCTTAGATCTTCTTTTTTTCTCCGACTTGTAACCATTAATATATTTGTGGGCATGCTTGTCATATGTGTATGTGGTTGAAATAGGATATGTGTAAAAAACATTGCGAGGATATGCATGACTAAGTTTATTTGGATTATAATAGATGAATCATGAAATCAAGTAATCTTCTCAAAGGAAGGTTTGTTGGTGGATTAAGGATCCTAGGATCTTAATAGTTCAAGGATTAAATTTATTGCAAGTATTGTCAGAAATCCAACAGCTGGTGAAGAAGTTGAGGGAAGAACTAATAATTTTAGGATTTTGCTGTCCATGTTGACCATTCATACTCATCGATTAAGATCTGAGATCTAACGCCCTAAAGGAAAAGATGAAGAGGAAAAGTAGGACGAGGAAGACAATGCCACACACTCTATAGTCAAAGAGCACTATTTGAACTCGATGAGCTAAAGTCTTATCCCTCAGTATTATGTCGGCCAATTTGAAGAGTTATGTTCTGCAGTGGTTACATATGTTTATTTTTGCCAGATTCCAGCAGCTCATTCTCATACCTTCTTGGAAATCCATACATGTCACATATGTTTATTTTTTAAAAATATATTACCTTTATAGTCGTCATGTTCTGCAATGGTTACCTACTTTGAAAATTAATCTATATAAATTATTATGTACTTTCTTCCTCTTGATGCTAGCGGAAACGGTCACATAATATCCAAGCCCCATCTTGTAAATGAGATTGTTTCGGTTATTGTTTTCAATAGTAATATTGAGACTTGTATGAAGTTTTCTAATTGCTAGCATGTGTCGATCTTCTTTACTTTTTTATTTGTGTCCTCTATTATAATTGGCCAATAGTAGCTCAAAAGTACAATTCTTCGGTAACGTTCTTTCTATCCACGGTAAATGTTTCCTTATTCATCATGTAATTCTTATACTTATTATTCACCTTTTATTTTCGTTATATTTATGGACATCAACGCCAATAGGAAATGGTTGGGTAATGTAATAAAATGTTTTTTTCTAAATAATTATTCATGGTACCGAAGATGTACATGTCGGAGATGCAAGTGCATCAATTTCAGAGTTCTTGGTTCTCAAGAATGATTTGAATTCCATATGTTCAAACTGAGCATTTTACCATTATAAGTCTATAAAGTACTTGAATTATATCCTATTTTTTTAGCTCTGACCTGACATGATACCTGGTTTTCAACTAGTTGAGAGTCGGTTATGAGTTGTAATTTTTTTCTCCACATATCTTTGCAAGCTGAAGTCCTGCAATTACGGATTCGTACTCAACTCTATTATTCGATACTGGAAATACGAACTTGATGAACTGGTTTAGAATATTATGTGTTAGAGATGTAAACTGAACTCTTGCTCTTTATCTTTGGTTATTTATTCCTCCATCATTTCTAACTCTCTAAGTATCTTCTAAACCATCATTCAGAGATATGAGTCTCCAATACTAAAACTCTATTAAAAAGTATGCACTTCTTGGGCTTTTATTATGGTTCTCAACTCAAAGTGGATATCACAATTCCCTAATTCCAATGACCATTTAGTCAGTATTTCTGACACATTAGGCTTTCTTACAGCACGGTTCTTAAAGAGAATGAAACTATTATAGTGTGTGCTTGAAAGTATGGACTAATTTTCCTAGCCGCAACTACTAATGCTAAAGTATTAATTGTAAATATCTTGTTTTAGTTGGTAATACATATTTAATTACATAATAGATTGCTTTAGAGTCTCGTCTTTCCTCCCCAATCAGTGTTGTGCTGACTGCATAGTCTAATACTATAAGGTATAAGACAAGATTTCTCCTCATCGAGGCTTGGTTAATATTTCAGGATAAATAAAAAACCTATTTATATTGTTGAATGCTTTACCACTTGTTAGGGTGGAAGTATCAATGACACTCGTCTAAGGATCTTGACAAATATCTGTTAAGTGTTACTAGACTTTTTGTTAGGTTTTGGACGTTTTCGACATCCTTTGGTGGTTCTATTGCTTCCAAAATAACAAGTTATGTTGGATCTGACTCATACACCCATGTTCACCATCTTTTGGGATTCAACTTAAGATTTACTCGTGCGAGGTTACCAAATAGGTAAGATAAGTCTGCTAGGTGATCTTCTTCATGAAATATTATTATCAATATGTCATCAATGAAGGCTTGTACATTTTGGCCAAATTGATTTGCAAAAATCTTACTCAATAGCCTTTGGTAGGTTTCTCGAGCATTTTTCAATCCGAAGGGAGTCACTCAATAGAAGTGTAGTCATTTTTGTTAATGAAGGTTATATGTTCATGGTCCTCTTTTCATGTTTTTGTATTTGATTATATCTTATGAATGCATCCATAAACAATAGTATTTTGTTTTCAATTATTGCATCTACAAGCTGGTCAATTTTTTATCGTGGGAAATGGTCATTCAGACATGTTGTATTTAAGTTCGTGAAGTCTACACACATCCTCCACGTGTCTTTCTTATTATTGACCAATAGATGATTAGCTATTCACATTGGATAATAGGACTCTCGTATGTATCCCAACGCAATTAGTCTATCTACTTATTAACTATTTGCCTCTGTTTCTTGTTGGGATTAAGATATTTTATTTTGTATGATAGGACCAAAGTTAGTATTCATAAACAACTGATGGTAATTTACTTCTATCGGGATTCATGTTAGATCATTTGTACTTGATGCAAACATATCTAAGTTCTTTTCCAAAAAATGAATTTTTTTACACATGAGATCGGTGAGGATATCTTGACCAATATTTAAGGTCTTTCATTCTTTAATTACTACATTTTAAGAACTTGTCTCTGACTACACCATTCGAGGTCATTCTCGGGTCATCCATTTCTTAAAAAAACCTCGTTCTTTTATGGGTGTTATGCTTCGAATGGCATGCTATTATGGTTTCTTCTTCTCACGATCATTTTTCCATTATATAGTATCTCACAATTTTTTTTGAAATTAAAAACTACATCATGCTTTTAATGAAGCCAATACCATCCTAATATAACGTTAAAACATAATGGTGCATCTACCATCATAAAAAACATTATACCTTTTTTCTGAACTCCTACCTGCCCAAAGTTACATGAAGAGTTAGCTCTTCTAAGATAAATGGGTTTACTTAGAAGAGCTAACTCTTCTAAGTAATAATCATCGATTTTTACTTAAAAGACTCTTCAAATCGATGAGCTAAAGTTATTTGAAATCGATGAGCTAACAATCATCGATTGCTATAACGTTATAATCGATGATCTAAAGACTCAATGATAAAGGAAAATTTTGGTTCATGGTAAATGAAGGAAGCTCTTTTAGCTGGTTGATACTAAGTGTTTTTATGGAGAGTAGTGAGAGAAATGAGATGTATATTTGTATTTAATATTTTTCAAAAAAATCCAACCCATTTAATGTTGTTGGTTGGGGTATTTATACTTTTTCTATGATCCATGGGCCATGCAGGTCAGATCTTATATTCAGGTCAATCACATGAGTCCCCAAGCCCAAAAACTAAGGTGCTAGGCAAACAACTGAGTCATAGTTCTACTTAAGTTTTATTCATTATGTCTGACCTGCCCCTTCAGATAAAAATAGAAATACTATATTACACCCTTGTAAATATCCGATATGAACATATAAGCCTCTTAACTTTTTCAAAACATCTTTGGAAGAGCTAACCATGATAGATAATATCTGATTTTCCTTCGAAGTGAATTTGAAAAGTCAACCGAACAGCTCAAAGGTAGCGACTTTATAATCAGTTCTCTTTTACACGTGTCAAAAAGTAATTGGCCCCATTAGCCGTTTTCTCTAGGTACTTGTGCCTAATCCTTAAAATAGCTACTTTTACTAGCCCTTAATCATGCCCTAGGTAAAACATTCAAGTACTTTCTAAACTATATAAGTGTGATTTTTCACTGTTTCTATTTTCAGTGCGAGAAAAAATTTCAAACATTGAGTCTAGATTGACAAAAACACTTTAATTTCTCAACTTTTCTCGGTTATTCTATTTTCTCTAAAGTTTGTATGTTCACGGCAAGAACTGCCTTAATCAAAGGAGACTGGCTCATATCTGAGTTAGAGAAAGAAAAAAGAGAGGCCAGAATCATTGTCGGACTACCTGTTTCTCCTGCTGGATTGATCATACAAGAGATACCAGAACCAGACATGAGTTCATCATCCCATAAACAATCAGTAGTTTCTAAAAAAGCTTCTCTTGTTCCATCTTTAACAAATCTTGAACCACCGGTTCAGTTTATCGAAAACCCTTTCGCTAAAACTAAAGTCGTTACCAGTAGCAAAACTTAATCTCCTTTCATTTCTATGTGATCAGATGTAAGAGAAAACACACCTCAAAGGATTACCATGATTTCTAAAGCCAAAACTATAACTTCATCTGCCATGGATGCAAAAAAAATTATAGAAGGGTCTACAATGGCAGAGGCTCTAGTGTGGCCTACTTTGGATTCAAATCCATCAATTCCACCCATCAATCCTTCTCGTATTAAAAAATAAGATACTGGACTCGAGTTGGTCGATCAACAACCATAAATAGTGAATGCGAATATTGAGGATAGTGGGATAGATACCCACTGGAGACATCTGGTCATACTGGCGACACCAATATAGTTCGAGAAAAGAAGGAGAAAGTAAGACCATTAGATGCCGAACCGCATCCTGAGGGCCTTGGTGGGCGAGTGGGGCTTAACTTCTCCAAGGTTAGTGTTAAATATCTACTGGCTCTTCAAAAAATCTCCTATGTGTATACCATCACAACTGAGTTGGACAAAATTAGGAAAAAATAAGGTTTTCCAGAGTTTGTCAAAGTAAGGATTCATATCCTTGATGAGACTCCAATGGATAGTAAAATTGAGGACCTAGTGGTATATACCGAAGTACTTAATTGGGGCCTTCGGTTCCCTTTGGACCTAGATATAGTAAGATACTTTCACTTGGTGAGGTTATGCCCAAGTCAGTTAAGTCCCAATGCCTGGTATACATTATTAGCCAGTATCATAGCTTCCAGACTGTCTAAAATTCTGCTACCTATGGATGAGTTTGTTGTTGTGGCCAGTTTATGTCGAAATCATCACATCCTCTTTTACTATTTCAACATGGGGAATGATTAGAAGGTTGTTGATGACTTGATAGAAGCTGGCAAGCCTTGGAAGACCCAATTCCTCTACATCAGTGGTGCTAAAAAAAATGGCATTAAATGGAAACCCAAGTTTGTTAACCAGATATTGGAGAAGTTCAAGTAAATGTTTCACGAGTCTCTTTCATTATATATTGACATTAATTTTACATCGGATTTTAACTTTAGAAATCACATCGGATTTATCTTTCAGTGTTTTCAAAGATGTTCGCAGAAAATTTAGAAGCGGGTAGAATTACGTTTTTGAAGTTGCATCAGTGGGTCGTAGAAAAATGCGGAACTGCTTTTCATTATTGTTTCACTCCGGGAAACATGGCGAGGGCCCACTTGTGGAGAGAAAACCCAACGAAGGAACTCTCATGGGAATAATTTATTAATCCTCCTGAAGCGGCTGACATCGTCCAATGGAGATAGGAAACAGATAGTAAGTTTATTTACCAACTAGGAACAAAGCTCCTACCCATCTTGACTAAATCAAGAAGAAGAAGAAGAAAGGTAATGATCCATCTCAAGGGTTTCCCAATGTGGGTAGTTCGGGACTGCCAGGTGAGATTGATGTTGCATTGTTGGACGTTGTTTCAGTTACTGTAGGTGAGGCTAAAGAGATACCACACTCACCCAAGGTTAAAAGGAAGAAATGGCAGAAAAGGAGCACAGAGGGAAGTGATAAAATAACGGAAAAGAAGAAAAAAGCTGTCATCGGTTCAGAGATCATTCTCTGACCCGAAGTTCTTCCTTCCACTGCTCACACTGAAATTCCTTCCCAATGTGAAGTACATGTCGACACTCCCTCTCCAGTGTTTCATGCTGTTGACCAACATTCTACTGAAGGTGAAGTAAATTTATATGACATCGGAAATTTGTATTTAAGTGAGTTTGACAAAGAGAATTTTGACAAGAATTTCCCCTAATTTACTACCATCGCCAATATCGTGACATATGATGGTGAATCATTTGAATTGTCTAGTGAGCATGATACTCTGGGCTATGCAGTTTTAGGTTATATAAGGCTAATCGTTTATTCCTTCACGACCGAGCAGAGCAAGTTTGAGACTTTTCGAAAGGAAAAAAAATAGCTTACTGATGATTTGGTATAATCTAAGTCTGATTGTTAAAAATCACATGCTAGCTACACCGAATTGCAATCTACCACTTCCAAAGAAATTGATTCCTTGAAGGAAGAAGTAACCAAAGAGAAGAGTGCCAACGACCAATTATCCAAGGAGAAAAAAGAATTGCAAGATCTTTTCAAGAAAATGGATGATGAGATTACCTCTTTGAAAAAGATGAGAGCGAAAAACATAGCCGTTGCAAGGAATGAGTAAACTGATGGGGTATTAAAATATACGGATCGGAGGAAAGAGTCTATTAAGCAGAATATGGTCTTATTATTCCATGAAACATTTCTCAAATGATCTCTTGGGTATTTGTGGAGATACGTGCCCCACAAAGAAATTATTTTTCACACTCTATCTCTTGTTGATAAATATGACGTTTCTTCAGATGACTTTGAATCTAGCAATGGTGCCGAATGAGATTCAGATAGTGACAAACCACCAATGGATAAGGAAGAAGAGAATGTTTCAAGGAAGACCGAGGGAATGAGCCCTAAGGTAAGTTAAATTTTTGTTTGGAACTAAAGTTATGAATTGTTCAAGGCATTTTATTGTTCTATTCGGTTTGAGAAACTCTATTTGCACAAGTCCTTGTTGTATGCAAGGAAATTTTAGTAACATGGATTGAATATCTTTAATAACCCTATTAGTATTTTATGCCATCTTTATTTTCATTTACTTTATATTTTTCCTTTTTTTCTTTTATACTTTTATTAATATCCGATCGTATTTAGAGATGATAAAACCATATACGTATATTAAATCCAATCAAGGTATTTAAAAACAATTTTCTTTAAAGAGATTAAAAACTTAATCGATTTTTCATTTATCCGAGCCATTTAAAGATAATCTATTTTGGGGCCACAAATGTTTAATAAGCCTTTAATTTATCAGATCCACTCAAAAGTGATCCATTTGACAGTAACATGTGTTTCATTCACTTTATAGTTTCCTTGTTTTCTCTTATACTTTTATTAATATCCGATCATATATAGAGATAATAAAACCATATACGTATATTAAATCCAACCAAGGTATTCAAAAATAATTTTCTTTAAAGGGATTAAACACTTAATTATTCTTGCATTTATCTGAGTCATTCAAAGATAATCCATTTGAGGGCCACAAATGTTTAATAAGCCTTCTATTTATCCGATCCACTCAAAAGTCGTCCATTTGATGATAACATGTGTTTAATAAGTTTTCAATCCATCATGTGTTTAATAAGTTTTCAATCCAACATGTGTTTAATAAAGTGTTTAATCCATCGGGTGTTTAATAAGTCCTTAATTTATCAGGTGTTTGATAAGTTTTTAATCCATCAAATCATAACCAAAACAATTTCTTTAAAAAAGTTAAAGGATAATATATTGACTAAGATCCGAACACCTCATTAAAACCTCCCCGTCCCACCAGGGTAGGAAAGAGTATGCCCCCAAATATTTACATTGAAGTAAGACAAAGTAAATATTTATAAGATAAGTTTATTCTAAGTATAACCTGAGATGCTCAACATTCCAAGGATGCTTCAACATGTTGGCTTGTTTATCTTTTAGTTTGTATATTTCTTTTTTAACTCTTTCACATACGATGTATGGTCCTTCCCAAGTCAGAGCCAGTTTTCCGAAATGCTTCTCCTTAGTGTGCAAGAAATTTTTTCTCAACACTTTATCTCCAACTTGAAAATATATTCTTTTTACTTTAAATGAAAAAATGCTCCTCATCAAGCCTTGATAATGTGCAGTCCTTAAATGTGCTTTCATTCTTTTTTCTTCACCTAAATTCAACTACACCCTAATAGCTATCTCATTCTCTCTTTTAGAATAATTTTAAACTCTGAAGGAATGAAGAATATATTCTATATGGGTGATTGTAACCATCCCATAAACTAGAGAAAATGGAGACTCTTGTGTGGCTGTATGAGGAGTGGTTTGGTATGCCCATAATACTGATTGTAAGTAGCTCAGCCATTTTTCAACAACTCCTTTTAAATTATTTTTTAATCCTGACAGAATAGTCAGATTTTCCACTTCAACTTGTCCATTGGCATGGGGATGAAAAGGAGAAGAAAAACAATGTTGAATTCCTCTCGAAGCACAACATACATCTATGTCTTTGTTATCAAACTAAGGACGTGATGATGCATTTAGGAATACCAAAACGGAAGCATATGTTGGAGAGAATAAATTTAATGACTTCCTTAGATGTTGTTCCAGACAAAGGGGAAACTTCTACCCATTTGGAGAAGTAATATATTTCCACAATTATAATACAACAACCTCCCGAGGCAATTTGAAGAGCCCCAACTAGATCAAGTCCCCATCTATCAAAAGGTATAGGTTCAGATATTGATTCCATGGGGACTGCTGGCACATGAATTGCATTTCTATATCTTTGACACATATCACATATTTTCACCAAATCTTTAACATCTGCCATAATCGTAGGACAATAATATCCTTCTAGTAAGTCTCTTCTAGTCAAAACTTTATAGCCATAATGCGCTGATCCTTCTCCATCATACAACTCAGGTAGAACACTCTGAGACTCATTCAATCTGATTCAACGTAGTAAAGTTATGTTGAAAGATTTATTTATAAGGAACCACCCTTAGAACTAGGAAACCACAGACTTTGTATTTCAATTTATTGGCCAAAGCCTTGTCTGAAGGTAAGATTCCATTCGTAATAAATTATTGGATTTCATTTCTCCAATCTTTAGAGAGCACATCCGATAAGTGCATACTTTCTCTTACTTTACCCTCATTTCTTGTGGTTGCATTTATAGAGGGATATTCTTGTATAAGGATCCAAGAGTATGATTCAGAATATGTTATATTAGCTAAAGAGTATGCCATAGCATTCTCCGATCTGGGAATATGCTCATATCTGATGCATTTAAAACCGATGGTTACTTCCTTTAGCACTTGAGCCTGATAAATGAGCAATTGCAAATCACTTATCAATCTGACTCTTTTAGCCCCACTTATTTGAGCTAACCTTAAACCAGCTATGACCGCTTCATATTATGACTCATTGTTAGATTCTTCGAAACCAAAACATATAGCCTGGTACATGGTATCACCATAAGGAGAGGTTAAGAAAATTCCAGTTCCACACCCCATTGTACTAGATCCACCATCAGTTCAGATCACCCATTCTTTTTTAAACATACTGACTTGAGCTTCTTCATGAAGCCTCTTAAAATGAAACACTAAAACATCAGCCACAACTTGAGCTTTGATTGCAGTCCAAGGTACAAAGTCAATATTATAGTCTCCAACCTCAACTGACCATTTAGTCATCCTCCCCGATATATCAGCCTTTTGTAGCACATTTTCAGGGGAAAATAAGTTCGAACTGTGATAGAGTGTGCTTGAAATTAAGGTCTCATTTTCCTACCTACTATATTTTAAGGCTAATTTTTCTAATTTTGAGTATGGTTTCTCAGCTTTCAACAAACTCTTGCTTATATAGTAAACCGGACGTGGATAATTGTCCACATCTCGTACCAAAACAATACTCACCGCATATTTCGATACTGCTAGATACATATAAATCATTTCCCCTTGAACATGTTTAAATAACGTCTTAAGTGAATATAAGTGTTTTTTGATTTCAAAGAAAGCTTGATCAGAGTGAGGAGACCAGTTAAAGTCTTTAGCATTCCTTAAAACTTGGAAAAATTGAGCACAATTGTCCGATGACCTCGAATTAAACCGTTTCAATACAGCCAATCTTCTAGTTAATATGTGGACTTCTTTAGTATTTCGAGGTGGATCCCGAATTTAACTGATCTAGATCAGCCATAATCCCTTTCTCACTTATAATGTATCCCAGAAATTTATCACATCAGACTCCGAATGTACATTTATTTGGATTTAACTTCAAGTTGATGGCTTCTAAGTTAGAGAAAGTTTCTTGGAGATCAGATATGTAATCTTCCTTCTTAGGTCTTTTCACCATCATGTCATCAATGTAAACTTCTATATTCCTGCCGATCTAATTAGCAAATGCCTTATTCACCAGTGGTAGATAAGTAGCTCCAACATTCTTCAACGTAAATGAAATTACCTTATAACAATGGAGCCTCTTATCACTTATAAAGGTAGTATGATCTTGATCATTCAGATTCATCTGTATCTGATTATAGCCAGAAAAAACATCCATGAAAGACAACAATTTGTTCCCTGATGTAGAGTCCACTAGCTGATTTATCCCGAGCACTGGGAAATGATCTTTAGGACAAGCTATATTGAGATCCTTGAATTCGATGCACATACGCCATTTTTCATTCTTTTTCTTAACTAACATTGGGTTAACTGTCCAAATAAGATATTTAGATTCTTTAATATGCCCTATTTTAGTTAACTGATCCACTTCTTAAACAAACGCGTCAGATATTTCTCTAGAATAGCTCTTATTTTATGCACCATTGGCCCATCATCAGATTGGATAGATAATTTGTGACTAATCACACTGGCTGGCACTCCGACCTCATCCTCGTTGCGCCATGCAAACACATGTAGATTATTAGATAAAAAAGATAATAATTTTTCTTTTAGCTCTAATGGGAGTTTAGATCCGACCGTGGCACTTTTAAATTATGCCAAGCAATGAATTTCAACTTCTTAAACTGGGATTACCGCACTAGGAGCCTCTCTTGGGTCATCTATCTCATTTTGGCTGGCAGAAGGCTCCACTAACTGCTATTCTTTGTCAGCCTTCATTGTTTCTAGTGATTTTGAAGCAAGAGCTATGACATAACATTCACGAGCTACTTTTTGGCTACTTTAGACGACGCCCACTTGTCCTCCCATAACATATTTCCAACATTGGAGGATCGTAGAAGCTACTGCATGCAACCTAGATAACTAAGATCTACCGAATATGGCATTATAGAATGTCGGACAATCAACTATTATAAACAAGACCCTCACCATTTTTTAAATGACACTCTCCCCTAAAAGATATTTTTTAAAAATTCCACAATTACATTGGTTGAGTTCCCGGTAAATCCTACTATAGACCTATTCAAATGTTGGATGATTGAGAGGTTTTTCATTTGTTTATATGTCGATAAAAATAATATATTCACCGAACTTCCTGTATTAATTAAAATCCGACGTATATCATTACCTCCGATGGATGCCCATATTTCCACAATATCTTTATGTAGGCTTGCAATATCCCTTATATCATCTTCATAAAAAAATATGAATGAGATAGGGATTCGATAAAGGTGTGTAGACATTTTCCCCTCTAATTGGGTGGTTAGGCTATTTACATGTCTATTTCTCAAACAGCTTGAGGGTGCAAACATAGTATCTCCCCTAAAAAATGGTTAAATATTCAAATAAGTTACACAGATCAAATACTGTTGAAGTCTTTTCCAATATCATCCCAACTTGATTCTGATCTCTGTCAGGGTCTAGACATTCCGAATCTACATCAAACCTTTCTATAATAACCATATCATCATCTTGTCTCGTTGCACCCATACTTTACCCTGGACCACTTGGTGATGGTACTTTTGTTATATTCGTATTAGATTGAGATTGGGCGTTGACTTGCCTATTGCTCCCTTGGTTTTCAACAAAATATGACAACTTTACTCTATCAATTAAACTCTGCACTTCTTGTTTTAGAGCGATGCACTCATGTGTATCATGACCCACATCATTATGGTACTTGCAAAAGTGAGTATTCCGATTCTTTTTTATGAGACTGAATTGGGGATGGTCTTCTAAAATGCAGAGTATTCTTAGTTTTATCATAAATAGTATCCATACTTTCACCCAATTCAGAAAACCATCCCGGTTGAATCCACGAACCCTTTTTGGGTTTAAATTGTTATGCCTGATTGGATTGATTCTGTTTTAGCCGATGTGACCCATGTCTGGAATCTTTAGGCCTATAATTAAATATGACTTGGGATTGAGTACTGGCTTGTGGAATTGAGCAGACCTATTTTGGCGTTATACTCTAGACTTCTTAGTTTCCTCCATATTGATCTGTTTTCCGACCTGATTTAATAAACCACCCCATGTCATTGCGTTTTTCTGAGTTACCAAATCAGCCAATTCACCCAGACTTAAACCTTGCCTTAGAGAGGCAATAACCACTTGTTCAAAAAAAATCAGCCAATTCATTTTTCTTATTTACAAAATGGCTAATATATCCATTCGACTCTTGGGAACAATGGATGATAGTGTCATTAATCCCTTTAAGCTCCTTACCCCCCATGAATTATCTTCGAAATTCCATCCAAAACACATCAAAGTTCTTTATAGATCAATGTGGTAAACTATTATACCATTTTAAGGCACTTCTTTTAAAAGTTTGAGATAAATCCCGACTCTAAAGTTTATCATCATCATCAAAGTTCATCATAAATTTTTTGAACTACTCGGGGTGGTTATCAGGGTCTTTACTTCATCATACGTTTCATTTTGGAGCTGTAAAATTGCTTGGGAAGATATACGAAGATTATTTTTGAGGAAAAAAGTGTTTGCTTCCAATTATGGTTACGGCTAAATACAGTATCTTCATCACGAGTGGAGAATATACCTTGTTCGGACTAGATACAAATTGATGACTCAGTAGATGATCAATGGCGTGATCCGTTGACCCCTTTATTTTTCTCTAATATATTTTTTTTTTCATTTTTCCCTTCATGTCCCTTTTCTTTGAATGTTTCTTAGTTAGCCTTATTTTATTTTTCTAACGGTCCTGCTCACTACTAGATGAAGAAGAACCATCAGGTTCAGAAGCAGTGGTTGGACTATTATAAGAATCCGATGTACTAATTAATTGTTTTGCCCGATGCACCTTTTTAGAATTAATATGCGTGATCATTTTCACATTGTTTGTTATTTTCCCCGGGCTCATCTGTAGATATACCTCCCGCATCACACTTATTTTTCAGTGATCTTTCAGCCTGCTTTTACGCTCTCAGAGATTCAATCTCACCTGTTAACTGATCACGTTCATCTTGCATGAATGGTATTTCTTAGGTGCTGTGATTGACATGAGACATAGTAGCATGCTCATTCTCATCTCTTATTACTTCATTTCCATGAGGTAACAATCCTTGTATATTGAGATCCATATCGCAAATATTTCCGAACTTCGAATTATAGAGCTATTCAGGTACTTTTAGCTCCCATTGTGGTCTCCAATTTGATAAAAGAAAAATCTGGTGCATAGGTAAAGGAGTGAAGATCCTTTAGCTGGTTGATATTAAGTGTTTTTCTAGAGATTAGGGAGAGAAATGAGGTTTATGCTTGTATTTAATATTTAAAAAAAATCCAACCCATATAATGTTGTTGGTTGGGGTATTTATACGTTTGTTATGACCCATGGGCCATACGGGTTGGATCTTATAGTCGGGTTAATCACATGAGCCCCCAAGCCCAAGAACTAAGGTGTTAGGAAAACAACTGAGTCATGGGTCCACTTGAGTTTTATTCATTATGTCTGAACTACCCATTCGGATAAAAATAGAATTACTTTAGTACACCCTGTATATCCGATCTGATCAAAAGTGAAGGCATCATTCGACCAAATTGGGAAGCCAAAGAACAAAACTCCACATTTCTGCAACAAGATATCAGTGTCAAGCCCTAAGCAGAGAAGGTTCCAGTATTAGAGTCTGAGGTGCCATTTATGAACTTGAAGATGTTCATTCAACGTTACCAAATATTTTTGTAAGTTCAAACGTATTTTAAAAAATGGGTAGGCTTAACCTCTGCTTATAAAAATTTACCCATAATAAGAGGAATATCTTCACTTTGAATTTCAATATCTATAATGCAGATTTTTCGAAAGGGTGTATGATATTTTCTACAGCATATAAAATTCCAAACCTTTAATCTGCAACCTCATTATCATATTCTTTGAAGGTTTTGTTTGATATTAGTCCTTGTTATTTGTCGATTGAAGATATTCCTGTAAAATACCCCCAGGTTCAATCTTTTAAGACACTAGCGAAACCAGAGCGCCTACCAAAGAGTTTTTCGCCCTCTAAACTTGCTCATACAGGATAGTAACAACCACTCACGCTTGAAATTTTTGAATCCATCAAATATTTTATCAAATGTTCCTTTAACCTATGTCTTACCAAAGGCGTGACATATCAGAAGCCGATAATTTATTATCAAAGAGCATTTTTATTCTAAAAAATGTGTGCCAACCAAAGTCAAAGAATATCCCCCTCATATTTCGACTCATTGTTTGAAGTTTGAAAGTCGAAGAAAATACCATATGTGATTGTTTCCCCGTAAGGGGTTATTAGGTGCACCCCCGCTCCAACACCTGAGAACTTTGATTCCCCATCATTTTGTATCACCAACTTCGGCTAAAAGCTCTCCTACGATGGTTAGGGTCTTTCAATATGATACTTTGGTAGAAAATCAACCAAGGATTGCACCTTGATGAAGGTTATTGGCTCGTATGATATGTTGAAATCTTCCAATTCTACTGATCATCTAGTTAATATTACGAAAATCTCATGCTCATGCAAAATGTTACGAAGAAGAAAAAAGGTTCGGACAACAAATAAATGCCCTGAAAGTATGACCTCATCTTCTTGACTACAACAATGAGGGCTAAAGCTAGTATTTTTAAATGGAGGTATCGTGTTTCTATTGACAATATGCTTTTACTCATATAAAAAATGGGGTTTGCATAATTACCTTCTTCCATTATCAATATCGCGATCACAATATGATCGACGACTTCCAAATAAACATACAACATCAATACTAAATAAACATACAACATCAATACTGGGATTGGCTTGCATAATATTTTTAGAGAGGCTAAATGTTATTTTATCTTCTCGAATGCTTCACCGGAATCTTCGGTCTATTAGAAATTGGTAGTCTTAATTTCGAAGGATCAGCTTTAGTACTCTCCTCACTGACTAGATAACCAAGGAAATTCCCGCATCGAACCCTAAATATGTACTTCTTTGGATTGAAATATAAATTCACGGTCCTTAAATTTTGAATATTTCCCACCAAATCTGATATATTCTTTGAATCTTCACCACTCTAACTAGCATGTCATCAATATGTACCTCAACGTTCCTTTCAATTTGAGAAGAAAAAGTCTTGTTAACCAGCCTTTGATAAATCACTATGACTTTTTACAGGCTAAATGATATGACTTTATACAAATGCAAACCTCGATCAGTAAAAAAAGTTTTGCTGTCTTGGTCCAAATGATGTATTTAAATCTGATTGTAACCAGAACACACATCCATGAAGTACAAGAGTTTATTACCCAAAGTTGAATCCACCGACTGATCCACCCTCATAATTGGAAAAATATTAGTCGGACAAGCTTTGTGAAGGTATGTGAAATTGACGCACATTCTCCCACTCCTATTATTTTTCTTTACTTAGAACAAGTTACCAGTCCATGTAACATACTAAGATTCCCTGATATGGCCCACACTCTCCAACCTATCTACTAAGACTACTTTAACTTCAGCACTTTCTATTACAAATATACATTTTTTGCGATATTGGCCTCATATTCGGATTAACTGACATTATGTAACATATAATATCTTATGGAACCCTGATAATGTCTTTAGTAGATTAAGCAAACACATCCAAGTTTCTCTATATGAACTCGATCATCTATCTTCTTAGAGGCTCTAACAAACCAGTACCAATCTCCAGGCTTTTCTATTATTCAAATGATGTGTTCCCGACATCCTCTCCCGGTACGACAAAGTTAAGGGCCTTTTTAGGATCATCAACTACTCTGACCCCTATAATAGGCCCCAAGAACTGATATTCATCTATATTTTATTTTCCTTTTCTATCTTTGTTTTCTCTTCTTTCTTAAGTTCTAGGGATGTTGCATAACATTCCCTATCTATCTTCTGGTCAGACCATCCTTACTATGTACCCTACATAATATTTTTCAAATATTAATGGATGATAGAGGATATAACATGCATTTGGTCGAGAGAACACCTACATAATATTGCATTATTGGAAGATGGGTGATCCATTACCATGGAGAGTATATGGTTTGTCTTCTTAAATTAAACTTTGCAAAGAATCGCATTTGTTTAGAACTCACCGATGAAAGTTTCACTTGGACTAGTGAACACGCATAGTTTTATATTCGACCACCGTATAAATAAATGATACTTTATCCTATCATAAGTTTCTTTTAACAATATGTTTTTCGAACTTCCAATATGTATCAAGACTATGTAAATCTCCTAATCCCCTCGTAAAATGTTCATTATTCAAGAAGTCATCCTCGTAAGGGTTGGCGATGCTTCAGAGGTCATTATCATCAAAGATAATAG
The DNA here is from genome assembly GCA_036936605.1 of Limnanthes douglasii subsp. nivea. Lineage (NCBI taxonomy): Eukaryota > Viridiplantae > Streptophyta > Magnoliopsida > Brassicales > Limnanthaceae > Limnanthes > Limnanthes douglasii. The sequence goes on along the minus strand of JAUPFV010000002.1, from coordinate 197,385,465 downwards.
GAGGCTACAGACCCCAACTCAGGTGATATGACGTCCTTCCTTGAAATTGTGCTTCTAGGCTTCTTCAATTCCTCTTCATAGATGAGTTTGTGACCTCCAAAACAAAATATCCCCCAGTAATAATAAGAAGTCCCAAATCCACACATAAATTATCCCATCTTGAAATACACATGACAAGTCAGGTCCTAATCGAGATATTCTCCGTGATCACTTCTACCACGTGACAGTCCAGGTCTAGGTCTCGACACTTATTAGTTAAATGAAACAATGTCGCCTCTTGGCTGACAGTTACCATTTTATTATTCTTTTGCTTTAAAGTACTCTCATGTGTCCTCGATCCACGCGCTCCAAAAAATCTAGAATAATTCTTGATGCTCTTTTGAGCTCTACTATTATTTCTCATACACTACAATAATTTCCCATTATTAGTCAAGGTTTAGATTTATTCTCTTAACGTTAGATAGTTCTTCGTCGAGTAACCAATATCGTTATGGTACTTATAGAACTTACCATTTATGTCTTATAAATTTTTGGTTATTGGAGAAGACGCCATGAACAACACGTGGTCCTTAGTATTATAAAATATTGTTGCCAAACTTTCAGTTAGATCGGTAAGATCACCATGCTGTATCCACTCATTTCTTCAATCCTCCTGACGTATAACTAGCATCGCGTTTGACTTGTAGCATATTACACTTGCTTATAAACACTTTGGTTATGAACTTAAAGTTTGAATCAGTACAGCAAGAGGCAAAATTAGAAGATATGTGGTCTGATACTATTGCATTATATGGGATGCATATTCCACAATAAAAGTGATAATTGTAATAAAAAAGGCATGATAGTTTTGACAATGATTATTATTCGAAACTAAATAACGACGAATAGTGTCCTTAATCCTGATCTGAAATTCTACTTACATTAGCAAAGCCCCAAATATTAATGTTATCTTTTTCATAACATCCTCAACTAATGTCCTCGAGATAAATCCATGTTTAAACGAAACAAATTCCATATTTTGCTATAATATTCAAGACTATTCTTTGTTTGTAAAAAGAGTTGAATATAATAGTTTAGGCTATTTCCATTCTCCTGCATACAATACATGAGATGATCATCATGACCCTTTGTCACCTTACTTCCAATAAACTAGTTTCTGAATAAGATCCACACATATTAAAATTATTCATAGACCTTAGGGCCAACTAATACAACAATATCAAGATATTACTCTTGAAGGTCATTGAGAACAATCGATGTAAAAGTCAATCATCATCGTAAAAAAACATCATATTATTGATAAACTATTCAATATCGTGTTCCGGATAACCGGATTTTTCGTACTTCTCTATTAAATGCTTATCAAACATATACGGTAACTCGCATGCCAAGATCTCTAAAATCAGAGGATAAATCCTCTTAAATAATCCTGACTATAAAAAAGGCTACTCGTACTATTTTCCATAGCTGAATAAGGTTTTACGTGGTACTGCGATCTTATATGGTACATTGGTGCTTGGTTTCCATATACTAACTCTTGTCTTGGAACCTCTTATTGATACACACCGGGATTATGGCCCAAAGGCTAAAATCTGACCTATGGTCCAAGAGTGAGAGGAAACTCTTGGCGCTGAGCCCCAAAATGAGGGACATCTTGAGAAAGTTGTGTATGTTACTAATTTTCAGAATCAAGCTTGGGTCGCTCAATATTTACACCCTCAATTCTGGCATCTCTCGTTTCCTTCCCTTATCCAGTAACATAGTCTATATACTAGATTTTCATAGCTTTCTTAAACCTTAAATTATGAATTTGTTTAGCATGCTTGTTATTTCTTCGGTGGTGTTTTAGTGTATGAGGATACAAATTATCCTCGATATCACTGTTAGTAGAAGATAGGTAACAATATCTTACCGATAATCTCACCTCCAAGAACTAGAGGCTTCGTCCGGTCCATAAGGACCTTTTTACTCGAAATCATCATCCTTTATCGTCTCACTGACTACCGCAAGGTAGTTGGAGAATAAACTCGTATGCATATTAGTTAAAGTGTCCCTTAAGCTTTCAGGATGACCAATTTGGCCAATATTTTCTTTTTGGCCCGGAGTAATGTGACTTTGACCATCAACTATTATCTCTGCTCCAATATTTGAGTTTGTGAAATAGTCAAATAAAGAAGTTCCCTGACCTTTTGTGTACAACCTAACTCTTTGGGGCGAGAGATGTACCATATACTCATTAAGTGTTCATACTATTACAATATGCTCCGAAAGTAACACAGCGTGAAACTTAGTTCATAGGTCTAGTTTTGAAATGAAGCTTCCGGGTACCAGATCAAATATCACTTTTATTATAGTCGCCACTAAGGAGTCTAGGTTCAGTAATTTATCTTCAAAGTCGAATAGTAAGGTTAAAAGGTTCTACTACTAACGCGACTGACTCACCAAAATAAATCGCTAGTAAATAAGAGATAAAAAGTATCTAGAGAGAGATAGTAATAAATTATTTTGAATAGCATAATAATTATTCACCCCCTAGCCAAAATAGTATGACGTGTTCTATTTATAGTCAATGGTTTGGGCTTTAAAGGCAATAACCGTCAAAGAATACATATAGTCTTTATTTTATTTGCTTCTTATGGATAATAAATACAACTAGAATTGGTCTAAAACCCGGTTCAAAATCTAATGAATAATTCCCTTAGCGATAGATATGCGAAATTAATGTCTAAAAATGATGATTTATTGTTTGTTTTTGCTTAGGTTTTTAGATTCCATCGATGTTGAATCTCAACATGATTATGAAAATGTTAATTTTTCTTTTTGCATATGATGTTTTGATTCAAATTGGTGTTACTGGATATTTGATTAGAGTTTTAGAGTGTGGAAATGGATTGGAATAAGAGTTTTCTACCAACTATTTGTTAAAACTAGCTTTGAATTATGATAACACTTGGTCTGTTTCTTCACATGGTTGTGCGACTGTTTTGTTAAGTTTCCATAGTTAAAATAATGAATTCAATGGAGAGTTAACTGGTTTATATTGTAGAGTATTGAAAAAATTTATGGGTGTTGTTAAAATCAAGAGATTTGTATTTAAAGAAATGCAACTCATGATGGTCAGATTTGTAATAAAATCAGTCATTTAGTTTGTTACAAATACATACCATTAATTGGTTTTCTTGTAACTCATACGGTAGTTTCATTAGACTCATATTCCTCATTTTTCACTTCCAACAACACATCAATAATATTATCTTGTTTGGCTCTTTCAGGATCAAGATGTGCATTGATCATATCTTCAAATAATTATCTGAATGCAAGGTTAAATAATATCATCCGAGTGAGTTGGAATATATTTTGTGTCAAGTTCACCAAAATTGAAAACTAAGTTAATTGAGAGACCATGAAGAAATATGAGAACAAAGAGAAGCATGTCAATATTCGAAAAAAGATGTAAGTTATTAATTAATTTTCTCACTTATCTTGTGCCTTTTTTATTTGTTAAGAAAACCATAAATATCCAAACAAGATATGGCCTAGCCGTAATAAGACTCGCTAGGTCGAATTCTAGCCACTCAACCAAATAAGTGTTCAAGTTGTTAAACATCTACCCAAGAGGCCTTACGAGGTAATAGGAGCTTCGAATCTTACCTTATTTTAAGAACAAAATTAACACGAAAGAACATAAAAAATAAATTAGTCCAACAACAAGATATTTAACATGGTTCAAATCATGAAGAAATCCTACATTATAGGTAAATGACACAACTTATATATTGAATATTACAATAAGACTCTCAAATACTAAAAACTCAATCATTACTTTGTTACAATACTCTATTATGGATTTACAAAGAATCTGTGAATCTCATAATGCATATTCAAGTGTTTATCTTGTACGTCGCTATACACTCTACATACAGACTCACTGATTTCCTCTGAACCGTCGCTCGTCTTTTGTCTCGTCCTGCCAGACATTGAAAACCAATATCTTCTTATAGGTGGACTCTGATAAATTTTAATCTATTAATTAAAGAATTTAATTAACATAACATATCCAATTAATATGAAATCTAATTAATATAGAAGACCAAATTAATTAAAGATTTAGTGAATATATAAGATCAAATTAATATAGAATATCTAATTAATATATGAAATATAATTAATATAGAAATCTAATTAATATAGAAATATAATTAATATAGGAAACCTAATAAATATATATAATCTAGTTAATATAAAAATCTAATTAATATAGGAGACCCATTTAAAAAAGAAGAATTTGCTTCGAGTTATTTCTAGCATGCGCTTAACAATTCTCCACTTAAGCTTATAATAACTGTACTATTCGTTATCTCGATGCTCCAACTACTCATAGGAGACAAGCTCTCCACTTGCATGCCTAGAGTTGACGGGGTCAGAAATATTCAGGAGTGGTTGCTTTGAGATGGTCGAATTTATTCGAAGGCTAATATAGACCTAAGAAAAATACTACACTTTTATATTTTAACTTAGATATCCATGGTCAGATGCATTTAATACTTTCTTAATTATAATTTTATACTTAATGTGTGAATAAATAATAGTTAATGGGATTTTACTGTCTATGGGCTTGGCCCATGTCCACAATCCGACCCGTTTGGCCAATTATCCTAAAATCGGCCTATAAAACCTCTAATGGACTTTATTTAAGTGTGTGGTTGAACTTTATCTCTCTAAATATAAAAGATAGAAGCTCTCTCCTACCTTATAACTATTACACCATCACAAAAGTACTTATGTACCCTCCAAATTGATTTAAACTACATCAAATTGGCCACCACAGTGGAAGCAATGTGCCCGGATAACGAAATTCTTTGGACATGGATAATAAAATGCATACAAACCCTCATCTTAAGAATTAAGTTTTTAGAATCAAACAAGAGTATGTACAGACATCTCATATAGATAATGAGACATAAGAAAGGATTCTTATGCAAAAGGAGTGAGATCATTTTCGCAACTAAATTGAGGCTTTGAGGGCCCAAAGACATGATAGAATAATCTAGAGGGGAAAATTCCATTAAAGTGTACAAAATCTGATGAGCGAGATGATTATCCCCAATATAATCTGAAGTGGCCCAGGATGACCAATTCCTAGAGCCCACCACGAATATAAAAAACGAGCAACAAGCTTAACATTATTCAGCGCTTCAGAGTCTACTGATGGCTCTACTACAGAATCAGAAATATATTCATCCTCTTCAAGGAATGATCATCGTCGTAAGAAAGAGAAGGGAAAGCTTCAGTATAAAAAACATTCAAATAAACACAATAAGACTAGTAAACAAGATTCTTCTTGGAAGAAAATGAGTAAAACACTAAAGGGAAAAAGAAAGAATATCAAAGAAAGGTGAAAGGGTCAATTGACCATAGAATAGATCGTCTGTTAAGTGATTGATTAGTTGTTCAATCTGACCCTAGGATTTTTGCCACCTCTAATGAAGATCACAAGTTCAGTCAAGGACACAATTGGAGGCAGTCACATTTATTTGTAAAAATTCTCTACAAACATTTACACATGCACTTTGATATCTCCAAATTGGAAAAGTATGATAGGAGGAAAGATCTAGATAATCATCTTGAGCAGTTCAAAATTCTTATGATGAGCTTTGATGATGATGACAAATTATAGTATAGAGATTTCTCTCAAACTTTTACGGATAGCTCCTTGAAATGGTATAACAGGTTTCCTCAAGGTTCGATCAAGAACTTTGACATGTTCTGGATGGCCTTCAGAAGATAAATATGGAGAGCAAAGAACTTAAAGGAAATAGGGATACTATAATCCATTTCTAGCAGCACCTTAATGAATCTTTGAAAGATTATACACAATGCTTCGTGAATACCAAAGACAGGCTAGCAGACTTCTTCGAATAGGTAGTCATTGCTGCACTTAGACGTTGTTGTTAGCTGGTGAGTTGGCTGACATGATAACCCGTAAGAAAGCAATAACTTGGGATGACTTGTTGAACCAAGTTGGAAAACAAATCAAATGGAAGATAGTAAAATATTAAAAGAACCTTATTGGTCTAGAATTTCCCTTTCAACTCCTCTTCCATAAGCAAGTAGTCAGTCACAAGCTACACTTAGCAATCATCCGAGGTACTCTGGATATATTTCTCATCGACCTACATCGAGTCAATCCACTCAAGGGCAACAATCTAGACCAAAAGGAATTAGTGGGTTCATTTTAGCTATTTTATAGAACTGATTAAAAATGTTGCGACCATTTATGAGAGGCAAAAAAAAATTGTAAAATTTTGAAGGCCTTGTTCCATCCAAACTCCGAGAGAAAATCGAAACACATGGTTCTGTTAATATCTCAATGATGTGGGACATGATACCAAGAATTATGTTGCTCTGAATCAAGAAATACAATCGTTAATTGAAAATGGGAACCTGACTACCTTTGTTAAATTAAAAGTGGGTAACAAAAAAATGGGTAATAGGTCATAACCAAGCATGAGTGCGGTGCAGATATTGGTGCCTACTGTCTGAAGGCAAGCCATATTAGCTCCTAAGCATAAAAGTACAATGGTGATTATTAAACAATTCGATGTGGATATAGAAAACTTGGATCGTCATCTGGATCGGGGTTGAGTAAATGTGGTATCTGAAAATTGTGGAGCGGTCTCCAAGTTGTTCCAGGAAAAGTCATCTGGTTAGCTTGACCACAAAATTGGAAGGGAAATTTTCTTCTCACTTGTATCAAAATCATGCTCCTTTCATAGGTTTTTATGAATATGATTTAAGAAATGTTGACGGTCCATATGTGGATGCTGTAGTAATAAGCACATCTATCGAGGAAACAAAAACCTGACAAATTCTGATAGACATTGGTAGCTCAGCAAATATCTTATTTTTTCCACTTATAAGTTAATGGAGAATCCATCTGTTATTCTCTGATAAAACAGAACCATAGTAGGTTTTTACAGGAAATTTTGTTGATGTTACTGTGGAGTTCAAAAGGAATCAATTCTTGGCGAAATTTCATTTAAGAAAATAGAAAGGGTTTTCTTTATAATGGTAGATTTTATAAATCTTTAAAATGTTATCTTTGGTAGATCTCAGATATCAAGGATGCATGTTTTTGCATCGAAAGTTCACCAATGATTGAAATACGTTCTTGGAGGCCAAGTAGGGTAGTTCAGAGCAATGAAAATGTGGCTTAGAATGCTATGTTACTACTCTTACTCCAAAGTATTTGGAAAATGTGACAACTAAAACGAAAAATAAATTAACAGAGTCTTCTTCGTATTCAAACAAGATAGATGATCCAAGATACTCCTAGAGAAGTTATTCATATTAAAGATATGGAAGTACACAGTTTGGCAGATGGAAAAACTGTCAAAATTGAAACCAAATTACCACCAGAGTTGAAAGAAAAGTTGTTGTCCTTCTTATCCAAGAATTTGCTTATGTTTGCTTTGTGTGATGAAGGCGTAACAGGGTACCAACTAGCATCATTTTCCATAAGTTATATGTACGATCCGATGCAAGCCCGGTGATACAAAGAATCAAGACTTTCTATAAAGAAAAATCTCAAGATATTGTTTAAAGAGTTAGACATGCTAACAAAATTCGACCATATTCGGGAATCTCAGTACCCATTGTGGATAGAAAATAGGGTGCTCGTGAAAAATTAAAAATAGAGAATGGTGAATGTGTATTGATTTTACATATCTCAACAGAGTATGTCCTAAAGATCATTTCCATGTCTCTCAGATAGATCAGTTGATAGATTCCACTTCTAGCAATAAACTATTGTCTTTCATGGTTGCATTATTGGTTACAATCAGATACAAATAGATCTGAAGAATCGGGATCATACTATATTTATCACTGACGGGGGGCTCACTGTTACAAGGTAATGCCTTTCAGTGTAAAAGATGCTGGGGCTACTTACCAATGCTTAGTCAATAAAGCATTTTAGGGTATGAAATTATGGTAAAGAGTCCAAGGAAGGAGGATCATTTGCTTGATCTCAAAGATACTTTCTCCAACATGGAAGCAATCAATTTAAAGCTAAATCTAGAGAAATGCATTTTAGAGTACGATCCAGAATATATTTAGGGTATGTTATTAATGAGAAATATATTCAAGCTGACCCAGCACAATTGGATACATTTGGACAATGGACCCTCCCAGATCCACAAAAGAGGTTCAAGTGTTAACTGGAAGGCTGGTAGCTTTAAATAGATTCATATCAAGGGCATCTGATAAGTGTGCACAATTCTTCCAAGTAATGATAAATGCCAAAACGTTTAATTGGTCACCAAATTGGGATAAGGCATTCCTTGAAATAAAAAAGAATATATTTTTGCCTATAACTCTCTTTGAACCAATATTGGAGGAAAGACTTTATATATACTTTGCAGTATCCGACCATGTGGTGAGTGTAGTGTTAGTTAAGGAAGTTGACAGTTACCCCCGTTGGGTTTATTATGTTAGTAATAGTTTATTGGATGCTGAGAAAATATATCTGAAGTTGGAAACGTTATCCTTAGCCTTGGTAATATCAGCAAGAAAAATGAGGCCTTACTTCCAAGCGCATTCCATCACATTTTAAACTTTTTTTCCATTCAAAAGTATATTAAAAACATCGGTGTATCGGGTCAGATGACCAAATGGTCTGTAGAATTGGAGGAAAATGATATTGATTTTTCTCCTCGAACAACAATCAAGGCACAAGCTTTGGTATACGTCTTGGTTGAGTATCATTTAGAGCGACCTCATGAAGAACCTTTTATTATAAGCCTGGGAAATAATGGGTAATCAAAACAGATGAAGGATCTAGTCTGATGGGTTGTGGGGCAGTAATTTGTTTACTCTCCCCCTTCAGAGACTTAATGTACCAAGCGATACATTTTGGTTTCAAGTCATCAAACAATGAAGCCGAATACGAAGAAACGATAGCTATATTAAAGCTTGCTCAAATATGTGGTGCCAAAAGAATCTGATTAATAAGTGATTCACAGTTGTTCATACGTCAAGATCTGGGACAATCTGAAATAAAAAAAGAGGAATTGGTAAAATATTTGCAAGTATTAAGAAAAACAAATATGTTTTCTTTAAAGGTGTAAAATATGAGCATCTGCTTATAGCTGAGAATTAAATGGCAGATTCTTTAGCTACTATTGCATACACCGAACCATATCATTGGATTTTGGTACAAGTATGCCTTTCCATAACAACAACCCTCGAAATGGGAGTTGGAATTGAGGAAAATTGTCAAGTATCTACAATAAAAAGCCAAGATGGAACGTATGGGATCCGAGAATTCATTACTCAGGAAAGTATTCCTCAAGACAAAATCCAAGCTAATAAATTGAAGTTTAAAACACATTGGTTTTTGGTTTTAAGTGGGGTTCTCAATAAGACATCTTTTAGCATGATTTTTTTGCATTACCTCGGATCCAATGAGTCCCAAGTGATTATATCTGAATTATATGATGGAGAAGGCTCTTCTCATTATGGATACGAAGATTTTACTGGAAGGGTCTTATACGTTGTATATAATTGTTCGTCCATCAAAAAAAGATGGTAAAGAGCTAGTTAAAAGATGTGATCCATGCCAAAGGTTTAAAAATGCAATACATGTACCTACAGTTCCTATGGAATTAATATATGAAGCAGTGCCCTTTGATAGATGGGGGTTTGCTTTAGTGGGGCTTTTACAAATGGTTTCCGGAGAATGTCGAACCATTATACTAGTTGTGGATTATTTCTCTAAGTGGATAGAAGTTGTGCTTCTCTCTAAAACTAGTTCCAAATCAGTAATCAAGTTTATCATTTCCAACATATGTTATATATTTGAAATTCCTAGAAGTATTACAATATATAATGGTCCTTAGTTTAACAACAAGGATATTGAATTATTTTGTACATCTAAAGAAATTCGACATTGTTTCTCTTCATCTTTTCACCCACAAGCTAATGGATAGATACAAGCTATGAACATAACCATTTTGATAGGTCTTCAAAATAATTTGGAAGGGGCATCAGGTAAATGGTCAAATTAGTTACAAAAAATATTGTGGGCCTATCGAACCACTCCTCATACTAAGATACAAGAATCTCCTTTTGGTTTTGTCTATGGGATGGATGTAATAACACCAATATAATGTGTTCTTCCTTCTTTTAGAGTTTAACATTATTCTGAAGACGATAATGAAACAGCAGTAAGAGGTCAACTAGACTTAATCAAAGAAAAAAGAATCAAATCTTACTTAAGAAGGTACATTGCCAAGGTTTAATGAGAAGTAAGTATGCATCTAGAATACAAAGTAAAAAATTCGAAGTGAGAGATACATTTTTTAAAAATGTATTTTTTACATACTAAAGATATGAAATGGGGAAAGCTAGTGCCAAACTAGGAATGACCATAAATTGTATGTGAAAAGATTAAACGTGGAACATATTGATTAATTGATTAAGAGGGTAGTCTTTTGAGGCACTTGTGGAACATCGAACATTTAAGGTTGTATCTCATGTAAATATTTATTGTGAATATTTACTTTGTTTTTTATTCAATGTAAATATTTAGACATATACCTTTTCCTACCCTGGTGCCTCAGGTGGTATTAACGAGCTGTCCGAATCATTATTAATCCACTATCGTTTCCTTAAAATAAATTTTCTTATAAGTATTCTTGTGTATTAATTTTTGGTGGTGTGTTCCTTCGAGTGGATTACCTTCAAATGGATCTACATCATTAATTTTGTGAGTCTTCTAATGGATTTCAATCGAATGACTTGTGTATTAATTTTGTGTGCTTCTGAATGGATTACTTTCCAATGGATTATTCTTAAATAATGATGTTTTTAAGTAAAGTGGATCAATGAATGAAAATAAAAGAGATAAGGAAATGAAATAAAGTAGTTAAGATAACAACTATTACAAAACACCTCGGGAAACCCAATGAATTGATGAAATCCAAATTGAAAAGCAATAAAAATTATTTGGCATTACCAAAGACTTACACAAAAAAATCTGACTCATTATCACAAAATGCCTTGTATACAACAAGGACTTGCACAGTATAACAAAATTTGAATATATTGACCTTTGAGCTCGTTCCTAGCGGTCTTTTCTTCCTCCCTTTCTTCCGAGCTCTCACTTCCATAATACCATTCATCACTACCATCATAACCATCATTGGGTGAGTCCTTAGAAATACCTAGTTGATCAGCTATGGGTATTTCAGAAGGAAACATATTCTCTAGGACGAGTCCTTACAAAGACCCAATGACTAATGTAAGAAATGTTTTATGGAATTCCAAAACCATGTCTGATTTAATTGAGGCGTCCCGCTTGTGTAAAAAATCTATAAACACATCAGCATATGCATCTATAGCATCATCAGCCTGTTGTTTAGAAATCTAATTGAGAGAAGCCAACTGATCTTTGTACTTTTTGACAAGAGCCTCTTGATTACTTTTCTCACCTTACACAAGTTCGATAGTTCCTTTGTCAGCAGTTTGTTGTTCTTCAGTGAAGTAATTTCCACAAGGCTAGATGATTGTAGCTTTTCATGGTTAGCCTTTGCCTTGGCCAGTTCTTCCCTGCGTTATTTGACTTTTTCGGATGCACAGTTAGCCTTAGCATTTTCCTCTTCAATGGATGTCTTCTGATTTTTATGGTCAACTTAAAGAGAATAAATGGTTTCTCTATGGGTCCTCACTTCTTTTTCCAGCTCGACGACAGGTTTCACATAACTCAACATTGAATATCCTAACACATCATTTTCATTTGACATCTCAAAGGGTACACCATCGAACACCACGTTAGTAGCTCAAAGGGTACAACAACATTTATACTATGGTGTAACTATAACAACACTTTTATCACATATACTATAAATATAACTCTTATGTTATAATGAAACTATTAACAAGATTTATAATATATATATATATATATAATAAATATATCACTTATATTATAACCAAACTATTACAACACGTGTCTCTTGTGTTATCATATTATAATGATATTATAACAACACATTACACATATACTAAAAATATACTATATATCATAAGATGAAGTCAAAAAATTTGATATTAGTTTATTATGAAAATAGATAAATAGAAACCGTTATGTAAACAAAATGCTTTTACGGTTAAAGCAGAAACCTGATAGAGATATTGCGGGCTCGTTAAGAAAAAATGATGTCCGCTTACACTAACGGGTGCCGGTTTGTAAAAACCTCCAACATGGCATGACCATTAAACACAATTGGTAGCCCTCTAGAAAACTACAACGGATCCTTGGTTCCTTTAACGAGCTCCCGTTACACACCATTTTCGAGCCATATAACAATAGTTTCATATGAATATGTAAAGGACTCCCATGAAAACAAACATTAGTTGATGTCTAACATGGCATTCAGCTATGTTAGAATATATGTATAAGTGTGAAACCGGTCTCACAGACTAGCAATATATTGTCCACTTTGAGTCTGAAGGCTCGCACGGTTTCGTTTTTTGTACACTGCCAAAAGGTCTCTTACTAGTTGAGGGAGGTTCACACTTATACACTCTATTCTTTTCAATGTTAGAAATGTGGGATTCTGGACCAAGTATGGCATGAAGTTTACTCAATATCCCCCTTAAACTTGATCTTATTAATCAGTGGAATAAACGTCGCTTAATCACAGCGGAAACACATAGCTAAATGTGTTGATGGGCAGAATAACGTCGCCTAATAACAGCCGAATCAACATCGCTGGATATTCAACACATTTGTTTAGAATCCCACATTGCTTCGAACTTGGCTTTGATACTATGTTAGAATATATGTATAAGTGTGAAAGTGGACTCACAGGCTAGCAAAATATTGTCCGCTTCGGATCTGAAAACCTACACGGTTTTGCTTTTGGTTCACTGTCAAAAAACCTCTTACTAGTTGAGGGAGGTTCACATTTATATACACAACGAACATGCATGAAGTTTGATCTTCAGCAGGTTGGTCCATGTTAGTAATATGGAATTCCAAACCGAATGTGAAATGAAGTTTACTTTTCAACAGGTTGCCCGCTGGACGTCCATATAAAAACAATAACTTACGGCTGATAATGGTGTACGACAGGTATATTTTCAATGTAACGGGTTACCATTGTGCCAAGCGGTAGCCCGTTAAGGACAAACCGCATCTGTTATAACTGACAAATATATGTTTGGTGTCTTAAAAAAAAATAAAACAAATTAATAGATACCCGTGTTGGTTGGACAAATACCCGTTGACATAACTATGTCAACGTTTACTAACAAAATACGACGAGATTAGTATTTTGATTTTTGTCCGGTTATGGTATCATTTCGTTTAGCGTTCCGTCTTGCAGCTACGGGACAAGATAAGACCAGACCTACCATGTTTTACCATGTAATGGAATGAAACATGTCGTCACAATTAGAGGTGTCAAACGGTTTGAACCAGCACCAACCCGCACCGTTTAAGTCTGAACCACGGGTTGCAGTCTCGGCGGGTTGCGGTCTCGGCGGGTTGCGGTCTCGGCGGGTTGCGGTCTCGGCGGGTTGCTCCTTATGCGGTCTCGGCGGGTTGCGGTCTCGGCGGGTTGCAGTCGTAATGGGCCAGTTTCACAGTTAAACCGCCAGTTCAAACCACCAGACGAACCATTTAAGAGCCGTTTACCAGTTCAAACCATCAGCCAAACCATTTAACCATTTAAGAACCGTTTATCAGAATATATTATAATGTTATTTAAAATTAATTTGTAAGTGTTAATTGAATCTAATTTCAATAATTGAGTTAATTATTCTATTTCATGTATTTTAATTTAAATATGTTATCATTTTAATCGAAATTTTATAATCATCAATTATATTTTAAAAAAATAATTGTAATTTGATTTTGATACGTTTGAATAATATATTACTATTAAATAATATATACCTATTGGACATATAATTGTATTAAAATTTTAAATTATTAGGTGATTCTTTAGATTCTTTCAAGCTTGAAGTGTTTATGGTTAGATGAATTATATAGTTTATTGTATTTTCGAACTATTCAATATTAGAAGTTTATATGCATAAACATAAATTACTTGTAAGTTGTAAAGAACAAAATAAAAATTGAAAGCTAGGTAAGTGATTTAAATAACATTTAATAAAAAATAGAAGCAAAACAAACAATTCATTAAAAATAAAAACCAAACAAGTAACATAGTTTTCCAATCAAATAAAAAAGAAAAACATTACAACGATAATGAAAATCAATTGCGAAAAACTAAGGAGCTTCATCGTTGTTGTTGTTGTTAGGTGATGGACCTTGCAAATGCATGTTCTCCATCATCTGTCGCATATACTCCGACTGTTGGGCTTGAGAGTTTGCAAATCGCTCATTCCATTGATCTTGTCCATGATGCCACTGCTCGTATTGACCATGCCACTGCTCGTATTGACCATGCCACTGCTGGAGGTGACCAAGTTGATCATTCACCCCTACTTGCCACTGCTGTATCTGGCTAAGCTGGTCATTTACCCCCCCCTGCCAATTTTGAAATTCACCTTGCCATTTTGTAAAATCATCATGCCAAACCATTTGTTGAGTATGCGCAAACTCAGCAAATTCGCGATCGGTTCGTCTTTGTTGTGGCGGTACTCGCGAAGAACCACTAGCATTTGGATCGAAAGACACTTCAGCCTCAACTCGATACTGAGTAGGTGGATTTGGCGGTTTTGTAAGACCGTTCGCAATATATATCTGATTCAAGTCTTCTCTATGGTGGTTCCATGCCTCTAATTTCGAAATCAACTCTCCATCCCAAGAGTATATTTCCTGCAAACGCAAAGAGTTTCTACCTATAGCACTAGTCGGCCTCACCTTCACCGGAGTGTACATACTCACATCAGCTCCTTTCGAAACAAGCAATTTACTCAATATCATCCCATAAGGTAGTTTATCCGTACCACACCTCGCAGCCATATTTCGAATCATCAAGCTGGGTAAATTAATTATTCCCTGATTTCGAATCATAAAAGCAGTAACAAATGTTTGAATATATGAAAGCTGCGAATCATTGTTACTAGGTGGAAGAAATATACTATTTACCAATTTCAAAGCTAATTTCCCAATACCATCCAAATTACCCCGCATGGCTCGAAATTTACCGCTAATTTCCGGAGCTTCCGCACCAGGACAAGTAAGAATCTCTACCGCTTCTTCGTAAGACAAAGGCCAATCAGCACTCCATATCGTAGGGCGATAACTAATGGGAGGTAATTTATTACCGGTATAGATATCATGGGTTGGAACGGAAAAAAGATCGTAGAAATCAGTTTCAAAAAAACTAATGTCTTTACCATCAATCAAACAATTCAATCCTAAACCTCTTGGATCATTTTCGATTAATCTAGCCGTGGAATAAAACTTTCGCACTAGTTCTATATACCAATCACATTTGAATCTAGCTAGATTCATCCAACCTTGGCCATTAGTAGGCTCAATAAGTTTGAAAAATTTTTGCATACCCTCTATTTGGATCAGTTCCTCGTAGTTCAGAAACATACCAGACCAAATTTTTGTTACACCTCGACCTCCTTGCTGATTACTACGGATGCGAATCTCCCCCTCGGGGCGATGTTCGATAGTCTCGCTCTCCGTTACCTCATGCTCCATGGTATGCAACAACATTTCTTCCACCTCTCTCAATTCGGAAGTGGTTGGTTCACTACGTCCACCTTTACGAGCATTCTTTTTTGTTTTCGAAGACATTTGCGAAACCTGAAATTTAAATAGAGTTTGAAAAATATAAAAAAAATTTAGAGAAGTGTAGTAGAGAGAGGGGATAGATTTGTAGTGGAGAGGGAGAGATTTGTAGTGAAAAATATAGGAGGATGTAGGGTGTATTTATAGGGTAATTTTGTGTTTTTTTTTTTTTTTCTACTAGCCGTTTGATGACGTCAGCATGACGTCATCAAGCGGACCATCCGGCCACGCGTGCGGATGGTCCGCTTTTGGCCGTTGCCAACGGCTAGTTCGTTTGAACTAGCCGTTGGTTGAACCGGGGCATCCCGATGATCGTCCGGATGCCCCGGTTTATCCAACGGCTAGTTCAAACGAACTAGCCGTTGGTTGAACCGGGGCATCCGGACGATCGTCCGGATGCCCCGGTTCCAATCGGACCATCCGGATGGGCGTCCGGATGGTCCGAATTGTCTGTCCGGGCGTCCGGGCGAAACTGTCCGGATGCCCCGGATCATGTGTCCGGACCATCCGGACGCCCATCCGGATGGTCCGGGCGATTTTTTTTTTTTTGTTTTTTCGGTTTTTTTTTTTTGGGTCTCCCCTATAAGTAGAGGAGACCCCAACACCAATACTCACACCTCTCAAACAACTCTCTACTTCTCTCTAAATCTATCTATTTGTTCGATAAGTTCTAGAAAACTACAATTAGTTATTTTACTTATTCTACTCCTACTTTCGAAATTGTTTGATTTTTGTTTTTCCGCAAATTGTTTCTTAGTTGTTATTAGTCTAAATTTAGTTGTTCTATCTTGTTATTAGTCTAAATTTAGTTGTTATATCTTGTTATTAGTCTAAATTGTGATTTTATTATTAGTATTTTATTGCATATTTGAAAAAAAAAACTGTTATTAGTTTTAAAATGAATTCAAAACGTAGAAATACTGGGATAAACCCACCATCTAATGTGGATCTCAATACCATGGATGATTTTTCTACAGAATTCCCTCACGTTGACACACTCTCCTCCCACGAAAGTGGTGGTGGAAGTACTAGTGGGGGGAGATCTCGTAAGAAAACATCTTGGATTTGGAAACACTATACTCTATCAGAAGATGGTTTGTTTTGTTATTGTAAAGAGTGCAATAAACGTTATCTTCACGTAAGTGGATCTAGAAATATGGGCACTAGCACTATGGTAAAACATTTATCGAAACATGAAATATATGATCCTACAAAACCTAACCCAACTAATGTTTGCACGAACCCTCAAACAGGTCTTCCTTTTGAGTTTAACCACGATACGTATAGGGAAGCAACAATGATTTATGCAGTCGGTAGTTTACAACCATTTAGTTTTGGGGATTCTTGGAGATACGAAAATTGGATGCAAGTTGGGGTAAACCCACAAGCAACACGCATTCCACGTACCTCTTTGCGATCGCTAGCCTTTAAATATTATTTACAAAGAAAAAAAGAGATTATTCAAACTATGCAGACTTTGCCATGGAATGTTTCGATTACTAGTGACATAGCTACTTTTACTGATTTAGATATGATATGTGTTACCCTCCATTGGATGGACGCCCAATGGGTCCTCCAAAGGAGAATTATATGGTTTGAATCAATTGGGAAGCATACCGCACAAATAATTAGGGAGAGTATGACTGAATGCATGAATGTTTATGGCATTAAAAACAAGATTATGTCTATTTCGTTGGATAATGCATCTTCTAATATTAGTGCTATAACATATCTTATAGCAGATTGCAATCCTCCTTTTCCAAAATTGTTTCACACCAAATGTTTATGCCACGTACTTCAATTAATTGCGAAAGAAGGAATACGTAAGGTTCAGGGTGATTATATTACCCCTATAAAAAATGGGATCCTATTTTGCTCGACATCCGCTGCTAAAAAAAGAGCTTTTAAAACACTTGTTCTTTCAAATGGGAAAAAATATAAGAAACTTTTATTAGATGTCGAAACTAGATGGAATTCTACTTACACAATGCTTGCACGTGCGCATGTTTTTAAAGAAGAGATATCGACGCTTTATAATACATATCGTGAAACACCAATTGAACCAGATCATTGGAAATTTTGTGCACACATGTTAAGATTTTTAAGACTTTTTAAAGAAAACACCCTAACCTTTTCTTCACAAAATCAACCTAATGCTCATTTGGCCCTTTTCACGATTGCTAATCTTGCCATGCATATGGATGAATTTAGATCACATTATGCATGCGTAGACATGGTGCCTGGAATGGAATATAAGTTCACAAAGTATTTTCATCCAATCCCTGATAGTTATTCATTTGCTTGCCTTTTAGATCCTTTTTCACGAAAAGAAAAATTTGAATTGCTAGTTGATTGCTTTTATAAATCTGTACGGTTTCCTACAGATATACCACCGACCGAACCAATTGACCCTAAAGGATATATTAGCGGTATATATGATAGTTTGTATAATATCTATGATAAGTATGCTGCAAGATATAGATCAAATACATCTACAAATGTAAGCAGTAGTAACAATAGGGGTAGAGGGAGAAATACTAACTATATTCGATTGGCAATGTTACGAAACAACAATGTTACAGAAACCCCTCAATCTGATAATGAGTTGTATAGATATTGGACCACTAGGTTTGACTTTACGAATTATCAAGACCAAGGTATTGAAGATATCATACGATGGTGGGGTACCAAAACTGAAGAGTTTCCTATTCTTTGCAGGATTGTTAAAGAGATTTATGCTATACCTATGTCTACAGTTGCAAGTGAGTGTGCTTTCAGCCAAGCGAGGTTGCAATACACGACTAAGAGAACAAGATTGACGGGCAAAGCACTTGGAGTGCTTGTGGCAGTTAAGGATTGGACAGCGGCGGATAAAAGGATGCAAGACATAGAGTTCAGAGACGAAGTGAACGTAGACGACATCTTCGAAGATTATCCGAATGATTACGAAGATACACTTGAACAAGAAATTGCGGAAGAAAACGAAGCTGACGGCGAAGATTTTACTTACGAAGAAGACGAAGCTGAAGATGAATGATGTTTGTAATAGTTTTTTACTATTTTGTATTGTAATTTGAAAACATTTGTACAACTCCTGGCCCGCACGAGTATAAACTGTGAACGGCTAAATTATCCAAAAATGACTTTACCTTTTATTATAACAACAACAAATGTATTATGAAATACTTATAACTTCATAAGATCTAATTTTGGTTTAAAAAATAATATCAAACACTTGTAAAATTTAAAACCAAATCACAATAGTAATCAAAATGTAATATTAAAATTATAACCGTAGAATTTGTAATATTTTAACATGATAAGATATAGTTTTGCTTTGTATTAGATATAAAAACATAATAATAATAATATTCAAAATATGATAATAACATAAGTAATATTTAAAATTTTAGACTATATAATAATTACAACACTTAAAATATTAATAACCAAAACAAATTAATATTAACAAAAATGTAATAATAATTCTATAATAATATTCAATCTCAATATTTTTTAAATATAACATTTTGGATATAAAATAAATAAAATCAGCATAATATTTACCAATAAACCACCGGTTTTTTACAAATAAACCGTGGTTTCGCAGTCCTGCCGGGTTGCGGTCTCGGCGGGTTGCGGTCTCGGCGGGTTGCGGTCTCGGCGGGTTGCTCCTTATGCGGTCTCGGCGGGTTGCGGTCTCGGCGGGTTGCGGTCTCGGCGGGTTGCAGTCCTAATGGGCCAGTTTCGCAGGTAGACCGCCAGTTCTTAAGCAGGTTGTCAGCTTTAAACCATGGTTCCTGAACCATTAGACACCTCTAGTTACAATAAACATGTTTACCTAAGAACATGACAAACAGGATTTTCAATATCAATTCTTTATATGCGAACAAATCTAACTTCTTTACATTGTAAGAATTCCAATCATGTATATGCTTTCTAAACTAGCTTCAAAAGGATTAAAAAAATCTATACTAATCTTAATTAGTTATTATTATTGTAAAATTCTTACATGCACTTTAGGTCGAAAAATTAATATAGTATAATTCAATTTCAAGTCATACTCAGTAATTAGTATATTGACGGTGTTAAAGTTTTTAAATGGTATTTTTAGAATTGAGAAAGAATTTTTTATAAATCTTCGATAACACATTTACAATTACAATGTTAAGAAATAGAAATTTAAGAACGATACATGTGTGTTTGTGACCAAAAGTTTTGAGTTCGAGTACTACAAACGCTTTTTTTAGTTTGAGCCTGTCACTTTGTGTAGTTTATTTTTTGGCGTTGTTTTGCATGCGTAGGACCGAAGGTTTACCCTGAATTCCCTCAAAAAAAATAAAAAAATAAAAATAATTACGTCTTTATTATGATAATCAGTGGGTTTTCTCATAATTCTTACCTTTTTAAGAGGCATATTTCGCCTTTAGTCTTTCTGAAGCTTCTTGATCCCTCATTTGAATCAAATTTTGTCAAATGTTGTGAATGGATATCTTCCGGCTTGAGAATGTCCGGTTTCTTCAATGAAAGGGTTGTTTCTCTTGGAACTTATTATTTGTGTGTTTTCATGATTCCCGATTGGCTTCAATTCGTCAGATTGGTCTTCCTTTCGTTGTTGCTTCCAATTGGGTTCCCTTTCAATAATCCTCTGAAATTAATTAAAAAATTATCCTTCAGTCTTTATTAAGCTTCTTGCTTCTTCCTTTGAATCAAATTTTGTTAAATGTTGCGAATAGATACCTTCAGATTTGTGAATGTCTGGTTTCTTCAATAGAAGGGTCGTTTTGCTCGGGCTCATTCTCTACATGTCTTCTATTTTTTTGTTGGCTTCATTGCATCAGATTGGCCTTCCTCTTCTTTTAATTTTTTTTTTATTTTTATGGAGGGAACCCGCTATCGCTACTCAGAGTGCAATGAGTGCGCACAAGGTAAACCCTCAATCTGACGCGATAGCCTGTAAACCAACGCCAGAAGGTAAACCACATAAAATGGCAGGCTCAGCCGAGAAAGTGTATGTAGAGGGACTCGAACTCATGACTTTTGGTCACAAACATGCCATACTCAACCAACTCGGCTACCCCCTTGGAGGCCCTTTTCTTTCAATTTGTTGCTTGTTCCAATTGTTTCCCTTCAATGGCTACCTGCAATTGATTGGAGGGTTATTTATCCAGATTTCCTCAAAGAGCTTTTCTTGAATCTCTCAGCTACCCCATAATTTGTTGAGCTTGAGATTGTGTATTTCAAGATGAGGAGAATTAGACAAGTTGAGGAGCTCAAGATTTTTGAATGTTTTGTTTCTGTTATTAGCGTCCTTGTTAGGCGTCTTTTCCTTTCCTATGCTTTGTAAGGATCCTTCTTCGTGATTCAATAAAGGTTTTTTTTTATATTAAAAATAATAATTAAAACTAAAACAAAATATCTCTTGTACTTGTTATTTTTGTTATTTAAATAAATAGAATGTAAAATTTGAAGAAATACGGTCGATCAAAAGATTAAATTATTTTGAATGGCATAGATGAAATGAAGATGAAAGTGATATCATTATTGATATTTTATTTGCACACCCGGTTAGTATGGATTTCTTACAGATGTTTCTAAAGTTTTTAATAATGGATAACACCTACCAGTTATAACGTACATGATGTCGTTATTTAAGATCATTGGGGTAATGTTTACGAGTTTGAGTTTCAACATCAGATTTTCGTTTATTTCTGATGATATAGCAAAATAATATAAATGGGTATTATATTGCTCTCGAACAAGTGTTCACGAATACAATGAACATGATATGTCAATGACACACTAACATGAACACATTTGTGCATACAAAAAAATACATTAAGAATAAAAATATTTTCATTGGTTTTTTTACGTTTGTGGAATCAAATGATGTGATGACGCGACGGTAATAGAAGAAGAAACAACGATAGATGAAACCCTAATTCGAGGGTAACATGATGAAACCCTAATCTAAGGGTAACAAAGATTGAAATTTTTAGAGATAAAAAATATATTATTCCAAAAACTTAAAATAACTTAAGGCATATGAGGCTTTATATAAGAGTTTCTCAAAACCCTAAATTATAATACAAGGAAATAAAATAAATATCTTAAAATAAAATAAAATAAAATAAAATAAAATCTTAATATAATTAGATTTGATTTAAATACATAAGATATTTGAATAAAATAAAATAAAATTAAAAAGGCTTTTGTTTGGACTTTCTCGGCTACATCATCCTCTCCTGGTTCACAAGAATTCGTCCTCGAATTCACAACACCATCACCATCAAGAACCCAAATTATTTACTTTATTTTATTCAATCGTTACATTGGGAATTATAATTATTGACCTTATTGGAATAAGATAAATTCTTCTCGAGTGTTCCTTATTCGAAGTCACATTGAAGCCATCCGGTTGATGAAAAAAATAATTTCGGAAACCTTTTCATAGCCTAAAGACAACCTCCCCATGTCCAATTGATGAAAAACATGGTTTTGAAAACTTTTTCATAGCATGAGACAACATCTCGATAAGCAATTTTTACCTTGATTCAACGATTGGTAGCCAATTTAAACTCCTTCAGTAACCGGTCAATACGATCGTCATTGAAACGGCTGGTATGTCCCCTCATACTCAAACGATCTTCCCGATCTTCATCACCATGTGTGTTGTTCTCTTCTTTAAACCTTGAATCAGAATAGTCAGGCTTTAGAAACATGCTTCCCCATGGCAGGAACTGAGGCTCTGATACTAAAGTGATGACGCAACGGAAATAGAAGAAGAAACAACGATAGATGAAACCCTAATTCAAAGGTAACATGATGAAACCCTAATCTAAAGGTAACAAAGATTGAAATTTTCAGATATAAAAAAATATATTATTCCAAAAACTTAAAATAACTTAAGAAATATGAGTTTTTATATAAGACCTTCTCAAAACCCTAAATTATAATACAAGGAAATAAAATAAATATTTTAAAATAAAATAAAATAAAATAAAATCTTAATATAATTAGATGTGATTTAAATACATAAGATATTTGAATAAAATAAAATAAAATTAAAAAGGCTTTTTTTGGACTTTCTGGGCTACATCATAATGTACTTGGAGACGGAACATGCATTTCATAAAAATCAGGATGAAATGCTCTGCGGGTTCAAAGATTATCTTTAAAAAATCGACTCTAACGAAAACATATGGTTATTTTTCACATTTATAAGTTTGTCACATGGAAATTTAATAAATGTGTGCATTTCGGTGATACGATCACTAACCGTGTGGAGAGAATTCATTCCAACCTGAAGGGTTTCATTGGTACGGGCAAGCTTAACTCCCAGCTGTTTTGGGTATGGTGCATTATGTGGTCAAAATGCAACATGGAGCAATTAAAGGATCATTTGATAAAACCGATTTACAACACAACATAAATATATACACAATATGTTCGACAAGCTCAGAGGTAACATTTTGAACACTATTTTAGATATTTTTATGGAGAAATTTGAAAGGGCCAAACAAACTGAAGTTGTGCATACAAATTGCATTTATGTTATACGAACTACGTACGATATGATGTGTTTGTACGATATCCATGGATTATTAAGAAAATAAATAGTGACACATTTAGAATCTTTGGACGATCATTGGAAGATGTTACATATAATGGTTTGTACAAATCTAACGACGATAGAGCTATTGAAAGAAAAATTGGATAAACATTTTGTAAGTATAAAGTAGTATGAAAATATTAATGGTAGAGAGAAATGGATGAAAATGTCAGAGTTGAGAATCTTAATCAAATCATACTATAAGTGTATCATCTATTTTTTAGGGCAAACAGGTTCGATAAATATTTGTTTCACTTTTCTACCATAACGAGGTGAACCCTCTCTAATGTTTAAAAGGGAAGAAAACATGTTGATTTTTGTTAACACCAACCTTTTTTTCCAATGTAAGTATTTTATATCTTCGTTCGAATTAATTCACAATCTTCACTCGGTATTTAAGTTGGAAGTTTTTTCATATTTTTAATACAGATTTATATTGCAAAAAAAACCTCATGTGCACTGGTACATTCTTGTTGAATCATATTGCATAGAGCAGAGACAACAAATTGTAAGTATGATTATAGCTTATTAGAAAATATATTAAGAGATTAATATTTGTAAGCCATGTATCGTCAACCTCGAAGTGACTAATTTAAACAAATTTATTTAATATTATGTCTAATTTATTTTGGTTTTATACCTTATTTTCTAACATTGTAAGATATTTGCGTTAAAGAATTTTTTGTTTACTATATTTGATTAAATTGATTATGGTAACGAACAAGATTGATAATAAACGCAAACATATAAAAATAACATTAAACATAAATTGATAACTCTAAAGTAACAAATACAATAACTTAGAGTCATATTTATGAAAAAAGTTCAATTTTTGTTCAGTTATCTTATGTATCAACTTGTTTAACAAGGCGCTACTCCATATAACCTAGCGTATATGTTGTATTGTAATCGATAATTTTCAAATTAGACACCTTTCACATCTCTTGCCTGACTCCGTATGAGTGTTCTAAAACTCAAAAACTTGTAACAAATTTCAGATATTCAAACTTGGTAAAGAATAAGTTTTTCACAACTTCGTAGAAACAATATAATATATTTTCAACATGTAAAATTCATATGGTACATGTATTAAGTTATATATATAATTTCATTAGAAAACCTCAATAATAATTTCATCTAACATTGTTCTCCTTACATTTTTTGACGACTTTCAGGAAGTGGTTGTCTTATTGTTTAGTCTATTCTATATTGATAAAATTAAATAATTTATTTATGAAGATATGATGTATGTTTGACTAGTTATACATAGAGAATGAAATGATGAGTTAGTTCAGATAAATAAAATATAGTGTAGTTGTCAAGGCTTTGTAGTTGGGGATAAGTTTTTGTTGGCAGTACTATAACACTATGGTAAAGAATTTCCATATGTGCAATGCTTTATTCCATTGTCGATATGGAATTTCCTTACCGCTAATATTTTATTAAACTGGAAGTAGGAAAAGTGCAGCATTGCCGGTTTAGATTGTTAAAAAATAAACACAAACTTTAGTTATTTTCTTGGTAAAAACTAGGCAATGTATTGGCAGTAATAAATTTATATATCCTTAGTGCTTTATTGTATTGCCGGTATGAAATTTCCTTACCGTTAGTACTTTTATTACACTTGTGGTATAAAACTCTCAGCATCGAGAGTAATTTTCCCCGACAAATTTTGGTCAACATTAACGAAAAGTACAACTACCATCTATTTGGATCCACAAACCATCAAGTAACAACTAATACAACATCTTTAATGACTAAACTTTATATCAAAATAAATACAACATCGCTTTATCCACAACATCATCCAAATTACACAACAAAATCATCCAAATTACATGACAACATAATCCAAAATACACGAAAAGATCGTCAATTACCGAAAAACAACTATGAAAATAAAAGCAAGATAATCAAACTAAAATAGTTAGACCGTCCCAAAGATAAGTGATGTCAATTACTCAATTAGCAAAAAACTGTAACTCTTCAAGAGTTTTATTAAGAAGTCTAATACTAACGATCTTATGAATATCCTATAACGCTTCACCCTCATCAATAACATTAGAAGTGATGACATACTACTCATACCTCTTTACATAGTCAACATACCTAGTCTTTATGGACTTGTAGTACTAAAAAAGTAATTGCTTCACGTTTTTGGGGAAGTAAATGTCTACGCCACTCTTGCCAATATGTAACCCTACAAACGTAACGATTATGTTTGTCTTCTTAATTTTGGGTATGGGTTCTTGAGGACATGTTGGGATATCATGTATTACACCAAATATCTTGATCTTTTGTATCGGGAAGTAAGCTTTAATATCCGCACAGGTCTCAAATATAACCTGCAAACAATCATACACAAAAGAAAGAAGAAAATAAGTACGTTGATTATTCGTCCAAGACTTAATTGATCCTCGTCATATAAAATATCAAATAAATTAAACATTAATTGTTAAAAGAAAAAAAGAAGACATGAGACCAGTAGAAGTATGGCAGCATGTGTGTTTGAATTTAATATTTGAGCTAGTTACACTCTTTGGTACCAAATAAGAAGCTTTAGTTTCGATATGCTATATTTATCATTCAATAGAATTAAGAATCATGGGAAGTTTTCTTAGATTCAGTATCATAACATAACGATGAAACAATAAAGAATATTTATAGAATAATTTGATGCTTCTCCCAAACCATGATAAAGTCAATTTAACGCACATGCCCCCTATCTATCTCCGACATTCCACATTTCATGTCCTCCAAGACCACAAGTGGGTTCGTCTTTACAAACTTATGGTTGATATTAGTGAAAATCGTACAACCAAAAATCATCCCCTTAGTTATACACGATATTCCACCTTTCATGTTCTGTAAGGCCACCAGTAGGGCTTCCTTTATAAAATTTTGATTGGTATCGGCAAAACCCGTGCAACAATCATATACCTAATCCTATCGGGATTTGAATCCAGATGCGCAACACCTGTAAAATCATTTGGAAGATATATCTTACCAAAACCAACTCATTTTTCCACTCTAGATCATGATGCACATCAATTGTTAGAATTTCCAACAATCGGGCATAATTGGCATGCGACTCCTCAATCATATTTTTTTCTCGTATTTCAATATTATATCCTCTATCGAGTGGCCTGTAATAACATAGAGGTCATCTGGGGTGATATTCATCTCCCCATAGCTGGACTAGAATGTACTTGTCTATGGGTGTTATCGTTCGAGGAAAACCTCATTCAACTAGAGGTTTAGGTTAAAATTAGTTAGGTGAGTAATGAGAGGCCTGAATGAAGTCTCGACCAATATTTTTTGAACCTCAATTTGGTTCCTCAGGTCCCTTAAATTTAAAATCCTGTATAGAACATGGAATTTTATACCATTATATCTTGTATCAAATAAAATAACAAAGAGAATTCTTATAAACGATTAAATATATTTATAAACGAAGATATAAAAATACATATAAGTATCATTAAACTTACGCTCCCGATAAAAGTGTTGTATGCATCGTGTTCCACGTAGTTTTTTACAATCAAATGTTATTTTATCCAAGAATAAATACTTTTTTTAGAATCCTCTTTCTTTTTATCTGTAGGGGAGACACGTTTGTCTAACTCTTCGGCTGAATCATCATCGTTTGCACCGCTGCACATGCCAGACTCGTATGGTGCACGATGACTAGATGATACAACTTTTTCATGAACCTCTTTCGTGACAAACCTTTAGCTGATTTTGCATAAATAACACTTTGTGTGTATCTCATACCTTGTGCTGAATTGGCTCAGTGACAATGATAGGCACAAACGCATTTGAACTAGTAGTTCAGGATCATTTTTTTTATGAACTTATTTTTTCTCACGAGTAGGATATGAGGCCTTAACGTTGGTAATATTTTTTTATCAATCATGAACTTCATGGGGTGTGTCTCAACGTCCATAACAAATAATCAAATCTAGAAAAATAATCAAAGTTAGAAAAATAAATAAAAGGCTACAGTCTCAGTCATTGGTAGCGTGAATCACGAGTGGTTGTTATGTAGCACTGGTAGTGCGTTAAAATTGTTAGTGTTATGATGCACTTCAAGTTATGCCAAAAACGCCATGATTTTATTTTTAGAAATAAATTGTTCATTTTAAATATGTAATAGCAAATAATATGATGGTCTATATATTATTTCCAATTTCAAAGAATGAAAGCAAGAAGAATACAAATAGATTTGATGTTTTTCGATTGATAATTAAACTTTAATTTTATAATGTTCATATTATTTAATATATTATAATTAATGTTAGTGTGTATAAATTCTATTATAATAATATTACTATTATTAAATATTTGAATGAAGTCCTCGTTTAATAATTCTGGATCTATCACTGCAGTTAATGCTACATTTTAAAACTTCATATCTTTACAACTCTCCTAAAAATTGAAGGAGGTAAAATGAAGCATATGCATATTGTAAAAATGGGTTTAATTCTTCTAGCACAAGTCAAGCTACCATATAAGTATAAGATTGAAGTTTTTTTTAGTGTTGTTTATCTAATCAACATAAAACCCGCTACATTTTAAACAACGTTGCACCTTTTGAAAATCTATAACAAATCCATGATTATTTTTATCTAAAAACATTCGGGTGTGATTTTTTCCATGTTTAAGGCCTTATGAGTGTCATCGGTTTCAAATTCATTCAATTAAATATGTAGTTTGTGGTTATAATGATACTCACAAAGGATTAACTGTTTCAGTCCTAGTGGTAAATATATATCTTATAATATATTATATTTAATGAGACGAAGTTTTCTTTTTTCATTCAAATTTCTTAAATACTAAACCTCGTGAACATTTTATCACTTCCTTTTATGTTTTCGTTGCCTATTATAAAAATTAATCTTAATAAATATAATGATGTCGATCAACCATCAACCATATAACCTCAACATTATATGCAAACAAATATTAAATATGGTGTTTATAAACCTAATCTAATTTATAGGTGTCTTACTAATGCTTCTTCAGATCTATTTTTTTAACCTACTAAAGTATTAAATATCTTACGTGATCTTAACTGGATGCATGCTATGTATGAGGAGTATCATACTCTACAGAATAATAAGACTTGAACGTTTATTCCATGGTCACCTAATATGAATATGGTTGACTATAAATGGGTTTAAAAGCTTAATACAATCATGGTGCATCTTAAAATAATATAAATATAGACTTGTTGTGAAGGGATTTCATCAAATGTTTGGTATTGATTTTTTATAAAATTTTGTTCTGTGATTAAAGCCACTACTGTACGACTTATTCTAGTAATTATTGTATCTAAAAGATTGGATGACATGAACATGGATATCGATAATGTCTTCTGAAATTGTATTCTTAATGAAAATGTCTCATGACATAACCTAAAGGTTTATTGCACTCTATAAAGTTTTTTATGTGTGTAAGCTAAACAAGACTTTGTTTGGGCTCAAACAGGCTTTAAAGGCTTCGTATGACAGACTAAAAAACACTTCACTCAAGTGGAATTTTCAGAATTCTAAAATTGATTCCTCCATAATTATTTTAATACTCACATGTAACATCATATCAATTTTATATACATCCACTAGGAAATTTTATTCAATTTTTAATTTAAAAGACATATGTTCACTTTATTTATTTATTGGCATAAAGGTCTACAAAGATGTTACAGGTTTCTACTCAACTCAATATAAGTACAGTTATGACTTACTGATTCTCGAGAGCCTCACAAATTCCAAACTACGTTTAACTCCATGATTGTTAGCCATTCTCTCTATACGAGATGGTGATCCACTTTCTAATCCTACAAAATACAGAAGTGTATAGGAAATACTTCAATCTATTACACACCAAACCATACATCTCTTTTGTTGTCAACAAGCTCAGCAATTTTATACAGGATCCAATAACTACTCATTGGTAATATGTAAAATGGATTTAAGGTACTTACATGGTACACGAAACTTAGGTCTTTATATAAAACTAAGTACTTATCTTTGATTGATTGGCTTCTCTGATGTTGACTATGAAAGTTCTCAAAATGTACTCCACATGTTTTTGCTAAGTCAAACACATAATTTTATTCATGCACCATATCTCATATTTCAGCTAACTGAGTTGCAATTTTCTTTTCTGGTTACTCCAAGGATATAGTATCATAAATTTGATGTTTACTTTATCCGTTATTAGGTTCTTCAACAAACTTTGGATATTAGATATGTACCCTTACACGATCATGTTGTTTATTCGTTTACAAAACCTCTTTTCCAATCATGATTTTTGTTTTTTAGAGACAAATTAATGCTCATTTCTTTGTCGTTGGATCTGAGGAGGATATCAGAAAAGATAATAACTCAATATATGTTAAACTACTATGTTTTGGATATCCATAAATTAGCTGAATATTAAATTGACATGTGCTTAGTGTTTTTCAAAAGCCTAATTAAAAATATATAGTACAAACATAAACACGATAGGATTTTTATTTTTAACAAACTATAATTTTAATAAAATATTATTTTAACAATATTTGAGAGCATGTTGTAACATGTATACGCTAATATATGTGTGAAAAATGATAAATGTCTTTCACTTAAATTTTGGTTTTTAAATGTAATTGAAATAATACATCCTTAAGTACTAAATGATGGAATATATTGTATCGTTCTATACATTGAAACATAAACAATAAAAAGTTCTCTTGTGTGTTTTGATTTACTACAAGAATAGTGCGAAAACTTACTTTGTAGAACTGTTCATTTGAAGTAGTTACTTATTGCAGTAGAGCATTAGATCATGTTCTTTTGTATCGCCTGATCTTTAATATGATTATGTCTCTAAACTCTTGTTCTTGTGTTGTATAATCGATCTAGAGTGTCATTATTGTATCCTTAATTGATCTACAAAAGAGACCTGCATAAAAACAAGAAGAGAAAGCTAGGGTTTATGGTGAATTTAACCAATAGAACGAAAGACAAATGTTATATGATAGTTGAAGGAATTCTATCATACGTCTTCTTTTATATATAATACAATGTATTTTAAACTTTAACTTAACCCTTTTATTCCTTTTTTGGTCAAAGACCATAACCCACTAAATTAATTTAATTAATTTACTCCTTAAACTTATTTGTTTAGTTTAAAATGTTAATATTTGGGTCTAATCCCTCATAGAGCAGAAATTTAAACCAATATCTATAGTTATACCTCTATAATGTGTTTTAAACTATTATTCCAATTCCCAGTTATATAAAAACTGATTACTTACTAATTAAATCGTTTTATGAAAATGACTAAATACATCACTAAATATAACGATCCATAAATTTTCAATAATAGAATGTGAAACCAATAACAGTAAGTATTTTATATAAAAGTATCTTTACATAGTTCTAATAATTAAAAAAAATACGATTGAGCCATACTTACCAACTTTTATAAAGGGTTTAGCCGTGTACATAATATATATATATATATATATATATATATATATATATATATATATATATGTTGATGTAGCCCAAAAGTCCAAACAAAAACCTTTTTTTATTTTATTTTATTAAAATATCTTATATTATTCAAATCAAATCTGATTGTATGAAGATTTTATTTTATTTTAAAATATTTATTTTACTTGTATTCTAATTTAGGGTTTTGAACAGCTCTTATATATAGTCTCCTATGCCTTAAGTTATTTTACGTTTTTGAAATAATATATTTTTTATCTCTGAAAATTTGAATGTGTAATACCCTTGGAGTAGGGTTTCATTTATCATGTTACCCTTGAATTAGGGTTTCATCCATCGTTGTTTATTTTCGTCATTCCGCTGCATCAGTTTGGTATTAGAGCCTTAATTCCTGCTACGTGGCAAGAATCTTTATTAATCTTGATTTCATCTGATTCATGGTTTAAAAGCGAGAATAGCATTTATGGTCATGAAGATCTCGAAGATTGTTTGGTATGAGGGGACACACCTGGTGTTTTAATAGCGATCGTACTGAACAGTTAATGAAGGAGTTTAAATTTGCTACCAATCGTTGGATCAATGAGAAACTTGCTTATCGAGATGGTGTCTCAGGCTATAAAGAGGTTTTCGAACAATTGTTTTTTCATCAACTGGACATGCGGTGTTGTTTTTAGGGTATGAAAATGTTTTCAAAACCAAAAAATTTCATCATCTGGATGGCTTTAATGTGACTTCAACTAATAAACACTCGAGAATAATTTATCTTATTCCGATAAGGTCAACAATTATATTTTCCAATGTAACAATTGAACAAAAATAAAAATAATAATAATTTTGGTTCTTGATGGTGATGATGCGGTGAATTCGAGGATAAAATCTTGTCAACCAGGAGAAGATGGTGTAGCCTAGAAGTCCAAACAAAAACCTTTTTAATTTTATTTTATTTTATTCAAATATCTTAAATTATTCAAATCAAATCTGAGTGTATTAAGATTTGATTTTATTTTATTTTATTTTAAAATATTTATTTTATTTTCTTGTATTCTAATTGAGGTTTTTGAGCAGCTCTTATATAAAGCCTCATATGCCTTAAGTTATTTCAAATCTTTAAAATTATATATTTTTTATCTCTAAAAATTTCAGTCATTGTTATCCTTGGATTAGGGTTTTATTAATCATGTTACCTCTGAATTAAGGTTTCAATTAGGGTTTTATTAATCATGTTACCTCTGAATTAAGGTTTCATCCATCGTTGTTTCTTCTCGTCATTCTACTGCATCATATGCCCACAATGATTTTAGGGTGACAGAACTTAGCCTTCAAGTTCAAATAATTTGTTGGTAGGTGAAGAACATCTAAAAATTGGATAATTATAGTTGATACATACATATTGAACACTGATGTATGAAAATATATCATGTCCTCTTTAGGGTAAAAGCCAATATCCTATCATATCATATAAATTGGGTGGGTTGTCTTTGTCTTGTGTCACATAAGAACAGTAATACACTAGACCCTTGATTCAAAAGTATGCAACATGTCTTGAGTTTGGGTCATTTTTACATGTTTGAATAGGTAGATACAAGGAAATAGTGCTCAAAGTGATATATGGTAGGCTTCAAGATTCTTTTGTTAAGGCTTGTCATATATATTTGGATCTTCTTTTTGTTTGTTTTATGGTTTACTAAAATATAAATTCGTAGTTGATTGTGGGATAGTTTAGCTGTTGTTGTACATATTTTATGTGCAGGTTTGCGGTTGTACGAAATTGAAAAATAATAATACTTTAGTCAATTGGAGTGTTGACAGATTTGATAGTCCAATAGATTAATCGATTTTATTGGATATTGGATAAGTGAAGGCTTAATTAGATGATAAATGATTAAACAAAAGTTTGAATGATTGGTTGTTTGTTACGAGTTGATGTTCATCGTGGTGAAAACACAATAATAATATGATCTTAGGACAAGCCTTGTTGAGGTTAGTGAAATCAACGCACATACTCTATTTCTTACATTCTTCTTTACAAAGACTGGGTTCGCCACCTATATTGGATATTTTTCCTTTCAAATGTGTCCCAAATGGAGAAGTTTATCGACTTCTTAAGCAATATCCATCATTTCTAGCAGATCGGCCTCATCCCCAGCCAATAAAGAGTTTATGGCAGATTACTGACTAGCGGACCCCGATTACGTCACTGGCGCTCCAAGCAAAGAAATCGGAATTTGACTATAACAAGATGAGTAAATCTTGTTTAAAGGTAGGATCAAGTTTGTTACCTATTCAAAACTTTCTACACAAAGGGAGAGTTTCAACATCATCTCTTCATTAGGGCGACTGAACTGGTCCGTCTCGTGGGGGGTCATCCACCCCTTCTGGGGATGGGTGATAACTTTGTTGTTGATATTCTTCTGTATCACCAGTTAGTTTCTAGTTGGACGGCTTAGCGGGATACATGAAGATGGTGTAGATAATCCATGCTGTATGTTAACTTCCTTTGACTATCCCAATCAAATTACCGATCGGGTATTTCAAGCATTTTCAGAATGTTTAAGGTGTGTTTTTCATGTGTTCCAACCAATGTATACCTATAATAACATGGTAAGAACTAGGGGTACCATATATCATGAAGAGTGTCAATAATTCGTTCTTTGTATTACCGTGGCCCACGGTTACCATCAACTTGATCTCGCCCGCAGACTAGACTGATTTCCCCTCATAGCCTACCAGTGTCGTATAGGTTGGTTTGTATGGAGGTACCTTAAGCATTCTGTTATTACGTTTTTTGAAGATTATGTTGGCAGAACCGATGTCGTCTATCAAGACTCGACTCAACATGATGCCTCTGATATCCAATTTGATTGTTAGGGAATCCTCGTGGGGTGTCGTGACATCCCACAACTCGTTACATTAAATACTAGGTCTGCCACCAGGTCTCGGTAGTTGTGGTAAGATGATCCGTCAACAGACTCTACCTCAATTTTCGTTTTATGTGGTTTTCTGGAGGCGGGATCCATCCCCGATAGAGTTTCCCATAGATATGGTGAATAATCACTAACGATCCCCTTTAACAGTTGATCTCCTCTTAGGTCGCGCCTCAGTTAGGTCGTCACCCTTCCGACCGTCTTGGCAATATTCATCCCCTTTACGTTTGACGAATTGGACCAGTTCACAATAATCAATCAGCTGCTTGATCTCCTCTTTGAGTTTTCAGTATTCCTCATTCAGATGGTCGTGATCGTTGTGATAAGTTTTCTGGTGTTATCAGAAATACTTGTGATTCCATTAACTACATCAAAAGAGTAATTGTCTCTTTAAATGTTTCTAATACTCTGACCAGAAAGCAATGGTCCAAAACTAAGAATGCTAATATTAAGTTGAATTGTTCAATCTTTAAGAATAACATGTTACCTTGCATAGAAATCCCCAATTGATGGTAGGATTAAGCTCAATGTTGACGCCTATGTGATGAGCAACGCAGAGTCCAGTGGGAGCTGCATTTTCAGAAATTCTGAGGGTCGGGTGCTTCAGTGTTCCGGGAACGCCTACGGGAAAATCTTTCCTCTTATTGTTGAGGCTCGTGTCTTACTGGATGGTTTGCTGATTTGCAAGCAAAACCATTGAAATGATGTTGATATCGAGTCGGACTGCCAGCCTTCAATAAACCATCTGGATTTCGGTGGCGAGTCCTGATTTCTTGAGTCGATTATTAAAATCTGCAGGAAAACTCCGTCTCTCTCGATGGTTTTTAAATACATCTCTAGAGTCCAAAATCAAGCAGCAGATTGACTTACTAAATGGAATCTGAGATGTAAAATGAAACCGAATTTCTCAAGTTTTCATATCCCAAACAGTATTCAATCGATTATCTTCCTAGAAAGCTTGGGTTGGGGATATTTTCTATGTCTAAAAGTTAAAATTGATGGTTACTGCTATTCTATTTCTCTTTTTGCAGGTAAAATGGAGGAAAAGAAATCGGTTCATAAGCAAGGATGTGGAATCGTGGAAGGTTGAGTTGCTTCGATGTTCTGGCTACGGTGAATTAGAGAAAAAAGAAAAGTCTATTGGTGTTAGGTTTTAATTTTTGAGAAGAGAGGGAAAATTTTAGTGCTCTTTCAATTTTCATTTAGAAAATATTACTTTGTGACCCCTGAGGTCTTGTAACTCTTTTAAAGAGGACCATTCTTTCTAATAAATATATTTTTGCTTAAATATATATAAAATTTAAAATTAAATTATTGATTCAAATACACAAATCAATTAAAAAAATTATTTTATTATCCTATTTATAATCCCATTAGAAACTATTATAATCTAAAGTCATCATATATTACAAATTTTAAAATTATCAAAGAAAATCAGAATTTTTTAAATTTTAGATATAAAATCAAATAACTCAAGCACTAAATTCATATATAAATATATAAATATAAACTATTTATAATTAAAATCCTAGTTGGTCAAAGTATTTCAAAACAATGTTCTTATCATGGTCCGTCATTTTAACGTAATATTTTTTGAAATCTAAGGTTAATAAAATATCATTTATGAATATTTGTAGAACTAATATCGAATTAGGTTAAGTGTGTATCGACAAAAAGAGTACTATGACTATCTTAATATGTGTAACTTATCATAAGGATATGAAACATCTAACCCACTTGTCTAACCGGTAAATTATAGGGCTCGTATTTATTTTGTAATGTAAACCTAACAATGTGTGTAATATGAGGGTATTTTTATGTAATAAATGACACATATATATTATTTAGTAGAATAATATAATTGAATAACTATAAAAAGAACAACTATATGGTTTTGTTATTGATGACACATATATGTAATAGATATTTCTGGAACTATCATAACTCAAACAAAATATGGATATATAGTTATGTTCCATATATTTTTATTGATGATCAAGTCTATTTAATTTTTTAAAAAGTTATTTCTCGCTATTTTCCTTTTTATCTATATTTTTTTGTATGAATTTGATATATAAATCAGTTGGTGACATTTATGAAAAATATATAATTTGACCATTTTGGTTTTTTTTTGCTACTTTCGTCGAGTAAAAAAATTCTTTTAGAAAACTAAAACAAAAAATGGTAAATACACAAAATCAAACATTACCTACGAAATCAAACATTACCTAACTAATCCATAAAATGAAATGACATACCATATCTCTAACAGGAGACAATAGCAAAAAATTATATTTACTAATAAGATATATATGTCTCACAGAACATAGATCAAACAACCTAACAGCCTGATCGTTTTGCATAAGACAACTTACCTCGTATTTTAACTGGTAGCTTAAATGACGAGAAAGGGACAACACCTCGATGATTTATGACAGACTATAAAACTTGGGTCTCCCGTGACAAATAATAAAGTATGATTAAGCTCTTCGTAATATGTTAAAAAGTAGATCTCATGTTCATATGACCCATTAATGACAGAGGATCGAAAGAAACACCCATTAATGAGGCATAAGTATTTATTATAGTAAATAATATTGAAGTATGAAAATAATAAATAATATTTAATTATGAAAATACTAAATTGAACGATAATCGACGGATGGAAGCTTAATCAGAAGAAAATAGTAGTCCGAAACATAAAATATCAAATAAATTACATCATTCTAGATAGTATCATGTATCAATGGTGACTCATATAACCTATATTGAGGCGTGTCACGTTGGACAAAACATACATTATATTAAAATAAGTTCATTAAGGAGTACATGGATGACGGACCATGTTAAATAGTCTCGCCCGAACATTCTAACCATGTAGTTTATTGACCAATGTGAAGGAAATTGCTACTAGTTAGTTAACATACTAACAAATGAAACAATGTGTCAAAAGTTTTCTAACCTTATACACACCATCTCCAAAGAGACAATCATTGTGACATTATTTATTTTTTTATGATAAAAAATCACTAAATTTAAACAAACAAAGCAGGATCGTACAAAGTACACTACTTCGCTTTAGTAGTGAAGTAATTTACTAAATAAATTGAGTTTTAGATACAATATAAATCCAAAAGAATAACATACTTTCTGTGTCGTTTTAACCAAAATTTTAGAGACGGTTATTGTTATATATTAATTTTCATTTTATTATACTAATACAATATTAAATGTTATTTATAAAAAAATATTGTATTTATTATTTTCTACCAATCCGTTTTTTGTTTGTTTGCGAGGAAAAATAAATTATTTCCTTTCTAAATAAGCTTGTAAAAACTTTAGAATTTGTCAACTTAGAACATAAGGAATACTAGTCATTCATCAACAAATTATGTATACGTTTTACCTGCTAAGGTCATGTTCTCAGACAATGAGACTTAGTTCTAAAATAAATTCTCGGCAACATACTTTAGGAACTTTAACATCAAGCAACAAATTCCTCCCAATATTGTTTTACAAGGGAATGTGCAAGCAAAAGTCACCAAAATGACAATCCTTAAAGGACTAAAGATAAACCTCTACATAGATAAAGATAAGTGGTCCAAAAACTTGCACAACATAATATGGCCTGTTATAACAACCAAATATAATTCAATAGATAAAACCGTCTTTTCCCTTACATGCATGATAAAAGAAATACTCACTAAAAAATAAATCAACTCACCCGCGCTAAACATTTACAAAAAGTCAAACAATAAAATAGCCAATACATTATAGAACCAAGAAAAGACATGGATAGGGAAATAACACTACGTGAACCTAAGTTTTATGAGATTTAACAAAGACATCAAACCAAGGAAGATGCCAATAGAAGAACTAGATCTACGATATGTCTTCCGTTATGCAAACGGAATATTGACACAAACTGTTAAAACCTATAAATAATAACTGGAATATCAAGAAGATGAATGTATACCATGAATGACATAGAGGAGATAACATCAAACATCTGTAGAATGTGAAACACCTAAAACTATATTTGGATAACACACTTCTTATTTTTTACAATTTTAATTCTTAGGAATTTTTTAGATATTTCTGCATGTACAAGTTCATTCTTATATCATTATATAATTTTTTTTATTCGATGTCTCGTAAAGAAAACTTATATAACTTTTTTTAAAGTAGTAAGATCTCCAAACGTTTGGTTTGGATCGTCACTTTGTTAATTAGATGTTAAATATACAAGAATTAAGCCTTCAGCACTCGTAGTGCACACCAGAAATTCATCATCTACTAATAAGATGACCCAAAATTGATCATACAAAAATTAGATCATCTTGTTGAGTAATAGGTTGGATACACTAGCCCGTCAAACCATAACATAAAATTACTATTCCTAATCATACGTGATATGTTGGCAACCTAACAATCTATTTAGTTATAAAGGTAGCTTAAGTATGGAAGTTGTACATTAACTATATCCATTCTTGAAATTATCGGCCCATATATAAAGATTAATTTTCCAAAATAGGCAAGTAGAAAACCTCCAGCTTAATCGAAATGTAAACTTTGATGTTTTAAAAAATAATATAGGATGAGAACAAACCAATATAGTCACTTACATACGTTAAACCCTACAAGGTCCTAAGGTTTAACTTCAATATTGTAGTCAATAAAAATATTTTAATGGTTATTAAAAACTAACTTACCTACAAAAGCAAAACCCAAATAACACTAACATAAAAAAACACAAAAATGAAAGAAAAAAACTCAAACAAGAGTAACATAAATAAAACATAAATATTAAAAAGGGTTAAACAATTTTCACCCAAATCCAAAATATAACCCATCCAGATATAAGTTCACCAAATAATGATCTAACCTCACATAACTTTGGACAAAAATGCCCTTATTAGAATATATAAAGGTTTTTTTCCTAACCACTATCCTTTTGGTTTCTTGAACCAAAAACTTCAAACTTTCTCTAATTCTCTCTATACAACCCAATTTGTTTCCACTTTGCTCTATCTC
Organism: Limnanthes douglasii subsp. nivea; assembly: GCA_036936605.1. Classification (NCBI taxonomy): domain Eukaryota; kingdom Viridiplantae; phylum Streptophyta; class Magnoliopsida; order Brassicales; family Limnanthaceae; genus Limnanthes; species Limnanthes douglasii. The sequence continues at coordinate 197,346,612 of JAUPFV010000002.1, read as the reverse complement.
CGAAGATCGAGCTCCTCCTCTAGCAAGCTCTTCCTCCTCTATGGTGAAGAAATCTGATATTCTTCCTCTTTCACCAAAGTAAGTCATTTTGATTGTTTTCTTGAATTTATATATTCCTGGGTATTTTTTATTTTCTTTTTGTTTAAGTTATTGTTAGTTTTGGTTATGATGAATGAATCATTGGGTTTTGTTTATTGATAAGGAAATAGAACTTCAAGGACTGAAATGTAAAGAATAAAACTTGTTATGACAGATTTTATAATTAAAGAAGAGAATTAGAACTTTATATTTTAGTCATGGACTAACATGTAATTAACCTCCTTTTTGTAACTGTTTCAGTTGGAACTAAGTATTTTTTTCTCTATATAAAGGACAATGCTGATCTAATAAAGAGTCTGACTTTTTGAGATTAATCACTCTTACGACTTGACTTTCTCTCTCTAAAACATATTTTTCTCTCTACATTGTTACTTCTCTCTACTTTACTTAGTCAATCAGATATTAAAATCACCAAATTGATGACTTCACTTGGGACTTGATCATTGCTTATTGCCTAGATTTTTCGTTCGAATTTTCTCTTTTCTCATTTTCGAATCTTGAAAAACAACTTTAAACTTGACGATGAATCCAGAGAACGATCCGTTGGTTCGATCGGCTATTGAAAAACTTAAAAATATTTACAAAGGACTGATGATAAACAAGAAGATTCTATTCCGGTTCATCAAGCTCAATCGGATATGGAGCTACGAATGAACCAACTTTTGGACAAAATAACAGCGGTGAACGAAAATTACGACCAGAGAGAGCAAGAGATTCCGTCAGCTAGACTGAAATTCAAGGTGAGACAAGTGAACGAACAAAATCATGCTGGTGATCAATCTCATCGATCTTGCACTGATCGTCAGATAAGAAGTAAACATAAAAAAGCACGGTTTGAATCACATAAAGAGCGTCATACTTCTCAAAGGACAAAAAAGATAAACAAAGGTATGTCACATCCAGTGACGAAGAGATAAAAAGCTCTGGATCTGGTTTCAAAAGATATCAAAGATCTTCGAAAAAAGAGAATGATCAACCTCGCAAATCTAAAATGAATACAAAGCTAGAAGGGAAAGTGTACCTCGATGCTTGAGGGAGGCAAACTGGCGTGAAAGAAATACATCAAACTAGTACAATGTTGTGGATGATCAAAATTTGTATGCTGTAATGGGAACAAAAGATCAATATGTTCAAGGTGTTGATTGAAGGAATTCTCTATTTATAAATGAGATAAGATCTATCACTCTTCCGAAGCGCTTTGATATTTCGAAGGTTGAGAAGTTCGATGGAATGCAATACCTGAACGATCACATCGAACAGTTCAAGAATTATATGATGAAATTCGAGGATGACAACAGCATGGTGTGTCGTGTTTTCTCTCAAACTTTCAAGAGAAATTTTTTTAAGTGGTATACTATAATTTCGAGGGGGTTAATTTCAAATTTTAAATATTTTTACACCACTTTTCGAAGACAATTTGTGAGGAGCAAGGAAATGAGAGCAAACGGGGATACAATAATTCAATACAAGTAAGCAGTGGGAGAAAAATTGAAAGATTACACTAAACGTTTTGTATTAATTAAAACGAGTTTAAATAATTGTGAGGAACTGGTAGCAATGGTAGCCTTTCGACAAGGATTTCTACCAGGAGATCTGGCTAACGAAACAAAAAAATAAAGAGCTTCAACTTTTAGAGCATTGATGACTCAAGTGGAAGACCAAATCAAGGTGGAAGAATTGACCAGGGTTCGAGGAGTAGTTGGAAATGGTCAAAAGAATTATGGGAAGGTGGCAAATAATCATGGGCAATATTCAAATTCTGCCCAACATGCATGTCCGAGGAACAACAACCTACGACCTCGAACTTGAGGATACTCAAACCAAGCATCAGGGAACGAATTTCATAGGCCGAGGCCCAATCAATGGATAAGGCATGAGTATTATGCAGATCTAACTGAAAGTGTAGCTACAATCGTCAACAAAGCTAAAAGGTATGTGAATTTCAGGAAGCCCGCTCCAATCAATAGGCATATGAAGGAGCGAAACAACAGGTTTTGCAGGTATCACAACGGCATTAGACATGATACCACAGACTGTATTGTATTGAAAAAATAAGTTAAGACTTTAATTAAAAATGGGAAATTGTTGACTTATGTGAAAGCGCAGAGCAGTGCATCAAAAATTCCTAACTCATCGACTTCATAGCCATCGAATCCAAATTCATAGGCTAAACATTTGATGATTTTGGATTCCAAGGTTGATAATTTTGATACAACATCGGAATAGTTAAATTCAGATCCAGATCGATTAATCTTGATGGTAGTAGAGAAACCAGTAAAACAAAGCCACGTTCCAAGCCTTTGCGAGTATTTTGAGTTATTGGCAATTTTCCGGGGGCGAGACTATGACTGGTAATACAGATAGTTCAAGGAAAAGGTATGTAGTGAGTCTAGCTAATCAGATAGAGGGAAATATGTATACTCATCTGTATGGTAAAAGAGATATTCCCTTTATTTTTTTCGATGAAGATGATTTACGGGGTAATGTACTGCACTGCCACATGAGGATACAGTGGTCATTGGAGCAGAGATTGTTGGCATCGATATTCGAAGCGTGCTGATAGATACAAGGAGCTCTGTGAACATTCTTTTCAAAACTACTTATGATCCTAATCATAGCGTACTATCATCGGTTTTACTGGAGTAACTGCGCAGGTAATTGGGGAATTTGAGATAGAAGTGAGTCTGGGAAAAAGACCTTTCAGGAAGAAGGTTCAGGTTCTTTTTATGGTGGTGGACTGTCCGACAAGCTATAATAGAATCTTTGGAAGATCTTGGTTATCAAGAATGTATGGAGTTGTGTCAACAGTCTATCAATGTTTTAAGTATGTCACCGGAGACCGAGTAGGGGTTGTCCGAAGTGACCAAAGGTTGCTAACGAATGTTATATCATTGCTCTCCGGATCCAAGGATCTAGCAGTGGTGATAAAATAGACGAATAACAGTCATGGGGGTTGACCGCGGACCTCGAAGAAGGAGTTGACAATCCGAGGGAAACCGTAGGGTCATTGACCGTAAGTGAAGAAAGAGAGAAATATGCTTTTCCTGATGGATGAGTACTTCGAATAAGAACCTTACTGACCCCAATTTTACGTCAACAACTATTACAGTTCTTATCCTACAATCTGGATGTTTATACTTGGAATACAGAGGATGTAACATGAGTTCCAATTAAATTAATATTCCATAACCTAGCAATAAATATGAAGGTGAAACCTGCTATACAAAAAGGCGGGCATTTTCTTTAAAAAAAATATAAGCTATTGTTTCCAAAGTGGACTGTTTATCGAAGGTCAGACATATAAGGGAATCACAATATCCTTTATGGATGACAAACCCAGTAGTGGTCACGAAGAAGAATGGGAAGTGGAGAATGTGCGTTGATTTTACAGACTTAAATCGAGCCCGTCTTAAAGACCCGTTTCTCGTTCCTCGAATAGACCAAATATTAGATGCTATTTTGGGAAATAAAATATTGACCTTTATGGATGCTTTTGCAGGATATAATCAAATTCATATGGATCCAAAGGATCAAGAGAGTACCACAGTTATCATAGACCGAGGCTTGCACTGTTATATAGTTAAGCATTTTGGGTTAAAGAATGTTAGGTCTACATTTATAAGGCATTTTATTCTCAGATCAGAAAGAACATAGAGGTGTATACCGATGACACGGTGGTTAAAATCTTAACAGACGATGCAAACTTGGAAGATTTAGAAAAAACATTTTTGAATTTAATGGCAATAAAGCTAAAACTGAATCCATAAAAGTGTACATTTGGAGTTCGATCAGGGAAATTTTTGGGTTAGGTTATCAGTGGAAGATGGCTCCAAATTGGGAAGGTCCTTATATGGTTGTTGAAAAGATAAAACCAGGTTTTTATCACCTTTGTGATAATTAGGAGAGGATGCTTCAACATTCCTGGAATATACAGCATCTGAAATTATATTGGGAGTAATGGTGTTGTATTTTAAAATTGTTTTCTTTGATCAATTAGCACACTCTTTCCTACCATGTTGGCCCATGGAGGTTTTAATGAGGTGCTATGCACATATTCAAAGCTATCAGTAAAATGAATTTTTTGGCCAATGGTTGTTTACAAATACTTGTTAAAATTATTTTGGTAACTAGTCAAAGACTGATCATCTTTAAGGTTGACCAAGAGTAGAATATTTAGAAGAGTTGAGTACACTGTTTGAAGAAGCAACCTTATTCAAAGTGTTACGTTCTCTAAACGCACTATAATGCTCAAAGTGTTATGTTCAATAAACGCACTATAATTTTCAAATTTCTACATTGATTAAACACATCATAATATTCGAAGGGCTATGTTATCTAAACACACAATGATATTCGAGGTGCTATGTACAAAAAAAAATTAATTTTAATAAGTAATATAAGTAATATTGCGAGGTAAACATGACTTAAGGAAATAAAGAATAAGCAAATCCTTTCTAATCGATTCGATGAGAACAAAATAATTTCTTGGATGCCAAGTGAAAAATCATATACTAAAAACAAAGTATTGCAATGATTGAATGACATGCACAAAAAAGAGATAGCAGAGTTACTCGTTTTCGGAGCTTTCTTCGGAATTTTCTTCTGATTCTTCCTATTCAGATGAAGAACTAGAAACAAGATCAAAAGCCTCGCTAGGAAGCCGTTTAATGGAAATTCACTCCCAGAAGATGGAGAGGTTAACCTTAGGGTATGTAGTATGAATCTCGCGAAATAGGGTGATGATTGTTTGTTCTTCGTCACTTTTAATAGCTGCTAGCATGTCTTTCGCACATTCCTTCTCCGCAATAGTGTCAGCAAATCGCTTTTCTTCATCCAATTGGGCTTTGAGAGCAGTTATGTCATATGCTAAATTTTTCTTCTCTGCCTCACTTTTGTTAAGAGAAACTTGAAGGTCATCAAATTTCTACTTTTCTGTAGCTAACTCTTCAGAATGCTTGATTTTGAGTTGATCTATGTCGTTCTGATGAGAAGTATTGAGATCTTCTTTTTATTTTCGATGCACATCTCTAAGGTGGATGAGTCATTTGAGAAATTCAGATCTGGCCATCTGAAATCCATGTAACTGCTCTTCCATGAATACACCTAAGGTGTTTCTCATACTTTTTTTATAGCAGCAACAACTTTCTTTTGGCGAACCATTTCTTTTGACATGTGTTTTAACTGACTTCGAGAGGATTCGATTTCTTGAATTAATTTATGTGCTGCAACATCAAGATCGGAAAAAGGTTGAAGGGCAGCTAAAACCTCTTCAGATGGTTCCTCAGGAGGAATGACCATTGGATGGGGACAAGGTATGAGAGCAAGAAAGGTCGTAGGAAAATGAACTATAGGATGTGTCGCTTCAGAAGTAGCAGGTGCAGATCTTTTACCAATGTTATACAGTTGATCTTGAATTTCTTGAATGATTGGATCTTCGTCTCCAGCAAGTGCTTGAGATTCATCGAAGTTGATAAAGTTATCAGGATCGAAGTGGTCATTGCATCGATCATTGTCTAGATCAGTTTCCCTTGCTGAGTGCCAACATCTTCAACACTTGCCTAATTTTCTTTTTGCTGATTTGGTTGATTCTCCACAACCACAATTTCATCACCATCGGGCAAAACTTCTTCGACGGTTTGCACAAATTTATTTTTCTTTCTTCTGAGGAGTCTGTTTAGTTCTGCCTTTCTTTTTTGACGGGAAACTGTTTTCTTCTTTTTCAAAGAAGGCTCATCTCTACTCATTCTTCGACTGTGAGGAGGTTACTTTATGTTGTTTTTCTCTTCGAACTCTTTGGCATCAAATCTACTGAAGGGCTAGCACAAGATATGCTAGTTGCCTTTTTATTATTTTTTTTCCTTCTTCTTGTGGGGAAAGTGGCTATCAAATATATTTTGAATAGGTAAAAATACTTTGGAATCAGGACGTACTAACCTTTTGACAGTGTGTAAAGGATTGGGTTGCTCCATCAGATCTTTAGGGGGGCGAGCTGCAAACTTGATTGGCCACAAATGGATGTTAAGAAAGTTGATAGGTTGGAAAGTTGTGTGAAAACCATTATTCCATTCTTTTTCAGCCCATGCATCAAGCTTGGTAAAGGTATCTTTTGAATTCTCTCGATGAAATGCGCAACACGACGAAATTTCTATACAGAGCATAAAATTTGATAAGAAATAAGGAGAACATCAACTGAAAATATAAATCAAGAAAATTGAATTGAAAGACTTACGATTACTCCTCCAGACGAGGTTCAATTTAGATGGGTTGACTTCAGATATTTCTTTACCATTTTCCCAAGCTTCTGAGGTGAAGACAAATTTTTGTTTTTAAAATTTCTCTGCCTCCAGCAAGTCATCGATGATCTTTAAATCATTAATCCAAGGTAATATAATAAAATGGAAGCATTGGTCCCTTCGACAGTTGGGTCAAGGAAATGAAGTCCTCGATGCATAGTGGAATTTAGGACAGACGTAAAGAAATGATCACAGAAAGCAAGGTGAACCATTGATTTGGTGTCACTTGGGTTGGATATAGATCCAACAGTTTGAAGTACTCAACTATTATAGGGTCCAGTGGAAACCGAAGACCCTAGTTGATGATCTCTGGGTAGACCACTAATTCATATTTGCTGCAATTCAAAAGCGTTTCCCCTTTTTGGGAAGACGAAGTATAATATTATCTCCTATTCCCCATTGTTTCTTTAGATCAGTTGTTTGGCTCTCCCCGTAATACGTATAGGGAACATTTTTCAACGCCAATATGTAATACGCTTCGAGAGGTCTTGAGTTCTCACCAACTAATGCACGCAGCTCGTCGGATATTGTGACGGGAACTTTCTTTTTTCTTGTTTTACGAGCCTTTCCTTTTAAAAGCAATTTTCACTACTTCACTTTCTGATTCCTTCAAAATGTCTTCTTCTGTTTCAGCTTAATTATTTGATTGTGTAGCTTCAGAATCAATTTTTTCTCCATACGCCTCGTCTATCAGTTGAGTAGGGTTGCTTGAGGGATTTTATTTAGACATTGTTGTTGTCTTAATAATCTCCCTCAAGGGAGGAGAAGTGTTTGTTGGATTCGAAGTAACATCAACGTTCGAAGTGATATCGGTATCATCACCCATAGCTAGGAAAGTCTTTCTTCTTGGCGTTTGATGAGGTTGATTTTTTGGAAGATTGGTTGAAGAAGAAGTCTCTTTGGATCTTTTTAAAGAAGATTTGGTCATCTCACGATTGATTCGAGGGGATGATTTAGTAAGAGAAGGAGAGATTCAAGGTGTTTTAGGTTTTCGAGTTCTTGATGACTGACTTTCTTCTGGAAAAAAGAAGGTGAAAATGTAGGAGTTTTGTTAGGATCGAAATTACCGTAATATATTATTTTTGTAGACAAACCTAGAGGGCCGTCACTTATTATTCGAGTTGCTCCGTATTCATCTGCTCTTTCACTAATACAGAATTAGTCGTAAGATCCGAAGACTTAGTTGTCTGATTTTGAAGATTTGGGTTTTTTGGGAATTATGGCTTTGGTTCTTCTAGTCTTTGGATGCTTTATCATAAATCGGTTGAAGATTGAACAAAAAAGTTGATTTTTCGGGTAAAGGTAGCCTTTAGATTGAAGAAGTCGTTGAAGGTAGCTAAGAAATTTTGAGTTTCTACAGATTCTCTCCTAAGAAATTTTGTTTGTGACTCAATAATGGTACACAGAGGTATTTATAGGAAGAGAAAAGAAGTATCGAGAAGTGGAAGATGTGGAAAATTATTGGTTAGAATTTGAAGAAGTTGCGTACATGAGGGTCTAACATCTGTCACGTTATGGGTCTAGTGGCAGACCTATTGCTTAGGGTACCACCATTTTCTAAAAGATGGACTTGACATCTAGAGTGTTACCGTATATTTCGCATGAATAATAATACAAGGAAATAGTTTCCTGTTAATTAAATCGATGAATTCAACTTGAATTATGATGTAACCGCACATTTGAAATAGTTCGGATTGTGGATAAGGAGATTTTCTTCACCTCTAAATATTTTCGAGGCTAATTAGTTCTCATTCATTTACTTAGATAAGAACTAAGGGGTACTACTAAGGAAATAAGATTTCAATGACTGAAATGTAAAGAATAAAACTTGTTATGACATATTGTATAAATAGAGGAGAGAATTAGAACTTTATATTTTAGTGAGGGACTAACATGTAATTAAACCCTTTTTTGTAACTGTTTTAGTTGAAACTAAGTCTTTGCACCTCTATATAAAGGCCAAGACTGATCTAATAAAGGGTTTCACTTTTTGAGATTAATCACTATTACTACTTACTTTCTCATTCTAAAACCTATTTTTCTCTCTACTTACTTCTTTATACTTTACTTAGTCAATCAGATATTAAATTTTACAATTTGTGAATTAATTTATTTTATTGATAGATGAATTATTGGGTTAATTTTTTTTAATTTGTTCGTAATTTTGTTTTTTCATTTTGTTTTATTTATTGAATTGTTTAGTATATTGTATGTTTGTTGTTGTGATTTATTGTAGAATTTATCAGTTAGATTAGGGTTTATATATTTAGGATTTTGTTTGGATTAATTTGGCGGAGATTTTGGGGTTAATTAGGTAACTATGGAAGTCATCTTCCTTACCTGAATCGCGAGGAAAATGACGACGCACGTGCACTGATGTTGCAGGTGCTATGCACTATCGGTGCACCTTGTATGTTGATGGTGCAGAACACCGTACTTTATAGGTGTGTAGCCGGTGCACCATATGCACCTATGGTGCACGACCAAATGCCCTATTGAGCGTTCATAAGCTCTTACGTATTAATTTTTTTTTTCTTATTTCAGTTATTTGTTTATCCAAAAAATACATTCGTCTAAAATTTATTTGAATTTTTTATATTTGAAATTTATTTGAAATTTTTGTATTTGATATTTATTTAGTGTGTCTTTTTTTTCTTGAGTGAATTTTAATTGCTTCATTTTTTATTTAAATTTTTTTATACTACACACTAAACATAATAAAGATGCGTCTAAAATTTAAATTATCCAAGAAAATAATTTTATTTTATTTTTTAATGTTAATTTTATATAAAAAAATAAAAAAAATATAATAACATTTAGGTGCATATATATATATATATATATATCAAAACCTTATATAAATAAATAAAAGAACTAAAAAATAAATAAAAATTTCCATTTAAAATCCATCCAATAAATTTATTACGAGTAAAAATCTAAAAAATTCAAAGGTTTTTATATTTAAAATATCTTTTTATATAAACTTTTTTATATACCGTTTAAAACTAATCCAGGGTCGATCCGACTAAAGTAGGATTGACTTATACTCATTATCTTTATGGGTGTTGGAACAGTCTGCCTAAAGGAAATGATCGGTCAAAACTTGAAGTTCTTGTACCTTTTTATTAATTTAGTATAATATGATCAAATTGTAAAAGTCTACATATACATCAATACAATAATATATAAATGATCAATTAATTAATTAATGGCATATAAGTGGTAGAGCTAAAAAAGTATTTTCTTTTTTAAGTTAAGATTTAGTTAAATTTTGTAAATAAGGTTTATCGGTTGAATCCAAACCATCCATTGACAACAGGTTATAAGTTTGATAGCTAAATAACCGTCCTCTTATGAAATCCCAGCCAACAGATTACGGTTTTGATAGCCAAATATAACCGTCCATTGACAAGAGGTTGCATGCTTAGCTGGCGATCACATGTTCTGTTTCTACTGTATCGACTTACTCGTCTCCTGTCGTCATGCAGTTTAATGGCGATCACATGTTCTGTTTCTACTGTATCGACTTACTCGGGTACCGATGGCGATCACATGTTCTGTTTCTACTGTATCGACTTACTCGGGTACCGTCCTCATGCGGTTTAATAACATCACGGGATTTAACATATTCACATTGGATGATAACACGTTTTTGATAATACTTCATTTTGCGTGACACATCAAGGAGATGTGTTTGGTTAGTTTTTTCTATAAATTAAGCTGAGAGATGTGTCCACTTATATCATTCGTTTTCAATTGAATCAAATACAAAACAACCTCTTTCTCCTCTTATTCATGAGTGTTTGAATTTTAGTTTCATACTTTTTTAGTTATGATTTTGTTCTCTAACTTTCCGTTCGAGACTATTTTTTTTTAAAACCATAATATTCAGTCACTCAAGTTAAGATTTTGAAATTAGCTGTCCCTTTATTTTTTTCATTTTCGTTAGAAAGATTTGTAACACAAAAACAAAAACAAAAAGTGTGTAAGAGAAGCTCCAATGTCATAACAATGGGGGCGGACAAAAATAGGATTTCCATGTATCAGCATTTTGATAAACTAAAATACCTCTATTTCCTTACTTGGATAGAGGAAGAAGACTTACCGATTGGTAGTCTTCCCTATCAAAGGGAGAAACTAGTGTTGTGCCAGATCCATGGATCATGCCACTACCTCTCCGAAACGAAACCCATTAACCAAAATGCAGAGCTCGTCGTGGATTTCGTTTCCAACAAGGTACGTCTGTTTGGAAATCTGTTTCTAGTTTTATATATACTAAAATGAATGCTGATGCTTAAGGTTTTTTGTGGTAGATGAATGACTCTTGGATGGGTCTGAAAAAGGCGAATAAGATTGATGGGTTTGTTTGATTGTTTGTTTCTGATTGAATAAGAGATTTTGATTATTGGGTTTGGTTTTTCAATTGAACTTGTTATAGTTTTGATTTGGGTGTTTGAAATATGTAGGGTGGGATTGAAGCTTCTGTCTCGTGTTAAGCCTTCGGAGAATTTCTTCAAATCCATAACCAAGGATGTTTCTACTCTGCACATTACTTATCCTTCCAGGTTTTCTTCTGTTTGCTGCATTTGTTTTGTGAAATCTAACATGCAAATTTATTTTACTATTTATTTTTTTCTATTATTGATTTATTATCTCCTTTCGAACTTCGTCTGACAACAAAATGTGGTGTCTGACTATCAGTGGTACTGTTAACCCCAAGAAGTACCTATATGGCTGCATTGCATTGCTTTGCTTGCAGCTGCTGCTACACTTGCAGTAAGTATTTTTTCTTTGTTGTTTTGAAGTTCTTAAACTTGTTTCCTTTCTGTTCAACTATCTTATTTGTTTCTTTGTTCCTAGATCTTACCTCTGCAAGTGGTAAAGGAAGTCGGATCCCAAGTAGGATGGCGGATGACCGTTGTACACAAAAACCTTCAAGGGTCCTAAGGGATTCGCTAACGAAGAATGCTGCCGTCATGTTTTCTTTTAAATATAATATAAAATTACAAAATCAATTTATTACGAGAAAAGTTGTGAACAAAGGATCTCCAGAGATTGGTCTAAGTCCTACAATGACATTGACAGGGAAAGAGACATATAGAGTATATTGGTGGAATCAATGTATTTCGGTGTATTTTAACGTTTAGAATTGTATATGACATTTAGACTTATATATCCTACTTTGGCATCTACCACTTGTCTATACCCTGTACTGTTTTCCGCTTAATTCCCTCCTCTCAAAATATAAATTTCTTTAGGAGATTTCTTTTATTAATTATGATAAATGTTGTTTTAAAGTTTTAAAATCAATTTTATTAAATGATTTACCAGTGTATTTTTTGCTTTTTTTGGTGATTTTATTCATATTTTAGCTTTAATTATTATACTTTTTAATATATTAACGTATAGTTACATTTTTTAAATCTAAATTAATCATTACTTTTTAAATTCTCTAGAAAACTAATTAATCACTATTCTACCTTGCTAGTTCTCTCCGAAAAAAAATGGATAAAAATAGTGTTAAAATCTGATGTTTGAAAGAAACAAACGTACAAATATGACAATGAGATCGGGAAGAGGGACCCAAGTCACCAACTGCAAACAACTTATACTATACATTGCATAGTTTGGAAGAATATAACATAACATTAAATGTAATTAACATTAAACTTAATTAAAGGTGGAGATTGCCTACCAGGCTACTGCGATGGTAAGCCGGGTGTTGTCTCATTCCATTCGGTACAGACGGATTTTGGTCGGACTGAACATAGAATGGGTATTGGATTCGGATTAAAAATTTGTAAGCTGCAATCGAATTGGAGCGTTTTTAATTTTTAAATTGTCCAATCCGTTTTGGTCCAAAAATTATAAAATTATAAAAATAAAAAAATAAAAATAAATATATATATATATATATATATATATATATATATATATAATAAATTAAAATATTTTAAAAATATTAAAATTAATATCAGTCTGATTGATCGACCCACATGAATAAATTTAGATTCGAAAATATAAACCATAAAACTGATGGGTCAGGTCCCACTCAAATGAAAAAAACGAATTCAAACGGATCGATTTAAATCCGACCAACGAACAACCATTACCATCTCTATTGGAGACACGGATTGTACGACACGTTGATATACGTACACGTTTAAACATTATGTTGGTTAAAATTATAGGTGTTATTCGTTATTTTATAAATTTTTTACCTCTTTTTTTATATAACGATATTTATTTTGTATACAAATTTGAAATATTTTCATTATTATTTACAAAAAATTTAAATCATTTTTAAATAGTATTCTAGATAGATTGACGTATATCATAAATGAATAATAATTAAGAAATATAAAAACTAATTTTATTTAAAGAGTACTTATCTATAAATACCCGTTTCATAAAGCTATTACGGATAAATATTTTAATTTTTTAAGAAATTTTATACCTTAATTATTTTTTAGTAATCAATTATTTTTTAAAATTTTTAATTTTAAAGGTATATATCTTTTAAACCGTAACTCGGAATAAAAATCTGAAAATACTATTGGTTTTGTTTTTTTAAGACGAACAAAAACTAGTACTAGTCATGATATGTTTTGATTTTTTTTAAAAATATTTAACACTCGTTTCTTAGTTATATGGTTTCGCATCTAGTTACTAGTTTTGTATCTACCAAAATAAAGAAGGTTTCGCATTTATCAAAACAAAGAGGTTTCACATCTATCAAAATAAAGAAGGTTTAGCATCTATCAAAATGAAGAAGTTTTCGCATCTACCAAAATGAAGAAGGTTTCGCATCCATCAAAATAAAAAGGTTTCGCATATACCAAATAAAAAATATTTAGCATCTATCAAAATAAAGAAGGTTTCGCATCTATCAAAATTAATAAAGAAGGTTTAAATCTATCAAAATAAAGAAGGTTTCGAATCTTGATATGTTTTGAATTTTTTAAGATGAACAAAACTAGTACCACTCTTGATATGTTTTGAATCTTTTTTTTAAAAAATATTTTTTGGGCATCTTTGTGTACTGTATTAACGTTTTGCATCTCCTCCCATAAGTTTAGCGTTCAGATATGTCCAGATTCCGATAAATTGAATAAAGATTGCACGGATTTAATAACTAATGGAAAGCCCAAGGAGCTAACATCTACCATCTCCTCATTCCTCTCTTCGTTGTCAAGTAGAATCTTGGTGCGTGTATATACACTCATTTTTCGATTTTTTTTATATTTTATGGGTTTAAACTTTCCGATTAAGTGTTTTTTGTTTGAATTTAAGTTATCGATTTCAGGACAGAAACCGGATGTTCTGATTTACGTCGATGAAGCTTATTTCCATGTTACTCATTGTCAGATTTATGTCATATTTTAATCAATCGAAATTAGATAATGCAGTACCATAATCATGAAGTAAGTGATTCTATACCTCAAATCTAGAACAACTTACGTTGATTTTGATTTTGATTTTTAACTTAATTAGAGAGAGAGAAAGGAAGATTTTAATAGATAAGAAGGAAGAGAGAGAAGGTGGGGTAGGGTATTAGGGTATTAGTGGGTCTTTAATGGTAAATATAACTAAAACGGGTTTTTTCGGAGAATCATGAAAATATGGATCTTAGGTGGATAATAGTTAGGGTTTTGGATCTTAAATGGTACTTTACCCTTTATTTATGTAAAGATTATTTTTGATCTTTTTATTCATAACAATTGCATAAATCTAATAAAAAATTTATATTCGTTTAAATATAAATGACTATTTATGTTTTGCGGAATCCATCCAAAGTGTAAAATATGTATTACCAATGTTACCGTCGGTTATGATTTTCACTGCAATAATATTATTGTTCATGTGTGTTATTACTCATCTTGTACCATTACATAATTTAGGGGATGAATTTAAATACTTAACAATATTACAAACACACTAATTTTTTAGTAATAATTTAATTTATCATACCATTTTGGTTATAAATTATATTTTATCTAATAAATAAGTAAAATAAAAGTTGGTTAAAAATTATTTTTATTTATTTCATTTTAACAAATTAATATTTTAAAATAATATTTCATTACTAGATAGTATAAAAAGTTAAAAATTAAAATAATAGTAAGAATAATAATTTTATTTATCATACTATTTGGTCGCAAAATATATTATATATTCTTAACTTAATAAATAAGTAAAATCAAAGTTCTTTAAAGTTTATATTTTTGTAATAAATTACTGTTATATTTTTTTATTTAAGAGCTTTAATATTTTTTTTAAAAATCGATTTTAATAGATGTCACATATCTATTTTTTATTATGATATGATTTTTATTTTTTTTTATAATATTTCCAATATCATGATTTTTTAAGTTTTTTATTATTATTATAATACGTTATATTATTTGTTTTTATCTAATACGGTTATAATTATAAAATACTAATATGATTGAGATGGTAGATGTTGTGTTATGAAATTATTTTGTACAATCTAGACCTTATTGTTTTATATGCTCTATATTTGTAAGATTTTTTTAATATATAACTTTTGACCATATAAGCAATGTTTTATATTAGATTTTTTAACCATTTTTTAAAATTGTTTTTATACGTAACTTGACCATATATGAGCAATGTATTATATTGTATGTTTATAACCATTTCGTTTTCATGTATATATATAAAGTAATAATAGCTAAATAAATTTATTAAGCTTAGATAAAACATAATTTCTTTTGATATTAATCTATTCATTAATCAAGTAATTTGTAATGATTAGGGAAATAGAGCTATTTGGACTATATATAAGTAGGGTGCTTTCAACATTAAAAGTACTTGAGATAAAATAAAAAACAAAAGCAATCAATCAAAAAAAATTGGAAAAATTGGAATAATATCATTCATAACAAATACTCTTTCCTAATTTCGAAGATTATGAAAGCCTGAATTTCAGTTGATCAAAACCTTCAAAAGAGAAACTTTTCTCTGGCATCTAAGTGCCAGTTTGTCTTATTAATGAAACAATTAACCATATCTTTGTAATTTGTAATATTGTTTGGCATGTCTGGTCTGAGCTTCCTGGTCTTTTTAAGGTTAATATTGACAGATTTATGACTATACAACATCTAGCCAGATGTTGGTTTTGGTCAGCTGATAAAACAATCCATATTAGAACTTTGCTTCCATCAATTGTATGTTGGACTATTTGGTATTTTAGGAATAAAACCAAATTTGATAACATGAATATAACATCAAAACATATTTTAAATAAAATTTACTTAATCCTAACAAGGTTCGATAATGCAAATGTCTTTGAAAGTAAAATGTAGATAATGCAAATGTCTTTGAAAGTAAAATGTAGATAGGTGACTATAACATTGCTAAAAGACTGGGCTGCTTTCTTTATATAAATGGTAACATTAAAGTGTACTTAAACTAAATGCTTATGGTTATGGTCTCTCCAATGGAGATTTAAGTGGAGCTGGTATAAATAACAATGATGATGTTTTAGTTGCATATGGTTGGTTGGTTGTATAACAAGCAAACTGTTTTAGTTGCTGAGTTTAGAGCCTTGTTAGATGGCTTCATTATTTATTTTCGAAAGGGCTATATAAATATTGATATTAAATCTGATTCCGCTTAATTCCCTCGTTGTGACTGTCAATTTTTGACGCGGCCTATAAACCCAACATGAACCCAGCCCAAACTCTTAGGGTTAGAGACGTGATATTTACGACCCGATTAAATTTTGACACGATATGAACCCCGTGAAATAAAAACCGGTCGGGTGCGGGTTGGGTTCGTGTCACTCAAAACTGACCTATAAAACCCTATAAGACCTGCAAACTCAAAACTGACATGTAAAATCCGAAAAGACATGCATACCCAAAACTGACCCGTAAAATTTATAAAGACCTCCAATCCCAAACTGACCCGTAAAACCCAAAAAAAACATGCAAACTAGCAAACCCAAAATGAACCTGGTATATATATATTTAAACCTAAAATTGACTTGGTAAATCCAAAAAAATCCTATAAACACGAAACCCGATATATAAAAATTTATTAATAAATTTATTAGTATTTTAAATTTAAGAATATAAAATAAAAACCTTATCCTAAATAGCTTAACCCTAGCACCACCCGCTCTTCTACTCTTTCTCTAGCCGCTACCCCGTCTTCTATTTCTCTTTCTCTCTCCGACTCTTTCCCTCTATTTCTCTTTTCTCTCTTCGACTCTTTCCCTCTATTTCTCTCTATCATCTGAATCCGTAGTCTTTACCCACTTCTTTTTTACTTCCCCGTTTTCGGTTTCTCTATCTTCTCGTTCCATGTATTTATCATTCTCGCTTTCAATAAATGTTTTGTTTTTAATTAGTTCTCTAAATCTTGTTAAACGTGTTTATTAAATTTTATAAATCGATCTACCCTTTTAGCTGTTTCGATTTCGAATCGAAAAACGAACAAATATTATTTTTATATTTGCTGCTTGCTTGTTTTGACTCATAAAATTAAAGATTTTGTTTTGACTTTTGAGAGTCTGATATATATCCATTATAGTCTTTTATTTTTAATTTTTCTAACTATTATGATAGCATAAACTTTTGTTGTTTTGAGTCTTTACTATCTTTTAATAAAGGGATTTCAATTGAAGAAAAAATCAAGAGCAAGCCCTTGCTAGGAAATATTACAAAAATTGAAACAGAAACACAACCCTAATTACAAACAGTATCTCCTTCTTCCCGAAATCCCTCCAAACAACCAAACCCTAATTTCTTAATCAATAAGTCTTAAATAGCCACAGTTCATCTTCTCCAATAGCATAATAACTTTTAGTTTTGAAGGAACATTCACCCTATCAAACTCCATATCAGTTTGATTCTTCAAAACTTCCTTTGCCACCCAATCAGCCCCCAAATTTTCTTCACGAAAAAACATGCTTCATCACCATTGTTGACTTGATGAAAGATCTGCAGCACTTTAGCAAAGGATCTAAAAACCAAGGAGAGTTACCATACTGAACCAGATTCACCAAAACCGTGGAATCAATATCAATGTCCACCATACTGATCCCCAACCTGTCACACAAAACCAGACCATCCAAGAGAGCACGACTCTCTGCAATTAACGGCGAGCCTTTACCATAAACCTTGCCAACTCCAGCAACAATGTCGCCATTATAGTCCCTAATCAAAGCTCCACCACCAGCTTCACCATTAAAGGTACAGCTTCCATCTACATTAAGCTTATATCTACCAGTTTTAGGGCACTTCCATTTCAGAAAAAGAGGTCTATTCCTGAGCTTAACATGATTCACACAACCAATAACAGAAGCTTCTTTTATAAACTTGCCCCAGTGCTTTCTCTGTAAGACGTTAGCATGATCTAGACTAGAAAGAATCAGAAGAATGTGCTTAATGATAGAGCTAGAATTAACGTTTTCATTGCTAATCTTTTTCTTGTTTCGAGCAGCCCAGATTGACCACAAAATGATAGCAGGAATGATACTGAAAATGTCACATTTTTTGCTAGCAGCCCAGTACCACCTCATCACAATGTGAGGAACAAACATGTAAGTATTGATTTGAACTCTAAAAATGTTGCTGAAGTGCTGCCAAACTAACCAAGCATTCCGACATTGCACAAGAACATGATTAGTAGACTCGTTATTATTGCAAAAAACACATTTATAAGCCAGGTTGAATCCTTTCCTTTGCATAGCACTGTCTGTAGGTAACCAGTCATGTAGAACCCTCCATAAGAAAAAGGAACACTTCCTGGGGGTTACAGCATTCCAAGTCTTGTCATATAGACTAGAAATACCACCCTTAGATCTGATATGATTAATAGTATCCTTAACACTGAAATTCCCATTCTTAGAGAGGGACCAAATCAGAATATCTTCCCTGTTAGAAATCCTGACCTCCCTTATCCTGCATATCTCAGTTGACGTAACCATATTATTAAGCTTGTCAATATCCCAAGAATTCTCAAGCCAAAAATCCTTCACCAGATCATTATTGATGTCCCACAAATTTCTTCTATCCCTATCATTATCAATACTGATAAATGACCTTTTCGAACACCACTTCTCATACCAGAAAGCAATATTACCATTCCCAGTTTGCCAAAACATGAAATCTTCAGTTATCGTTCTAGCATTAAGGATTCGAGACCAGACTTTAGATTTCCTTTGAGGAGCAATAGCTAGGATAGGATGAATGTTATTAGTGCAATAGATTGACAACATGTATCTAGCCCAAAGGGAATGCTGAAGCCTAAATTCAAACCATAACTTCATAGCATAAACTTGCTGCAAATCATTAAGCCTCTTAAGGTTGAGACCCCCTTCTCTATATGGCTTGCATAATCTGTCCCAACGAGCCCAACTAATAACCTTCTTGTCTTCTTTTGCCCCCCACATGAATTTATTAAATAAAATCTCCAACCTCTGAATGATGCCAACAGGGAGAGAAGTATGCTGAAGAAAGTAATTTGGAAAGGCAACAAGAACCGACTGAATCAGTTGCAGACGACCAGCAAAGGATAACTGAAGTTTGTCCCAATCCATAAGCCTACTTCTAACCTTGTCAATAATGCTTTCATAGTTAGCAATTCTTGTATTATTTGCAATGATAGTACCCAAATACTTAAATGGCATGTATGAATGATTAATTTTCCAGATATCTTTAATAATAGTGACTTGATGAACTGGCATTTTGTGAGAGATAATAAGCTTAGACTTAGCTGTGTTAATCTCCTAACCAGAGACACACTGATAGTGATCCATGATAGCTTTAATAGTCTCCATAGCATGCTCATTTCCATTAGTAAACACCATAAAATCATCAGCAAAAGCAGAACAAACAACATTTAGATTACTCCTTGATTTGAACCTGAATCTGTGACCATCACTAGATAACAAATTTAAACTTCTAATCAAATACTCCTCAGCTAAGATAAAAAGACTCGGGGACAAAGGATCCCCTTGTCTTAAACCTTGAGTATTAGAAAAGTAACCAGCCATCTCACCATTAACAAGAACAGAAGAGGAAACATTACCAATGCAGCCTTCAACCAGATGAATAACCTCATTACTAAAGCCAAACATCTTGAGGACATCAAACAAAAAGCCATGTCTGAGATTATTAAATGACTTGGTCATATCAGTCTTTATAATAACATTACCATCCTTCTTATTACTGTCAATATCAAAACAAAGCTTTTGAACAAGCAGAATCGAATGCTGAATGGATCTACCCTTGACAAACCCTCCTTGCTCATCAGAAATCAGTCTAGGAAGAATGTCTGAAAGCCTATTGTTAATAATCTTTCCAAGAATTCTTGAGAAAACAGTGGTAAGACTAATTGGACGAAAGTCTTTCCACCTATTAGGATTGTCCAACTTAGGAATTAAACAAATCAAGGTAGCTTTCACACCTTTAGGTAAAACATACCCCTCAAAGAAAGCTTTAACAGCATTACAAAGATCCCTTCCCACAATGTCCCAACAATGCTTATAGAACTCTCCATTGAACCCATCAGGACCAGCAGCAGATTCAGAATTCAAGTCTTTCACCACCCCATAAATCTCCTCATTTTCAGGGACCTTTGCAAGACAACTATTGTCATTCACAGTGACTAAGGAAGGAATAACCTCATTCAAACTATAGTCAATATTAGCCCTTATATCCTTAGCCAGCAAGCCTTTAAAATAATCCACAGCAGAAGCCTTCAAACTATCCTTATCAGATAACCATCTATCCCCTACCTTTATTCTGTCAATCCTATTTCTCTTCAATCTTTTCTTCACAAAACCATGATAAGCAGCCGTATTCCTGTCTGAATCTTTCAACCAAGAGGCATGAGCCTTCTGCTTCCAATAAATTTCTTCCCTGTCCAGCAAGAGCAAATGATTCCTCTTGGCCTCATTTAACATAGACTTGTTAACCTTACTAAACACGTTCTGAAGAACAGCTTCTCTATTATTAATAGTTTCTTCAGATTGCTTGATGGCTTCAAAAACGTTTCCAAAAACATTCTTGTTCCATGTCCTTAACACAGCCTTTAACCTTTGTTGCTTAAGCCAGAAAACCATGATAGGATTTCTCACCTCATCACTGATAACCTCTGACCAACTCTCTTTAACCTTTTCCAACAAGCCAGCATGAGTAGTCCACATGTTTAAGAATTTAAACGAAGCCTTAGACCTTTCCAACTTAGAAGAGATCTTAACCACAATTGGGCAATGATCAGAGCAGCTACGAGCAAGGTGAGTGACAGAAGTATAATAAAAAAACTCTAACCAAGCATTATTATAGAGTACACGATCAAGCCTCCTCCACTTCTGACCATTAGACCAAGTGAAAGGACAGCCACTGAAACCAGCATCCAAAAGACCACAATCAAGAATACGATCATTAAAGGCATCCATTCCCTTTTGATTGACAGTTAAGCAAGACAGCTGCTCATTGAGACTAGAAATTACATTAAAATCACCAAACAAGATCCATTCATGATGAACATCAAGGCTTCTAATGGAATCCCAAAGGACAACACGGTGCTCATTCTTACATTTAGCATAAATAACAAAAACCTCAAACACTTTATTCAAGGAAGGATGAGCAACTTTAAGATGAACCATCTGCTCAGTATCCAAAACCATGTCCACACAGAAATCTTGATGCCAAAAAACCCATATCTTGTTATTCATATTACACATAAACCCACTAAGCTTCAACTTTCTAGCTATTAGACTCATTCTTTCAGACTTAACCAATGGCTCTTGAGTGGCCACAAAACTGACCTTTGAGGATTTGACCATCGACTTTAATCTTTGAATAGACTCTTTACTTGCAAGTCCTCTTGCATTCCAATTCAACATAGTTATAGTCATAACTCAGATTTATGAGGCCTTTTCAGCTTCATTATTTTTGAAGATACAGGACCCTTAGCAGCCCACAGTTTTGAAACTTTATTTACCTTTTTAGACTCGATTCTATCTTTCTCACATTTATTCTTAACAGGAGAAGTAGGCAGACTTCCCTCATGCCTTGGAGAGTCATGAACCTCCTCACTAAGAACCTCAAACATATTTCTTTTGTCCAACATTTTCAAGGCATCAATCATCTCCCCTTCTTGGACTTGAGCAGAGAAGTCTTCATTATTCTCCACAGAATTCTCAACATGAAAAGAACTACTATCCTCTTCCATCCCCTTTTGCTCAAACTTCCCATTCACAATACCTTTATCCACCACAACAGATTGTAACCAACGACTATTACTCTACTATTAACAGAACCATCCTTAAACACATGCTCAACTATCTCATCTTTATTCACCTGATCCTCATCCTCAACACATTTTCCATCCTCCCTAACACTGTTTTCTTTATTCTTTTCAAGAAGCTGTGAACAAGATAACTGATCAGGCACACCTGAACTAACAAGATCCTCCACATTCAGTTTAACATTCATAGCTGACTCACCATCAACCTTCAGTTTCTTGCAGCTATCCTTAGAGTGACCAATATGAGCACAGTTACAGCAATATAACGGTATATTATCATACAGCAAATCAATCACATAACAATCCTCTTCACCAAAATTTAACTGCACTTTATGAATTAACGACTTGGAAATATCCACTTCCACGCAAACTCTACAACAATTTTGCCTTGCCCTATTAATCGAAGGAACCCAAACCTTTAATGGTGTACCCAAAACCTTCGCAACTTCACTGATCGTAGAATAATTAAAGAGAAATTCAGGAATGTTTGGCAGAGAAACCCATATCGGAGTAAATGGGCATTCCAAGTTAGGATCGAAACCCGGAGTCTACTTTAAAAGACGCATTGTTTTATTCCCCAAAGCCCAAACATTCCTAGACCATAATTTCTTCAAATCATCAACCACAGAAAATTCGACAAATACATGCCTAAAGTCCCAAACTGGAAGATTGAAACTACCACCGAAATTAAACTTGGCCAAAAACTTTCTGATAACATCCAACGAAGGCCTGCCAGAAGCAAACTTTGCTATCAACGTATGTTTAGAGACCTTTAAAAGCTGTTCTTTATCCCCAACATCAAATTTGATTATCGGAATGTCATCTGATATCGAAACAGAAACGTTTGAATGGACAAACTCTATTTTTTCAGACTTTAATAAATTTGTATACGATACTTTCTGAACCTTATCATCCTTCTCCTTGAGCGATTCTTCAAAAACAGGATTTAGAAACATATTACAATCTTTCTCTTTATCAACAGAATTCATCAACCCCTTTCCCTTGCCTCCATTATCTTCATCTTTCGACATTTTCTTAAGTATAGGAAACTCAACCGTCGAATCAAAGGCAATAGCATTACTCATAATCGAAGAAGGAAAAGAATTCCAGGAAGAATCACAGAAATGAAGTTAAAAATTTGAACTCTGTTCTTTCGCAAGAACAGAGTTTCTTGAGAGAGGTTTCGCCATTTTCAAACCATTTAGTTCCATAAAACTTTGATTTGAGTCTTTACTATCTAAACCAACATATGAGTATATATGTGTTTATTTGTAGATATACAATGGCTGATATGTGTTTTTATGTGTTTCCAGCAAGAATCGAAGTAAACAATAAATAAAGACTAATACAAGTTTAGTATGAGCTTTTAGATGAGTGAAATTAGCTTCAAAATTGTATCTTAAAAATATATTTAACTTTTATTTATTTTAGTTTTATAGGAGCTTCAAATTGTTGAAATCAGTTTCAAAGTTTATGTTTTTTTCTCAAAATTTAAACGTTTGTTGCAAATTTTATGTAATGTAATGGAATGTTTTTTTGATTTTACGTAAGACTAGAATTTAGTATTCTCTAGATTTCATGTTTCACATTATGTATTTACGTGAGTTTTCTAATTTTCATATTTTCAACACTACATCGTCGTGGTCATGTTGATTATGTATATCGGGTTATTTAAAATTTCATGTCAAATAGACCGGACTCATATTTTAGATTGGTAAAAATTTCGTGTTTATTTAAAATTCCGTATCAAACAGGTCGGGTTCGTATTTCGGATTGGTTAAAATTTTGTGTAAAACTAGACGGGTTCGAGCCAAACATGTGTTTTGTGTTGTTTACAATTTCGTGTCGAACGAGTTCGAGTCTAATAGATTTTTGAAATTTTGGATTCATGTCTATAAACCAAACACAAATTTCGGATTCATGTCACGTGTTTTAAAATTTCGGATAGAACACGCCCAATACGAATCAATATCCAAAATTAACAAAATAAAAAACTAAATAACTTTACAACCAACAAAACAATAATTCAAACCGACATGTTATAAATATTTAACTGGTATTTCCAAACAAACAATTATTGTATATAATGTTTCGCTTTTAGAAATAAAAAAGAACGACCGATAATCAAATAAAACCTCGAATGAATAGTTCTTAAATATAAGATTCACTAATATCAAATAAAAAACTAAGCAAAATACGGTTCTGAGTTGAATTTAATTAAATATAATGCGGTTTTCTTTAAATTGAGCAGAATTACTGACAGGGATAATAGATAAATAGATTACCAAAAATAACCCAAATAATAATAAATATTTAACTCTATAATTTATTTTTTTGCAATAAAATGTTAAATTGAATAAAAATATTGTTTATACGTATCAACGAAGTATATTTTGAAGGATAAAAAATTTACAAAAAAGATACATACAGAGGTTACGGTTGGATTCATGATCCAGGATACATAAAATACAGTGCATTCATATAGAAGTAAACTAGTGAACAACAAAAAATTCAACAAATATATGAATATTTACAAAAGTCGGACACACTGAAAAGGCAAGAAAGACACACAAAAATTTCTGAAACCAAAATAATCGATTACAACATATTCTTGAAATCAAAAGAAGGAAGAAGCGAACTGCAAAACGATGGCAGGGGGCAAGCCGAAGACAAGAGACCCAACTGAAGCATACGAGAGGACATCGAACAGAAACAAAAATATCATGAAGCACCTACAAAAGCGAAGATGAATCTATAACCAACAAATTTTGTGGGTAACCGGGCACAAAATTACATCGGCCAAAGCACCTTGGATCCATAAAAAATCTAACCACAAATTCAGAAATCACATGATACGACATCGCAAATACAAGGACACGAGAAGAGCAAAACAAATCTTTAGTTCTTCTTCCGCCAAATATAATAAATGACCACACAAAAAAGGCATGCCAAAAATGATGATATCGAGAGAGAGGCCAATTTGAAGCCACCATATATGGAAAAGGAAAATTCGAAGCCATCCTATACCAGGAAGGCCAATCCCCGCCATGGATGATGAACCCGAACTTGGAGCTAGAAGCAACCCAGATACCCCAAGTATAAGCACACTCGTAAATGATACGATTAGTAGATTTTTTATTAGAATTGAACAAAACATAATTAGGAGGGGAGTTTATACTCCAACTAACGAGCTTGTCCTGAGTAGATAACTTAGCCATCATGACAAACCAAAGTATAAAAGAATGATTGAGGATATTATATATATTTCATATCAACCCCTCCCACCCAACAATGGGGTTGGAGTACGGATCACATTGTAGATATCTTTAATTATGAATTTAACCTTCCCAATATTGGCGAACCAACAATGTACATCAATATAGTTGCTGTTAGGAGAAGGAATATAGAAAATGAGATGATTGATCTCTTTTATGTTTTTATAGTTTCTAGCAATGACATAACTTAATTGCGTCGACCAATTCCAGAGACCATCCCGAATAATATCAGATAACTTCAGATTACTATCCAATCTATAATCAAGAATACTACTTTGATTTGCTAAAGTTCATACCAGAATGAGGTATTCTTCCCATTACCAATCACCATCATGTGCGATTTGCTAGAAAGTGGCATAAAATCTACAAATTTCCTCCAGGTGAGGAGGAAGAAGAGTCAATATTCAAAAACTATAAAATTTTATCTTTAATGATGATAAAAGGACTATACCAATTTATTGTTTTCTCTTGTAATGTTTACGTCGATGATTTTAAATTGTATGTTTCTCTTTGATTTCTTCGCTCAAATTCCTTAAGTAGCCACTATAGTCTTTGATGAAAACTGAGATTAGGAGCTAAAAATGGTACATGAAATTATATTTGGCTTTGTTAATCAACTGAGGTTTACTGTATTTGATTGGTAAATGTTATACACGAGTAGATACTTATGGCCAAAATGTTTTATGTTGGCATGATATTTGAATTTATTTTTGTTGGTAAGTGGTCGAATTTTAAAAGTCATAACGCCTATTTTATTATTCGGGTTAAAGTACAAGCAAGGATGGCAATTTAAACCGAAACCGTGGGTACTCATACCGAACCGAACCGACGGGATGGGTTATCCAAAAAATAAACGGGGTGGGTTATGGTTTTTATTTTTAGTATCCGTTCGGGTTCGGTTTCGGTTTTGAATATTAAACCACGGATAAATTTTTAGTATCCGTTCGGGTTCGGTTTTGAATATTAAACCACAGATAACTGCCCTGAACCCGCCCCGTAAAAATACCTTTCATATATATAAATATAAATAATATTTATTGATTTTATTTTTAGCCCGTTATAAAGACTAAATATTCAACCTTAATAATATTATTATTTATTGTAGCCCGTTATAAATGTTATTTATTACCGTCTGTATGTAATCTAGTCCAATAATATTCCTAACTCTAAAAGAAAAAAACCTATCAATATCTAATCTGCCTCGTTTTTCACTTTCGCTTCTCTCGTTTTGATTTTCTGAGATAGAACCATCACCACTATACAAACCGCCTCGATTTGTTGCTCGGTTCTTTGGTTTTCAGTTGTCACTCGCTTCCTTCCTAATATTCAGGTTTCTTTCTCTATTTCGGCGATTTGTTTTTCTTTCTTTTTTTCTATATTCTTGAGAGTAATCGGTTTTTTTTCTCTAAAAATCGTTCATGTTTTCTAAAAATAGTTTTACAATAATTATTTATCTTTGTCTGATTTATATATACAGTATATATAAACTGTTTATGTTTTTCGAAAAAACTAATAAAAATCATTATGTATTCCAAGATTTTTCTATTTGTTTGATTATATATGCTGTATATTATATAGTTTATGTATTAATACATAAATCATTCTATTTTCCTAAAAAATTAATAAAAATCTATATATTATATAGTTTATATATTAATATATAAATCATTTTGTTTTTCTAAAAACTTAATAAAAATTCTTAAAATTCTATATAGAATATATAGATATATTTAAAAAAATATAAAATGGAATATAGAATAAATAAATATATATAAAATCTTTATAATTATTCAGAATTAAATATTTTATATGATAAAAAAAATTGAATTTTAGTATTTAGTATCAAATCTATGCATATACAATTTTAGGATTTTTATTACTTTTTTAGGAAAAAAATGATTTATATATTAATATATAAACTATATAATATACAACATATATAATCCAAACAAATAGATAAATCGTTGGATTACATAATGATTTTTATTAGTTTTTTCGAAAAACATAAACAGTTTATATATATACTGTATATATAAATCAGACAAAGATAAATAATTATTGTAAAATCATTTTTAGAAAACATGAACGATTTTTAGAGGAAAAAAATAAAAAAACCGATTACTCTCAAGAAGATAGAAAAAAAAGAAAAAAATATCACCGAAATAGAGAAAGAAACCTGAATATTATGAAGGAAGCGAATGAGAACTGAAAACCAAAGAACGGAGCAACAAATCGAGGCGGTTTATACAGTAGGGACGGTTCTATCTCAGAAAATCAAAACGAGAGAAGCGAGAGTGAAAAATGAGGCAGATTAGATATTGATATGTTTTTTTCTTTTAGAGTTAAGAATATTATTGGGCTAGATTACATACAGACGGTAATAAATAATATTTATAACGGGCTACAATAAATAATAATATTATTAAGGTTGAATATTTAGTCTTTATAACGGGCTAAAAATAAAATCAATAAATAATATTTATATTTATATAAATGAAAGGTATTTTTACAAGGCGGGTTGAGGGTAGTTACCCGTGGTTTAATATTCAAAACCAAAATTGAACCCGAACCCGAACGGATAGTAAAAATAAAAAGCATAACCCGCCCCGTTTTTTCTTTTCTTTTTCGGATAATCCACCCTGTCGGTTCGGTTCGGGTACCCACGGTTTCGGTTTAAATTTCCATCCCTACTTTTAAGCATGACTGTGCACCCTTTTCATCTTTTGCAATCCTAACCCTCCAAACATATTTAAATCCAAGCCATTCATCTTGAAAATCAATTAGAGCATCATAATGTAAAAGATCGATGATTTTATTTGAATCAAACCGTTAGGTATAAATACCAAAATCATTCTTCTTTTAATTTATTTTATTTGTTTTCTCACTCAATTACTACTTTTTCTTCTTTATCCAATCTTTATATTTTTTGAACCGGTTAAAAATTTGTTATATTTTTTACAACAAACTTCCAACTTCTCTAATAGATGGGTCGAACAGAAGAATATAGTGAGGCTTTTGATAGTCTGAATAATAAAAAATAACAGTTCTTTTGGAGTTGATTATTTTGGTGGAAAATATATTTATGAGGTTTCACACCCAATTCGCTCTCCAAAACTAAAATAAAATAAAATTATAGTTAAAATGGAGAAAATGTTTAAGGTTGTGGTTCTATCTCTTTTCAACTTGCCCTCTTCTAGATTGGAAGGTCTGCTTCTTATAACTCCATGAAGTAGCAATCAAGATGACCCTGATGCTCACCGAGAAGTCCTAAAGGCGAGCTATAAACCCTTGAATGAAATTTAGAAGAAGAGCTTCCATGATCATCCATATTAGTATCTGACCGAAGATAAACGTTCCAAAAAATATTGTTGATTGGGCGATTCCACGCTATATAAAAGTTAGGTTTCTTATAAATGGGGGAAATCCTTTTGATACCGCCGACGATGAAGTGATTTTCTTCAACTACAGTCTCAATCATGGAATTTGGCTCCCTTTTGTTGTAGACCTTATTAAATTCTTCAAAGTGAACAATATTTTCCCAAGCCAACTTGTTCCACATTCTTGAAGTATTCTCATGTCAGTTATAATTTTATCAAGGAGCGTTCATCAGCGCTTCTAGACGAGTGAGTTCATCACTGTTTACAAGGTTTATGTTTGAACGATCAATCTGTTCTTCTATTTTTTATTTGAATAATTATCCAAGATCATTACTGAATTTCTAACTTAAAATAAAGTATGAAAAGGTAAAAAAAAATTATCCTCAATAACTAAGAGACCAAGTATGGATGAGCACATGCTCATCTTAGCCGAAATTGGGCTCCCGAGCATGAGTCTATGAATTTTTAGCCGTCTTATCTTTTTTAGTTTTAAATTTCATTTGTAACATTTTCTTTTTCTATTTCGAATTGTCATTTAATGGCCTAAATACATAAGATATGCGCCAAAAGCACGTTGTTTTGATGGAGGAAGCTGCCAAATTTTTCTTACTCTTAATCCTCAGTGCTGGTGCCTGAATAGTCTGTTCACAATAAGTTATGGTCCAACATCATTGTACAAGGATGGTTTTCTGTTTGTGCTTACCATAAAGAAGATTATGTTTAAGAGTCGTCTCCTTTGAAATATGATGTTGAAAAATAATCCATGAAGAAAAGGGCCATCGAGAAGAATCATGACGAAGATAAGGTTGTTTGAAATTATTCCAAAATAGGATTGTGCAACAAAACCAATGACCAAGGCTTGGATAAGATGATTGTTGCCTCTTAACAGGCTGAAGTCAATGTTTAAGGAGGTTATAAATAAATTATGGTGAGCACTTTTTACTTTAATAATAGAAAATAACGTACTCTTAATACTATCGAAGAGACAAAAAAAGATGAAATAGCCCGAAGATGACAAAAGACCTCGGCCAGAAGTAACACTTCTCTCAAATTATTAATACCATTTAATTAAGTGTTAAAGGTGAAAGTGAAATACTTCTAGCTCTCATAACCAAGAGGAGAAGTTTTCTAAGATTCATACATCTTCTTCTACTCTTGTAGAGATAATTGTGGAGACAAGTATTGTTGAAGGTTCATTTCATGGACCATTATCTTGTAGTATTTTTAGGTCAATTGTCCCTCGGTTGAAGAAGATGTAGAAGATCTACTAAAGTTTATGTTAAATCTTTATTTTAGGAAAACAATATCTGATGCTAAAACAACCCTCAAACAAGACCGTGATGCATTCCGTCACTTCCAACTTTAACATAAAAAAGAAAGGTCTTCCTAATGTTTCAAGGTCCTCATCCACATATCTCACTTTTCTCTTTGATAAAAAAAATAGGACTAAAGTTTCTAAAGCAGCCGGTATGATAATTGTTGATCCTACTAAATCAATCATTAGTTTGGTGGTTGAACTTGTTGATCAAGAAATCATATTGGAAGAAGATGTGGTTGTTATCACCGATGATCATATTGACCCTTTGGAAAATATAGAACCTTATGTTATTCATGATGAAAATTCTTCCAAGATTGGAAAAGATGTTCTGCCAGTACCTTTTATTATTGGTGATAATTCCTCTTCCAAGAATACCGAAGATGGATTACCCATACTTTCTGCTGAATTTTTTTCTCCCATATTGAGCAAATATTCAGATGCTTTAACTACTATGAATTTGGACCAAAATGGTAGTTTGTCCCTTTTGTGTACTTCTTCAGTCGTAATTTGCCACTTCAAGATCCTCTATTTTTTTGGAATAAATTCCTAAGATTATGATTTAGGTTGCTACGCTAGTCAGTCATAAGACACTTTACATCCATCTCTCTCGTAGACCTTGTTAAAAGGAAATTAAATTTTGGAATTTAGGTAAAATGACATTGTCTTATATTATTTTCTTATGTGCGATATTCTATTTTATGATGTAGCTTGGAAACGTATCATATATATTTTTGTGTCACCTTTTATCTTAAGTTATCTTCAATGGCTTAACCATGCTTTATCAAGATAATTCTCATCCTATAGCTTACATTATGATCTTTTCGGTACTTCTTGATGGTGTTTTTGAACCTATAGAACGATACCATGACGTTAAATATAATCTTGAGGATTCGATTGAGATTGAAAAGTAGTTAAAATATGAGATTGAAGCTTACAGAGAGAAGGAAATGTTGTTGAACCTCAAACTGTAATCCCATGCTGACAAGGTAAATAACAAGTCGTTTGTGTTGTCTCAGGTGGGTAATTCCATGTTGCACACTAATGAAACTCTTTCAGCTATCTACTAGTTTGGTAAGTATTTGAAGAATGTGAATTTTATTCAAAGTGAAGTTTTGATAACCTGTAAAGAGAATTTGAGTGCCTCTGACTCTGCACGTGTTGCCATTGAGGATGATTCGTACTCTGTTGACAAAGAACTTATTGATACCAAGACCAAAGCCAGAATTACAAAGACAAGGTTGTTGGATCTGTTGAATTCTATACAGACCTTTTAATTAATGAAAGCCATGCTCGGATGTACGATGATACTTCTTACCAACAATGGATATTTGCCGCCATCCAAGACATTGTTATGGATGTTCGGTCACAATTAGTTAAGGATTTTCACCACGAGTATCCCGAGCTTGATTTAAGGGGATTTTGGTATTTATCACATGAGTCTAACAGATCGGAAGCCTTATACTAAAGCGGTTTCAAGAAAGATGTTGGTAGGAGTAGTGATGTTCAAGTTAACTGGTTTCAGACCGAAATATTATTCCTTATGAGAAAGATTTTCAAACTTTATTTTTTGCTTTTTTTTGTTTTTTGTAAATGCTGAAAACATTTTGTTATAATTATTGTACTAAAACTCTCTTGTTGTTGTGAGTACTCTTTTTATATTTTATTTTATTGACTGATCAGTTATAATAGGCCGAGACTTAGTTAACGAACACTTATGTTCTTTTCTTGTCGTATTCTAGAATTTTCCAGGCATGGTTAGGGTGCATGAATCATGTTAGGATTTTTCCTCTTTTTATTTTGTTTTTAAACAACTACAACTTTTATCTAAGGAGTGATTCTTGATCATCCGATACTTATTGTTGTTATAGGGTTTGAGAAGCCTAATACTCATGATGGAGCATTTTACTATACAAAGATTGAATTTTATCATTCGAGACATACTATTTGTAAAATTTATAAAAGCTGAGTGTCCCTGGTGGATAACTTTATTATTTAAGGACTTATTATTTGTTGTCTGCGACTTATAGTAGGATTTTTATAAGCCTTATATTTTCCTGAAGGAATTCTGTTCTTCGGCCTATTAGCCTTTGGTGTTTAACTTATCGTTTATTCTCAAATAAGAAATAAGAAATATTTTTATGTCAAATGCCTCCTTAAAATATTCTCGCGCCACCGAGGGAAGAAAGAGTACATCATCATGATTTAATGAATATATTTTACAAGAGTACTAAATTACAATATTTTAGTCTTAGTGACTGTGATAGAACTTTAAAAGCTCTATATTATAGGAATGTTGAGCTTGATTTCCATCTCCATCTAATTGTTTGTAGGTTTATGAAGTTACTTTCTTTGACTACGAATGAATCCTCCCAATTTTGAGCGAATTTGCTAAGATTTATTTCTTTGGTATGAAGGAAACATATTTTTAACACTTTATCTAATGGCTCAAAATTCTTGAACCGCAGTTTGGAATTATTCCAATTCCTTACTAATGCATGTAAGGCTCTAACAAAAGATGTATTTTAAATTTTCTTTCTTCAATTACACTTATTTTTGTTCTTGGGGCTTGTGCATTACTTTGGTGTGGTTTGGTACGATGACCACAATATTTCTTTTAGGAACTTCTGCCAGATTCCATCAGCTCATTCTCATACCTTCTTGGAAATCCATACATGTCACATATGTTTATTTTTAAAAAATATATTACCTTTATAGTCGTCATGTTCTGCAATGGTTACCTACTTTGAGAATTAATCTATATAAACTATTATGTACTTTCTTCCTCTTGATGCTAGCGGAAACGGTCCCATAATATCCAAGCCCCATCTTGTAAATGAGATTGTTTCGGTTATTGTTTTCAATAGTAATATTGAGACTTGTATGAAGTTTTCTAATTGCTAGCATGTGTCGATCTTCTTTACTTTTTTATTTGTGTCCTCTATTATAATTGGCCAATAGTAGCTCAAAAGAACAATTCTTCGGTAACGTTCTTTCTATCCACGGTAAATGTTTCCTTATTCATCATGTAATTCTTATACTTATTATTCACCTTTTATTTTTGTTATATTTATGGACGTCAACGCCAATAGGAAATGGTTGGCTAATGTAATAAAATGTTTTTTTCTAAATAAGTATTCATGGTACCGAAGATGTACATGTCGGAGATGCAAGTGCATCAATTTCAGAGTTCTTGGTTCTCAAGAATTATTTGAATTCCATATGTTCAAACTGAGCAATTTACCATTATAAGTCTATAAAGTACT
The DNA here is from genome assembly GCA_036936605.1 of Limnanthes douglasii subsp. nivea. Classification (NCBI taxonomy): domain Eukaryota; kingdom Viridiplantae; phylum Streptophyta; class Magnoliopsida; order Brassicales; family Limnanthaceae; genus Limnanthes; species Limnanthes douglasii. The sequence continues at coordinate 197,313,699 of JAUPFV010000002.1, read as the reverse complement.
TGAATTATATCCTATTTTTTTAGCTCTGACCTGACATGATACCTAGTTTTCAACTAGTTGAGAGTCGGTTATGAGTTGTAATTTTTTTCTCCACATATCTTTGCAAGCTGAAGTCCTGCAATTACGGATTCGTACTCAACTCTATTATTCGATACTGGAAATACGAACTTGATGAACTGGTTTAGAATATTATGTGTCAGAGATGTAAACTGAACTCTTGCTCTTTATCTTTGGTTATTTATTCCTCCATCATTTCTAACTCTCTAAGTATCTTCTAAACCATCATCCAGAGATATGAGTCTCCGGAACTAAAACTCTATTAAAAAGTATGCACTTCTTGGGCTTTTATTATGGTTCTCAACTCAAAGTGGATATCACAATTACCTAATTCCAATGACCATTTAGTCAGTATTTCTGACACATTAGGTTTTTTTACAGCACGGTTCTTAAAGAGAATGAAACTATTATAGTGTGTGCTTGAAAGTATGGACTAATTTTCCTAGCCGCAACTACTAATGCTAAAGTATTAATTGTAAATATCTTGTTTTAGTTGGTAATACATATTTAATTACATAATAGATTTCTTTAGAGTCTCGTCTTTCCTCCCCAATCAGTGTTGTGCTGACTGCATAGTCTAATACTATAAGGTATAAGACAAGATTTCTCCTCATCGAGGCTTGGTTAATATTTCAGGATAAATAAAAAACCTATTTATATTGTTGAATTCTTTACCACTTGTTAGGGTGGAAGTATCAATGACACTCGTCTAAGGATCTTGACAAATATCTGTTAAGTGTTACTAGACTTTTTGTTAGGTTTTGGACGTTTTCGACATCCTTTGGTGGTTCTATTGCTGCCAAAATAACAAGTTATGTTGGATCTGACTCATACACCCATGTTCACCATCTTTTGGGATTCAGCTTAAGATTTACTCGTGCGAGGTTACCAAATAGGTAAGATAAGTCTGCTAGGTGATCTTCTTCATGAAATATTATTATCAATATGTCATCAATGAAGGCTTATACATTTTGGCCAAATTGATTTGCAAAAATCTTACTCAATAGCCTTTGGTAGGTTTCTCGAGCATTTTTCAATCCGAAGGGAGTCACTCAATAGAAGTGTAGTCATTTTTGTTAATGAAGGTTATATGTTCATGGTCCTCTTTTCATGTTTTTGTATTTGATTATATCTTACGAATGCATCCATAAACAATAGTATTTTGTTTTCGACTGTTGCATCTACAAGCTGGTCATTTTTTGATCGTGGGAAATGGTCATTCAGACATTTTGTATTTAAGTTCGTGAAGTCTACACACATCCTCCACGTGTCTTTCTTATTATTGACCAATAGATGATTAGCTATTCACATTGGATAATAGGACTCTTGTATGTATCCAACGCAATTAGTCTATCTACTTATTAACCATTGGCCTCTGTTTCTTGTTGGGATTAAGATATTTTATTTTGTATGATAGGCCCAAAGTTACTATTCATAAACAACTGATGGTAATTTACTTCTATTGGGATTCATGTTACATCATGTGTACTTGATGCAAACATATCTAAGTTCTTTTCCAAAAAATGAATTTTTTTTACACCTGAGATCGGTGAGGATATCTTGACCGATATTTAAGGTCTTTCATTTTTTAATTACTACATTTTAAGAACTTGTCTCTGACTACACCATTCGAGATCATTCTCGGGTCATCCAATTCTTAAAAAAACCTCGTTCTTTTATGGGTGTTATGCTTCGAATGACATGATATTATGGTTTCTTCTTCTCACGATCATTTTTCCATTTATATAGTATCTCGCAATTTTTTTTGAAATTAAAAACTACATCATGCTTCTAATGAAGCCAATACCATCCTAATATAACGTTAAAACATAATGGTGCATCTACCATCATAAAAACATTATACCTTTTTTCTGAACTCTTACCTGCCCAAAGTTACATGAAGAGTTAGCTCTTCTAAGATAACTAGGTTTACTTAGAAGAGCTAACTCTTCTAAGTAATAATCATCGATTGTTACTTAGAAGACTCTTCAAATCGATGAGCTAAAGTTATTTGAAATCGATGAGCTAACAATCATCGATTGTTATAACGTTATAATCGATGAGCTAAAGACTCAATGATAAAGGAAAATTTTGGTTCATGGTAAATGAAGGAAGCTCTTTTAGCTGGTTGATATTAAGTGTTTTTATGGAGAGTAGTGAGAGAAATGAGATGTATATTTGTATTTAATATTTTTTAAAAAAATCCAACCCATTTAATGTTGTTGGTTGGGGTATTTATACTTTTTCTATGATCCATGGGTCATGCAGGTCAGATCTTATATTCAGGTCAATCACATGAGTCCCCAAGCCCAAAAACTAAGGTGCTAGGCAAACAGCTGAGTCATAGTTCTACTTAAGTTTTATTCATTATGTTTGACCTGCCCCTTCAGATAAAAATAGAAATACTATATTACACCCTTGTAAATATCCGATATGAACATATAAGCCTCTTAACTTTTTCAAAACATCTTTGGAAGAGCTAACCATGATAGATAATATCTGATTTTCCTTCGAAGTGAATTTGAAAAGTCAACCGAACATCTCAAAGGTAGCGACTTTATAATCAGTTCTCTTTTACACGTGTCAAAAAGTAATTGGCCCCATTAGCCGTTTTCTCTAGGTACTTGTGCCTAATCCTTAAAATAGCTACTTTTACTAGCCCTTAATCATGCCCTAGGTAAAACATTCAAGTACTTTTGGTTTCTACTCATGTTACTGACAATAATGATAATAATAGTTTGGTTCTCATGTAATTTGGTGCAGTGTCGTATGGAATTTTAGCAGTTTGGTGCAGTTTCTTCGTGTCTGCGGTAGTTAATACAATTTGGTAGAGATTGTCCAGTTTGATGGCTGGTGTAGTTTCTGCTTTGTTCACTTTTGTGTGCGTTGCAGGTTGTTTGGGCAGTTTGCCTGTTCAGTTGGTCACGTTTTTGTAGAGTTTGGGCGTTGCCGTGGAATAAAACTCTATTTGAGGTATGGTTTAGTAATGGAAGACGAAGCTGGATGAACAATTCAATAAGCCTATTTTTCTTAGGTACTAAAATAATTAGAAGTAAAATTTTATGAGGTCTAATCTTACTAAATATATCTTTTACAAATGAGGATATATTTTTTTATTCTTTCTAATTTTTTACTTCTTCTCTTTTTGTCTTCTTAATGTCTAAAAAAATTTGGTCTTATTTTTCAACACAAAAATAATAAAACAAAATATTTACATCTTATACGATAATAAAATTAAATAACAGTTTAAAAGATATAATATAATTGGTGTGGATAAAAATGGCCTAGGGGTAGGCAAGTAATTTCAAGTGAAGTTTTAAGGCGGTGTAAGGGTGTTTCAAGGTGGTGTGAGGGTGTTTCAAGGTGGTGTGAGGGAATTAAGCAGCTTGGCAGCAGTTAATTTTTCTTACCCATAGTTAATACTGGTGGTTGGGTATTTATAGTATGAAATTTGGGCCCTTATGGGCTTTCGGGTCAAGTTTAACGGACCCGGGTCATGTTTAAAGACCCATGAGTTCTAAGCAGGAGGACAGGTAGCTTAGTCAAGAAGTGTTTAGGTTTTTTAGTACTTTTGTCATAGTTCGAACAACCTTAGGCTCACATTGGTTCGAAGTGATCTGTCCGGTCAAAAGTTCTGTCCGGAGTTCGGAGAGAATTACACTGATCTTCCCTTCCGGGGAGTATTCTGAATTCGGACTCATCAGGAGCCCCTTTTTTAGATGTTTGAACAAGTGTCCTTGTCAAAGAACTGAAAAACAGTCCGATTATAGGAAGTGGTTTTTTCAATCCGGAGAGAGTTGTGGATAAACCCGGACAGACCGAACATTACGAATTCTAAACGGTTTTTGCCAGAGTTAATGGGACACGTGTCATTCTCTGATTGGTCACTTTAGCCGTTTTTTCACCTTGAACTTCGCACCACTTTCTCGAACAAGTTACCTCTTTTAAATTCCATTAATGACATCAGCGCCGTTTTCTAATCATTGCCCAACTTTTCGGATTCTCCTAGGAATCAACTCCTTTTTTCACTTTTACTATAAATTCTAATTCACTTTTCACTATCTCATTATCTCTTTCAAATTTCACTCTGCCATTTTTACTCAGAGCTTTATCTCTCTAGAATCTTCAAAACTTTCTTGGCTGTTTATGTTTACAGCAAGAACAACATTGATCAAGGGCGGCTGGCTTAATCTCTCGGAATTGGAGAAAGCTCAAAGAGTTGAGAAGGAAAAAAGGCTTGCAGCAGGGCTACCATCGTCGCCTGTTGAGAAACCAGCCCCTTCAATCGAAGAATCTGACAGAGGCTCATCTTCTTCTAAAGGTACCAAGCCAAAAAGGCTTTTTCAATCAACGCTCTCCCCCATAGTATCTGGCTCCTCAGTTCAGGAGTCGATCCCTGCTGTTGAACCGGGAGTTACTGTCACAAGTGTTAGGAAAAAATCTTCTTTCATTGCTATGGGGTCTGACTCTGACCATTCCCCGGACAAGCTGATCATGAAAAGGCCAAGTCGGTTGGTCAAAGGGCTTTCTTTTAAAAACACACCCTCGAAATCGGGGGCAAAAGATAGTGTATCAGGGTCTGGGGAAACTATAAGGGCTCCCCGGGAGAGGCTGTCAGGACTAGAAGCCAGCAGCTCACTACCCCCCAAGGAATCTTCTACCTCAGAAACTCAAAATGAGGTGAGAAGCCGAGTAAATACGGACAGCCAACAGTCCGGAGGATCAGCTCTGCCAAGCCTCAATCCTCCCCGGACTATTTCTACTGAAGCTCCCCCAACGATTATGGAGGAGAGGATGGAGGACTCCACTGAAGAGGTTAGATTTGAGTCCGAGTCCTCCGGACAGGCTGAAACTGCTATCGTTGTTGCCAAGAAGGGCAAAGAGGACTTGTATCTGAGGCGTCCGGACCTGCCGGAGAGCCTTGAAGGGAGAGTGGGGCCATGCTTTCATAAAGTGGAGTTCAAGTATCTTTTGGCTTTGTTGAAACCCAAGTACGCGTTCATCCATACTTCAGATCTGGGTAGATTGCGCACAAAGTGGGGGATCCCTGAGAACGTAAAGATAAGGATTCCCATCGATCCGGAGACCCCGATGGATTGCAAAAGGAATGAGATAGTCTTCTTCACGGAGCTATTCAATTGGGGACTCAGGTTCCCACTGGACCCGGAGATAGTGCGCTATTTTCACTTGGTCAAACTCTGCCCATCACAGTTAAGCCCCAATGGTTGGTTCACCTTGATGTCATGTATTATGGCGTCTAGGTTATTTGGAATCCCTCTTCCTATGGAAGAGTTTGCAGCTGTGGCCAACCTGTGCAAACATCATCAATTCCCCTTCTACCATTTCAACATGGGGAACGATCTTAAAGCTGTTGATGATCTCCTGGAGTCGGAGAGCAAATGGAGGAGCCAATTCTTATTTGTCAGTGGCTCATGGGAGAATGGCAAGAAAATTAAGACCTGAGAGAATCCAAGCCTCCTTAGGAGTAGATGGAGGAGTGACCGTAAGCTTCCCATCTTAAGTCTCTGTTCTAATTTCTCTTTTCTTTTAAGTTTATGCTAATTAGTTTCTCTTTTGTTTTATCAGAGCTGCCAAAGGAGTTCGGAGACTGCTTGAAGGCCGGACAGGTCACCTGTGGCAAAATCAACGCTTGGGCCGCAGAGAACTGGGAGAACCGGTTCCATAAAGCCTTCACTGCTGGGAAATTAGCAAGGTCTCATCTGTGGAATACCACAGGTCGAAGAGACCTAACTTGGGAGGAGTTCTCCACCCAACCTGATGAAGACATCGTGCTGAGAAGGTCTCACGAACTGGATGGGACTCTCTTCCTTCCTGCCCGGGCCAAAGCCCCAAGTAAAATGAAGGGCAAGAAGAAGAAAGGCAAGAGGGTAGCAGGTGACGATGAGAAGGAGGCCCCAACAGACACAGAAGGACTGGCACAGGCTCAGATTGATGCAGCCCTTCTACAGGTGGTGGAACAGGAGAGCGAGAAGCAGGAAGTGAACCTCCCTAAGCCTACAAGGGCCTCTAAGAGGACTCGCAAGCAAACAAGTGAGAGCGCTGACAAGGAGGCCAAGAAGAAGAAGTCTTCCCAAGGAGATGAAGTTTCTCTCCGGGACCCGGAGCCCTCTTTCCCTACTGACCCAACATTGGCTGAAGAGATCCCAAGGGACTTGCAAGGAGAGATTCAAAGGGAGTTTACTACAGATGAAGTTGAGAGGGGAGAGCTCAACTTAGATGAAATGGACATCACCGGTCTGGGTGGACTTGGTGAATATTTTCTTGGGCTGCCCAGAGACGAGTTTGCAGGGCCCTATGTCCCTCCAAGCAGCTCCAACACAGTTAATTTCAACGGTAAGAATTTTATGGTTTCCAGTGAGAGGGATGTTATAGCCCATTCTATCCTTAGCAACGTGCAACCAATACTTACTTTGGAAAGGAAAGTCCGAAGTCAGGCAGACACCATCAAAGACCTCAAGTCGGAGAAGGAAAAACTGTTCGAAGACCTCCGGACTGCTGCCAATAAGGTTGATTTGCTCAAGGAGGCAAATGATCAGCTAAAGAAGAATCAAGATGAAAGCAACACAAAAGTTGCTTCCTTAGAAGAGATCGTAAAAGATCTCCGGGCTAAGCTGTCCGGACTGGAGAAGGACCTGACAGCCTCAAGAGGAGAAACTGCAGCAAAGGAGAAGCTTGTCACCAACCTGACCACTGACAAACTTGCTTTAGAGAATGCAGTGACTCAGGCTGTTGAAGAGAAAGCTGCTTTGGTGAGGGATCAAGAGGCCATGATCAAGGCCAAGATCAACGCCTATGCCAGGGAGATGATCCAAAGCGAGGAGCTAATGATTCAAAAGGTAAAGTCTGATATGGTCCTCCTGTTTCATGAGAAATTCCCGAAGAGGAGACTAGGGGAATTATGGCGCTATGTGGATGATGATGATCTCCCATACTGGACCATGGTTGATGAGGGGTACTCCGGTGAGTCTTCGTCCGGTGAAGAAGAGGAAACCGGAGAGAGCCCAGGTGAGGAAGAGATTGACCCCAAGGGTAAAAAGATAGTCGAAGAGAAAAGCGATATCAAGGGCAAGAAAACAAATGAGGGTGAGCCATCTTCAAAGGCTCAACCTTAACCAAAAATTTATTTTGTTTATCTTTTGTTCGAACTAAAGTCCTTGGAAGGCCAAGGCACTTTTTTTGTGATGTTGTCCGTATTATTCGGACAGATTTTTGTACTGTGCCCAAACTTACTCAAAAAGTCCTTGGAAGGCCAAGACAGTTTTAAATTATTGAATGAATATCTTATTTTGCTCAACCATCCTCTTCTTTTATTGTTTGTTTAAATAGCTGGAGTTTAAATAATTTTATTGTATTGTGAGAGTATTAAGACTTTCCGGCTAGAATTTAAGTAGCCCTTAGATCTTTTAACCCGAGTAGTATGATAAGAGACAAAATGTTTAAAAATGAGAATTTTGAAGAAGGCACCAAATTTCATTGAAAACTCTCCGTGCCACCGAAGAGGGGAAGGTATGCCCCCAAATATTTACATGGATGTTTAAACAAGTAAATATTTACATAAGTTTTATTCCAAGTACATTCGAAGGTGTTCAATATTCCAAGGGTGAGTTAAAACCCTGCCATCTTTGTCTTCCAACCAGTATGTCCCAGGCTTGATTATTTCAACCACAGTGTACGGACCCTCCCAAGTTGGAGCCAGTTTTCCGAAGAGCTTTTCCTTAGTATGCAAGAAAACTTTCCTTAATACTCTATCTCCTGGTTGAAAATCTCTTCTTTTAACTTTAGAAGCAAACCTGCTTCTCATCAAGCCCTGATAGTGTGCCATTCTAAGATGAGCTTTCACCCGTCTTTCTTCGATCAAATCAAGCTGATTTCTAATTGCCATCTCATTAACCTGTCCGGAGAAGTTATGAACACGAAAGGAAGGGAGTGTCTTCTCTATGGGAGCTACTGCATCCATTCCATAGACTAAGGCAAAAGGGGATTCTTGTGTTGCAACCCCAGGTGTTGTTCGGTAGGCCCATAAGACTTCTTGTAGATAACTAGGCCACTTCCCAGCAGCCCCTTCTAAATTCTTCTTTAAACCGGACAGTATCGTTCTATTAGCCACTTCAACTTGCCCATTGGCTTGAGGGTGGAAAGGTGAAGAAAAGCAGTGCTGAATACCCCTTGAGGCACAGAAGCTTTCCATTTCTCTGTTGTCAAACTGTGGCCCATTGTCTGTTGTTATTTTCTGGGGGACACCAAATCTGCAACATATGTTGGATATAATGAATTTTATCACAGCTTTTGAGGTTGTCCCTGCCAAGGGGGCTGCTTCTATCCACTTCGAGAAGTAGTCAATGGCTACAATTATGGTTTTACGCCCTCCGGACGCCACAGGGAGAGGCCCAACTAAGTCCAATCCCCATCGAGTAAAAGGGATGGGCTCAGAAATTGATTCCAAAGGAATGGCTGGTACATGAATTTCATTGCTGTACCTTTGGCATGAGTCACACCTTCTTACCAGATCCTTAGCATCTTTCATAATCGATGGCCAATAGTATCCGGAGAGTAACACTCTTCTTGTCAAAGCTCTAAATCCGCAATGGGCTGATCCCTCACCATCGTGCAATTCGGAGAGAACCATTTGTGACTCATGATCTCCTAAATAACGTAGGAGAGGTTTGTTGTAGGATTTTTTGTACAAGACTTCTCTAATCATAATGAAACCACGAGCCCTGTGTTTCAATGTTCTGGCTTGTGATTTATCCAAGGGCACGATGCCATCGGACAGATATTGTATAAGAGGAGACCTCCAGTCTTGAGGCTGATTTACCTGTACTTCAAAGACTTCCTCTTTTATACCTTCATTGAGTTGAATAGAAGGGCTTTCAAGCACATGGATCCATGGGTAGGACTCCGTATATGCTATCGTTACTAGTTTCTGCCCGGGGGATGTGCTCATAGATAACAACTTTAAATTTCAACGCTTCATTTTTGAGGAGGAGTAAATACTTGACTAACTGTTCCTTTCTAGCTTCTGATAGGCCCAAGGCATGGTGGACTAGCAACTGGGAGTCACTTAGTAGCTTGACTCTTTTAGCTCCACAAATGTAGGCCAATTTTAACCCAGCTATAGCTGCTTCGTATTCGGACTCATTATTGGATGCCCTGAAAGCAAAACAAATAGCTTGGAACATGTTGTCCCCGTATGGGGAAGTGAGACATATTCCTGCCCCAGATCCCATGGTACTGGATCCTCCGTCTGTTCGGACAATCCACACTTTCTTGTCTTTTGAATCAGCAGGTTGTTCGGAATCCCTATCAGAATGGAATTCAACCAGAAAGTCAGCCACAGCTTGAGCTTTTACCGCTGTTCGGGGAGTAAAGTCTATGTCGAAGTCCCCCAACTCTACTGACCACTTCGTCATTCTGCTCGAAATGTCTGCTTTTTGAAGGACATTCTTTAAAGGGAAAGAAGTCCGGACAACGATAGGATGAGCCTGGAAGTAGGGCCTCATTTTTCTTGCAGCTATTACCAAGGCCAACGCCAGTTTTTCGAGTTTCAAGTAACGCCTCTCAGCATCAATCAAGCTTTTGCTGATGTAGTACACTGGGTGAGGATACCCATCAACCTCCCTTACTAGCACAGCACTGATGGCACAACTTGAAACAGCCAGATATACAAAGAGAGTCTCCTCATCAACCGGTTTGAACAAAGTCTTGGGAGAGGAAAGATGTTTCTTGATTTCATTAAATGCTTCATTACACTGTGGTGTCCATTCGAACCCCTTTGCACCCTTCAAGGTTTGAAAGAATGGAGCACACCTGTCCGAAGACCTGGAGATGAATCTGTTCAAGGCAGCCAATCTCCCCGTTAATCGCTGTACTTCTTTAATGTTTCGAGGAGGCTCCATCTGGAACAAAGCATTGAGTTGGTCTGGGTCGGGCTGTATTCCATGCTCACTTATGATATACCCTAAGAACTTCCCGGACTGCACTCCGAACACACACTTTTCAGGGTTTAGTTTCAAATTTACTTTGGCCAAGTTGGCAAAAGTCTCCTGGAGGTCGGACAAGTGCAACTGCTCATCCACGCTTTTTACCATCATATCGTCAATGTAAACCTCCATATTTCTTCCAATTTGATCAGCAAATGCCTTGTTGACTAACCTTTGATAAGTAGCCCCATCATTTTTCAAGCCAAAGGGCATCACCTTGTAGCAATGTAGACCCCTATCAGTGATAAATGTAATATGCTCTTGATCTTTTGGATCTACTTGGATCTGATTGTACCCGGAGAAGGCATCCATGAAGGAGAGTAGCTTGTTCCCAGAAGTAGAGTCTACTAACTGATCTATCCGGGGGACCGGATACAAATCTTTTGGACAAGCTCGATTGAGGTCTGTGAAGTCAATGCATATACGCCATTTGCCATTCTTCTTTTTTACTAAGACAGGATTGGCAGTCCACAAAGGGTATTGAGATTCTTTAATGTGCCCCATCTTTGTGAGTCTATCAACCTCTTGTACAATGACATCAGCTTTTTCTTTTGAGAAAACTCTCCTCTTTTGTACTACTGGTGCCACATCTCTCCGGACAGACAAGCGATGGGAAATCACCTCTGATGGAACTCCAGTAACATCAGCGTTGCACCAAGCAAAAACATGCTGATGGTCTTTCAAGAATTTCAACATTCCTTCTTTCAGCATTGGTGGCATTTTGGACCCTATCTTGACGCTTTTTCCTTCTTCCAAGCAGTGTGTTTCAACCTCTTCAATCGGAATCAATACTCCGGGGGTCTCTCTGGGGTCATCAATTTCACCCTCACCCCCAGAAAGGCCCTCAAACTGCTATTGATCATTTATACGGACTGCCCCCAGCGTTCGTGGAGCCAAGGCAGTGGCATAGCATTCTCTTGCAACCTTTTGGCTGCTCCGGACAACCCCAACCTGCCCCTGAACAGCATACTTTAGACACTGATGGACTGTCGAAGTCACTGCATGCATCCTAGAGAGCCAAGATCTCCCTAGAATAGCATAGTAGCACGTGGGACAATCCACCACAATGAAGAGTATTCTGGCCATTTTCTTGAAAGGGCCCCTGCCCAACAACACTTCTTCTTCAAACTCCCCGATCACATCGGCTGAGCTGCCCGTGAAGCCCACGATTGACCTGTCTGACTTTTGAATCACAGCTGGATTTTTCATTTTCTTGTAAGTGTCTAGGAAAAGGATATTGGCAGAGCTTCCAGTATCTACCAGAATTCGCCTTATCTCATTGCCCCCTACTGATGCTCCTATAACAACAGCATCCTCATAAGGGCCATCAATGTCTCTTAAATCATCCCCATCAAAGACAATGAATGGGAATGAATTTGATGATTGATAAGAGGTCATGCCCCCTTCTAGCTGGGAAGCCAAATTATGAACATGCATTTTTCTTGATGAAGTAGTAGGAGCTGTTACAGTGTCCCCTCCGAAAATTGTCAGTGACTCAAAGAATTTAATGAGCCCGGAGACCGATCTTGAACGCTCCTCTATAACACCCACTCTGTTTCTTGTTGGATCAGGATCCAAGTATTCAGATTCCACATCAAACCTTTCAACTATTACCATAGCCCCCTTCGGGGCAGCATTAACCGGACCAGCCCGGTGAGTGTTGTCAGGCCTGTTGCCTCCTTTTCTTTTAACGTATGCACCCAACTTCCCCCTTTCAATCAAATTTTATACCTCTTGTTTCAACGCTATGCAATCATCAGTGGTATGGCCAATATCATTGTGGTATTGGCAAAAGGAGTTATTACGATGCTCTCTGGGAGACTGCAAGGTTGCCGGTCTCCGGTAGTGTACCTCATCTTTTGTTTTATCAAAAATGGTGGCCACGCTTTCTTTAAGTTCTGCGAACCACTCCGGTTGGACCCATGGCCCTCTTTTGTTTCTGGATTGCTGGCTTTGAGCAGGAGCAGCTGGCTGGGACTGAGCTTTTCCCCTACCATGCCCCTGTCCGGTTTCTCTTGCTCTATTCCCGGACTGGTTTTGATTTGGAGTTGGTGCCACCGGGGTGGATCTCACCTGTCTGTGCACCCTGGTCTTTTTTGTTTCATCAACGTTTATTTGCTTGCCAACTTGATTCAGCAATCCTCCCCAGGTCATGGCTTTCTTCCTGGTCACCGAATCAGCCAGGTTGCCTGGGTTCAAACCTTGTCTTAGGGATGCTATTGCCACCTGTTCGAAGCAATCAGCCAACCCATTCTTTGTGTTTACAAAACGGCTTATGTACTCCTTTAACGACTCATTTGGCTCTTGGGCACAATGGATTATTGTGTCTCCATTGCCCTTCAGCTCCTTACTCCCCACAAACTGCCTTCGAAAGGCCACCCAAAAAGTATCAAAGTCTTTAATACAACCCTGAGGCAGGCTGTTATACCATTTCAGAGCACTCCCCGTAAAAGATTGGGAGAATGCCCTACAGAGTAGTTTATCATCATCATCAAAGTTCATCATGAAGTTCTTGAATTGCTCCAGATGATTGTCTGGATCAGTACTGCCATCATACTTCTCCATCTTAGTACTGTCAAACCTCTTAGGGAGGTTTCCGGACAGGATTTTAGAAGACAGTGGAGACTGCCTCCAATTCCTTTCACGACTGAACACGGTATCCTCATTAGGAGTTGCAAAGATACATGACTCATCGTGGAAAGCAAAAGGATCCATCAACATCTTGTCCGTATACCTCCGGTGGTGAGATGACCCCTTTCCAATATGCCTTTTCATTCTTCCATGGTGATCTCTTTTTCTCGAATACTTCTTAACTTGCTTTTGTTTCTTCTTGGTTCGACCCTCATCACTGCTAGAGGACAAGGATTTTTCGTTTCCCTCACTGTCCGAAGAGCTGCCCGAAGATTCTGAACTTGAGTCAGAACTCTCCACAGGCTTGGACCGGTGAGACTTTTTAGAGCTGGGATGTGTCTTTTTAGTGCTCACACGAGTTTTCGAAGCCTCAGGCTCTCGAGGGTTGTCAGTGTGATGAGCAGCTGACGCTTTGGATTTCTCTTTCATGCCCATCTTGGCCTTTTCAGCCCTCAAAGCCTCTATCTCAAGCTTTAACCTGTCGCGCTCTTGGACATTATACTCATCGTTCTCCTCCACCACTTCGAGCAAAGCTGGTGGAAGCTCTGGATTATCCGAATTCATTCGGACAAAAATTCTTTGCTTGGTTTCGAATACTTGATTTAGGCACCGTCGCCTCCCACTGTGGTCGCCAATTTGGTGTGGATAAAAATGGCCTAGGGGTAGGCAAGTAATTTCAAGTGGAGTTTTAAGGCGGTGTAAGGGTGTTTCAAGGTGGTGTGAGGGTGTTTCAAGGTGGTGTGAGGGAATTAAGCAGCTTGGCAGCAGTTAATTTTTCTTACCCATAGTTAATGCTGGTGGTTGGGTATTTATAGTATGAAATTTGGGCCCTTATGGGCTTTCGGGTCAAGTTTAACGGACCCGGGTCATGTTTAAAGACCCATGAGTTCTAAGCAGGAGGACAGGTAGCTTAGTCAAGAAGTGTTTAGGTTTTTTAGTACTTTTGTCATAGTTCGAACAGCCTTAGACTCACATTGGTTCGAAGTGATCTGTCCGGTCAAAAGTTCTATCCGGAGTTCGGAGAGAATTACACTGATCTGTCCTTCCGGGGAGTATTCTGAATTCGGACTCATCAATAATAAAATAAAAAACATTAAAAAAAATATTGTTTCCATATTTGTGTCAAGTATAACGTGTGATTTTAAAAAATATCATTCAAGTAAAATTAGTTTTGTTAACTAACAAATAACTTTAACGCAAACGACGCCGGTTTGGCTAAAAAATCAAAATAATATAAATTTATTTTTGGTTTTTAATGGATATCAAAGCCTCATTTAGTATCAGGCGTTGTTGCATGATTCGTGGTCAATGTGTTAGTTGGTTCTTCATCACATGTAATTGTCTTTAGAATAACTCTTCATATGAAGATATCCTTCCATTAGCGGTTATGTACAATGTTAGTCGATCTGAAGATGTCGATGAAGATTTCAGGAAAAGTTATTTTTTCTGTTTAATAATTTGTCCACTCTAAAAACGGTTTAGTCAGAGATATTATCCACCGACTAGAAGAACACCCGACGTTGCATGGTGTATGGTGCACAATTCACGTAGAAAATGAACTCAACACATAACTACGAGCACATCGCGTGATATCTGGTGCACTCTCGACATAAAATAAATAAATATATAGCCGGGATAAAAAAGTTGTGTCGCAATAGTATTGATAGACTAAAGGTTTTCATCATTTTAATTTGTTTAATATATCCGGAAGAAAGAAAAAAGAAAGAGCAAAACATAGACACAAACAATAAGCTCGATTTTATTTTTCTGGGTAAAGTGTTCATACAATGACATTTCATGTTTGCCTTACTATTGAAAGAAAGTTCATATGTCAACAAAAAGAATACATGGTATAAAAACTATTAGAAATTTATGAATCAATATGCTAATAATGTATATTGTCATAAGACAAGCTAATTAATAAGTAATCGGGTTATTTATGTTATTAGAAATTATATTAATATGTGCAAAACTTATTATAGAGATACAAGTGTGGATACCAGGTTAAAATTTGGGTCTAATGAAAGAGTGAGCTCAAATATTAACACTTAAGACTTACAAATGAATTGATAAGTTCACAGACTAAATTGATATAAATCAATCTAGTGGGTTTTTATTCCGACCACAAAACGGAATAAAAAGGGTATAATCATTATTTTAAAAAATATATTGTGAAAGCCATCTAATAGTAGCCAATAAGAAAAATGTGCATCACCTAATCGTTTTGAAATCGTCTATATTCCGATTAATCATCATCTCAGACCCGCATCTCTGTACAATAGGTATAAGGTATCAAATCGACTTAGGCCAACCTTGGGTATAATGAAATATAGTTAAGTATTAAACCTAGATGCATTATCTATATAAGTAAGACGTGTGATATGATTCCTTCACCTATTGTACAATATTTTTATGCCGTTTTTTTTATTGGTTTGACCATATAAAACCCTAACGTTTCTTTTATTCTCTCTTTTAAATCGATTAAAGATACAAATACATGATTGTAGATCGATTTATAACGTGTGACAATATTGAAAAGTCTCAATCTGTTAGTAGATCCAATAGACTCACCGAGATCAAGAACACGAAGAACAAACATGGGCTTTTACAATCAGTCGTTGTTAGAATAAATAACTTGACTAGTAAGTTACTTATGCACCTTATTCCTAGTATCATAATCGAGAAATACAAAGGAAGATTTATTATTTATATATAACGGATATATTGAGTAAACTAATATACTCCTTCAATTGATATCAGAGCTAAGGTTACCTTCTGAATCGATGTAAATTGTATGCTTATTTTTAATTAATCGTATGAAAGAAATGCTGATTTAAATTTCTCTAAAAAAATATGTGGCTTTAGGATTATGTGTTAATTGAACTGGTTAAAGACACGAAATTTAATGAAAAGCATGTTTCGATTGATTGAATTATAGAATCATAAATTGCATGTATTGGCGTTTGATGCTCTTTAAGGATTAAAACAGGGGTTTGCTCATTAATTATGGGTTAATTTGCTATTACAAAAGGGAATTTTTTCAATAAAAAGACCCTAGGACGAAGTGTTAAATGAAACAAAGAATGATTGTCTTGACACCTTTATCGTGATCATCCCTATTGTGATCGCGACAAAAAGTAAAGAGACATTTCTCATGATCACCCTTGTTGTGATCAAATTGAAGTGCTTATCTTCGCTGCAATCAACATTAGCTCAATACAATGAGCACATGATGTTATCGCAGATAAGGTTATTATTGGAAGAGAAAACCCATGAAGGTTGTTTGGCTTAGATCTTCTTTTTTTCTCTGACTTGTAACCATTAATATATTTGTGGGCATGCTTGTCATATGTGTATGTGGTTGAAATAGGAAATGTGTAAATATTATTGTGAGGATATGCATGACTAAGTTTATTTGGATTATGATAGATGAATCATGGAATCAAGTAATCTTCTCAAAAGAAGGTTTGTTGGTGGATTAAGAATCCTAGGATCTTAATAGTTCATGGATTAAATTTATTGCAAGTATTGTCGGAAGTCCAACAACTGGTGAAGAAGTTGAGGGAAGAACTAATAATTTTAGGATTTTGCTGGCCATGTTGACCATTCATACTCCTCGATTAAGATATGAGATCTAACGCCCTAAAGTAAAAGATGAAAAGGAAAAATAAGACGAGGGAGACAATGCCACACACTCTATAGTCAAAGAGCACTATTTGAACATCACAAATATGTGTAAGATGCCCATCCAAACCAAGGTCGATGTTCTTAAAGAAATTTCTTATTGAAGATTTTTTTTAAGAGCAAGAAGTGTTATTGTCGTTGTCATGGAAAATGAAGAGCGCAATCCCAACTTAAAAAAAGTAATGAAATGAGGAAAGTTGAGCATGGAGCGTGATTGAAAATGTAAATAAACCTTAGCAGCCTGTGCATTATTTCAGCCATAGCACCAATAAACTCATCCACCTCAATTGGGGGTCCAGTTAGAGTCTGTGAGCTTGAGTCACCCAATCATCCAACAACTGGCTTGGTGAAGTCCAGGCCAGACCACCGATAAGCTTCTCCACCGCAGTCGGGGATCCATTCAAACTATCAAGAATCCACGGGTCAACCTTTGAAAAATTCAATTCATCATCAACAAACCACGGTTCAACTTTAACAAGATTTGGCTCAATCTCAACAATGTAATGACTTAGATTAGCCCAGACACGACTCAGCAAAAGAAATGGCTCAGTTTAGCCCATATTCGTCTAAGCCTCAACATGACTCGACAAGATAATGACTCAATTTGGCCCAAATCTGGCTCAACCTTAGCAAGATTCAACTTAGCCTCAATAAGACAAGGTCTCAGTTTGGCTAACCAAAGCTTAGCCTAAAAAATATTTGGTTCAACCTCATACAGATTTGGCTGTGTTGATGGAAAAGTATGGTTCATGGTAAATGAGGGAAGATCCTTTAACAGATTAATATTAAGTATATTTGTAGAGAGTTGTGAGAGAAATGAGGTGTATGCTTGTATATAATGTTTATAGAAAAAGTTCAACCCTTTTAATGTTGTTGGTTGGGGTATTTATATGTTTTTATGACCCATGAGCCATACGGGTTGGATATTATATTTGGTTCAATCATATGAGCCCCCAAGCCCAAGAGATGAGGTGCTAGGCAAACAGATGAGTCATATGTCCACTTGAGTTTTATTCATTATGTCTGAACTACCCCTCCGAATAAAAACATAATTACTTTAATATACCCCCGTAGATATCCGATATGATTATATAACCCTCTTAGCTCTTTCAAAAATTCTTTGGAAAGGCTAACCATAATTGATAATGTCTGATCTGCCTTCGAAGTGAATTTGAAGAGTTAATCGAACAACTCAAAGGTCGTGACTTTATAATCAGTTGTCTTTTACACGTGTCAAAAAACGATTGGACTCATTAGCCGCTTTTTCTGGGTACTTGTGCCTAAACATTAAAATGCTGCTTTTACTAGCCCTTAATCATGGCTAGAGATTCATATCCTCTAGGTAAAACACTCAAGTGATTTCTAAACTATATAAATGTGATTTTTCATTGTTTTTATTTCTAGTGTGAGAAAAAAATTCAAACTCTGATTCTAAATTAAGAAAAACACCTAAATTTCTTAACTTTTCTTAGTTCTTCTATTTTCTCTCAAGTTTGTATGTTCATGGCAAGAACTGCCTTAATCGAAAGAGGCTGACTCAACCTGTCTGAGTTAGAGAAAGAAAAAAGAGAAGCCAAAATTGATGTCAGACTACCTGTTTCTCATGGTGGATTGATCATACAAGAGATACCACAACCGGAAATGAGTTCATCATCCTATAAACCATCAGTAGTTGCCAGAAAAACTTCTCTTGCTCCATCTTTAACAAACCTTGAATCACCAATTCAGTTAACCAAAAAACCTTTCACTAAAAGTAAAGTCGACCAGTCGTAAAGCTCCATCTCATCGGGTAAAGACTTTATGACTTTCTTTATCGTGTATTGATATTAAACATCACATCAGATATTGATATTAAATTTCACATCGGATTTTGATATTAAATTTCACATCGGATTTGTCTTTCAGTGTTTTTAAAGTTGTTCTTAGAACATTTGGAGGAGGGAAGAACCACTATTATAAAGCTACATTAATGGGCACAAACAATTGGGGAACTGGTTTCCATAATTGTTATACCACAGTTTACATGGTGAGGGCCTATTTGTGGAGAACAAGCTCAACTAGGGAGCTCTCGTGGGAACAATTTACCAGTCCTCCCGAAGCTACTGAAATCTTCAAAAGGACAGAAGAAAAAGATGGTAAGATTTTTTTACCGGCTAGGAACAAGGATTCTAGCCATCTTGACAAAATTAAGAAGAAGAAAACAAAAGGTGAGGATCCATCTCAAGGACTTTCCAATGTGGGTAGTTCGGGACTGCCATGAGAGATTAATGCTGCATTGTTGGATGCTGTTACAGTCATAGGTGAGGCTAAAGAGCCACACACTCTCTAAAGGTTAAGAGGAAGAAAGGGTAGAAGAGGAGTTTGGTGGGTAGTGATAAGAGAGTGAAAAAGAAGAAAAAAGTTTCCATCGGTTCGGAGATCATACTCTGACCCGAAGTCCTTCCTTCCAATACTCTCATTGAAATTACTTCCCAAGAAGAGGTACATGTCGGCCCTCCATCTCCATTGGTTTCTGCTGCGAACCAGCCTTCTCCTGAAGGCGAAGTGAATTTAGATGACATAGGAAATTTTTATTTAAGCGAGTTTGATAAATAAGATTTTGATAAGAATTCCCGCCAATCTACCACCATTTCCAACACCATGACTCATGATGAGGAATCCTTTGAATTGTCCAGTAAGCATGATGCTCTGGATTGTGTCGTTTTAGGTTATAAGGTCAATTATTAACTTAGAGAGGCAAATCAGATCTCAAACCAGCGACATCGTTTCCCTTCGTACTGAAAATCAATGCCTCAAGAATTCTATCACGACCGAACATAGCAAGGTTGAGGCTTTGGGGAAGAAAAATAAACAACTTAATGATCATTTGGTACAAGCTAAGTTCGATCTTGCAAAAGCATAGGCTAACTACACCGAATTGCAATATACCACTTCCACAGAAGTCGATTCCTTGAAGAAAGAACTGTTCAATGAGAAGGGTGCCAATGATCAATTATCCAAGGAGAAGAAAGAGCTACAAGATCTTCTCAAGAAAAAAGGATGATCAGATTATTCTTTTGAAAGAGACAGAAGCCCAAGACATAGTCGTTGTGACGACCGAGTATGGTGAAGGGGTGTTGAAATCTATTAATTAGAGGGGAGAGTTTGTTAAATCGAACACGGTCCCATTGTTCCATGAAACCTTTCCCAAATGGTCTCTTGGGAAGCTGTGAGGTTTTGTGCCTTATGAATAAATTCTATTTCATACTATGGCACAAAGTGATAAACTCAACATCTCCTCGGATGAATTCAAATCTGATGACAAAGCTGAGGAGGATTCAGGTGATGACAAAGAGGAGAAAGAAGAAGGCAATGGTGAAAAGAAAACCAAAGGGAACGAGCCCTAAGGTTAACTATTTTTAATGTTGGTATTTTGGATCAAAGTCCTTGGAGTATGCATGGCATTTTGTTGTATTCATATAAGATATCTTAGAAACTTTATTCGTACAAGTCCTTTTGGTTTACTAGGCATATTTTTAATGTTGATTGAATTATTTTTTATGATCATATTTGTATTTCATGTCATCTTTACTTTCACTCACTTTGTACTTTTCCTTGTTTTTTTATACTTCCATTAATATCTGATCGTATTTGAACATGATAAGACCATATGCATATATTAAATCTGATCAAGGCATATAAAAAGTATCTTCTTTAAATAAATTAAACACTTAATCGGTCTTGCATTTACCCTATACATTATAAGATTCATTTGAAGGTAATAAGTATTTAATAAATCTTCAATCCATTAGGTGTTTAATCTATCATATGTTTAATAAGTGTTTAATATGTATTTAATCCTTCTGATGTTTAATAAATCTTTAATCCTTCCGATGTGTAATAAGTCTTTAATCTTTACTATCACCACTAAAACAATTTCTTTAAAAAAAAGCAAAGGATATTATATTGATTGAGTTTTGGGCACCTCATTAAAACCTTCCCGCGCCACCAGGGTAGGAAAGAGTATGCCTCTAAATGTTTACATTGAAGTAAAACAAAGAAAATATTTACAAGATAAGTTTATTCTAAGTATAACTTGAGATGTTTCACATTCCAAGGATGCTTCAACAGGTTTCCTTCTTTTATTTTGGAGTTTGTATGTTCCTTGCTTAATTATTTCATATACGGTGTATGGTCCTTCCCTATTCGGAGCCAGCTTTCCAAACTGCCGCTCCTTAGTGTGCACTAAAAAGTTTCTTAACACTTTATCTCCAACTTGGAAATATCTTATTTTTTACTTTAAAACAAACATGCTCCTCATCAAGCCTTGATAATGTGCAGTCCTTAAATTGGCTTTCACTCTTTTTTCTTCAGCTAAATCCAACTGAGCCCTCATAGCTATCGTATTCCCTCTTTCAGAGTAAATTTGAACTCTAAAGGAAGGAATAGTAGCTTCTATTGGGGGTGATCGCATCCATCTCATAAACCAGAGAAAATAGAGACTCTTGTGTGGTTGTATGAGGAATGGTTCCATATTCCCTAATACTTCTTGTAAATAGCTCAACCATTTTGCAGCAGCTCCTTTTAAATTCTTTTTTAATCCTAACAGAATTTTCTGATCCGCTACTTCAACTTGTCTGTTGGCTTGGGGATGAAAATGAGAAGAAAAACAGTTGAATTACTCTCGAAGCACAAAATACATCCATGTATTTGTTATCAAACTGAAGACTATTTTATGTGGTGATGCGTTTAGGAATACCAAACCGGCAACGCATATTGGAGAGAATAAATTTAATGACTGCTTTAGATGTTGTTCCAGACAAAGTTGCAACTTCTACCCATTATGATAATTAATCTATTGTTACAATTATAGTACGACAACCCCCTGAAGCGATTGGAAGGGGTCCAACTAGATCAAGTCCTCATTTATCAAAAGGTATAGGTTTGGATATTGATTCCATAGGGATACTAGCACATGAATTGTATTTCTATATATTTGACATGTATCACATCATTTCACCAAATCTTTAGCATCTGCCATAATCGTAGGCCAACAATATCATGGTAGTAAGAATCTTCTAGTCAACAGTTTATAGCCACAATGCATTGATCCTTCTCCAACGTGCAACTCTGATAGAATACTCTGAGACTCATTGGATCCGAGGCAACATAATAAAGACCTACTGAAAGATTTCTTATAAAAAAACCCTTAGAACTAGGAAACCACGAGCTTTGCATTCCACTTTCTTGGCCAAATCCTTGTATAAAGGTAGAACTCCATTAATAAATTCTTGGATTTCATTCCTCTAATTTTTAAAGTGAACATTTGATAAATGCATGTTTTCTCCTATTTCACCCTCATTCTATATGGTTGCATTTATAGAGGGACATTCTTGCATAAGGATCGAAGGGTACGCTTCAGAATATGCTTATAGTAGCTAAAGAGTCTGCCATATCATTCTCTGATCCATGAATATGCTCATATCTGATGCATTGAAAACCAATGGTTACTTCCTTTAGAACTTGTAAATATTTTACCAATTGTTCTTTCATGGTTTCAGATTGGCCTTGAGTCTGATGAATGAGCAATTGCGTATCACTTATCAATCTTAATCTCTTAGCGCCACATATTTGAGCTAACCTTAAACCAGCTATGACCGCTTCAAATTCCGACTCATTATTAGATGCTCTGAAACCATAACATATAACACGGTACATGGTATCACCATAAGGAAAGGTTAAGCAAATCCCAGCTTCACACCCTATTGTACTAGATCCACCATCAGTTCGGATCACCCATTCCTTTTTAAACTTACTGACTTGAGCTTATTCACGAGGCCTTTTTAGAATGAAATTCCACTAAAACATCAGCCACAACTTGAGCTTTGATTGTAATCTGAGGTGCAAAGTCAATATCATAGTATTCAAGCTCAACTGACCATTTAGTCATCCTCCCCGCTATATCAGCCTTTTGTAGTATTTTTTAAGGGAAAAGAAGTTCGGATTGTGATAGAGTGTGCTTGAAAAGAAAGTCTCCTTTTTCTAGCTGCTACCACCAATTCTAAGGCTAAGTTTTCCAATTTTAAGTATCTCTTCTCAGCTTCCAACAAACTCTTGCTAATATAGTAAACCGGACGGGGATAATTATCCATTTCTCATACCAAAGCGCACTCACTGCTGATGTGGATTAATTTCAACTGAGGGTAATTTTGTCTAAAGTTTGGAGGTATTTCAAGGGTATTTAATGTTTGGTAGATTGTAGTGAGAGATTTGAGCTGCCTGGTTGTATTTAATTTTCATTACCCTCATTAAATGAAAGTGGTTGGGTATTTATACCCTTAACCTTGGGCCATATGGGCTTTCGGGTTGTAATTATCAATTCGGGTCGAGTTCAAAGACCCATTAGTTTCTAAGCAGGTAGGTAATTAGCTTAGTCATGAAGTGATTAAGTTTTTAATACATTAGTTCAGTTCGGATGGTTCAGTGGGTGGATCTTGTCAGAATTTCCCCTGTCCGGTCCTCCTAATGAGTGGTGATAAAATCAGGACTCATCAGTAGCCCCTTTTTTAGGTTGCGTTCAAAGGCCTTTGGCAAGACCTAAAAAATAATCCATATGCACTTATAACTACGTCCGGACAGATTTCAAATCGTGTAACGACTTTATCCGGACTAATAAAGCTCTCAGAAACTAAACGGTTTAACCAGAGATCGTGGGACACGTGTCCTTCTCTGATTCGCCACACCAACCATTTTTCTCCTAGAACGGCGCTCCCACTTGCTCCAAAAAGTAACCTCTTCAATTAATGTGGGTGACATCAGCTCCGTCCTTAATCATTACATCTATCCCTTCGTATTCTCCTAAGTATCGAAGCATCTTTTGTTCCTTTACTATAAATTAGTACACTTTCACTATTTTACCATATTCATTATCTCTACTCTGTCAAATTTCTAAGTTTTCACCTCTCAAAAAACCCTTCTTTTGGTGTGAGTTTATGTTCACAGCAAGAAATGCATTAGTAAAAGGTGGGTGGCTCAACTTGTCAGACTTAGAAAAAGCTTAAAAGGTCGAACGAGAAAGGCGCATTGCTGTAGGCCTCCATGTTTCTCCTAGTGACAAATCGGAAACACTAAGTCCAGAGCCTGACCGGGGTTCCTCTTCAGCTAAGAGTGCTAAACCCAGGAAGTTATTCCAGCCCAACCTTTCACCAATCGTTTTGGGCTCATCGGTCCAGGAATCAGAGCCTTTTGTTGAACCAGAGCAGGCAGTTACAAGCTTTAAGAGACCCTCCCCATTCATTGCCATGGGATCGGATGTTGATGCCTCCCCGGAGAAGCTAGTAGACCTGCGAAAAGGTCGCTTGGTGAAAGGACAGGCTTCAAAAACTACACCTTCCAAGTCTGTGGCTAAAAATAAAAATACAGGGTCAGAAGCACCCATTAAGATTCCCAAGGACAAGCTGTCCGGTCCGGAGGCAACCAGTTCAAGTCTCCGGAAAGAAACCTCCGGATCTGAGCCCCAACCGGAGTCCAAACCACAAGAAGACAGTAATGCCCAACCTTCCGGAGGGCCTGCTGAGCTAACCACCAGTTCCTCTCACCCACAAACAACTGATAATCCTTCCATAATGATGGAAGAAGTGCTGGAGGACTCTGTTGAAGAAGCCCCTTTTGAGTCCGACGTCTCCGGGCAGACAAGTGAGACTGCTGCTGCCAAGAAGGACAAGGGCAAGGAGAAGCTATGTTTAAAACATCCAGATCAGCCGGAGAGCCTTGTGGGAAAAGTGGGACCTTGATTCCACAAGGTAAGTGTTAAATACCTGCTAGCCTTGCATAAACTTAACTACAGTTTCATCCACACAGCTGAACTGGGTCAGATGCGAACAAAATGGAGCATCCTAGAGAATGTCAAAGTGAGGATACCGGTGGATTCGGAGACACCGATGGATTACAAGCTCAGTGAGATAGTTTTCTTCACTGAGCTGTTCAACTGGGGGCTAAGATTTCCCCTAGACCCAGAGATCATTAAATACTTTCACCTCATCAAACTCTGCCCAAGACAATTGAGCCCCAACGCTTGGTATACCCTCATGGCCTGTATTATGGCCTCCAGGCTCTCCGGAATCCCTCTTCCAATGGAGAAGTTCGCAGCTGTGGATAGCCTTTGTAGAAACCACATTATCCCCTTCTATCATTTCAACATGGGTGATAGTTACAAGGCAGTAGACGACTTGCTTGAGTCAGAAAGGAACTGGAAGACTCAATTTTTGTTTATTAGTGGCGCTTGGGAGAATGGGAGGAAGATTAAAACTGGCGTCAACCCAAGCCTGCTTACCAGCAGATGGCGAAGTGATGGTAAGAATCTCATCTCCATTTTCCCTTATAACAAATTTGTTTGTCTAACTTGTCTTCCTTTTATTTTTTGGTAGTGCTGCCTAAGGACTTCAATGATTACTTAAAAGCCGGGCAGACCACTTGCTCCAAGCTAAATGCTTGGACTGCTGAGAAGTGGGGAAACCGCTTCCACAACGCTTTTACCGGAGGCAATCTAACAAAATCCTACCTTTGGAATACAACTGACCGGAGGGACTTATCTTGGGAGGAACTAACCACTCCACCCCCTCTGGAAGTAATACTCAGGAAGACAAACGCAAAGGATGGGAAGCTTTCTTTGCCAGGTAGAGCTAAAGCCCCAAGCAAGATGAAGGGCAAGAAAGGCAAAGGCAAGCAAGGTATGGTTGAAGCTAATCCTACCGAAGTAGAGGAAGCTGCTCCAACAAACCCAGAGGGGACATACCAGGGACAAATTGATGTTTCTCTTCTACAAGTAGTGGAGCATGAAAGTACTAGAGAAGTGGTTGGATCTCCAAAACCCTCAAAGGCTCCTAAGATAGACAGGAAACGGGGAGCAGAAGACAAGGATAGGGAGGCTAAGAAGAAGAAAACCTCCAAGGGTGATGAAGTTTCTCTCCGGCCTCCGGAGCCTCTTCCTTCTGTTGACCTACTGACCACACTCAAGCAGAAGAGATCCCCGGTGACTTTCAAACTGGAGGGGGTGCAGGAGAGGATATCAGCATTGATGGTGTCGACATCAGTGGGCTTGAAGGGATTGGTCTTTACTTCGAAAACCTCCCAAAAGACGATTTTGCTGGGCCATACCTCCCCCCAAGTTCTTCGAACACCGTCACATTCAATGGTAAGTCTTTTTCTGTCTCAAGTGAAAGAGATGTCATCGCTCACTCCATCTTGAGTAATGTCCAGCCAGTGCTTATTTTGGAGAAGCAAGTACGAAATCAGTCAGCCATCATCAATACCCTCAATTCTGATAAGGAGAAATTGTTGAGCGACTTACTCACTGCCAATCAAAATACTGATGCATTGAAGAGGGAAAATGAGGAGTTGAAGAAAACCCAGGAGGACTGGGCCACAAAGCTGGCCACTTTGGAAGAGACTATCAAAGAACTCCAATCAAAGCAATTCGACTTGGAGAAAAATCTTTCTTCTTCGAAAGAGGAGGTGAGGGCTAAGGACAAGGTCATTAAGACTTTAACTAATGAGAATATCTCGCTCGAGGATTCTGTGTCCAAGGTTGTACAGGAAAAAGCTGATTTGCTAAAGGAGCAAGAGAAAAAAATCCAAGCTAGGATTGCTGTTTATACCAACAGAGTGATAGAAACTCAGGAGAAAAATTATGCCGAAGTGAAATCGGACATGGTCTTGCTCTTTCATGATAAATTCTCAAAGAGGACGCTAGGAGATTTATGGAGTTTTGTAGAGTATGAAGACCTCCCTTTCCACATGATGGCTGATGGTGACAAGCATAACTACTCCAGTGGATGGGATGACACAACCGATGAAGAAGAAAAAACTGGGGAGAGTCCGGATGAGGAAAATGATGATCCCAAGAAGAAGAAACCTAGTGAGGTTGGGCCATCTAAGAAAGCTCAGTCTTGAAGTATTAACTATCCTTTTTTTAATTTTTTATGATTGAACCAAAGTCCTTGGATGGCCAAGGAATCTTTTGTAATCATGTCCGGCTTCTGTCCGGATAAACATTTTTTTGTTTGAAAACTCGAAGTCCTTGGGTGGACAACGCACTTCGTATATCTTAATGGGCAATTTTACTTTGCTTAAACTTGAATTGTTTCATAGTTTTTCAGCTCTGGTGGCTAATGTTTAAACAGTCCTTAGTTAGTTTTCCTGCATTTTAAAGTGAGAGTGTTTAAATTCTCCGATGACAAATGTTTAAGTAGTCATCACTCTATCAATTCAATTCGATCTGATATAGAAAATTTCAAGGAAAACACTAACTGAAACACTCCGAATCTTTTAAGAAGGCATCGAATTTTATTGAAAAGCCTAGACACCTCATTAAAACCTCCCCGCGCCACCAGGGTAGGAAAGAGTATGCCCCCAAATATTTACATGAACTTTTTAAACAAGTAAATATTTACATAGCTTTCACTCCAAGTACAATCGGAGGTGTTCAATATTCCAGGGGTGATTCAAAACCCTTCCATCCTTATCCTGAAGCCGGTATGTCCCAGGCTTAAGCTTTTAACTGACCACATAAGGTCTTTCCCAAGTTGGAGCTAGCTTGCCGAACTGCTTCTCTTTAGTGTGTGGGCAGACTTTCCTCAATACTTTATCTTCTGGATGAAAATCCCTTCTTTTAATTTTGGAAGCAAACTTGCTTCTCATCAAGCCTTGATAGTGTGTGGCTCTAAGGTGAGCCTTAACTCTTCTTTCCTCCATCAAGTCAAGCTGGCCTCTTACTTCCACTTCGTTAGCGTGTTCAGAGAAATTATGAACTCGAAAAGAAGGAAGAGTAGACTCTATGGGAGTTATGGCATCCATCCCATACACTAAAGCAAAGGGAGATTCTTGTGTTGTAGCCCCAGGAGTGGTTCGGTAGGCCCATAATACTTCATGTAGATAACTTGGCCATTTTCCAGCAGCTCCCTCTAAATTCTTTTTAATACCGGAAAACATGGTCCTATTAGCCACTTTGACCTGACCATTTGCTTGTGGGTGGAAAGGAGAAGAGAAGCAATGTTGTATGCCTCTAGAGGCGCAAAAATTCTCCATTTCCTTGTTGTCGAACTGTGGCCCATTGTTTGTTGTTATCTTTTGTGGAATTCCAAATCTGCAAGAAATATTGGATAAGATTAATTTTATAACAGCTATCGATGTTGTACCTGCCAATGGAGCTGCTTCAATCCACTTGGAGAAGTAATCAATAGCAACGATTATAGTTCTGCACCCTCCGGATGCCATAGGTAGAGGCCCTACTAAATCCAACCCCCAACGAGCAAAAGGTATTGGTTCAGAAATTGACTCTAAAGGGATAGCTGGGATATGAATTTCATTGTTGTATCTTTGGCATGGGTCACACTTTTTTACCAACTCCTTAGCATCTTGCATTATGGAGGGCCAGTAGTACCCAGCTAACAAAACTCTTCTTGTTAGAGACCTGAACCCACAGTGCGCTGATCCCTCACCATCATATAGTTTGGAGAGCACTATTTGAGACTCCTCGACTCCCAAACATCGTAGGAGAGGTTTACTATAGGATTTTTTTATAAAGAACATCCCTTAGGATGACAAAACCACGAGCCTTGTATTTTATTTTTCTTGCCACTGCTTTCTCCGGAGGCAAGATGCCATCTGAGAGATATTGAAGGATTGAAAATCTCCAATCTTGGGGTTTTTTGATTTGTATACTCAAACTTTCTTCTTCCTTATCCGGATTGACTTGAATAGATGGGCACTCTTGCACATGTATCCAAAGGTAGGACTCAAGGTAGGCTACGGTCGCCAAAGAGTCTGCTAGCGTATTTTCTGTTCGGGGTATGTGCTCATAGGTGATACTTTTGAAATTGAATGCTACTTCTTTAAGGATGAACAAGTATTTAATCAGTTGCTCTTTCTTGGCTTCGGATTGACCTTGTGCGTGATGGATAAGAAGTTGAGAATCACTCATTAAGCTGACCCTTTTAGCTCCACAGATGAGAGCTAATTTTAAACCAGCTATAGCATCTTCATATTCAGACTCATTATTGGAAGCCCTGAAGGCAAAACATATAGTTTGGTACATTCTGTCACCGTACAGAGAGGTTAAACATATCCCAGCACCACATCCCATGGTACTCGATCCACTATCAGTCCGGACAACCCAGATTTTTTTATCTTTTACACTGGTTGCTTGCTTAGTATCCCTATCTGAATGGAATTCAACTAAGAAATCAGCCACAGTTTGGGCTTTGACTGCTGTTCAGGGAGAAAAATCAATATCGTAGTCTCCCAGCTCTACTGACCACTTGGTCATTCTACTTGAAATGTCAGCTTTTTGGAGAACATTTTTCAAAAGAAAAGAGGTCCGGACGATGATAGAATGATCCTGGAAATAGGGCCTCATTTTCCTTGTAGCAATCACCAGAGCCAATGCCAATTTTTTAAGCTTCAAATATCGTTTTTCTGCATCTATCAAGCTTTTGCTGATATAGTACACCAGACGAGGATAATTGTCCACCTCTCTTACCAAAACTGCACTTATTGCACAATCAGAAACGGCTAAATACATATAAAGGGTTTATCCATCAACAGGTTTAAACAAAGTCTTGGGGGAAGACAAATGCTTCTTAATTTCATCGAAGGCCTCATCACACTTCGAGGACCGGTTGAAGTCCTTCGCACCTTTCAAAGTTTGAAAAAACGGGGCACATGTGTCCGAAGACCTTGAAATAAAACGGTTTAGTGCAGCCAGCCTCCCAGTTAATCGTTGTACCTCTTTAATATTCCGAGGAGGCTCCATTTGCAGTAAAGCATTAAGCTGATACAGATCAGGTTGTATTCCTTTCTCACTTATCACATACCCCAAAAAATTTCCGGACTGCACTCCAAAAACGCACTTATCTGGGTTTAATTTTAAATTTACTTTTACTAAGTTGGCAAAAGTTTCTTGGAGATCTGCCAAATGTAGCTCCTCGTCCACACTTTTCACCATCATGTCATCGATGTAAACTTCCATGTTTATTCCAATTTGATCAGCAAAAGCCTTGTTTACCAACCTCTGATACGTAGCCCCAGCATTTTTTAACCCAAACGGCATAACTTTATAACAATGGAGGCCCCTATCAGTAACAAATGTGGTGTGTTCTTGATCCTTTGGATCTACTTGAATCTGATTGTACCCGGAGAAGGAATCCATAAAGGACAATAGCTTGTTTCCAGAAGTGGAGTCCACCAACTGATCAATTTGGGGGACCGGATATAAATCTTTTGGGCAAGCCCTATTGAGATCTATGAAATCGATTCACATACGCCACTTACCATTTTTCTTTTTTACTAACACCGGATTGGCTGTCCATAAAGGGTATTAAGATTCCTTTATGTGCCCTATTTTAGTAAGCCGGTCAACCTCTTGAACTATGACATCAGCCTTCTCCTTAGAAAAGGCTCTCCTCCTTTATACAACAGGTGCTACGTCTCTTCAGATGGATAACTGGTGTGATATAATGTCTGCTGGTACTTCGGTTACATCATCATTGCACCAAGAAAAGATGTGTTGATGGTCTTTCAAGAAATATAACATTTTAACCTTTAATTCCAAAGTCATTTTGGATCCTATCTTGACATTTTTTCCTTCAGCCAGAGAGTGAGTTTCAACTTCTTCAACCGGTATTAAAACACCAGGGGTCTCTCTGGGGTCATTAATTTCACCCTCTCCCGAGAGGGCCCCTCAAACTGTTATTCCTTATTAATCTGGACTGCCCCCAACGTTCGAGGGGCCAGTGTTGTCGCATAACACTCCCTTGCTACCTTTTGGTTGCTTCGAACAACTCCCACTTGTCCCTGCACAGCATACTTCAAACACTGGTGGACTGTTGAGGCCACAGCATGCATCCTGGAGAGCCAAGACCTCCCCAGGATAGCATTATAACAAGTGGGACAATCCACCACAATAAAAAGTATTCTAACCATTTTTTTTAAAAGGGCCTTTGCCGAACAAAACTTCCTCCTCGAACTCTCCGATCACATCTGCTGAGCTTCCAGTGAAACCCACAATTGATCTGTTCGAACGTTGAATTACTGCTGGATTCTTCATTTTTTTGTAAGAAGTTAAAAACAGAATATTGGCTGAACTTCCGGTGTCCACCAAAATTTGTCTTATATCATTGCCTCCAATGGATGCTCCTATGAAAACAACATCTTCATGTGGACCAGCAATATCCCTCAAGTCATCTTTGTCAAAAACAATAAAAGGAAAAGGAATTTGCGATTGAAAAGAATTCATGCCTCCTTCAAGCTGGGTGCCTAAAGTATGAACGTGCCTCTTTCTTGAAGAAGCAGTCGGTGCAGTCATGGTGTCCCCTCCGAATATCATAAGTAACTCAAAAAGGTTAATAAGTCCGGACACCATTTTACAATGTTCCATGATAACACCAACTTTATTCCGGGTTGGATCAGGGTCCAAGTATTCTGACTCTACATTGAATTTTGATTATCACCATAGCCCCATCCGGAGCCGATGTGCCTGCAGCTTTCCCCTTTCAACAAATTCTGCACTTCTTGTTTCAACGCAATACAATCCTCAGTGGTATGACCAGTATCATGGTGGTACTGGCAGAAATAATTATTACGGCTCTCTCTAGGAGACTGTAATGCAGTCGGCCTTCTATAGTGTACTTCGTCTTTTGTTTTGTCATAAATGGTGGCTACATTTTCCTTCAACTCAGCGAACCACTCCGGTTGAACCCAAGACCCTCGCTTATTTCTAGATTGCTGACTCTGGGCTGGTGCAGCTGGCTGAGACTGAGCTTTGGCTCTGTTATGACCATGCCCGGCCTCCTTAGCCTTGTTCCCGGACTGGTTTTGGTTTGGATTTAATGCTGTCGGAGCAGACCTCACCTGCCTGTGCACCATAGTTTCTTTGTTTCATCTACATTAATCTGCTTTCCGACCTGATTCAGCAGACCTTCCCATGTCATGGCCTTTTTTCTGGTCACTGAATCAGCCAAGTTTCCAGGGTTTAAGCCCTGCCTCAGAGAAGCTATTGTTACTTGTTCAAAACAATCAGCCAATCAATTTTTGGTATTTACAAAACGACTTATCTATTCTTTTAAAGATTCGTTTGGTTCTTGGGCACAATGGATAATCGTGTCTCCATTTCCCTTGACTTCCTTACTTCCAACAAACTGCCTCCGAAAGGCTACCCAAAAAGTTTCGAATTTCTGATGCAACCCTGCGGCAAACTATTGTACCACTTCAGAGCACTCCCCGTGAAAGATTGGGAGAATGCTCTACAAAGTAACTTGTCGTCATCATCAAAATTCATCATAAATTTTTTGAATTGTTCCAAGTGGTTATCCGGGTCTTTACTACCATCATATTTTTCCATTTTTCGTACTGTCAAACCTCTTAGGAAGGTTCCTGGACAGTATTTTGGAGGACAATAGAGATTGTCTCCAATTTCGGCCACGACTGAAAACCGTATCTTCGTTAGGAGTTGCAAAGATACCTGGTTCATCATGGAAGGCAAAAGGATCCATTAACAATCGATCTACATGTCCCCGGCCATGACCATGAGACGATCCTTTGCCCAGATGTCTCTTCAACCTTCCATGTCTATCCTTTTTTCTTGAGTACTTCTTGACCAACTTTTGTTTCTTTTTAGAACGGCCTTCATCACTGCTGGATGACAAAGATTATTCGACTCCATCTTCATTTGAGGAACTACTGGAAGAATCTTAGTTTGAATCAGAGCTCTCCACCGGTTTAGACCGGTGGGACTTTTTTGAACTAGCATGAGTCTTTTTTGCACTCACATGGGTTTTTGATGGCTCATGCTCTCTGGGATTGTCAGTATGATGAGCTACTGACGCCTTAGACTTCTCTTTTGTGCCCATATCTGCCCTCTTGGCAGCCCTCAGAGCATCTATTTCAACTTTTAACCTATCTCGTTCCTCAATCGTATATTCATCATTCTCACCCACCACTTCGGCCAAAGGTGGTGGTACTTCTTGCACGTCCGTATTCATTCGAACTTGTTTTTCCCTAATGGTTTTGAATGCTAGATTCATGCACCTTCTTCTCCCACTATGGTCGCCAATTTGATGTGGATTAATTTCAACTGAGGGTAATTTTGTCTAAAGTTTGGACGTATCTTAAGGGCATTTAATGTTTGGTAGATTGTAGTGAGAGATTTGAGTTGTCTGGTTGTATTTAATTTTCATTACCCTCATTAAATGAAAGTTGTTGGGTATTTATACCCTTAACCTTGGGCCATATGGGCTTTCGGGTCGTAATTATCAATTCGGGTCGAGTTCAAAGACCCATTAGTTTCTAAGCAGGTAGGTAATTAGCTTAGTCATGAAGTGATTAACTTTTTAATACATTAGTTCAGTTCGAATGGTTCAGTGGGTGAATCTTGTCCGAATTTCCCCTGTCTGGTCCTCCTAATGGGAGGTGATAAAATCCGGACTCATCAACTGCATATTTAGATACTGCTAGATACATATAAAGCTTATCTCATTGAACAAGTTTCAATAACCTCTTAGGTGGAGATAAGTGATTCTTGATTTCAAGGAAAGCTTGATCACAACGGGGAGACCAGTTAAAATATGTAACATTCATTAAAATTAGAAAAATTGAGCATATTTGTCCGATGATCTCGAAACAAATCGATTCAACGCAGCCAATCTGCCGGTTAATATCTAGACTTCTTTAGTATTTCAAGGTGGATCCATGGCTAATAAAGAATTTAACTGATCCTAATAAATCAGTTTGATCCGAATCAGTTTGGTATTTCCGATTAAGAGTTATGACATAACATCCCCGAAATGCTCGTATCAATTAAAATCTGACGCATATTATTACCTCCGATAAATTCCCATATTACCGCAACATGTTCATGTGGGCCTGGAATATCCCTTAAGTCATCTTCATAAAAAATAATGAATGGATCAAGGATTTGATAAAGGTGTGTAGATATTTTCCCTTTAACTGGGTTTTTTGGCTATTTACATGTCTTTTTTCTCGAATAGCTTGAGGGTGTAGTCATAGTATCTCCCCAAAAAATGGTCAATGATTCAAAGAAGTTACATAGATCGGATGTTGTTGAAGTCTTTTCCACTATCGTCCCTGATAAGGGAAGTGGGGTGAGAAATCCACTTTAACAGTGGTAATCATGTAATTTTATTATTCACCTCATGTACTATATAAAGGACATTCCCTTTTGGGGAAAAGGGCCAATGGTTAGACCATTATTGATACATTTATTCCTTTTGTCTCTATCTCTCGCTACTGATTACTGATTCACTTATTGATACGATCCGATACAAACATTTCTTAGACATATGCTCTCATACGAACATTTCCGCTTCCAAACTGACCTGAGGATTTATTAAAATCATCAGTGGCGTTGTCTGTGAGAACCTGAGTGGTACCCGGAATTAACGTTCCAAAACCATAAACATAATCTAAAGTAAAAAAATGGAGAATGAAGTTTATCGTAAGTTGGACGTAAATGCGACGAATAATGTGATCGGGGCTGTATCTGGAGACCATCTGATGGAAGAGCAAGTGATAACTGAGGGAAATGACCATAATCGATACACTGCGGATCTTCTAGAAGTGTTTGTCCTGGTTGCTATGAAAAAGAGTTGTTGGAAGATATTGATAGGCTAAATGCAGAAAAAGAAGCGATAGTAAGCTCTAGAATAGTCAAATCCGAAGTCTGACCATAACATATCGGGGTAGATCAGACTCAAGAGGTCGTTCAATATGAGGAAAGGCATCGGAGGAAAATTTATAGATCTTCTAAAAGATGAGCTAGATTTGAACAACGATACGAATCATCAGAATCTAGTGAGTATACTTCTCTTAGCTCAGATAATTTTTCATCCACGTATACCGATGTTAGGTACAAACCAGATCAGAAACAAAGAGATTCAAAGGTGCATAAAATTTCTCATCCGACTAGTCAGAGAACAAAAGGTTCGAGGAAGAAGAAGTATAATCATGGGAAAAGAAAGTTATATTCCGAGGATCCTGGCAAAGCGGCGAATGCAGTCCGACCAGAATATATAACTCCTCGGAGACAACTTCAATCTGACAGTTACAATCAGGATTACGGAGTCAGTAATCAATTTACTTTTCCGGCAGAGGAAATACCCTATATGGCTGCTAATGAAGGTCTGGAGGGAAGTGCTTACAAGGTCGGACATAATTGGAGATCATATTCACTATCTTCTGAGATTTTATTCAGGCATCTCCCTAAATGGTCTGACATTTCTAAGCTGGAAAAGTTTAATGGGAAACAAGATCCAGATAGTCACATTGAACAGTATGCACCTTTAGCCAACAATCAGCAGTATGTCTGATCTATGTCTAACAAGTGTGTCCGACCCACTCATTATGCTAAGTTAACTGAATGTGTGTCAACTATCTTTGAGAAGGCAAGATTGAATGTGCATTTCCGTAAGCATTTTCTGATGCAGACTCTTAGGGAGCACAAAAAAAACAAATATTGTTTGTACCATGAGTATATTGTGCATGAAGAAAAGATTATCTTGCGCTAAAAAGAGAAGTGCAATATTTGATAGAAAATGGGAATTTAGTTGATTTTGTGAAGAAGAATACTACAATTTCTCTCAAACAAGAAGTCGCTCCAAAGCAGGAGGGTGCAATGGTGATAACGGAAACAATTGATGAAGAATTCATATATGCATTTGATATCTCTGCCGAATACTTAGACCCAAAACCGGGAAGAAACAACATAAAAATGGTAGAAGAACCGATAACGAGGGGAAATGTTACTGAGTTATGTGATTTATTTCAGTCACTAACAATTTTCGAGGGAGATACAATTGCAGGAACATCAAATTAATCTCGGAAGAGACACGTTGTTAGTTTGACAACGCAGCTGGAAGTAGGCGCTTCAACTCACTCATATAAATATCCATCCTCAATACTTTGTTTCGAAGATGATGACATGAGAGACGTAGCAGGTCCTCATGAGGATGCATTTGTGATCGGAGCGGAGATAGTGGGAAATGAGATAAGAAAATTTTTAATTGATGTTGGTAGTTCAGCTAATATAATGTTTATGTCTATTTATAGCCAGATAAAAAACCAACCAACAATTTTGCGATCGGACCGAATGATAGTCGGATTCACGGAAGATACTACTGAATTAGTCGGAGAATTCGAAGGGATGGTAGAATTGGGTCGATGACCATTCAAGAAGATAGTTACAGTCTTATTTGTAGTGGTGGATGCACCCACTTCTTACAACACTATCTTCGGAAGTTCTTGGTTATCTAAAATACATGTCATACCATCTATTGTCCATCAATATTTGAAGTACGTAGTGAAGCAACGTGGGAACAGTAAGAAGCATCCAGAATATGGC
This sequence comes from Limnanthes douglasii subsp. nivea, assembly GCA_036936605.1. Classification (NCBI taxonomy): domain Eukaryota; kingdom Viridiplantae; phylum Streptophyta; class Magnoliopsida; order Brassicales; family Limnanthaceae; genus Limnanthes; species Limnanthes douglasii. The sequence goes on along the minus strand of JAUPFV010000002.1, from coordinate 197,277,936 downwards.
AATAGAATGCTACCGAGCAGCATTGTCCCCCAAGCAACTTAAGGGGGTTGAATCAAAAAAGGAATAGCAATCAGTGGGGCCTCCCTTGGAGTCCAATCCCGTGGACGATCCGAAGGAAGCCCCGGGTTCATGGTAGCTTTGAGGATCATATCTTTTCGCCGATAAAAAGCGTCAAAATTGGCACAAGATCTTCTCTTGAGGTAAAAGAAAATTTAATCATGTTTATTTCAACAAAATTACATTTGTTTGCATGGTGTACAGAGGATGTCACATGGGTTCCAGCGAACATCATCTGTCAGGAGAAAGTTGAGGCTATAATGGCATAAATGGATCGTCTAACAAAAATGGGTCACATACGCGAGTCACAATACCCTTTGTGGACTGCTAATCTAGTCATAGTAAAGAAGAAAAATAGCAAGTGGCGAATGTGTGTAGACTTCACCGACCTAAATAGGGCTTCCCCAAAGATTATTTACCTGTTCCTAGAATAGATCAGTTGGTTGATTCAACGTCGGGAAATCGGTTGTTATCTTTTATGGATGCTTATCCCTGGTATAAGATCCAAATGGATTCGGGAGATCAAGAGAGCACAACTTTTATTACCGAAAGAAGGTTTCACTTTTACAAGGTAAGGCCATTCAGATCGAAAAATGCTAGAGCAACTTACCAAAGATTAGTAAACAAAGCTTTTGAATCTCAACTTGGAAGAAATGTGGAGGTTTACATTGACGATATATTAGTTAAAAGTTCCAAAGATGAAAATCACTTGGCTGACTTATAAGAAACCTTCGCCAATTTGACAAAGATAAGTCTGAAGTTGAATCCGGAAAAATGCACATTTGGGGTAAGATCCAGAATTTTTTTTAGATTATATAGTCAGTGAGCATGACATTGAAGCCTATCTGATTCAGTTAAAGGCTCTAAGTACTATAGTACCACCAAGAACAATCAAAGAAGTGCAAATCTTAACATGAAAAATTGACAGCGTTAAACAGGTTCATCTCGCGGTCCTTAGATAAGTACGCCTCGTTCTTTCAGGTGTTAAGGAACGCAAATTGTTTTGAATGGACTCAAGAATGTTCGGATGCTTTTCACTAGTACGCCTCGGATAAGTACGCCTCGTTCTATGTATTAGGCCATCTGATTTGGGTTTAGAGCATCGAATAATGAAGCTGAGTATGAAGCTGCGTTGGAAGGCTTAAGACTTACAAATATTTGTGGAGCTAAAAGAGTAAGGCTGATAAATGATTTGCAACTCCCCATAAATCATGTGTTTGGCCGGTTCGAGGCTAGCAAAGATCACTTGGTAAAATATCTGGGGGTTTTGAAAGCATCAACTTTAACTTTCAAGGGTGTCGGATACGAGCATGTCCATAGGGCTGGGAATTCAGTGGTTGATTCTTTGGCTAAACCATCTTACTCAGAGGAGTATCCTTGGATAATTATCCAAGGAATCCCTTCGATCGATAAGCGCCCTGAGTCAACAGAAGGGTGTGTTGAAGCTTTCCAAATTTCTACAGGAATAGCAAAGGAATGGAGGAGTGAGATACAAGAATTCTTAGTGAATGTCATATTACCAGTTGACAAGGTGATGGCTAAAAGAATACGATTCAAGGCATATGGGTATGTTGTACTCGGATATGTACCTGTATAAGAAATCTTTTAGTCGCCCTTTAATTCGATGCTTAGGGAAGGATGAATCACAAATGATACTTTCCGAGTTGCACGATGGGGAAGGGTCCCCGCATTGTGGCTACAAAACATTGATATGAAGAGTCCTTCTTGTTGGATATTATTGGTCGACTCTCTCCTCGGATGCATAAGAGTTGGTACAGAAGTGTGATACCTACCAAAGATTTGCTAATACAATCCATGTACCGGGTGTACCCCTCGAATCAATATATATCGATGGGGCATTGATCTAGTTGGACCGCTACCAATTGCATCAGGAGGTCGGCAGACAATCAACTTTGTAGTTGATTATTTCTTTAAGTGGGTGGAATTTGAGCCGTTGGCGTGGACAAGAGCTAAGGATGTGATCAGATTTATTATTTCTTACATCTGTTTTCGTTTTGGAGTTCCAAGAAAAATTACAATGGGTAATGGACCACAATTTAACAACAAAGAAATGAAAGCTTTTTGTGAATCAAAGGGGATACACCAATGTTTCTCAGTACCTTTCCATCCCCAAGAAAATGCCAGGTCGAGGTGACGAATCAGACAATTTTAGATGGGCTATAGAAGAATTTGGAGGGCAAGGTTGGAAAATGGCCTGATTACTTACAAGAAGTTCTGTGTGCTTATAGAATAACTCTTCGGACTGCTACGCAAGAGTCATCATTTACATTCGTTTATGGGATGGACACAGTAGTACTATTGGAAACAATGTTCCCATCATTCGGGCTAAGAGAATATTTTGAGGAGGCAAATGACAAGGGAAAACGCGCAGAGTTAAACCTAATAGAGGAAAAGAGAAGAAGGGCACAAATAAACTCTTTACATTATCAAACTCTGATGAGAAGTCGATATGCGTCTAAAGTTACGATAAGAGAGTTCAAAGCTGGGGACAAAGTTTTGAGGAAAGTCTTCATTCACATAAAAGAAAAGAGACTGGGAAAGCTGGCTTCAAATTGGGAGGGTCTGTACACGGTGACAAAGAAGATCAAGCGAGGACATACAGACTCAAAGATAAAGAAGGAAGATATTTTTCTCATCCTTGCAACATTGAGCACCTCAAAATTTATTTAGAGTAAATGAGAAACTATGTAAATCTTTTCTTCATCAGTTTATGTAAGTATTGGCGACATACTATTTCCTACCCTGGTGGCGCAGAATGGTTTTAATGAGGTGCCATATAGTCGACCTATATATAAAATCTCTTTGCCATCTTAAAATGATTTGTAGAATGTTCATCTTTTCGAACTCAAAAGACACTCCAAAAAAATTGGATGAGAATGTTCATCTTTTTTAACTCAAAAGACATTTAAAAAACGTTTGGACCAGAACATTCATCTTTTTAAACTCAAAAAACACTCCAAAAAAGTTTGGACGAGAATATTCATCTTTTTGAATTCATAAGACATTCCAAAAAGAAAGTTCATTATTTTGAACCAAAAAAGGTGGCTAAAGCTTTCATCGTTTAAAGCATGGGTCAAATGCTCTCACATAATAGATATTTTACCTAAGAAAAAGTTGATTTAAATTCCTTATTATTTAAAGAATACTTTACCTAAATTGGAACTATAAAAAAATTCGTATTAATTAATTATCCGGGGAAAGACATGAGTAAAAAAATTTCAAGACAAACATTTTAACATCGGATGCGGAATTTTCCTTACTACCTTCTGGAGAGTCAGATTCTGAGGAGGAACTTTTTGAGTCATCGTTAGTCTTCAAATCTTCCATGGAAACAATTACAGGCCGATGTCTCTCAATAACGCGTTGCTAGAGGCTACCTAACTTCAAGTACGGAAATTTCTCATGCATCTCTAACACCATAACGGATTTCATGTTAGCATCTCTTTCTTCAAGACGAGATACAATACTGGCTGCATAGGCATCCAGACTTTTCTTCTGCTCAGTCTCAAGGTTCTTCTTCAGAGATTTGTTCTCTTTTGACAGCTTTTCAATGTCTATAACAGCATTCTCAAAGTATGTTTTAGTCTTTGCACAAGATTCAATAAGACCATCGATGAGAGTGTCCCATTCAGTATCCCTAGTAATGAAACGCTCCCGTTCATCGTCAAACTTTCTTTATTCCTCGGAAAGTTTAGTCTCTAAGGAAGTAATACTAGAAAAGCGATCAACAAATGTATTTTTCTCTTGAGAGATTTCATCCTTAACCTTCTTCAACTGGGAAGATATTTCTCCTTTCTTAGAAAATTCATCTTTCAAGTCTTTCACTTCCTTCTTCAAGTTGGTGAAGTGGTTAATCTCTTTATTTCACCCATTTTTCGAGGATTTCATTCATGTAACGATTTTTGCAATTAGCCTTCCTTTCGAGGAGAGAAGCAGCACAAAGCAATTTGTTTAACTCATTGGCAACAAAGTCATTTTCATAAACGTCAAAGTAAGCTGAGGTAGGGGAGAGATATTCACCTTCCTTAAAATTTATTTTTGACCAGCAGGTTGTTTTTCTGAATGAATAATTCTCCCCCAGAATCCGAGTCGACTATAACAAATTTTTTTATAGTCGGTAAGCCCGGACAAGTTGTGTTGTCACTTCCCCTTCACTGTCAACTAATTTCTGTTGTTTCTCCTCAGCAGTGAGCCTCCTTGGCCTTATAATTCCTGCTCTTCCAGTTGGTCTCTCTTCAACTGAAGTTTCATTATCAGCATCCTTCTGGTTTTCTTCCCGGACACTAGTCCGGGGGCTTACCCGGAGATTAACTTGGTCTTCTTGTTGAACTTCTGTTAGCCTTTCTTCTTGAGTTTCATTCCATTGTTCTCCTTGGACTCCAACCCTTTGCTCCTCATGAGCATCATTCTTCGATTCTGCATCGTCCTCGGTTCGTTCACCTTCCTCCTCGGGATTTTCTGCATCTTGATGAATGGGAGCCCGAGCCCGTGTGGGAAGGTAAACCATATTATCCAAACCTTCTAGGCGTTTAAGAATAGCATCATTCAGCGGAGGCACCATGAGTTCGGACAGGGACTTTTTCTGACCAGGGTCGTATCTCCAAAGCTTGCTTCTTACCAAGTTCATTGGCAGGAAACTCTGATGAAATTTATGGTCCCAATGCTCACCCGCCCAGATACTTAACTTTTCAAAGATTTTCTTGGAAAATTTCGCATAACTTTGAAAGGGTTTGCCAATTCCCTTCATAGCTGTTTACAAGATATACCTTAGATTATTCAATTTTAATGACGAAAATAGAGTAACATATGAGGATACATACCTTTTCCGGACTACTTTAAAGTCAATTGATGAGGAAGGTCGACGGAAGTTTCAAAGCCGGTTTCCCATATCCTAGAGATAAAAATAAATTTTTGCTTTCATTTTTTGTCGGCCTCTAAGAAATTTTTGATCATCTTGTATTTCCTTGCAAAACCAAGAGAATAAAAGGGGTAATGAAAGTTCTTAACTACACCTGAGATGGAGATGAGGTGCTCCATGAAGAAGGCTGTCTCAGAAAGCCTAGAAGCCATAATGCAGGCCATGAGTGTGTACCACATGTTAGCGCCAACTTGAGAGGGGCAGAGTCCGATAAGATTGAAGTACTGCATTAGAGCAGGATCAAGAGGCAGACAAAATCTCCAATTCATGAGTTCGGTGTAAAGAATCAGTTCATTATTGTGAACGGACAACGGAGTCTCTCCAACGGTGGGGAACCAAATGGTAATATTTCCGAGAATTCCCCATCAGTCTTTAATTTTCACCTCCTCGGTCGGGTGGAAATATTTGTACTTCACTTTGTGAAAGGCAAGTAGATGCTTGGTTTCAATTCCGCGAAGATGATCCCCTAAAACATATTCTATGTTCGAGGGTAGGTCTGTGGCACGTTTCTTATTTTTATTTTCCTTTTTCACCGAGGAAGTCTCTCATAGCATAAGAAGAGGGTCAGTCGTAATTTCAGGGTGAGGAGAAGATACACCTTAACTTGGCACAGATGGTCCGGGGGAAGGAATCACTACGGGAACATCATGTAAGAGCTGGGCCTCAACCACAACTACATCATTCTTTTCCTAATCGCTGTCAGATTCGTCAATCAAAGTTCCCTCTTGGATTTCAAGAATGGATTTCAAAACTTGTTCCAGGCAAACACTCCTCGTGGAAGATTTCCGGAGGCTAACCTCGGGAGTCTTTTGAGGGGACCCTTGCGGAGTTACCTGAGGGGTTGCAGTAGTAGATGAAATTTTAACCCGGATATACTTGGTAGGCGGATATGGGGATCTCTTCCTTTTAACACGCTCTCCTTTATTTACTCTGAGAATCTTTTCTTTTTCATTACCCATTTTTAAGAAAGGAGAAGGTTCGTGAGTGGGTCTAGATGAAGAAGGGCCAACCTTGTTATTTCTTGGACAAGTTTGACCGAGGGGATGAGCAGCAAGAGAAACCCGTTCTCGGATAGGGGACTAGTTATCACAAAAGTTTGTCTAAAAAATGTCTGCATGCGTTGGGTATACTCTACCACCAGAATTTCTACGAGCAGAAGCTTGGTTTGAGATATTGAACCACCTCCAAAGTTTGTATGTTTCGAGATTGATAAACTCTTCAAGTATGAAAGACAAGAAAAGAATTTGGGTTGAAAGGTAATACTTTCTCTCTCTAGAACAGGCGTTTTCTACTCAAAGTTTGTAAACTTAGAAATAAAGAAGGAGATGAATATTTATAGTGAAAGTTGTGGGTATTAAAGGGCAGAAGTTGAAAGGTTAGCTGCAGAGAAATATTTGACACCTTACCTCTCTTACAAACTTCTTCAAATAGCGCGATAGCATGCAGTCGTAGATATGCGACACGTGGCCAAAAGTGATTTCATCGTCTAAGTTATTTCTGACACCATAACGGCTAGGCAAAGACACGGAAAGTTAAAAGAAATGATAGTTTAGGTGAGCTCATAATGACTAAAGGTGATGTCATAAATTTAAACAAATCTCATACCGCGTAATCCGAGGGATGGCGGTAAAACAATTTATTCAAACAACACCAATAGTGAAAGCGTCCGATCCTAGGAGAGGTACTGAAGATCATACAAATAAATCTGAGGAGGCGTAAACGGAAGGGATGATGGTATCCATTAGTCAGTCCTCATTCAGATATTTTCACAAGGACTAGGGGGCTACTGATAAGGGAAGAATAATATAGATAGTAACAAATTTTATTATATTAAATATAAAGAATAAATTCATGTAGTTAATGATTGAGGATTAAATTAAAGCACAAATAAGAGATAGAGGGGCTAAATGATATACCCACAGAACTTATTTGTAAAAAGTAAATGAGTGGGGAGAGAAATCCACTTTAACAGTGGTAATCATGTAATTTTACTATTCATCTCATGTACTATATAAAGGACATTCCTTTTTGGGGAAAATGGTCAATGATTAGACAATTATTGATACATTTATTCCTTTTGTCTCTTTCTCTCACTACTAATTACTGATTTCTTATTCATACGATCTGATACGAACATTTCTTAGACATACGCTCTCATATGAACATTTCCGCTCTCATAGGAAAATTTCGCTTCCAAACTGACCTGAGGATTTATTGAAATCATCAATCCCAACTTGATTCTAATCTGGATCAAGGTCTAGATACTCCAAATCCACATCAAACCTTTCTATAATGACCATAGCATCTACTTATCTCGATGCACCTATACTTTTCCTTAGACCACTTGGTAACACTGCTCTTGTTATATTCGTATTAGATTGATATTGAGCGTTAACTTGCCTATTGCTCCCTTTTTTAACAAAATCTGAAAATTTTCCTCTCTTAATTAAATTCTATACTTCTTGTTTAGAGCGATGCAATCCTAGATATCATGACCCACATCATTGTGGTACTTGCAAAAGCGAGTATTCTGATTCTCTCTAGGACACAAAATTGGGGTTGGTCTTTCAAAATGTACAACATTTTTAGTTTTATCATAAATAATAGCTTTCACCCAATTTGCCAAACCATTCAAGTTGAATTCACGAACCCTTCTTAGGTTTAAATGTCGGGCTTGACTTGGTTGATTCTGTCTTGGCCGATGTGACTCATGTCTGGAATATTTAGGCTTGTACTTAACTTTAGCATGTGATTGAGTACTGGATTGTGGGATTGACACTGTGGGAGCTGATATATTCTGGCACGATACTCTAGATTTCTTAGTTTCATCCATTTTATTTTATTTTTCCGACCTGATTCAATAATCCACCCCATGTCATTGTTTTTTCCGAGTTACCGAATCTGTTAACTCACATGTATTTAAACCTTTATTTAGAGATACGATAGCCACTTTTTCAAAACAATCAGCCAACCCGTTCTTCGTATTCACAAAAAAGACTGATGTATTCTTTCAAAGATTCACTCGGCTCTTGTGAGCAATGGATGATTGTGTCACTATTCCCTTTAAGCTCCTTACTCCCCACGAATTGTCTGTGAAATTCCATCCGCAATAGATCAAAGTTATTTATAGATGTATGTGGTAAACTATTATACCATTTCAAGGCACTCCCTTTAAACGTTTGTGAGAAAACTCGGTACAAAAGTCTAGCATCGTCATTAAAGTTGATCACAAACAAATTGAACTGCTCGAGGTGGTTATCAGGGTTTTTACTTCCATCACACTTCTTCATTTTGGAGCTGTCAAATCGCTTGGGTAGATGTTCGAAGAGTATATTTGAGGACAAAGGTTATTGCCTCAAATTATGGGTACGACTAAAAAATTGTATCTTCATCAAGAGTGGAAAATATACATGGTTTGGACTGGGTAGCAAATTGATCACTCAATAGATGGTCAATATCGTGATCTGCCGATCTTTTTATTTTTCTTTGGTATTTATTCTTTTTCATCTTGCCCTTCATGTCTCTTTTCCTTGAGTGTTTCTTGGTTAACCTTATTTTGTTTTCTGACTACCTTGCTCACTAATGGATAAAGAAGTCTCATTAAAGTCAGAAGAAGTGTTTGGACTATCAAAATAATCTGATGCACTCATTACTTATTTAGCCCGATGCACGTATTTAGAGTTAATATGAGCCTTTGTGGACTGATCATTTTTCCCTTGTTTATTATTATCACCAGGCTCATCTGTAGATATACCACTCGCATCAGATTTTTCTTCAAATGCCCTTTCAGTTTGTCTTTGGGCTCTCAGAGCTTCAATCTCAACTCTCAACTGATCACGCTCATCTTAAATGAACGATATTTCCTCCATGTTGTGATTGACATGAGACACAGTGGCATGCTCATTCACATCTCTTATTAATTTATTTTCACGAGGTAGCACTTCTTGTATATTAAGATCCATATCCTAAAGATTTCCAAACTTTGAATTACAAGTAAGGTTTTGAATAAAGTTATTCAAGTAGCTTTATCTCCCACTATGGTCGCCAATTTATTGGTGGAAAAATCTGGTTCAGGGGTAAAAGAGAGAAGATCCTTTAACAGATTAATATTAAGTATTTTTATATAGAGTAGTGAGAGAAATGAGATGTATGCTTGTATTTAATGTTTCTAGAAAAAGTCCAATCCTTTTAATGTTGTTGGTTGTGATATTTATACGTTTTTATGACACATGCGTCATGCGGGTCAGATCTTATATTCGGGTCAATCATGTGAGCCCCCAAGCCCAAGAATTGAGGTGCTACGCAAACACCTGCGTCATAGGTCCACTTGAGATTATGTCTGAACTACCCATTCAGATAAAAACAAGATTACTTTAATATATCCCTGTAAATATCCGATCTGATCAGGCTCAACCTTAGCAAGCCACAAATCATTTTAATCTTCCAGACTGTCACGGAAAGAGGAGGAGTAAAACTCTCAACTCAAATTAAATAGTGAAATGATAAAAGTGAAACGTGATAAAAAACGTAAAAAAAACCTAGCAACAAGTGCACTACTTGGGTTTCGGTACCCTACAACAACAAATAAAGATACATAAAATATTAGTATGGGATGAAAATATATTCGCATCACTCCAAAGCTCAAGCTTCAAAATAATCAGCAACAATAAACCCAATCTCTTAAAGTATTAAGGGTGACAAAACTAAAATTATTAGAAAAACAAGATTTCGATTCAGTTCACAATACTAAAATAACAATATGAAGTCTAATAAATCACAGATACCACAATAGAGGTGCATCCATCCTACCTATTTTATTTTAATTATCTTTATTTTACCTTTGCAAAACAAAGAGAATATTTAAATAACAAGGCTTCAACTAGACCACGGCATTCAAGGAATAAGATTTAGCTCTGTTAAATAGTACATCATAAAAGTTTGTAAGTTATTTTTTCCAAAATGACTAGGGATGATGGGTTACTCTCATTTATGTCGGAGTAAGCCGAAGTATTCTAAAGCACATATACTGTCTTTTAAATTCATTTCTTTCAGAGACTCTAACATCATGCTACCTATTAGTTATACTATTTTTACATGTGAAAAAACTATATATTTTTTCCTCAATAAAGATTTTGACGGGCGAAGGATTTTTAATAAGACAAGAACATGGTCAGCACGAACCAATCTGGAGACATCTCCAAGGTTTGTTTGGCTAGACTAAGTTGAGTCCATTAAATATAATACCAACAGATCTCAAGACTCTTAGAATTCTAGCTAGAAGTATTATGTGGTTCAATTAGACTATTAAAGTAAAGATCAAACTTTAGCAGTGATAAAAACAAATATACCAAACGTCCTAGGTATTAAAAATATTCTAGATATTCCTCGACACTCTTGTAAGAACTATGAGACTACTGATAAGGGAAAAATCCATCCGGTAATAATTGTTTAGCTTACTAGAGTGCAGGGTCCATTGTGTCGTGATTTGGTGAGCAAGTTTGAATAAATATATATTAAACCATGAAATCACACGTTAGATTACACGTATGTTATCTTGTAGTAGATTTAATAATAGTGTCTAATACATATATCGATTCTCTTTATTAATAAAAAGATATATTGTATGAGTATAAATAAGAGATTTACTCAATGAATATAACATTTGATCTCTCATATTCTCTCTCTTATGAAGAACTGATGTTATTTTTGATGGGGTCGGATATCTTTGAGTGCAATAGCCAGAAATATGGTCAGATTTCTTCGAGGGGGGCAATTTAGATCTGAAATAAATACCATATTGACTCAGCATTTTTACCTTTTAGCTCAGTTGTGTGTTACTGTAACTTTGTTTGTTAAATATGTATAATTAATAATGGTTAACGAATTTGAGGCTTATGGGTTTGACACATATCCATAACCCGACCCGGTTGGCCTATTAACCCAAAGTTAGCCTATAAAGACTCAAAATAACAATATTTAAGAGGATTGAGACTTTATCTCTCTAAGCATTAAATATAGCAGCTCAATTATCTATATATTTTTCATCTTAAATTTAATATATCACCTAGACATTAATCTAAATACCTCCCGACAAAATTTTATCTTTATAAAATTGGCGACCACACTAGAAGAATTTTAGTATGGTACACGGATAAGCAATATCCAAAACATAGCATGCCAACTTTTATCTTCAGAGATCTTTGACACATGGATCGTGATATGCAGATAGCTCCCCTTTCCTCTTGTAAATGAAAAGGTTAGGGTCGAAGATGAGCATGTACACACTTTTTATATGAATAATGATGCTAAAGAAAGGCTTTTCATGCAAGAAGATCGTGATCAATTACGAGCATAGGTTGAAGCATTGATAGCCTAGAAACATTTTGAGAATGATTTGGGAGAAACAATTCCATCGAAGTATCCACAATCTGTTGAGACAGAGAATATGAAACAAAGTCAAGATGACCGATCCCTTAAAGCCCACCAAGAATCTAAGAAGGAGCATTGAGCTAAACAATTTTCTAGCACTTTGGACTTTTTCGAAGGCTCAACATCAGACTCAGAAGTTTATTATCTTTTTGGAGCAGTGATCATTGTCTTAAGAAAAAGAAAGGGAATCTCCAAAATAAAAAAATAAACTAGTAAAAAGATTCTTTGGAACTGAAAAGGACCCAAAAGGGTAAAAGAAAAAAGATAGAATATCAAGGAAAAATGAAAGGGTCAGCTGGCCATAACTTAGAACGTTTTCTCAATGATCAATTTTATGTGTAATCCTGGCCTAGGATTTTTCCACACCTAATGAGGATCACATTTTTAGTCAATGACATAATTGGAGACAATCATCTTTGTCTTCAAATATCCTTTCCAGACATCTTCCTAGGCGTTTCAACATTTCAAAAATTGAGAAAGATGATGAGATCGAAGACCCTGATAATCATCTTGAGAAATTCAAAATTTTCATGATGACGAAAATTTATTGTGCAGAGGTCGATCAAGAATTTTGACATGGTTGGGATGACATTCTGAAGACAATTTGTAGAGAGTAAAGAGATTAAAGGGAATGAAGATATAATAATCTATTGTTGACAACACCTTAATGAGATATTAAAGGATTATATCCAATGATTTTTTAATACCAAAGATGAGTTGGCGGATTGCTTCGAACATGTAGTTATATCTGCACTTTGACAAGGGTTGTTAGCTGGTGAATTGGCTGATTCGGCGACCCACGAGAAAGCAACGACTTAGGGTGGTTTGTTAAACTATGTTTAAAAGCAAATCGCAATGGAAGAAACTAAAAAATTGAGATAACCTCATCAACCCTCTTCTATAAGCTAGTAGTCAATCACAAGCTACATTTAGCAATCGTCTGAGTGATTCAGGATATAATTCTCATCGTCCAAGGTAAAGCCAATCTAATCAAGGGCAACAATATAGGTCAATATGGAATCATCCTAATTATTTAGAATAACTGATTGAAAATGTTACAACCATTTATTATAGGTAAAAAAATTATGCAATTTCTAAGGCATGCACCAATCCAGACTCTAAGGAAAATTGAAACACGTGATTATGTAAGTACCACAATGATGTAGGGCACAATACTAAGGATTGTATTGATTTAAAGCAGGGGATATAATCCTTGATTAATAATAGGAAATTGACCCACTTTGTTAAGTCGCAAGGGGGTAACATAAAAGTGAGCAACATATCATGGCCTAGCACAAGTGAGATCTAATTTGCTTTGTCTTTTGTCCAAAGGCAAGCAACGGAGGCTCCCAAACAGGGTACAATGATGATTATTGAGCAATTCAGTGTGTATTTGGAATACTTGGATCCTGGTCCAGATCGGGGTCGAGTGAATGCGGTGACTGAAAGTAGGGGAAAGGTGTCCAAGTTGTGTCAATTCTTCGAATCATTTACTATTTTCGGAGGTGATACGATGACATCACCTTCGAGTTGCTCTAGGAAAAAGGCATGTTGATAGTTTGACCACGCAATTAGAAGGGAATATGTATTTTCATCTATACCAGAACCCTGTTCCCTTCATAGTTTTTTATGAAGATGACTTAAGAAATATCACTGGCCCATGTGAGGATGTTGTGGTAATTGGGGCTTATATTGAGGGAACAAAAATCTGACGAATCTGGACCGACAATGGTAGCTCACCTAATATGTTATTTATGTCTACCTAGAAACAAATTAAGAAACCATCTGTTATTCTCCGATCGAATAGAATCATAGTAGGGTTTACATTCAAATCTGTTGATGTTATTTGGGAGTTTAACGGAGAAGCGCTTCTTGGAAAATGACCATTTAAGAAAATTGTGAGAGTATTATTCGTGGTGGTGGATTTTCTGACCCTTTACAATGAAATCTTTGGCAGTTCTTGGTTGTCAATGATTTATGTAGTTGCATCAACAGTTCATCAATGTTTGAAATATACAGTTGGAGGTCAAGTAGGGGTGGTTCGGAGTAGCCAAAATGTGGATCGAGAATGTTATGTCACTGTTCTTACTCCAAAGTTCCTAAAGAACGTGGTAAAAAAAAATTAATAGAAATTACTTGAGTTTTCTTCGGATCCGAGCAAGATAAATGATCCCATAGAGACTTGTACTGATGTTATCCTAATTGAAGAGGTTGAAGTACGCAGTTTAGCATATGGGAAAACTATTAGAATTATAGCTAGATTGCCATCAGAATTAAAAGAAAATTATTATTCGTCTTATCTAAAAATTTGCATGTGTTCTTATGGTGAACTGAAGATGTGACTATTGTACCACCTAGTGTCATTTGCCACAAGTTATCTGCGTGGTCTGATGCGGGCACAATGATCCAAAGAAGAATGTATTTTTCAAAAGAGAAATCGGAAACCATTGTTAAAAAGGTAAACAGATTGATAAAGGTGGGACACATTCAGGAATCTCAGTATCCATTATGGACAAAAAATCTTGTACTCATAAAAAAAAGAATGGTAAGTTGCGAATGCGTATTATTTCAAATATCTCAATAAGGTATGTCCCAAGGATCCTTTCCTTGTTTCTCTAATATATCGGTTGGTGGATTCCACCTCAGAAAATAAATTGTTATCTTTTATGGATGATTTTGCTGGGTATAATCGGATACAAATGAATATGAAGGATCAAGATCATACCACGTTTAATACTGACAGAGGGTTGCATTGTTACAAGGTAATTTCATTCGATTTAAAGAATGTCGGGACTACTTACCAGCGATTGGTCAATAAGATATTCACCAGTCAGATTGGGAGAAATGTAGAAATTTATATCGATGACATGATGGTAAAAGTTCAAAAGGAAGAGGATCATCTACTTGAAGTCATCATTCTAAAGCTAAATTCGGAGAAGTTAATTTTTGGAATGCGATCCGAAAAGTTCTTAGGATATATTATTAATAAGAAAATGATCTAAGCAGACCCAACGCAGATAGATTGTTGGCAATAGACCTTCCCCGTAAAATAACAATAACTTATAATGTAGATAAAAATACCTGACAAATTTCTCTTTTGCCGATCAAAAGCAATTCTCGAAGGCTAGTAGCAGAGAAAATTCTAAAAAGATACTCATGAACAAAATTATGGTAAAGCAAATAAATCTCAACTACAATTTTCATCAAACTAATCTCAGCAAGAAAATATCAACAGATTTAAGTCTTAAAATTTGAAAAAACTTCTACCTATGATTGTCTGATTTGGAAAAGAGGAAGACTACTGTTCTGATTATTGACTCATTATTCTTCAAGCCTAGTTAAAGCTCTTCCAATGTTAGTAAATGGTTTTCTGTATCTGCTAACCTTCAGACTCAACGAACTTAAAAATTATGTACACAAAAAGCTCTCTGAATTGGAAAAGAAGGTAAAGTGGGAAAGGAAAATTAAAATCGGGTGCTCAAATGTTCTGAATTCCCTTAAATTTTCAGAATTCAATCATAATCCATAACCTTTCGGCTTATTTGTACCCATCTCCTATTGGGCTTTTTGTAACCCAAGCTCATTTTAATACAAAAGTTTGTTACTTGAAAAAACATATATTCTAAAAAATTAATGAAACACTTTTTTAACAAGTTTTTTTAATATTCTTTAACACCAACCGTTTGACTATGAGGGGGCATACCAACCGTTTCAATGACGATCGTATTGACTGGTTACTGAAGGAGTTTAAATTGGCTACCAATCGTCGAATCAAGGTAAAAATTTCTTATCGAGATGTTGTCTCATGCTATGAATTTTTTTTCAAAACCATATTTTTTCATCAACTCGACATGGGGATGTTGTCTTCAGGCTATGAAAAGGTTTTCGAAATTATTATTTTTCATCAACCGGATGGCTTCAATGTGACTTTGAATAAAGAACACTCGAGAAGAATTTATCTTATTCTGATAAGGTCAACAATTATAATTCCCAAGGTAACAATTGAATAAAATAAACTAAATAATTTGGGTTCTTGATGGTGATGGTGCTGTGAATTTGAGGACGAATTCTTCTCAACCAGGAGAGGATGATGTAGCCCAGAAAGTCCAGACATAAGCCTTTTTAATTTGATTTTATTTTATTCAAATATCTTATGTATTTAAATCAAATCTAATTATATTAAGATTTGATTTATTTTATTCAAATATCTTATGTATTTAAATCAAATCTAATTATATTAAGATTTGATATATTTTATTTTAAAATATTTATTTTATTTTCTTGTATTATAATTTAGGGTTTTGAGAAACTCTTATATAAATCCTCATATGTCTTAAGTTATTTTAAGTTTTTGGAATAATATATTTTTATCTCTGAAAATTTCAATTTTTGTTACCCTTAGATTAGGGTTTCATCATGTTACTCTTGAATTAGGGTTTCATCTATGGTTGCTTCTTCTTCTATTCCGCCGCGTCATCAACAATCTTTCTTTTTTTGAACTATTTTTTTATTATTATTTTAAAAAAATCGTATCTTTCACATCGTATTTCGGAAAAAAAAACGAAAGTACCATGACTTTATTTTTTTAAACGAACAAAAGTAGATCTATTAATGATAATTTTTTAATTTGTTTGGAACTTACATGGTTGAAAATATATAAAATTTTCATTGTTTGAAACATAATATATAAAACTCCCATATTAGAAATACCATAATGATCTAATGAAGCCCCCAAGGGGGTAGCCGAGTTGGTTGAGTATGGCATTCTTATGACCAAAAGGTCACGAGTTCGAGTCCCTCTACATACGCTTTCTCGGCTGAGCCTGTCACCTTGTGTGGTTTACCTTCTGGCGTTGGTTTGCAGGCTATCGCGTCAGACTGAGGGTTTACCCTGTGCGCACTCATTGCACTCCGAGTAGCGGCTGCGGGTTCCCTCCGAAAAAAAAAATAATGATCTAATGAAGAACTTTCATAGTTGAATTATAATAAAAACTCTCATGTCAAATATTCAATAAACTCGCATGGTTAAAAATATACAGAATTCTCATGGTTGAACTTGCATGTTACTAGCAAAAGTTTTTTAAAAAAAGAATTCAAATAATATCATCAATGAATCTAAAAATATACAGAATTCTCATGTCTCATGGGTGAACTCGCATGTTTGTCTTAAAAAAACAAAATTGACGGTACTTTCAGATTTTTTCTGGTTTGAAAGATATGGACCTTTAAAAAATAAAATAAAAAGAGAAACTTTTGTTCGAGAATTAGAAGTAATTAGGTGGTTGGTGATGAAGCATGAGTATTTAAGGTATTATTAAAAAAGATATTGATTGAGAGTTACATAAATAAATGGGTATTAAGTAACCATAAATTATAATTTGAGTATTATATGATAGTATGGTTTCTGGGTAAATACATTTGATATCATTTTCCAAAATAAAAAGCAAAAAGAAAATAATTGAAATATTTATAAAATGTTTAACAATAATATAAACAATTATTAAAAATAAACATTATTAAAATCAATAATAAACATATTAAATAAAAAAAATTAAAACACAATATAACTTAACTTTTTTAATAATTCTGTAAAAATATTACTAAATTATATAAGCCAGTCGTTTTTAACAAAAATTAAAAACTTACAATAAATAACGAGTAAAACATATAAATAACATGTATTTATATAATTATATTTCATTGGTGGAAATAATGAAAATACAAATTTAATAATTTTTATAAGTATCTAACATATTGGGCATTTAATTAATTGGGTTTTAGAACTTTTTTTCATGTTTTGGTCTAGTTTTAAAGATGGTAAGTCTAATTTATAAACAACGGTGACTATAAATTTGCTCTTCCTTCTTGTTTATTCTTTGGATTCGTTACTTCTATCTATGGTTCTAACGCATCTTCCATTTTTCCGATTGAGAAATTTAATTGAATGAATGAGCTGAGGCCTCGGAGCCCCATCTGGTCGTGCGTCGTTACACGACCAAGTTTTTCGAGCCTTTGGTCGTGCAACGGTGCACGATCAAGTTTTTCGAGCCTTTGGTCATGCAATGGCACATGACTAGCTATTGGCCAAGCGACCAAATCCTTTCTAACTCGTGCAATACTGTGCATCTATATTTATTTTGGGCTTAAGCTTTTGGCCAAACCCATTTTGGTCGCCTAGTTGTGCGACTGAGTGATTTTAGCATTCTATATTTTAAGGTCTTTGGTTAGCTTGTTTACCTAAGATTTATTCGTGTTGTATCAATTATGATTGATATAGAGATAAGGTACAATCGTCTAGATAAGTAGACTCTCGCTCTGGTTGGGATGGATATAATAATAAGATATAAGTTCATCATACTATTTTCTAAATATCCTTCCCGGTTTATAAAATCCACAGACGCCCGAGAAATTCGGGCCTCTAAAGCAGTGGTAAACAGAGTTACAAGATCTTAACATAAAATTTAATTCATGAACCGTGATTAAGGTTGATGCATTGCAGATTTCTTAATATAGCTTTATGCAGAAATACCAGTTTCTCCCGTTGATGAGTGGTCAGCTTTTACTGTCAATGGGTCAAACCACTCCGGGAGTAGATTTAGGATACACTTGATGTTTTCTTTTGAAAATTTAATGCATCAAGTAAGACTCTTCAATATTCATGCATCCAACAATGAGGTAAAATATGAAACTGCTACTCATTGAAGCAAAAATAGTTAAAATGCTTAGTTACCAATCAATCATACTCTCGACCACATGGAGGTGCGTAAAGAAATCATTATTCAATTTATAAAAATATTAAAATGACAAGTAAACAGCTTCGATATGATATATCATGAAAAAAAATCCCCAAAACCAAAAAGCATTTTAAGTGACTCATTGGCAACATAAGTCTGTCTGGATGCTGTCACGTGGATATATCGTTATGAGCAACCTTCAGTTTATAAGGTGTCTGAACCCATAATAAGAACGATAGAAGTGGTCTTTGCAGCTGATACCTGGGTCGACTAACGAAGAAAAATCCAAATAGTATCTCTAAAGGGAAGCTTACCTTCTGACAAAATCATGGTTTATAGTCTCAAGATATAGTCTAGCAGATGTGTGGTTTTGGGAACAAAACTTTATTTACATGACCTTTCTCGAAATCTCTTCTGATGTCTCGGGCTTGATGAGTCTTTATTTTTACTTTTACCATAAGAGTTTTCTAATAAGGTATTATTAACATGATATTATTGTTCTAAGGTTATGGTCGATTCTGATAGGGCCAAATTTTGTTAGAGGCTAAAATGGTAAGAGGGTCGTATTTTTCTTCGAGAGTTAATTCATATCTAAAAAATAAATCCTGATGAGTAATCAGTATGCTTAGTGACTCAACTAAGTGCCTAGTTTACTTACTTTTTGTCTTGGGGGCTTACAAATGACCTGATCTGAATGACCCATAGATCTAAAAATATTATAAATAGTTTGACAAACAGCATTGTATGAGTTAGAATTTTTTCTCTCTCTAAATATTATATACAAGCATCTCTATTCTATCTCCACTCTTCATACAGAATTTCATACTACACTACTTAAATATCTTCCAAAACTACCCTCAAATCAGTTTTTACCAACACCAAATTGGCGACCACCGTGGGAGCATGAGGTGCCCGAATAGCGTCATTCAAAACCTGACTTGTATACTGCGTGTCGGATTTCTTTGAGGCATGGATCTTGACATGCAAGAAGTTCCCTTCTTGAGAATGAAGAGATAAGAGGTCATAATGAGCACGTTAACACATCTCATATAAATCACAATACATAAAAAATATAGAGCATGCAAGAAGAGCGTGATCAGTTGATTGTAGAGATCGAAGTTTTGAAATCATAAAGGCAAACTGAAAAAGAGTTAAAAAGGAAGATAGAAAATCTTGGTTTTGATGAGCCTAATAACAATGACAAATAAAATGAAAGTGATTAATCCCCAAAGGCTCATAAAGAAACAAAAAAGGAACATCGGGCTAAGCAATTATTGAGCACATCGGATTCTGTAAGAAACTGAACCACAAAATCAAATTAAGATATCTCTTGATGTGGATTCTCAGTATTTAGACCCTGATCCAGATCAGAATCAAGTGGGTGTTATATTAGAGAAACTAGAGAAAATAGAGAAAGTATTTGATCTTCACGGGTACTTTGACTCTTTAACTATTTTTGGGGGAGATATTGTCACAACACCATCAAGTTATTCCAGGAAAAGACATATAAATAGGTTGGCAACTCAGTCGGAGAGGAAAATGACTACACAATTTTATCAGAGCCCTTCTCATTTTTTTATTTTTTATGAGGATGGCCTAATGGAAATTGATGGGCCTCATTAAGATGTTATGGTGATAGGAGCATTAATCGAATATAATGAAATACATATGATCTTGGATGACATAGGCAGTTCGACAAATATTTTATTTTTATATAAAAAAATGAAAAATCCTTTGGTTATTGAACGTTCAAATAGAACCATAGTGAGGTTTACCGGCAACTATGCTGATGTAAATGGGGAATTTGAAGAAGAGGTATTGCTAAGAAATGACCATTCAAGAAAATGGTGCGGGTTTTATCTGTAGTAGTTGATTATCCCACGTCTTACAATGCAATATTTGGTAGATCTTGTCTATCTAAGATGCATGCAGTCGCATCCACAGTTCACCAATATTTGAAATATTTCGTGGGATGTCAAGTAGGTGTCGTCCGAAATAACCAAAAGTTGGCAAGGGAATGTTATGTCACTGCGCTCACCTTAAAGTCATTGGAAGCGGTGAAAGTTGGAAAAAAAATTACAATTAGTGGAGTCTTCTGCGGGATCAAATGAGATAGATGAATACCAAGGGAGTCTCATTTATGATGCCAATTAAAGATGTTGAACTTCATCATCTGGCAGAAGGGACAAGTATTAGGATCGGATACAAATTTTCCTTAAAATTAAAGAAAAGGTTACAATTTTTTTATTTAAGAATTTACATGTGTTTGCTTGGTGCAATGAGAATGTAATTGGAGTACCAACAATTTTTATCAGCCACAAACTATCAAATCCGATGCGAGTCCGATGGTACAAAGAAAAATAACTTTTTCTAAAGAAAAATCAAAAGTTATAGTCCAAGAAGTGGATCATTTAACCAAAATAGGGCATATTAAAGAGTCTCAGTATCCTCTTTGGACTGCTAATTCAGTTATTGTCAAGAAGAAAAATGGAAAATGGCGTATCTGTATTGATTTTACATATCTCAACAGAGCTTGTCCTAATGATCTTTTCCTAGTGCTCCGGATAAATCAGTTTGTGGATTTTATATCATGGAATAAGTCATTATCCTTCATGGATGTTTTTTTCCGGGTATAATCAGATACAGATGGATCTGAATAATCAGGATCATACTACTTTCATCACTGATATGGGCTTTCATTGCTACAAAGTAATGCCTTTTGGGTTGAAAAATATTGGATCTATTTATCAATGACTGGTAAATAAGGCATTTGCCAACCAGATTGGAAGAAATGTAAAATTTTATATTGATGACATGATGGTTCAGATCCCCAAATAGGAGGATCACGTTTCCGACCTCCAAGAAATGTTTTCTAACGTGGAAGCCATCAACCTGAAAATGAACCCTGAAAAATGTACTTTCGGTGTCTGACTAAATTTTGTGGCTACATTATAAGTGAAATACTGTACATTCACGTAACAGTATCAGATTATATTGTGAGTGCAGTATTGGTACGAGACGTTGATAATTATCCCCGCTTTGTTTATTATATAAGTAAGAGCTTGTTGGAAGCATAGAAAAGATACTTGAAAATTGGAGAAAATAACTTTAGCATTGGTCATAGCAGCCAGAAAAATAATGCCATATTTTTAAGCACATTCTATCACAGTTCGAACCTTTTTCCCTTGAAGAATGTGTTACAAAAAGCAGATATATCGGGACGAATGACCAAGTGTTCAGTTGAGCTTGGAGATTGTGGTATTGATTTTTCCCCACGAACTACAATCAAAGCTCAAGCTGTGACTGATTTTTCAGTTGAATTTCACTCCAAAATTCCTTATGAGGAAGTTCAAACCAATAAGCCTGAGAATGAATGGGTGGTTTGAACTAATGGTGGATCCAGTACAATGGGACGTGGTTATGGTATCTGCTTAACTTCCCCATTTAGGGATTCAATGTAACAAATAATACATTTTGGTTTTAAGGCATCCAACAATGAATCAGAATATGAGGTTGTAGTAACAGGATTGGGATTGGCTCAGATACGTGGCGCCAAAAGGATCTAATTATTGAATGATTCACAGTTAGTCATTCATCAAGCACAGTTAGTCATTTGGTGAAGTACTTAAAGTTGTTAAAGGAAATCTCAACCGGTTTTAAATATGTTAAGTACGAACATGACCCAAGATCAGAAAATTCAATGACTGATTCTCTAGCCAGTATAGAATATCCTTGGATCCTTGTATAAAAATGTCCTTACATAGTCGCAAACTCTAAAGTAAAAGATGATGTTGAAGAAAACTTTCCGGTATGTGTCATAACTTCTCAAGATTGGAGGAACGATATCCAAAAGTTTATTACCAACGAATTTTTACCTAAAGACAAATCTTCTACCAAAAACCTGAAATATAAAGCTCGTGGATTTTGGTTGTAAGAGTTGTTCTTTATAAAGAATCGTTCAGCAGACCATTGTTGCATTGCCTCAAATTCAACGAATCTTAAATTGTCCTATCTGAACTGCATGACGGGGAAGGATCAACGCATTGAGTTTATAAGGCTTTAACTAGAATGGTCTTGTAAGCAGGATACTACTTGCCTTCTATTATGACAGATTTTAACGACTTGATAAAAAGATGTGACCCTTACTAAAAGTATAAAAATGCAATAAATATAGCAGCAATCCCAATGGAGTCTGTGTCTAAAGTCGTACCCTTTGATAAGTGGAGACTTGATTTAGCGGACCACTTCCGATGGCCTTTATGGGGTGTTGCACTATTATTTTGGCGATTAATTACTTTTCCAAGTGAGTAAAAGCTACCCCACTATCTGCGACAACCTCCAAAGTAGTAATAAAGTTTATTCTTTCTAACTGTTGTAGGTTTGGCATTCCCAGGCGTATCACTATAGACAATGGTCGTCAATTTGATAACAAAAACATTGAAGTATTTGTGCACCAAGAGGAATTCATCATTTTTTCTCTTCTCTTTTTCATCATCAAGTCAGTGGACAAGTTGAGGTAGCATAACAAACGATTTTAATGGGCTTGAAAAATAACTTGGAATGAGCAGCCAGGAAATAGCTGAGTTATCTACAAGAAGTACTATGGGCCTAACGAACTATTCCCCATACGGCTACTCAAGAGTCTCCATCTGCTTTAGTTTATGGAATGGATGCAATCACACCTATAGAATTTACTCTTCCTTCTTTCAGAATTCAACATTATTCCGAAGAGAATAATAAGATGACAGTAAAGGCTCAGTTGGATTTAATTGAGAAAATGAGAATAAAAGCTCATTTGCGAACTGTTCATTACCAAGGCTTGATGAGAAACAGGTATGCATCCAAAGTTAGAAGAAGAAACTTTCAAGTGAGAGATTAAGTTCTAAGAAAGGTATTTTTACATACCAAAGAAAAAAAGTTTGGAAAGTTGGCTCCAAACTGGGAAGAATCTTACATTGTGTATGAAAAGATCAAGTAAGGAACATACAAGCTCTTGGAAAAATAAGGAAACCTTTTGAAGTACCCTTGGAATGTTGAGAATCTAAAGTTATATTTAGAATAAGCTTATCTTGTAAATATTTACTTTATTTTAGTCCAATATAAAAATTTGGGGCATACTCTTTCCTACCTTGGTGACACGGGGAGATTTTAATGAGGTGTCCGAATCATAATCAATATGATCGTCTTTTTATTAATGATCTGGCTGGATTAAATTTTGATGCCTTCGAATGGATTACTTTTGAATGGCTTGGTTGGATTATATTTTATTGCCTTCGAATGGATTACCTTCGAATAGCTTGGTTAGATTAAATTATGTTGCCTTTGTTTATTATAAATTTAGATCATCTTTAAATAAAACATATGTAATTAGGGTCGGATATGAATGGAAGTATAGAAATGTTGAAACATGGACCTGATAGATATAAAGTTAACATAAACTACCTTGGGTGATCCAAGAGCAAAATTAAACAAATCCGAAATTCGGTTACAAAATGCCTTTAGCCTAGCCAAGGACTTGCACAAATTTTTCTGATCTAAATGAAACAAAATTCCTTGTCCATATCAAAGACTTAAATTCAAACACACATACACTTAAAAATAGATTAATCTTAAGGCTCGTTCCCATCAGTTTTCTCTCATTCTTTCCCTGGTGGCTTTTCACCATCAGAATCTTTTTCATCCTCTTCATCAGATTCATCTTCTTCTGAGTCATCGGAAATATTAAACTTATCACCTAAAGCTAGACTATGGTAAGGGATCTGTTGAGCTGGTACGTACCTCTATAGATTCCTAAGAGACAGTTTGGGAATTATCTTACGGAACAACATCACCATATCCGACTTAATAGATTCATCCCTTTCTTGTAATGATTCCAACACTTTGTTAGCATATACATCCTCAACATTGGCTACTTCTTGAGCAGTATTTTCCTTAAGAGAAGTGATTTCATCTTCTTTTTATTTAAGAAGATCTTCAAGTTTTTTCTTCACTTCGGATAAATTTTGAATGGTCGCTTTATCCTTAGTCTGCTGATCTTTTAAGGATGTGATTTCCTTGGAATTAGATGACTGCAAATTAGTATAGTCAGACTGCAACTTATTACAGTTTGATTTGGTTTGAACCAACTCTTCATTAAAGGTCTTCATTTCCTTGCCCAAATTTTCATTTTTCTTTTTTTCTTCCTCTATATAGTTTTTCAAAGCTTGGTTTTTATCTTATAGGGAGACAATATCCTTGGCTTAAGATATTACCTGCCTCTCCAAGTCAATGATTAGCCTTACATAACCCAAGACTATTCATCATGTTCTTTAGACACCTCGAAAGATTCACCATCGTATATCACATTATTCTTAGGCTTGGTGGAGTCAGGGAACTCTCGTTTGAACTCTTTAAAATTAAAGTTCCCCTAAGTTCCCTAGGTCATCCATTTGATTACCACATTCAAAGGCTGGCCTATCATCTGGGGGAAGCAATTGGGAAAAATGATCGGTAGAAACAACAGTTTGTGGAGGAACTTCACTGGGGATGATTAAAGGGGTGACTTCGGACCAGAGAATGATCTCTGAACCGACTGGAAGTTTTCTTCTTCTTCATTTCCCTCTTATCGCTACCTTTTTTGCTCTTTTTTTCCATTTCTTCTTTTTAGTAGTCAGAGAATCTAGTGACCTTTCCATATCTCCAACTGTAACAACAAGAACTTCCAACAGTGTTGCATCAATTTCATCAACAGTGTTGCATCAATTTCATCAAATGGGCCATTACTCCCTAGTTCGGAAATAACTTGAGGTGAACCATCCTTCTTCTTTTTCTTCATCTTGTTCTTGTCACGGTGATTGTGAGCCCTATTCTTAGCTGGTAGATAAAGTTTACCACAGCCTCCTTAGTTCTTTTAAAAATTACAGAGGATCGGGGAAGAGTGGTGAACAGTTCCCATGAAATTTGACTATTTCTCTATCTAAAGTTTTAGACTAAATATTTCTCACTTTAGAAATAACAACAATAAAATATTTACCCTTATAAAGGTAGGGAAAAATCACTTGAGTTTTTTTACTAAGGAAAATGAACCGTCAATTATAAAAAAAGGGGTTATTAAATGTAGCCCCTTTCCTCTTTCATGTAAACACGATTACCTAGAGCGAAACCGGTTAGTATGTCTAATAACTACTTGACGCGTATCTTAAAAAGACGACCAGATTAAAGTTGTGAATTTTGAGAAATAACTATTTTAAGCATATACTTTGGAGGGGACTTATAAATAATTTTATGCATTAGCTCTCCCGAAGCAAGATTTAGAAGACGAGAAAGAAACTTTCATAAAGTTGAATCGGTGGGCCACTGAAAAATGGTCAACTGGGTTTCAAAACTGCTTTACTCCAGGAAATATGGTGAGAGCCCACCTATGGAGAACAAATCCAAAATGAGAAATAATAACATCAAAATATGGAAACAAAAGAAATCAATAAAGATACTTACTTGAGCTCTTCCAGTGTCTTATGAGCATACTTAGATTTCCTTTAGACGTGACTTTTCTACCGTTTTCTCAAGCACCACTAATAAAAAAGAACTGAGTCATCCAAGGCTTGTCAGCATCTAGCAGGTCATCAAACACTTTATAGTCATTCCCCATATTAAAATAATAAAAGGGGATATAACCATTTCGACACAAACCAGCCACATCAGCTAGTTGCTCTATAGTCATCCAAATTTTGGGTAGTCTAGAATCTATGATGCTAGATAACAACGTACACGCGTTGGGGCTTAGTTGGCTTGGGCATAATTTTACCAAGTGTAAATACCTCACTATTTCTGGGTCGAGGGGAAACCAAAGGCCCCAATTAAGTACACCGGTATAAACCATCAAATCTCCAAACTTGCAGTCCATTGGAGTATCTTCAGGTGGAGGTAGCTTCACTTTGATTGATTCGGGAAATCCTTATTTTTTTTGGATCCCATCCAGTTTGGATGGATGAAAATAAACGTATACTATCTTATGTAAAGCAAGTAGATACTTTACACCAAATTTAATGAAATTGGGCCTGACTCGCCCAATAAGGGACTCCAGAAGTGGTTCGGATTTTGGCAAGATAACCTTTTTTCTTTTTTCCTGAGTCATATTCCGAGTGTCCTTAGTTTGACCGGATATCTCTAAGAGGGTATCATCCATTTTTTCGTCTGTCACTTGTGGCTTATGATGAAGCGGTATTCTCCGTCAGATACATAATAAGGCAAGCCAAGCAGATTACAACAATTAAAGAGTATAAAGCAACCATAAACGCAACATGAAGCTGAGCAGCAAGCAAGGAGAATAAAGATCTCGTGCATAACCAAATTCTATGGAAGAAAGTAGAGCTGGTCCAATCGCAGAGCAAAGCAGAATTTGCCGAGCAAAGCAGGATTTGCCGAGCAGAGTAGGATTTGTGACCGAGCATAGCAGGATTTGCCGAGCAGAGCAGGATTTCCCGATTAGGAAGAGGAATGTCAAATAAATTGTTCTTTGTCTTTTCCTGAAAGCGTTGTTTTGCGGTTCTAAATGCCTCATCTGCATCTGAATCATTCCATTTTATTATATCTCTCTGACGCGTGTACTTTGACGCCTCGATCAGCTTGCGCCACAGTATTATTCCTATCGTATAACATAAAACAAATTCTCATTATGACACCCCACAATCACGTTCATCTGCATCACAGTCGTAAGGTCGTGTCGGTGGATACCGATAAGTTGTCTATCGATGATACCATTACACATTTTTTCTATTTTCTCTATATGTTTCTCTCTCTTTTTATTTCTTTTTTTATCAGAATCAGTTAGGTAATTTGTTAGGAAATTATCCTAACAGCCTTTGTTCTGAGGGTTCACTAGATTGTATAATAACATTATTTTCCTCAATTCGAGAGGGTTCAGTAGATGAAATTGTGGGATTTGTTTCTGAAATAAGTTGCAAAGGAAGTTTTGTTATAGTAGCATCTCCCAGGGTCGAAAGTTGCCTTGGGGTATATCTAGAATCAGTAGAAGTTTCAGCTAATTTTTTCCTTCCTTTATACAATGAGGGAAGCTTGTCTTTAGCTTTAGAAATCCTGGTGATTCTGCGAGGAGTACTTTCTCTTATACCTGATCCCATGTCGATAAAGGTCAAATGAGATTTACGATTGCTAACTCTTTTTGTTGAGAATGGTTTATTTAACCAAACAGATTGGTCAGGATATGTAGAAGACTGGGAAATGGGGCTTGGTTTAGAAGGGATTTTTTATTTGTTAGATGAGTAAACCTTACCGTATTCAGAAGATTGATTCTCAACCACTTTACTTGGTGAAGTGGGTAATCTAGCATCGATTCTAGCTTGCTTTTTTCCAACTTGGATAAATTAAGCGAACCTCCTTTGACTAATACATTCCTGACTGTAAACATACAAACATTATGTAGTATTAGAAAAATTTATTTTTGCGATGAACAAGGAACAAAAAGAAGGTAAATTTTAAATTGAGAAATTTGACTATTTCTCTATCTAAAGTTTTAGACTAAGTCTTTCTCACTCTAGAAATAACAACCGTATAACATTTACCATTATAAAGGTAGGGAATAAGCACTTGAGTGTTTTTACTAGGAAAAAGGAACCGTCAATAATAAAAAGAGTCTATTAAGTGTAGCCCATTTCCTCTTTCATATAAACATGATTACCTAGAGTGAAACCGATCAGTAGGTCCAATAACTACTTGACATGTATCTTGAAAAAGAGACCATATTAAAGTTGCGAATTTTGAGAAATAACTAATTTAAGCATATCATTCGGAGGGGGTTCATAAATTATTTGCTGTATTAGCTCCCCCAAAGTACTTCTGAGAGAGCTAAGGGGGCTAGATGATAGGGTTGGATTTTGTTGGAGGCTAAAACGGCAAGAGGGTCGGATTTTTCTTAGAGGGGTAATTTAGACCTATAAACTAAATCATGATGAGTAAGAAATATGCCTAGTGACTCAGCTAAGTGCCTACTTTACTTACTTTTGTGTCTGGGGGCTTATAAGGGTGACCTGGTTAAACGACCCGATCCGAATGGCCCATCGAACCAAAAAGATTATAAATAGCTCGACATACAGCATTAGATGAGTTCGACTTTTCTCTCTCTAAATATTAAATGCAAGCACCTCTCCCCATGCGTAGTTTAATACTACATAACTTAAATATCTTCCAAAACTACCATCCAATCAGTTTTTACCAACACCAGATTCTTTAAAGCTTATTAAAAAATACGATACAACCAACATTTTATAAATGCAATTGACCCTCAATCGTTATCATCAATACGATGCATGAGGATCTCTCTTTAGACATATCGGTAATAATCACAACGAGTAATGACATACCATTTAAAAACACTCAAGTGACTTCATTTTGCCAAATTGTTAGCATAAATTAAAACTTCTTGGTGTCTTTCCCCCCTTAGGCTAACGAGCATGTTGATTTGACATATAAAAATATACTCGAGGCGATACGTAGAAGAGTCTTATAATAAACGACCTGAACCTTACAAAAAGTTCTTCGATCATGTTATGGAATGAAGACGTTCTTTTTTCTATAAAATAAAAATATATAAAAAAACCTGCATATACAAAATTATATCACTCTAATACAAAGTTAATTTCTTCAAAAGACCATTATCTAATCTTCAAGATAAGGTTAAATTTTTTTGCAACATACTAATTATCCGAAGAATGTCAAACTAACCTCAAACTTAGAGACAATTTATAAAAACTTAATTAAAGTACATGAACATATTTTTAATGTACAATAAATAACGAGTTAATATATATATATATATATATATATATAAATAAATAACATGCCACCAGAAAATATAATGTGAACAAAATTTGAAGTATTTAACATATTTGAATTTTTTAATGTGGGCCTTAAGTTACTTAGACCTTTTATTAAAGTTTTTTTATGTTTTAGTGTTAAAGATGGATGGAAACCTAATTTCCAAACGGGATGACTATACATTTTCCCTTCCTTTTTGGTTATTCTTCAGACTCACTAGCTCTATCTAAGTTTTTATACCATATTTCTTTCTGTCTATTCTGTTGAGAGTTGTTTCAGTTCCTACATTTGGGTCAAATTATACATCATCAGTAATATTTGGGTCCATTTATACACCATCAGTAATATTTGGGTCCATTTATACACCATCAGTAACATCAACCTCTACAACATCTCTTACATTAATTTGTACACTATTAAAAATATCAACATGTACACCATCATTATCATTAAATTGTAAATCATCCTCATCATCCTTTATACTTTCCTTTACACCATTAATAGCATAAGTCCGTACACCATCATTGACATTAACTTGTACATCATCCCTATCACTCTCTAAACTATCTCGTACGCTATTATTAAAATCAACTGGTACACTAGCATTGGGATCAACCTGTACAACATCCTCGTTTATAATTTTATGTAGACTGTCATTAACATTAACATTAACCTTTACACCATTAGTAACATAAACTACACCATCATTGTCACCCTCTATATTTTCGACCATTATCACCGCAAAAATCCTCCAGAAAACCACTTACAGACTCTGCTACAACGATACTGCTACTTCCTTTAACATCGACAATAAGAATTATACTTTTATTTCTTAGTTTAGTATGAGATGCAATTTCTAAGGGTGGATTTTTGTTTGAATATATGTAGACTAACCTATCACAACCAAGATTTATGGTTAACTCATATCAGTCCACATCTGTCTTTATTAGACTAATAGAATTGCATGAACCCGACAATGAGTAAGGGAAAACAAAATACCCTCCGGGTACCTACTTCTGTAAGGGCATGTATGGTATGTAGGTTGAAGATAGAAAACTTATCCGGGTTTATGAAATCGATGATTGTTGGTTTTCCCCCTTTGTACTTCGTTTTCTTCCTCGATAATTTCCCATCGTAGTGGTAATTGACGATAAAAAAATTTGTATTCAAGCATGCAGTATATAAAACAAATCTATCAAATAAAACTATATACTAAGACAAAACTATAAATATTATGCCTTTTACTTATCCTTGTAATAATGTTATACCATCGTAAAATTAAATTTTGTGCATAAGAGAATCGTAGAGGCAGTGTAAACAGAATCGTGAAGACACGAAAGAAGAATGATGGCTTTTAGGTTTCTCGAATTATGCATTTGGTGGTTATCAGATTAGAAATCAAGGGTTTAGGATTTCTGATTTCGGTATTAGGTCTCATTTGTATTTGGGTATTGTGTCTGTATTTGGCTATTAGGTTTCTCGTTTATATAGAAATGAATATATCGGATACTAGCATTTCACAGCCTAAACTATTCAAAAAAATATTTCATCGTGGTTATTTTTATCTTTAAATGTATCTTTTTCATTATATCGAATACGAGTGATATATAAAAATCCAAAAATAACCGAACAATTTATCTAGTTATAATGAAAAAGATACATTACAAAAACAAAAAAAAAGAACTGAATTTCACTTTGGATTTTTTTTCATATGTTGAAACAACTTATATCAAGTTGTTTGGAATTAAAAACTAAATTATTTTTTTAGAAATAATGGTTTGATCAGCATTCTTTTTTTTTAAATCAAAAGATACCATTTCATTTCCATCATAAAAAAGTTTACAAATTTAAAGGACCAAAAGGCAATTGGACCCAAACTTAAATGAAGAAAAAGACAGCATTGAATTCCCGCCAAACTCCAGAGACCAAAATCACCAGCCTTAATCAATCAAAATCCAGATTCAAACTCAGCCGGCTCTTCATCTTCTACCTCCAAAATCAAGCCTTCAAAGATTCCATCTATATCAGAAACGCTTGCTCCAAAACCTTGCTCCAAAACCTTCAACACACAGGAGACTTTACTTTATTTTCCTCTTCCTTATCCTAGCCTCCAACACATCTACAAAAAACAAAAGAACTAGCAGTACCAAAGATCCAACTAATCCCATTGAAGGTAACCTAACCTTAAACTTTCAAGGAAAGATATGGCTTGAAGACTAGAAGGAACATTGAGATGATAAAAGTGAAGCTTAAGCTTACATTTAAGAGTCCATTTGGCAAGCCAATCAGCAACCTGATTCTGGACCCTTGAAATATGCTTAAGCCTCATGTTTTTATCAATGAGATTCTTACAGTATCTTATATTTGGATCACCAAAATCAGAATCGGAGCTAGAAGAAAGCTGCTTAATCAGAACTAAAGAATCCGACTCAATATCCACACAAGTCCATTTGTTTTTGAAACAAACAGTGAGGCCTTGAAGCAAAGCCCCAGTCTCCGCTTGAAGGGGAGTAGCTTTACCAATCAGATTTCCAAAAGCATGAGTTATATCGCCATCACAGTTCCTGAATACGATACCAGTAGCTGCTTCACCATTTAATTCACATGAAGCATCCACATTCATCTTCAACCAATCTTGAGCAGGAGGGATCCACCTCAGGTATATCAACTTTCTTTTCTCCTCAATAGAGCTACAACCCAGAATAGCACCTGCATTAACAGACTTCAACCAATGCTTATGGTTAAGCTTACTAGAAACTTCAACACATTTGATTATATTAATGATGTTTTCAATAGCCATATTAACATTCATATGAATATCTTTATGTTTTATAGAATTCCTGGCTTTCCAAATCACCCAGAAAATTTCTTGGGGAATGAGATTAGTAATATGAAATTTAGATTTTGAAAGCCAGAACCAACACCTCAACAAGTGACTGAGAACCATAGTTCTTTTGATTTGAACTTTAAAGATACATGCAAACCAATTCCATATTTGCCAAGCAAAAGAGCAGCTTACAAATAAATGGTTTTTATCTTCACAATTATCACAAAATACACACTTTGATGCCATACTTACATGCTTCTTCATCATGATGGAAACTAATGCAATAAAATTGTGTAAAAGTTTCCAAGTTATAAAAGAGAACTTCATGGGAATTTTTGAGTTCCAAATCTTCTTATATATGCCTGAAAAGTTGTGAGGAGTCCTTATGCTCTCCCAAGTAAGCTTCAGATTAAACTGATCTCCCATGGAATGCCTCCAACAGATTATATCCTCCTTATCAGAAATCTTAATCTTATTGATCAATAACATTCTCTCATTATCAACACCAGCCTGCAGTTCATTTAACATCCAAGAATTATTATGCCAAAAAGTGTTAACCTTAACGTCAATATACCAGTTGATGTTCTGATCAGAAGCAATAGCAGGAAGGCCATGCCAAAAGTCTTTCCAGAAGTCCATGTTGCCTCTCTCAAGGATCCAGGAAATGTTTCTATCTGCTTGATTTCTTATGTTACAAAGCCTTTTCCAAACAGAAGAACCTTTAATATTGTTAATGTATAAAGGATGAGCATTTTTGCAATATATGTCATTCATTACATTCGACCAAATGAAGCAATTCTTTCTTAGCTTGAACCAAAGCTTATGAGAAAAGGCATTCTTAATGTCAATAAGTTTTCTGACATTCAGACCCCCCCCCTCACCAAAGGGCTTACAAATAAAAGACCAAGTAGACCAGTGCATAGACTTTTGGTTATAATTAGTTCTCCAAATAAATCTGTTAAATGTATTTTCAATCTTAGAAATAATGGCTTTAGGAAGCTCACAACATTGAATCCAGTGATAAATCATAGGCAGAAGAACATTGTTAACAAGAGAAAGCCTACCACCATAAGAAAGCAACTTACTGTCCCAATCTGCAATCTTATCATTGATCTTGTTCAAGATAGGGTTGAAGATCAAAGTTTTGCTGTGATTAGAGATAACAACTCCCAAATGAGAGATAGGAAGATAGTCCACCTCAAAGCCAGTCTGCAACTTAAGATCCTGCACTTTAGAAGACTTAGAGGAAACTACAAGTTTAGTTTTATTTTTGTTAATAGCCTGGCCAGAAGTTTGCTGGTATAAGTCAAGACAACTACTAAGAATATTAATTGAATTAGGCATGCTATTAGTGAAGATTAAGATATCATCAGCAAACATGATGCAATGAATGATAAAATAAGATCTAGAAGAATAACACATTTTAGGATTTGCATTAAACAGATAATTAAGGCTTCTACTAAGAAACTCTTCACTGAGGATAAACAGGCTAGGGGAAATAGGATCCTCTTGCCTTAATCCTCTCTTCATTTTGAAATAATCAAAGGCATCACCATTAATTAACATAGAAACATGAACATTAGTAATCATTTTCTCAATTAGATTAATAAAACCCAAGCAGAAACCAAAAGATTGAAGCACTTTAAGAATAAAAGAGTGAGAGACTCTATCAAAAGCCTTTGTCATATATAATTGGACAACAACATTACCCTTTTTAGGACTTTTGTTAATGTCATAGAAGAGCTCCTTAGCCAACAGAATATTATCATGAATCAATCTACCTTGACAAAAGCAGTCTGAGCAGGAGACACAATCCTAGGCAAGATAATAGATAATCTATGATTTATAAGGGCAGCAAATATTTTGTTCATAAAAGTGCACAAACCAATAGGCCAGTAACTATTCCACCAAATAGGATTAGTAGATTTAGAGACAAGACAGATACCAGTAGCAAACAAACCAGTAGGGATGAAGCTGCCTTGAATAAAGGCATTAAAGGCATTACACAAATCTATTTTAATAATAGACCAACAATGCTTAAAGAAGTGAAGATTGAAGCCATCTATACCAGGAGAGCTGTCCTTCTTCATATAGCAAATGATGTCCCAGATCTCACCTTCAGTAACATTACCAAGAAGCATATTGTTGTCCTCAGTTGACACAATAGAAGGGATACAATTAAAATTCTTACTATCAAGAAAATTATCCTCTTCCTCCTTGCTTTTGTAAAGGTCAGACATGAGGATATTCTTAAAATAATCAGCAGATGACTTCCGAATCTTCTTCTTGTATGTAATCCAGGAATCACCATCTTTAACACTCCTAATTTCATTATTCCTTCTTTTCTTAGCAGCATAACTATAAAAAAGCTTAGATTTGCCATCACCTTCATGCAGCCAATTATTGAAGTATTTCTGCTTTAAGTAAGAGTCAGCATTTCTAAGAGCTTTTAAATACAAACTATTTGCCCTGGCTAACTCAGCAACAGACTGATTATTATTATTAGTGTAATGAAGAATTTCCATACTCTTAACCTTGGATTCAGTATTCTTAACATTGTCAAACGCATTACCAAAATGCTCTTTGTTCCAATTCTTTAAGCAGCCTTTAAGCCTTCTCAACAACACTTAAAAAAGAAGCATCATTTGACCAAGCATTTAGATATCTAAAATTCTTTTTTTTAAAGACAACATCATTAGCATTATGAGAATTATAAGAGATAAGAAGGGGAGCATGGTCAGAACACGTTCTGACCATGTGAAACACGTGAGTATCATTGAAAGCAGCCATCCATTTATCATTAATAAGAGCACGATCTAGCCTTCTCCACTTATTACTTCTAGACCAAGTAAACTTCGATCCACTATATCCAGCATCATGAAGATTACAACATCTCACAGTCTCATTAAAATTATCTATGCTAGCCTGGCAAGAAGTAATACAGCCCAGCTGCTCATCATGGGAAGAAATAACATTAAAATCCCCCACACACATCCAAGCTCTATCATTATTGCTAACAGCTCTAAGACTATCCCAGAGATCCAACCTCTTAACCCGATTACATTTTGCATAAACAACAGTTAAGTAGACTTTGTTAGTGATTCCAGGGTACTCCATCTCCATATGAATGCATTGATCAACATTAAGAGCAATGCTAATATTAACATTATTCATCCAGAAAACCCAAATCTTATTCGAAACATTAGCAAAACAATCACCAAAACCAAGCTCCTCAGCAACAACCTTAATCTTATCACTCTTAGACATAAACTCTTGAATAGCAAACACCTTGGTATATTCAGATTTTACCATAGTTTTAAGTCTTTTCAAAGTAGACTTGTTAATCAAACCTCTAGCATTCCAACTAATCACTCTGATCATTTTCAAAATATGATTTGTAAATGTTGTCCCTTGAACTAAGAGACTTGATAGTTAACTTACCAGTAGACCTTCTTCTTTTTGCAGATTTCAACTTGGAAGATATTATATCACTAAAGCTTTGTTGTGGAGAAAGAGTTGGGGAAGGAGAAAAACTTCCAATATTGGGATCGGGATCCTCATCAATCTTTACAATTTCCTCTATCACTTCCTTACTATCATCTTGAGAATGAACATCAATGTGTTTATTTTCCTGATTCAAAGTATCATACAATTGTTCCTTCGAGGAATCAGGTTGATTATCATTTCTTTCCTCACTTTTTCCATTCATCCTATCTTCTTGATTCTTTTGAGTAATTATCGACTTAAGTTTACGTCTATAAACTTTAATGATGTTCATATTTCTTGATCCAGTAGTATCAACTGAATGAACCTTATTACCATTATCTTCTTTGTCTTCTTTGGCTTCTTCAATATTACAGCTTTCTTTTATGGGTTTAGGATCTTCAACTTTTCCTGGAGATTTCTTGCACATCGATTGATCATGACCAATATGGAAGCAGCCATTACAGTACGACGGAACATTCTTATAACTAACTGACACCCAATATCCACCGTTGCTCCCAAAACCAACCCACAACTTTCTTTGAAGCTTTTTGGAGACATCAACCTCCACTTGAGCGTAACAGGCGTTAGTATGAGCACGATTTTTATTAGGAACCACCACCTTGTATGCAGTGCATATGACCGAAGCCATATCACTAACCAAACCATTATCGTACAAGCACTCAGGCAGATTTTCAAATCGAACCCAAGTCAAGACAGTTGGGTTCTCGATTTTTTTGTTAAAATCTTGATTCCATATCAAGATTCTCATTACTACATCATCAAATCTCCATACATTTCGAGACCAGAACCTTGAAACATCCTCTTTCAACTCAAATTCAAAGAAAATATGGTGCGAATCCCATACTTCATAACTGTATGGACCTCTGAACTTCAACGTAGCCAAGAAACCTTCAAGCTTTAATTTCTTTGGAACACCATTACTAAACTTACCTATTAAGGTTATCCTTGGTAAGAATTAATGCGGAATTGATAAAATCAGGAATACAAATCTTCTTAGGGAATTTTTTGTAGTGAAAAGTGCTTCTGATTATTTCATAGGCCTAACTAACTCTTTTAGCCTCTTTAAATAGACTGAGTGAGTTAGTTAGAGAAACGGTTACATAATGGTATATTTGCAGTTCAACCCTTACATTTCTCCTAAAGCCTAATTTAACTCTATATTTACAGAACTTATCACTTTAGTCCCTATCAATTGCACTTAGGTCCCTGAGGAATATCTTTCCTTATCAGTAGCCCCCTAGTTCTTATACAGACATTTATAAGAACTATTAGCTCCTCGAACTCTACCTTGAGTCAATACAACTTTCTTCACTTTATCTCTTTATTATGATTAAACCCATTGATTTGTGACTTCTCCTCGAATTTGTGAATAAGTGCAAACAGATTTCCC
The DNA here is from genome assembly GCA_036936605.1 of Limnanthes douglasii subsp. nivea. Taxonomy (NCBI): domain Eukaryota; kingdom Viridiplantae; phylum Streptophyta; class Magnoliopsida; order Brassicales; family Limnanthaceae; genus Limnanthes; species Limnanthes douglasii. The sequence goes on along the minus strand of JAUPFV010000002.1, from coordinate 197,241,241 downwards.
CATCGCTTCGAACTTGCCAATCTTGAAGTATAGCTTCGCCTCAACTTCGAACAATATTACTAGGAACGTAGTTTTGCTAATACTTCGAAATCTCTGATCCCTACTTGATAGATTGATTAGACCTTTAATAGTAGACCCATGACACTACACGCTTTCTTTTCATTTCATATTCCACCCAATGAGAGCAACTCATTGGTTTTGCCTCTCCATATTCTCAACGTCACTCCTTTATCCTATAAATACCCAACTCTTCATTCACTAAGAACTTTTTAGAGAAATCACTTCTTGAACCATCTTCAATCTGTTCTTCATCTTCAACCTGTTCTTCAAGCCATCTTCAACCTGTTCTTCATAAATCTTTAAATTACTTCATCTTTTTCATCCACCAAAGCAACCTCTTAGATCGATACCATTGTATGAGAAGATATCCTAAATACAAAAGATCTAAACCCAGAAAACCAGTAAAACCAAAGAAACCTCTTTTCCCTGGTTCTAGCAATCAAGTATTCGGGGCCTACGATTATCTTTGTATTTCTCAAAGAGCCAAAGAATACAAAGCTGCTGGGTTGATCTACAACGGTCCTCACTCTTCTTGTACCACTTTTGAATATGGTAATTTCGACCCCAACCTTGCCACTTCGTCTTCACCTTTAGCTTCGCAACCAGAAACTAATCAAGAAACCTTTCCTCCTCGAAATCAACCTACTTCTCCATTGCTAAGACCTCATCGGAAATCTAAAGTTGTCACTTTAGACAAGCCACCTACTGATAAAAAACCACAACCCAAATCACCTGTGCTTCAAGTTGAAGCGACTAAAAACCTTCAACCCAACTCACCTCCTCCTCAATTCGAGGCTATCAAAGTTAAACGTGCCAAAAAATCACCTTTTCTAGCAATGGGTGAAGAAGCAGAAAACTCTTCTCCTCCCCCACACTCTTCTCCTCCCCCACAAGAAATGGGTGACATTACACCAGAGAGTAGTCAGCCAATTCCTGTGACTCAACAGGAGACTCAAATCCGAAGTCGCTCTAATGAAGTCACTAATGAAGATAACAACAAAGACGATTCTGAAGCTACTGAATCTGATGCCGAAGAGGAATCCGAGGCTGACGATGCGGTTCCTCCAAAAAAGATTTGAAGGAAGAAACCTCTCATTACACTCCGCGAGGACGTTGCTGCCTTGGTTCAAGAAAATTTTAAACCTCTTTCTCCTCGGTACATTCTTGCCTTAAAGAATGTACCCTACGTTTACTACCTCGAGTCAGAGAAGGAGAAGCTCAAGAAACTATGGGGGTTAACCGACAACATGACTCTTCGACTACCAGTGGAAGGAGAAACGCCTCTGAGCTGTCAGAAGGATGAATTGGTAGTTTATCCAGAGCTCTTCAATTGGGGACTTCGATTTCCCCTCGATCCCATGATCGTAAGGTACTTCGAAATTCTTAAGCTGTGCCCAACACAGGTTACCCCAAACCAGTTATTTACTTTATTCTCCGCCATTATGGTGTCGAGGCTAGGGGGCATTCCCCTTGAAATCGAGGACTTCATCTCAGTGACCCAAGTCTCTAATGGGCCAGTTCTTCCTTTCTATTATCTAACTTTGGAGGATGACCTAAAGATAATCGATGACCTCCTCGAAGCTGCTAAATTTTGGAAGCAAAGGTTTGTCTTCCTATCAGGAGCTTGGGAGAATGGCAAAGAGATTTCCGATGCTAACCCCTCAAGACTCACTCTCACTTGGAAGGATAGCAGTAAGTAACATCTCTCCCCCTCCCTATTTAAAACTTAGCCAAACCAGTTAAGTTTATTTGTCTAACTGTTTATCCCTTTTCTTTCTCAGAAATTCTGAGGCGATTTAAGAGTCGTCGAAAAGAAGCCAAAGTCATCTTTCAGCAAATGGCTGAACGGGCCGAAAAATCCTGGGGAAATGGCTTTCACTCAGCCTTTGAGCCGATCAATTTTGTGAATAGCCATCTCTGGCGTATATCCTTAGGGGCTGACTTCCCTCAAGATCCGATGATCCCACCGGATCCCATCCTAGCAGTTCAGAGGATACTTGCACCAGATGGGAAATGCTATCTTCCGACCCGGAATCGAAGTGACAGCCACTTACCATTGAAAAAGAAAGGGAAGCAAACCCTCAAAAAACCCAAAACAATCAAGGCTAAGTCTTCCAACACCTCGAAGACTATAAGAAAGCGAAAAGCATCTGCAGCTCAGCTTCCCCCCATTTCCGAAGAAGATGAACCTGTTCTAAAAAAGAAAAAGGACAATTCTCCCAAGAAGAAAAAGAGCAAGTCTAGTACGCCCAAGAAAAAGAACGAGGCTGATATGCTAGAGGAAGTACTAGCTTCCGAGGTGCATGGGAAAACTTTTATCGAAGAAAACCCTGATGGAGGACTAACACTAGGAGATAGTCAAGTAGACGATTACCTCAACCTCGAAAACTTCAATTCAAGCGGGGATTTTGCATTTACTGGCAATGATTCTCAACCTACTAATTTTGCTCCATCAACTTCTACTGGGGCTGCTATGGCTTCGACATCTAACGCCATCGTTCCTGTTTGTCAGCAACCAACAATCTTTCCCAATTCAGACAAATCTGATGAGGTAACTTCGATCCTTCATCCTTTTGAAAACTTAAGTGCTGCAGCCAACAAATTATGTGAAGAAGTAAAAAAATTCACATGCACAATTGGAGCTTCTTGCACAAAAATTGATTAAAAGCAAAAAGGAAATAGAGTTCGAAAAGACTTCGAAAATGGAAGCACTTCAGAAATTCGAAGCTGAAAAAGACAAACTTCTTAAAGAGCACAAAGAAAAAGTCGAAGCTCTGGAGGCTTCTCATCGACAAGCTCTTGAAGACCTAAATTCTCAACATTCCACCGCAATTACCGAGGCAAAGCAAAAATCTTCCGATGCTGAGAAACTTGTTAAAGAAACTCAGGAGAAGCTGGAGAATTGCCAAACTGAGTTGACTACGCTTCGAACAAAATTCGACGAAGAAAAGAATGCTGCCGTCAAAAAGGCCGAGGCCGCTGTTGGCTCTTTAATGCTTGAAGGTATTAAGAAAGCTCAAATTGATACAGCTATTCAAATTCTTCGAGAGGTTCATGCTGCATGTCCAAGGCTGGATTTAACGAATCTTTGGAAACAAGTTCCTGAAGAAAGTCGCCCAAGGGAAGCATTCGAAGTGCCACCAAGTTCCTCAGAAGAAGAAGATGCTTCAGAAGAGTCATCGGAAGAAGAAGATGATGCCTAATAGTCTAGGCATATTATGTTTGTTTTTTGTGTATCTGGCTAAGTAATTCTCACCTTTTTGTAGACTTCGTGTTTAATCCGATGAACAAGCAACTTTTCTTCCTCTTAAAATTTTATCTTAAACTTCTGGTGTACTTATTTAAATTTATCACTTCGAAAATTAGACGTATTTATTAATGGAGGTACCTTGGAAATTAAGATGCACTTATAAGACGTGGCACCTCGAAAATTAGATGCACTCATAAGATGTGGCACCTCGAAAATTAGATGCACTCATAAGACGTGGCACCTCGAAAATTAGATGCACTCATAAGACGTGGCACCTCGAAAATTAGATGCACTCATAAGACGTGGCACCTCGAAAATTAGATTCACTCATAAGACGTGGCACCTCGAACATTTGGTTGTTTCTTCAAAGCTATTGCTTCGGAAAATTATTCTTGGTCAACTTTCAAAGATGATCAGTCTTTGCCAAGTTACCAAAATAATAAATCACTCATCATAGTAAACAACCAATGGCCAAAAGAAATTTTATTAAAAAATTCAATATCAACTAGACACCTCGTTAAAACCTTTCTGGGCCAACAGATAAGGAAATAGTATGTCTGTTTTACAAAAAATCGAAGTTTGAATTTACTCACAGTACAATTTCAAATGCTCTATATTCCAAGGATGTTTGAGCATCCTCCCTTCTCGATCTGACAACCTGTAGGAACCTGGCTTAACCTTCATTTTGACTTCGTAAGGACCTTCCCAATTCGGGGCCAATTTTCCGAGGTGCTTATCCCTAGTGTGAAGAAACACTTTTCGTAACACTCGATCGCCAATTTTGAATTCTCTCCTCTTAACTTTAGCATCGTACCTACTTCTCATTAATGTTTGATAATGGATCACATTCAAATGTGCTTTGACCCTTTTTTCTTCCAACAAATCAAGCTCCACCCTTCTAGCTTCATCGTTATCCGCATCAGAATATTGTAGTAGTTTATAAGAAGGCAACGTAGATTCAGCAGGGCACACAGCATCCATTCCATATACTAAAGAAAAAGGAGTCTCTTTTGTAGGCTCTCTAGGGGTTGTTCTATATGCCCATAACACCTCTTGAAGATAATTTGGCCATTTCCCTGCTGCTCCTGCCAAATTTTTCTTCAAGCCATCCAAAATAGATCTATTTGTAACTTCCACCTGTCCATTTGCCTGGGGGTGGAAAGGAGTGGAAAAGCATTGCTGTATCCCTTTCGAAGAGCAAAAAGAGTCCATTTCCTTGTTATTAAATTGAGGACCATTGTCCGTCGTTATTTTTTGAGGTACCCCAAAACGGTAGCAAATGTTACTTTGAATAAATTTGATTACATCCTTAGCTTTTGTCCCAGCTAAAGGTTCTGCTTCTGCCCACTTCGAAAAATAATCAACCGCAACAATAATCATCTGTCTTCCACCAGAAGCCATAGGTAATGGTCCCACTAAGTCAATCCCCCACCTATCGAAAGGAACCGCCTCTGAAATTATCATTAGGGGTACTGCTGGTTTGTGTATTAAATTTGCATACCTTTGGCAAGTATCACAACTTCGAACTAATGACTTGGCATCTTGCAAAATAGTAGGCCAATAATATCCTGCCAACAATACCCTACGCGTTAAAGCTTTAAACCCACAATGAGCCGATCCATCCCCATCATGCAGTTCGGATAGAATGTTCTGAGACTCTTGCTTGCTTAAACATCGTAGTAAAGGTTTCGACGCAGACCTTTTGTACAATACCCCATCCAATACCACATAGCCAAGGGCTTTATACTTTATTTTCTTGAGCAAGTGTTTATCAAGAGGTAATACTCCCTTCGAAATAAAGTTTAACAAGTCAAACCTCCAATCTCCTCGAGCGCACATCGGATCATTCACTACCTCATTAACAACTTCACACTGCTCAGAATTCGGTATGATCGAAGGCGATGGTTGTGTTATGATCCATGGATATTCTTCAGAGTAAGCCATTGTTGCCAAAGAATCAGCCATTGTGTTGCTACCTCTTCGAATATGCACCACTTCGACATTTTCAAACTGTGCCATCATTCCTCGAAGCTCTTGTAAGTACAAAACCAAACGTTCCTTTTTAGCTTCCGATACTCCTTTAACATGGTTAACTACCAACTGTGAATCTGTTTCCAAACGCACAAATATTGCTCCACAAATCTTTGCTAACCGTAATCCTGCTAGCACAGCTTCATATTCAGCTTCGTTATTTGAAGCATGAAAGCCAAATTTTATAGCTTGAAACATAAATTCCCCTGTTGGTGCCACCAATTCAACTCCTGCACTTGACTCTTTATTACTGGATCCTCCATCAGTTCGTATCGTCCACGTCGGATTCTCGTTCACCTTTTCACCATCTTTCTCTTCGGATCTGCTTGAGTGAAACTCCACCAAAAAATCTGCTAAGGCTTGAGCTTTGATAGCTGTTCGAGGAGAGAATAACACATCGAAATCTCCTAATTCCACAGACCACTTGGTCATCCTTCCTGAGATGTCTGGCTTTTGCAAAACATTTTTTAATGGATATGAAGTTCGAACCACAATCGTATGTGCCTGGAAGTAAGGGTGCATTTTTCTTGCTGCCACTACTATACACAGTTCCAATTTTTCGAGCTTCAAATAGCGCTTCTCAGCATCAACCAAACTTTTGCAGACATAGTAGACAGGCTTCGAAATTCTCGTATCTTCACTGACCAGAACTGCACTTACTGCATAATCCGACACTGCTATATACAAAAATAACTGCTCACCTTTTCGAGGCTTTGATAATATTTCAGGAGAGGACAAAAGATTTTTTATCTTTATAAAGGCTTCTTCACAATCCAAAGTCCACTCAAAATTATTAGGTCTTCGTAGCACCTGGAAAAAAGGCAAGCACTTATCTGAAAAACGAGAAATGAATCTGTTCAAAGCTGCTAACCTGCCCGTTAACATTTGCACTTCTTTAATATTCCGAGGTGAAGACATCGATATCAGGGCCTTCAATTGTTCTGGATCCACCTCGATTCCTCTTTCACTAATCATGTACCCCAAAAACTTGCCAGATCGAACTCCAAATGTACATTTTTCTGGGTTCAATTTCAATTGTATGGCTCTAAGATTCAAAAACGTCTCTTCTAAATCATCAATGTGTTCATCATCACTTTTACTTTTAACAAGCATGTCATCGATGTACACTTCGATATTTCTCCCTATTTATGAAGCAAACGCCTTATTCATCAGCCTCTGATATGTTGACCCAGCATTTTTCAATCCGAACGGCATCACTCTATAGCAGTGCAATCCTCTGTCAGTGATAAAAGTCGTGTTTTCTTCATCATTTGGATTCATTCGAATCTGATTATACCCCGAAAACGCATCCATAAATGTCAAGATTTTATTTCCTGAAGTGGAATCCACTAACTGATCGATTCGAGGTACTGGAAAAGGATCTTTTGGACAGGCTTTATTCAAATCCGTGAAGTCCACACACATTCGCCATTTTCCGTTCTTCTTTTTTACTACCACAGGATTAGCCGTCCACCTCGGATAATTGGCCTCCCTGATATGCCCCATCTTATATAGTCGATCCACCTCGGCAACTATGGCCTCAGATTTTTCCAACGAAAAGGCCCTTCTTTTTTGAATTATCGGTTTGACCTTCAGATCAACCGCCAAGCTATGACATATGATGTCACTTGGGACCCCCACTACGTCTTCGGACTTCCACGCAAATACATCCAAATTTTCACACAAAAAGGTCAACAACTTTTCTCGCATCGATAAAGATAACAGAGTCCCAATTCGAAGTACCCTGCCATTATTGAAAATATATTCTTCTATTTCCTCATTGACCACCACAGAACTCGGGGTTGACCTCGGATCATCAATTCCCTCGTCTGTTCCATCAGAAGACAACCCCCCAAACTGCTAATTCTCCATCGGATCATCTGAACTCTTGCCCCGTAGTCTAAATGCAGCAGCGTAACATTCTCTTGCCACCTTTTGATCACTTCGAACTACGCCGACTCGGTCCTCGATCACATACTTCAAACATTGATGAACTGTAGAAACTACAGCATACATTTTTCGCCAACCACGACCTCCCAAATATAGCGTTGTAGCTTGATGGACAATCCACCACTACAAAAAGTACTTGTACTTTCTTCTTGAAAGGCCCCTTTCCCAAAGAAACTTCACCTTCGAAATCTCCTATCACATTTGATGTTGCGCCAGTAAACCCTATGATAGTCCTTTCTGATCTTTCTATTCGAGGCGGAGCAGTTAATCTCTCATATGTTGACTTGAAAAGCACATTAGCAGAGCTCCCTGTATCAATCAGCACTCGTCGAATCTCCACCCCGCATACTTCTGCTCCTATGACCACTGCATCTTCATGTGGCCCAGTAATCCCCCTCAAATCATCCCCATCGAAAATTATAAAGGGCACATCCTTTCTGTTGCTTAGGTGCGCCGATGCTCCTCCCTCAATCTGTCTTGTTAAATTCACTATATGCCTCTTCCTCGAATTATTAGTGTTGTTGGTCATCGAATCTCCCCCAAATATTGTTAGTGATTCGAAGAAGGCACACAAATCTCGAACACGTCCCTGACGCATCGGCTCATCTATTGACATTAACAAAAGTCGACTGGGGTCTGGTTCGACGTATTCCGAGGCCACATCAAAATCATCACCTGCAACATCTAAAATCATCAATGCAGTTTCCTGCTTAGAATTAGGATTACCAGTTTTCGGAGCTGCAACTTTAGCATTCTTCCTGACATACTCCAGCAACTTTCCATTTTCGATCAAAATTTGCATCTCCTTCTTTAGAGCGATGCAATCATTTGTATCATGACCAACATCATCATGATACCTGCAGAACTTATTATTGCGCTCCTCTCTTGGCCTGTTAATCGCTGGTGGCTTTCTAAAATTTATTGTTCCCCTTGTTTTCTCATATATCGAAGCCACGCTTTCAGTCAGATCCGCATAATAATCTGGCTTTACCCACACATTCGATATGGATCTGAACTGATGCTGATTATTAGAGTTGTGTTGATTATATCCCCCTTGATACGAGCTCGAAGCTCCTCGGTTGGAAACATTTTGATTGCTCTTTGGACGTGAGGGGTTGTTGTTCGACGTGTTAGATTGTCCATTCCCCTTCTGAATAGTACTAGCACCTCCTCGAACCCGCGTCGATTCTTCGACCTTAATCTGATCCTCAACCTGAGCCATAAGAGCTCCAAACGTTAACGCCCTGCGCCTCGTAGTCTCATCGGCTAAATCCCCAGGCAACAGTCCTTGCCTAAACGCCGCCATTGCCACACTTTCTTCACAGTCATCCAATTCAGCCTTTGTTGACACAAACCTCTTAGTGTAATCCTTTAACTTCTCTCCCACAGCCTGCTTGCACTGTATTATTGTGTCTCCATTAGCTCTCATTTCCTTGCTTCCCACAAACTGTCTTCGGAAAGCGGTATAGAAGCCTCTAAAATTTGCAATTGATTCCTTAGGAATCTTGTTGAACCATTTCAACGCAGTTCCCTTAAACGTCTGAGAGAATGCTCTACACACCAATTTATCGTCATCTTCGAAATTAGTCATATAATTTTTAAATTTCTCTATATGATCATCGGGATCTTGAGTCCCATCAAACTTATCAACTTTGGAAATATCAAACCGCCTCGGAAGCGGCACAGATCTGATCTCCCTGATCAATGGTGAGTCCCTCCAGTCGACTCCTTGAACATACTGGTCTTCATTTCTCATCCCCACAGTAGCATATAAGCTTGACTCACCTTCATATTTTCGAGGCGAATATTTCCGAGGTGAATATACTCGCCTTTCTTTCTTTTTCCTTCCTTCTTTATACACCCTAGCTGGCCGGAGCTCACGCTCTGCTCCTCTTAAATGGCCTCGAGAACGTTCGTACCTCGGTGTTTCATCAGACTCAGAATCTTCGAAATCCTCTTCATCACTAGAATTCACATACAGTCGCTTTTGTAACTTTTCTTTCCTCTTTATCCCGCTATACTCTTTTTTTTGCTCAAAACGTGTTTTACGCTGTTCATATCGATCATCGCCATCGTCCATCGACTGATCCGACTGATCATTCTGATCGCCCCCTGCTATCTTAAACCTAAGCCTAGCACCATCATTATTTCCATTCTTTTTTACCAATTCATCAAGCTCTACCACCTTCCTTATCATCTCATTCATTTTTCCTTCAAAATCAAATTGGATTGATTGAATTGGAATCGATTTACCTGCCTCTTGCAGATCGGACTTCAGTGTTTCCATAGCTTTTCGAACAGATGGATTGTCACCTTCCTCTGGATTCATCTTCAATCAGCGAAAAACTAAACAAAAATATGAAAATTCGAACGAAAAGCTTTGCAAAACGAAAACTCGGACGTCGATTTCTGATCTGTTGATCAAGGTATCTCCGCCCCCTCTTTCTAGCGCCAATTTGGTAAGAATTAATGCGGAATTGATAAAATCAGGAATACAAATCTTCTTAGGGAATTTTTTGTAGTGAAAAGTGCTTCTGATTATTTCATAGGCCTAACTAACTCTTTTAGCCTCTTTAAATAGACTGAGTGAGTTAGTTAGAGAAACGGTTACATAATGGTATATTTGCAGTTCAACTCCTTACATTTCTCCTAAAGCCTAATTTAACTCTATATTTACAGAACTTATCACTTTAGTCCCTATCAATTGCACTTAGGTCCCTGAGGAATATCTTTCCTTATCAATCCTAGGTTTCTTGGTTAAAAATTCTTTAACGTTATCACTATACTGCACCGAGAAGTGATCCTCTGTTTTCTTGACAAAAACAAGGTTTAACGTCTGTGAACTTTCATTAGGCTGAAACAAATCGACAAATTTCTACTTCGTTTGTTGATGATGAAGCTCCGATGATTGAAGAACGGAAAATTTTTCTATAGATTGAAAAGTAATGATCGGATTAATTATTAGAGAAAACACAAGAAGAAACTCTGTTCTTGGAGTCATTCTTTAATAATTTCTCCCTAAATGTTTTCTTTTTCATATTTATTACTATTTGTTAGTACGCATATGGTTTGTCTTGATCGGCATTCTTGTTTTCAATTATAATTATATATAAAAATAAATAAAAGGTGGGCTTTAAATTAGTTGGACCTATTTTTAAAAGCTCTTTGTGGTGTGAGGCCTAATTTGGAGGCGGGCGGTGACTATAAATTTGCTCTTCCTTGTCGGTTATTCTTCGGAGTCGCTAGGTCTATCAAGGGTTCTAAACCACCTTTGGTTCTCTCGGTTGAGAAACTCATCTGGGAGAATGAGGTTTGTTTGAAATACTGTTCTTCTTTCTTCATTGAAGTTTTAGATTAAAATGGTTTCAGCTGCAAATCTCTTGATTTTAGTTTTTGAAATTGTCTATGCAAATGACGGGATTTCTACTCTGGAATCTTACTTAAGCAGAGGCAAGCACAGTTAGATGCTTGTAGATCTCCAAGTAAACGTCATAGATAAAGTCGGTAGACGTCGACGGACCTTCCGAGCTCCTCCGTTAACCGTCGGTCCCATATTCCATTACCTTATGGAGCAGCGTCGCTGCCTTTACCATTTGGGGGTGGCCATGGCACATACATTCCATTCAACTCGATTGATTAGCTTTTTTTTCTTTGTTTCAGTTGACGGGGGATTACAATCCAAATCCCTAACACTCGAAATTGGGGCAAATCGAATCAGTATTTGTAAATCCCAAGAGTAAACGTCAAAAATGGATGATTCTTGTTGATGTTGACGGTTCTTCTCTATCTATTTTATGGAGAAGTACTTGCATCGATGATGAGTTATGTCTCATATTCCATCGCCTTGTATAGCAACGTTGTCGCCATTACTATTTGGGAATTGCCATGAGACATACATATATACTATTCTATGGAAATTCTTATCCTATGCGTATGCCTTTCCCAATGATGAAATCAGAAATTAAAAGAACATTATCTTTCGGGACTTAATGGTTTCTATGAAGCCTTGCTGATATTCTGTGATTCTGAGGCATCTCCAAAACTTAATTGGGTTTGTTAAACCCATCTTCACGCTCGTATCATCTCCGTCTACTGTATATTTACACCAAAGTGGCCGTGTTAATATCTGCTATAGGCTTGTCGGGATTGGGATTGGTTCTGGTGCTTTCTTTCTTTCTTTCTTTGGATGGTATCTGTTCTTTATCATTGTTTTCTACTCATTCTACTAATGTTAGTTTGAATGTTTGTAAAGATACCCCCAATATTGTTCGTCGATGTTTCGCCTATAGATTATGGGGCATAAACAAGACTACTACCCTTCGAAATTCTACTCATGTTACTGACAATAATGATAATAATAGTTTGGTTCTCCTGTAATTTGGTGCAGTGTTGTATGGAAGTTTAGCAGTTTGGTGCAGTTTCTTCGTGTCTGCGGCAGTTCATACAATTTGGTAGAGATTGTCCAGTTTGATGGCTGGTGTAGTTTCTGCTTTGTTCACTTTTGTGTGCGTTGCAGGTTGTTTGGGCAATTTGCCTGTTCAGTTGGTCACTTTTTGGTAGAGTTTGGGCGTTGCCGTGGAATGAAACTCTATTTGAGGTATGGTTTAGTAATGGAAGACGAAGCTGGATGAACAATTCAATAAGCCTATTTTTCTTAGGTACTAAAATAATTAGATGTCTCTTGTTTGATAGTAATAGTTAGGTGATTGAGTTTCAAGTTAATAAGACAACATTATCGTCTGATCTATATGAAAGAAAGCTTGAAAAGGTTGAGTGAACTAACATTAATAATGACTTTATTTTTTCGGGTAAAGTGTTATGACATTTCATGTTTGCCTTACTATTGAAAGAAAGTTCATATGTCAACAAAAAGAATACATGGTATAAAAACTACTCCCTCCGTCTCATAATATTAGTCGTTTAAGGTTTCTTCACCAATATTAAGAAAAGTAATAATGACTTTGAAAAAAAAAATTGATTGGTGGTAACTATTTTATTGGTTGAAAGTGGAATACGTGTAATAATGCTGCATATATTATGAGACAAAAAATCTCTTCTAGAAAGACACATATTATGAGACAGAGGGAGTATTAGAAATTTATGAATCAATATGCTAATGATGTATATTATCATAAGACAATCTAATTAATAAAACAATCTAATTAATAAGTAATCGGGTTATTTATATTATTAGAAATTGTATTAATATGTGCAAAACTTATTATAGAGATATAAGTGTGGATACCAGGTTAAAATTTGGGTCTAATGAAAGAGTGAGCTCAAATATAACACTTAAGATTTAAAAATGAATTGATAAGTTCGCAGACTAAATTGATATAAATCAACCTAGTGGGTTTTTATTCCGACCACATAATGGAATAAAAAGGGTATAATCATTATTTTAAAAAATATATTGTGAAAGCCATCTAATAGTAGCCAATAAGAAAAATGTGCATCACCTAATCGTTTTGAAATCGTCTATATTCCGATTAATCATCATCTCAGACCCGCATCTCTGTACAATAGGTATAAGGTATCAAATCGACTTATGCCAACCTTGGGTATAATAAAATATAGTTAAGTATTAAACGTAGATGCATTATCTATATAAGTAAGACGTGTGATATGATTCCTTCACTTATTGTACAATATTTTTTATGCCGTTTTTTTATTGGTTTGACCATATAAAACCCTAACGTTTCTTTTATTATCTCTTTTAAATCGATTAAAGATACAAATACATGATTGTAGATTGATTCATAACGTGTGACAATATTGAAAAGTCTCGGTCCGTAGTAGATCCAATAGACTCAAACGACTGAGATCAAGAACACGAAGAACAAACATGGGCTTTTACAATCAGTCGTTGGTAGAATAAATAACTTGACTAGTAAGTTACTTATGCACCTTATTCCTAGTATCATAATCGAGAAATACAAAGGAAGATTTATTACTTATATATAACGGATATATTGAGTAAACTAATATACTCCTTCAATTGATATCAGAGCTAAGGTTACCTTCTGAATCGATGTAAATTGTATGCTTGTTTTTAATTAATCGTATGAAAGAAATGCTGATTTAAATTTCTCTAAAAAAATATGTGGCTTAAGGATTATGTGTTAATTGAGCTGGTTAGAGACACAAATTTTATGAAAAGCATGTTTTGATTGAGTAAATTATAGAATCATGGATTGCATGTAGCGGCGTTTGATGCTCTTAAAAGATTAAATCAGGGGTTTGCTCATTAATTATGGGTTAACTTGTTATTGAAAAAGTGAATTGTTTCCAATAAAAAGACCCTAGGACGAAGTGTAAAATGAAACAAAGAATGATTGTCTCGACACTTTTATCGTGATCATCCCTGTTGTGATCGCGACAAAAAGTAAAGAGACATTTCTCATGATCACCCTTGTTGTGATCACATTGAAGTGCTTATCTTCGGTGCAATCAACATTAGCTCACTACAATGAGCACGTGATGTTATCGCGGATAAGGTTATTATTGCAAGAGAAAATCCATGAAGGTTGTTTGGCTTAGATCTTCTTTTTTTCTCTGACTTGTAACCATTAATATATTTGTTGGCATGCTTGTCATATGTGTATGTGGTTGAAATAGGAAATGTGTAAAAATTATTGTGAGGATATGCATGACTAAGTGTATTTGGATTATGATAGATGAATCATGGAATCAAGTAATCTTCTCAAAAGAAGGTTTGTTGGTGGATTAAGAATCCTAGGATCTTAATAGTTCATGGATTAAATTTATTGCAAGTATTGTTGGAAGTCCAACAACTGGTGAAGAAGTTGATGGAAGAACTATTAATTTTAGGATTTTGCTGGCCATGTTGACCATTCATACTCCTCGATTAAGATCTGAGATCTAACGCCCTAAAGGAAAAGATGAAGAGGAAAAATAAGACGAGGGAGACAATGCCACACACTCTATAGTCAAAGAGCACTATTTGAACATCACAAATATGTGTAAGATGCCCATCCAAACCAAGGTCGATGTTCTTAAAGAAATTTCTTATTGAAGATTTTTTTTAAGAGCAAGAAGTGTTATTGTCGTTGTCATGGAAAATGAAGAGCGAAATCCCAACTTAAAATAAGCAATGAAATGAGGAAAGTTGAGCATTGAGCGTGATCGAAAATGTAAATAGACCTTAGCAGCATGTGCATTATTTCAGCCATAGCACCAATAAACTCATCCACCTCAATTGGGGGTCCAGTTAGAGTCTGTGAGCTTGAGTCACCCAATCATCCAACAACTAGCTTGGTGAAGTCCAGGCCAGACCACCGATAAGCTCCTCCACCGCAGTCGGGGATCCATTCAAACTATCAAGAATCCACGGGTCAACCTTTGAAAAAATCAATTCATCATCAACAAACCACGGTTCAACTTTAACAAGATTTGGCTCAATCTCAACAATATAATGACTTAGATTAGCCCAGACACGACTCAGCAAAAGAAATGGCTCAGTTTAGCCCAGATTTGCCTAAGCCTCAACATGACTCGACAAGATAATGACTCAATTTGGCCCAAATCTGGCTCAACCTTAACAAGATTCAATTTAGCCTCAATAAGACAAGGTCTCAGTTTGGCTAACCAAAGCTTAGCCTAAAAAATATTTGGTTCAACCTCATACAGATTTGGCTATGTTGATGGAAAAATATGGTTCATGGTAAATGAGGGAAGATCCTTTAACAGATTAATATTAAGTATATTTGTAGAGAGTTGTGAGAGAAATGAGGTGTATGCTTGTATATAATGTTTATAGAAAAAGTTCAATCCTTTTAATGTTGTTGGTTGGGGTATTTATACGTTTTTATGACCCATGACCTATACGGGTCGGATCTTATATTTGGTTCAATCATATGAGCCCCCAAGCCCAAGAGCTGAGGTGCTAGGCAAACAGATGAGTCATATGTCCACTTGAGTTTTATTCATTATGTCTGAACTACCCCTTCGAATAAAAACATAATTACTTTAATATACCCCTGTAGATATCCGATATGATCATATAACCCTTTTAGCTCTTTCAAAAATTCTTTGGAAGGGCTAACCATAATTGATAATGTCGGATCCGCCTTCGAAGTGAATTTGAAGAGTTAATCGAACAACTCAAAGGTCGTGACTTTATAATCAGTTGTCTTTTACACGTGTCAAAAAACGATTGGACTCATTAGCCGCTTTTTCTGGGTACTTGTGCCTAAACATTAAAAATGCTGCTTTTATTAGCCCTTAATCATGGCTAGAGATTCATATCCTCTAGGTAAAACACTCAAGTGATTTCTAAACTATATAAATGTGATTTTTCATTGTTTTTATTTCTAGTGTGAGAAAAAAATTCAAACTCTGATTCTAGATTGAGAAAAACACCTAAATTTCTCAACTTTTCTTAGTTCTTCTATTTTCTCTCAAGTTTGTATGTTCATGGCAAGAACTTCCTTAATCAAAAGAGGCTGACTTAACCTGTCTGAGATAGAGAAAGAAAAAAGAGAAGCCAAAATTGTTGTCAGACTACCTGTTTCTCATGGTGGATTGATCATACAAGAGATACCACAACCGAACATGAGTTCATCATCCTATAAACCATCAGTAGTTGCCAGAAAAACTTCTCTTGCTCCATCTTTAATAAACCTTGAATCACCAATTCAGTTAACCAAAAACCCTTTCACTAAAAGTAAAGTCAACCAGTCGTAAAGCTCCATCTCATCAGGTAAAGACTTTATGACTTTCTTTATCGTGTATTGATATTAAACATCACATCAGATATTGATATTAAATTTCACATCGGATTTTGATATTAAATTTCACATCGGATTTATCTTTCAATGTTTTTAAAGTTGTTCTTAGAACATTTGGAGGAGGGAAGAACCACTATTACAAAACTACACTAATGGGCACAAACAATTGGGGAACTGGTTTCCACAATTGTTATACCACAGTTTACATGGTGAGGGCCCATCTGTGGAGAACAAGCTCAACTAGGGAGCTCTCGTGGGAACAATTTACCAGTCCTCCTGAAGCTACTGAAATCTTCAAAAAAATAGAAGAAAAAGATGGTAAGATTTTTTTACCGGCTAGGAACAAGGATTCTAGCCATCTTGACAAAATTAAGAAGAAGAAAACAAAAGGTGAGGATCCATCTCAAGGACTTCCCAATGTGGGTAGTTCGGGACTGCCATGAGAGATTAATGCTGCATTGTTAGATGCTGTTACAGTCATAGGTGAGGCTAAAGAGCCACACACTCTCTAAAGGTTAAGAGGAAGAAAGGGTAGAAGAGGAGTTTGGTGGGTAGTGATAAGAGAGTAGAAAAGAAGAAAAAAGTTTCCATCGGTTCGGAGATCATACTCTGACCTGAAGTCCTTCCTTCCAATACTCTCATTGAAATTACTTCCCAAGAAGAGGTACATGCCGGCTCTCCATCTCCATTGTTTTCTGCTGCGAACCAGCCTTCTCCTGAAGGCGAAGTGAATTTAGATGACATAGGAAATTTGTATTTAAGCGAGTTTGATAAAAAAGATTTTGATAAGAATTCCCACCAATCTACCACCATTTCCAACACCTTGACTCATGATGAGCAATCCTTTGAATTGTCCAGTAAGCATGATGCTCTGGGTTATGTCATTTTAGGGTATAAGGCCAATCATTGACTTGGAGAGGCAAATCAGATCTCAAACCAGCGACATCGTTTCCCTTCGTACTGAAAATCAATGCCTCAAGAATTCTATCACGGCCGAACATAGCAAGGTTGAGGCTTTGGGGAAGAAAAATAAACAGCTTAATGATTGGTACAAGAAAAGTTCGATCTTGCAAAATCATAGGCTAACTACACCGAATTGCAATATACCACTTCCACAGAAGTCGATTCTTTGAAGAAAGAACTGTTCAATGAGAAGGGTTCCAATGATCAATTATCTAAGGAGAAGAAAGAGCTACAAGATCTTCTCAAGAAAAAAGGATGATCAGATTATTCTTTTGAAAGAGACAGAAGCCCAAGACATAGCCGTTGTGACGAACGAGTATGGTGAAGGGGTGTTGAAATCTATTAATTAGAGGGAAGAGTTTGTTAAATCGAACACGGTCACATTGTTCCATGAAACCTTTCCCAAACGGTCTCTTGGGAAGCTGTGAGGTTTTGTGCCTTATGAATAAATTATATTTCATATTATGGCACAAAGTGATAAACTCAACATCTCCTCGGATGAATTCAAATCTGATGACAAAGCTGAGGAGGATTCAGGTGATGACAAAGAGGAGAAAGAAGAAGGCAATGGTGAAAAGAAAACCAAAAGGAACGAGCCCTAAGGTTAACTGTTTTTAATGTTGGTATTTTAGATCAAAGTCCTTGGAGTATGCAGGGTATTTTGTTATATTCATATAAGATATTTTAGAAACTTTATTCGTACAAGTCCTTTTGGTTTACTAGGCATATTTTTAATGTTGATTGAATTATTTTTTATGATCATATTTGTATTTCATGTCATCTTTACTTTCACTCACTTTGTACTTTTCCTTGTTTTTTTATACTTACATTAATATCTGATCGTATTTGAACATGATAAGACCATATGCATATATTAAATCTGATCAAGGCATATAAAAAGTATCTTCTTTAAATAAATTAAACACTTAATCGGTATTGCATTTACCCTATCCATTATAAGATTCATTTGAAGGTGATAAGTATTTAATAAATCTTCAATCCATTAGGTGTTTAATCCATCGTATGTTTAATAAGTGTTTAATCCATCACGTGTTTAATATGTATTTAATCCTTCTGATGTTTAATAAATCTTTAATCCTTCCGATGTTTAATAAGTCTTTAATCTTTACAATCACCACTAAAACAATTTCTTTAAAAAAAAGCAAAGGATATTATATTGATTGAGTTTTGGGCACCTCATTAAAACCTTCCCGCGCCACCAGGGTAGGAAAGAGTATGCCTCTAAATATTTACATTGAAGTAAAACAAAGAAAATATTTACGAGATGAGTTTATTCTAAGTATAACTGGAGATGTTTCACATTCCAGGGATGCTTCAACAGGTTTCCTTCTTTTATTTTCGAGTTTGTATGTTCCTTGCTTAATTATTTCATATACGGTGTATGGTCCTTCCCTATTCGGAGCCAGCTTTCCAAACTGCCTCTCCTTTAGTGTGCAAGAAAAAGTTTCTCAACACTTTATCTCCAACTTGAAAATATCTTCTTTTTACTTTAAAAACAAACCTGCTCCTCATCAAGCCTTGATAATGTGCAGTCCTTAAATTGGCTTTCACTCTTTTTTCTTCAGCTAAATCCAACTGAGCCCTCATAGCTATCGTATTCCCTCTTTCAGAGTAAATTTGAACTCTAAAGGAAGGAATAGTAGCTTCTATTGGGGGTGATCGCATCCATCTCATAAACTAGAGAAAATGGAGACTCTTGTGTGGTTGTATGAGGAATGGTTCCATATTCCCTAATACTTCTTGTAAATAGCTCAGCCATTTTGCAGCAGCTCCTTTTAAATTCTGTTTTAATCCTAACAGAATTTTCTGATCCGCTACTTCAACTTGTCTGTTGGCTTGGGGATGAAAATGAGAAGAAAAACAGTTGAATTACTCTCGAAGCACAAAATACATCCATGTCTTTGTTATCAAACTGAAGACTATTTTATGTGGTGATGCGTTTAGGAATACCAAACCGGCAACGCATATTGGAGAGAATAAATTTAATGACTGCTTTAGATGTTGTTCCAGACAAAGTTGCAACTTCTACCCATTATGATAATTAATATATTGTTACAATTATAGTACGACAACCCCCTGAAGCGATTGGAAGGGGTCCAACTAGATCAAGTCCTCATTTATCAAAATCAAAAGGTATAGGTTTGGATATTGATTCCATAGGGATGCTAGCACATGAATTGTATTTCTATATCTTTGACACGCATCACATCATTTCACCAAATCTTTAGCATCTGCCATAATCGTAGGCCAACAATATCATGGTAGTAAGAATCTTCTAGTCAACAGTTTATAGCCATAATGCGTTCATCCTCCCCGCTATATCAGCCTTTTGTAGTATTTTTTAAGGGAAAAGAAGTTCAGATTGTGATAGAGTGTACTTGAAAATAAAGTCTCATTTTTCTAGCTGCTACCACCAATTCTAAGGCTAATTTTTCCAATTTTAAGTATCTCTTCTCAGCTTCCAACAAACTCTTGCTAATATAGTAAACCGAACGGGGATAATTATCCACTTCTCATACCAAAGCGCACTCACTGCTGATGTGGATTAATTTCAACTGAGGGTAATTTTGTCTAAAGTTTGGAGGTATTTCAAGGGTATTTAATGTTTGGTAGATTGTAGTGAGAGATTTGAGCTGCCTGGTTGTATTTAATTTTCATTACCCTCATTAAATCAAAGTGGTTGGGTATTTATACCCTTAACCTTGGGCCATATGGGCTTTCGGGTCGTAATTATCAATTCGGGTCGAATTCAAAGACCCATTAGTTTCTAAGCAGGTAGGTAATTAACTTAGTCATGAAGCTATTAAGTTTTTAACACATTAGTTCAGTTTGGATGGTTCAGTGGGTGGATCTTGTCTGAATTGCCCCTGTCCGGTCCTCCTAATTAGTGGTGATAAAATCCGGACTCATCAGTAGCCCCTTTTTTAGGTTGCGTTTAAAGGCCTTTGGCAAGACCTAAAAAATAATCCATATGCACTTATAACTACATCCGAACAGATTTCAAATCGTCTAACGACTTTATCCGGACTGATAAAGCTCTCAGAAACTGAACGGTTTAACCAGAGATCGTGGGACACATGTCCTTCTCTGATTCGCCACACCGGCCGTTTGTCTCCTAGAACGGCGCTCCCACTTGCTCCAAAAAGTAACCTCTTCAATTAATGTGGGTGACATCAGCGTCGTCCTTAATCATTACATCTATCCCTTCGAATTCTCCTAGCTATCGAAGCATCTTTTGTTCCTTTACTATAAATTAGTACACTATCACTGTTTTACCATATTCATTATCTCTACTCTGTCAAATTTCTAAGTTTTCACCTCTCAAAAAACCCTTCTTTTAGTGTGAGTTTATGTTCACAGCAAGAAACGCATTAGTAAAAGGTGGGTGGCTCAACTTGTCAGAGTTAGAAAAAGCTCAAAAGGTGGAACGAGAAAGACGCATTGCTGTAGGCCTCCCTGTTTCTCCTAGTGACAAATCGGAAACACTAAGTCCAGAGCCTGACCGGGGTTCCTCTTCAGCTAAGAGTGCTAAACCCAGGAAGTTATTCCAGCCCAACCTTTCACCAATCGTTTCGGGCTCATCGGTCCAGGAATCAGAGCCTGTTGTTGAACCAGAGCAGGCAGTTACAAGCTTTAAGAGACCCTCCCCATTTATTGCCATGGGATCGGATGCTGATGCCTCCCCATAGAAACTAGTAGACCGGCGAAAAGGTCGCTTGGTGAAAGGACAGGCTTCAAAAACTACACCTTCCAAGTCTGGGGCTGAAAATAAAAATACAGGGTCAGGAGCACCCATTAAGATTCCCAAGGACAAGTTGTCCGGTCTGGAGGCAACCAGTTCAAGTCTCCAGAAAGAAACCTCCGGATCTGAGCCCCAACCGGAGTCCAGACCACAAGAAGACAGTAATGCCCAACCTTTCGGAGGGCCTGCTGAGCTAACCACCAGTTCCTCTCACCCAAAAACAACTGATAATCCTTCCATAATAATAGAAGAAGTGCTGGAGGACTCTGTTGAAGAAGCCCCTTTTGAGTCCGACGTCTCCGGGCAGACAAGTGAGACTGCTGCTGCCAAGAAGGACAAGGGCAAGGATAAGCTATGTTTGAAACATCCGGAGCAGCCAGAGAGCCTTGTGGGAAAAGTGGGACCTTGCTTCCACAAGGTAAGTGTCAAATACCTGCTAGCCTTGCAGAAAATTAGCTACACTTTCATCCATACAGCCGAACTGGGTCGGATGCGAACAAAATAGGACATCCCAGAGAATGTCAAAGTGAGGATACCGGTGGATCCGGAGACACCGATGGATTGCAAGCTCAGTGAGATAGTTTTCTTCACTGAGTTGTTCAACTGGGGGCTAAGGTTTCCCCTTGACCCAGAGATTGTTAAATACTTTCACCTCATCAAACTCTGCCCAAGACAATTGAGCCCCAACGCTTGGTATACCCTCATGGCTTGTATTATGGCCCCCAGGCTCTCCGGAATCCCTCTTCCAATGGAGCAGTTCGCAGCTGTGGCTAGCCTTTGTAGAAACCACATTATCCCCTTCTATCATTTCAACATGGGTGATAGTTATAAGGCAGTAGACGTCTTGCTTGAGTCAGAAAGGAACTGGAAGACTCAATTTTTGTTTATTAGTGGCGCTTGGGAGAATGGGAGGAAGATTAAAACCGGTGTCAACCCAAGCCTGCTTACCAGCAGATGGCGAAGTGATGGTAAGAATCTCATCTCCATTTTCCCTTATAACAAATTTGTTTGTCTAACTTGTCTTCTTTTGTTTTTTGGTAGTGCTGCCTAAGGACTTCAATGATTACTTAAAGGCCGGGCAGACCACTTTCTCCAAGCTAAATGCTTGGGCTGCTGAGAAGTGGGGAAACGGTTTTACCGGAGGCAATCTAACAAAATCATACATTTGGAATACAACTGATCGGAGGGACTTATCTTTGGAGGAACTAACCACTCCACCCCTTCCGGAAGTAATCCTCAGGAAGACAAATGCAAAGGATGGAAAGCTGTCTTTTCCAGGTAGAGCTAAAGCCCCAAGCAAGATGAAGGGCAAGAAAGGCAAAGGCAAGCAAGGTATGGTTGAAGCCAATCCTACCGAAGTAGAGGAAGCTGCTCCAACAAACACAGAGGGGACAGACTAGGGACAAATTGATGTTGCTCTTCTACAAGTAGTGGAGCATGAAAGTACTAGAAAAGTGGTTGGATCTCCAAAACCCTCAAAGGCTCCTAAGAGAGACATGAAACGGGGAGCAAAAGACAAAGATAGGGAGGCTAAGAAGAAGAAAACCTCCAAGGGTGATGAAGTTTCTCTCCGGCCTCCGGAGCCTCTTCCTCCTGTTGACCTTACTGACCCCACTCAAGCAGAAGAGATCCCCGGTGACTTTCAAACCGGATGGGGTGCAAGAGGGGATATCAGCATTGATGGTGTCGACATCAATGGGCTTGAAGGGATTGGTCTTTACTTCGAAAACCTCCCAAAAGATGATTTTGCTGGGCCATACCTCCCCCCAAGTTCTTCGAACACCGTCACATTCAATGGTAAGTATTTTTCTGTCTCAAGTGAAAGAGATGTCATCGCTCACTCCATCTTGAGTAATGTCCAGCCAGTGCTTATTTTGGAGAAACAAGTACGAAATCAGTCAGCCATCATCAATACCCTCAATTCTGATAAGGAGAAATTGTCTAGCGACCTCCTCACTGCCAATCAAAATACTGATGCATTGAAGAGGGAAAATGAGGAGTTGAAGAAAACCCAGGAGGACTGGGCCACAAAGCTGGCCACTTTGGAAGAGACTATCAAAGAACTCCAATCAAAGCAATTCGACTTGGAGAAAAATCTTTCTTCTTCGAAAGAGGAGGTGAGGGCTAAGGACAAGGTCATTCAGACTTTAACAAATGACAAGATCTCGCTCGAGGATTCTGTGTCCAAGGTTGTACAGGAAAAAGCTGATTTGCTAAAGGAGCAAGAGAAAACAATCCAAGCTAGGATTGCTGCTTATACCAACAGAGTGATAGAAACTCAGGAGAAAAAGTATGCCGAAGTGAAGTCGGACATGGTCTTGCTCTTTCATAAGAAATTCTCGAAGAGGACGCTGGGAGATTTATGGAGTTTTGTAGAGTATAAAGACCTCCCCTTCCACACGATGGCTGATGGTGACAAGCATAACTACTCCAGTCTTGAAGTTGACGATCCCAAGAAGAAGAAACCTAGTGACGTTGGGCCATCTAAGAAAGCTCAGTCTTGAAGTATTAACTATCTTTTTTTTAATTTTTTATGATTGAACCAAAGTCCTTGGATGGCCAAGACATCTTTTGTAATCATGTCCGGCTCCTGTCCGGATAAACTTTTTTTCTTTGAAAACTCGAAGTCCTTGGGTGGACAACGCACTTCGTATATCTTAATGGGCAATTTTACTTTGCTTAAACTTGCATTGTTTCATAGTTTTTCATCTCTGGTGGCTAATGTTTAAACAGCCCTTAGTTAGTTTGCCTGCATTTTAAAGTGAGAGTGTTTAAATTCTCCGATGACAAATGTTTAAGTAGTCATCACTCTATCAATTCAATTCGATCTGATATAGAAAATTTCAAGGAAAACACTAACTGAAACACTCCGAATCTTTTAAGAAGGCATTGAATTTTATTGAAAATCCTGGACACCTCATTAAAACCTCCCCGCGCCACCAGGGTAGGAAAGAGTATGCCCCCAAATATTGACATGAACTTTTTAAACAAGTAAATATTTACATAGCTTTCACTCCAAGTACAATCGGAGGTCTTCAATGTTCCAGGGGTGATTCAAAACCCTTCCATCCTTATCCTGAAGTCGGTATGTCCCAGGCTTAAGCTTTTCACTGACCTCATAAGGTCCTTCCCAAGTTGGAGCTAGCTTGCCGAACTACTTCTCCTTAGTGTGTAGGAAGACTTTCCTCAATACTTTATCTCCTAGCTGAAAATCCCTTCTTTTAATTTTGGAAGCAAACCTGCTTCTCATCAAGCCTTGATAGTGTGTGGCTCTGAGGTGAGCCTTAAATCTTCTTTCCTCCATCAAGTCAAGCTGGCCTCTTACTGCCACTTCGTTAGCGTGTTCGGAGAAATTATGAACTCGAAAAGAAGGAAGAGTAGACTCTATGGGAGCTATGGCATCCATCCCATACACTAAAGCAAAGGGAGATTCTTGTGTTGCAGCCCCAGGAGTGGTTCGGTAGGCCCATAATACTTCATGTAGATAACCTGACCATTTTCCAGCAGCTCCCTCTAAATTCTTTTTAAGACCGGACAAGATGGTCCTATTAGCCACTTCGACCTGACCATTTGCTTGTGGGTGGAAAGGAGAAGAGAAGCAATCTTGTATGCCTCTAGAGGCGCAAAAATTCTCCCATTTCCTTGTTGTCGAACTATGGCCCATTGTCTGTGGTTATCTTTTGTGGAATTCCAAATCTGCAACAAATATTGGATAAGATGAATTTTATAACAGCTTTCGAAGTTGTAGCTGCCAATGGAGCTGCTTCAATCCACTTGGAGAAGTAATCAATAGCAACGATTATAGTTCTGCACCCTCCGGATGCCATGGGTAGAGGCCCTACTAAATCCAACCCCCAACGAGCAAAAGGTATTGGTTCAGAAATTGACTCTAAAGGGATAGCTGGGATATGAATTTCATTGCTGTATCTTTGGCATGGGTCATACTTTTTTACCAACTCCTTAGCATCTTGCATTATGGAGGGTCAGTAGTACCCAGCTAATAAAACTCTTCTTGTTAGAGACCTGAACCCACAGTGAGATGATCCCTCACCATCATGTAGTTCGGAGAGCACTATTTGAGACTTCTCGACTCCCAGACATCGTAGGAGAGGTTTACTATAGGATTTTTTTATAAAGAATATCCCTTAGGATGACAAAACCACGAGCCTTGTATTTTATTTTTCTTGCCACTGCTTTCTCCGGAGGCAAGATGCCATCTGAGAGATATTAAAGGATTGGAAATATCTAATCTTGGGGTTTTTTTATTTGTATACTCAAACTTTCTTCTTCCTTATCCGGATTGACTTGAATAGATGGGCACTCTTGCACATGTATCCAAGGGTAGGACTCATAGTAGGCTACGGTCGCCAAAGAGTCTGCTAGCGTATTTTCTGTTCGGGGTATGTGCTCATAGGTGATACTTTTGAAATTGAGTGCTACTTCTTTAAGAATGAACAAGTATTTAATCAGTTGCTCTTTCTTGGCTTCAGATTGACCTTGTGCGTGATGGATAAGAAGTTGAGAATCACTCATTATGGCTCCACAAATGAGAGCTAATTTTAAACCAGCTAAAGCAGCTTCATATTCAAACTCATTATTGGAAGCCCTGAAGGCAAAACATATAGCTTGGTACATTCTGTCACCGTACAGAGAGGTTAAACATATCCCAGCACCACATCCCATGGTACTCGATCCACCATCAGTCCGGACAACCTAGATTTTTTTGTCTTTTACATCGGGTGCTTGCTTAGTATCCCTATCTGAATGGAATTCAACTAAGAAATCAGCCACGGTTTGGGCTTTGACTGCTGTTCGGGGAGAAAAATCAATATCGTAGTCTCCCAGCTCTACTGACCACTTGGTCATTCTACTTGAAATGTCAGCTTTTTGGAGAACATTTTTCAAAAGAAAAGAGGTCTGGACGATGATTGAATGAGCCTGGAAATAGGGCCTCATTTTCCTTGCAGCAATCACCAGAGCCAATGCCAATTTTTCAAGCTTCAAATATCGTTTTTCTGCATCTATCAAGCTTTTGCTGATATAGTACACCAGACGAGGATAATTGTCCACCTCTCTTACCAAAACTGCACTTATTGTACAATCAGAAACGGCTAAATACACATAAAGGATTTCTCCATCAACAGGTTTAAACAAAGTCTTGGGAGAAGACAAATGCTTCTTAATTTCATCGAAGGCCTCATCACACTTCGGGGACCAGTTGAAGTCTTTCGCACCTTTCAAAGTTTGAAAAAACGGGGCACACCTGTCCGAAGACCTTGAAATGAAACGGTTTAGTGCAGCCAGCCTCCCAGTTAATCGTTGTACCTCTTTAATATTCCGAGGAGGCTCCATTTGCAGTAAAGCATTAAGCTGATCAGGATCAGGTTGTATTCCTTTCTCACTTATCACATTCTCCCAAAACTTTCCGGACTGCACTCCAAAAACGCACTTTTCTGGGTTTAACTTTAAATTTACTTTTACCAAGTTGGCAAAAGTTTCTTGGAGATCTGCCAAATGTAGCTCCTCGTCCACACTTTTCACCATCATGTCATCGATGTAAACTTCCATGTTTATTCCAATTTGATCAGCAAAAGCCTTGTTTACCAACCTCTGATACGTAGCCCCAGCATTTTTTAACCCAAACGGCATTACTTTGTAACAATGGAGGCCCCTATCAGTAACAAATGTGGTGTGTTCTTGATCCTTTGGATCTACTTGAATCTGATTGTACCCGGAGAAGGAATCCATAAAGGACAATAGCTTGTTTCCAGAAGTGGAGTCCACCAACTGATCAATTCGGGGGACCATATATAAATCTTTTGGGCAAGCCCTATTGAGATCTGTGAAATCGATGCGCATACGCCACTTACCATTTTTCTTTTTTACCAACACCGGATTGGTTGTCCATAAAGGGTATTGAGATTCCTTTATGTGCCCCATTTTAGTAAGTCGGTCAACCTCTTGAACTATGACATCAGCCTTCTCCTTAGAAAAGGTTGTCCTCCTTTGTACAACAAGTGCTACGTCTCTTTGGATGGATAACTGGTGTGATATATTTTATTATATGGGTGAATTTAAGGTACTATTACACTATTTTGATAGGAGTACTAGTCTACTTAAAACTCTCTGATTATTTATTATGAAAAATATTTAAATTCAATAATAATAATAACAATATAAAAAAATTGACTAAATCAGAGCAAAGAAAATGTTAACCAGCCCCGAAAAATAAAGTGTTTTTGAACTTTTCATCATTTTGTTTTTGAACCCGCGCGAGTGAAACCTTCTCACCCGTCGGACCACCTATATTCATTTTGCTTTTGAACATGTTACCGACGAGTGAAACCTTCTCACCCGTCGGACCACATTTTGCTTTTGAACCCGTTATGCGCGAGTGAAACCGTCTCACTCGTCGGGACCACCTATATTCATTTTGCTTTTGAACATGTTACTAGCGAGTGAAACCTTCCCACCCGTTGGACAACCTATATTCATCCCGACGGGGAGCTCCGCTGCCGATTGAAAAGGTTCGCCCGACGGAAATAAAAAAAATATTTTTGGTAAGCTTCTAAATTGGTCAAAAATTTGAGGCTACTTCTTATCCTTTTGTCCCCGATTTAGCCAAAACCTAATAAACATAACCCTTTCGATGAAAATATTTATGACCACAATAAACACAGATTCATTCGCTAAACTAACAGCTATCAAAAATGGTGTACAAACCATTAGCAAGTAACTTCAAGTTCACCTTAAGTTACAGACAAAAGGAAAAATCCACGAGGGAAATAAAGGCCTATTACCTGATTTTTCTTTTAAAAGAGTTAAGCGGCCCTATCTCCTTTTCCTTTTTAAGAGTGAAGCAGCACGCATAAACATCTTATCAACCTCATCAAAATTAGGTGAGGAGTCTACGTCTTCTCCTAATAACTTGTCCTTTCGCGAGTCAACAGATATTTGACGCAGGCGCTCCTCAAAATCCTCAGTTTCTCCGTTTTCTACTGGGAATTTGTCGAACTCTTTCAAGTAAAGAGGTCGTACCGCTTTATCCTCTGTGTCTGAGTCGGAATCAGTTTCGAAAATGTCTGATAAATCTTCTGAATCTGTTTCCATACTCGAATCTACGACATGATTATCTTCAGGAAATTCTTCGGTTCCCTCTCTAAGCCTCTCTGTTTGCATGCCTGGCGAGCTGACACTATAAAGTGGTGTGTTTTGGTTCTCTAAGGCAGTACTAGTTCTCTTTTCAGGTTTATTTTTAGTTTGTGCTTGAAGCAACTCAAGTTCTTGTTGAAGTCTGGGTATATATTTCCTGACAGCTCGAAGAGCATCCCTGCATTTAGATTTATCCAATGCCTGTACACAAGTAACAAATTAATACAATTCCAGAAGCAGCACATCTAAAACGGCTAGAATTGCAAAGTTAAAACAACAAAACCAACCTCTCCATTTAGGAGTTGTTTAGTGTCCATGGGCTATTAGGCTTATAAGAAAAAAGGCTAACGTATCTAATTTGATTATTTTAAGCTTAATTCACACAATCATCCTGCCAAAATCTTACGATATTTTTTCTTCCATTTTTGAGAAAGTAACCAAGTAAAAAAGAAGAGATAAAAACCTTCTTTCTCGAGAGGGTAACCCTAGGAGACATTATCTCGGTTGGCGGTTGAGAGTAATTTTTGCCCCTATACATGATAATTGTGTTCTCTTCATAAATGTCAAGAACAATCCCTCCCGTCAATCTTGCAAGCTCTGTAGCCATTTCTTTTACGTCATCTGGTGAAAACGTCTTAACCACCACCTGTAGAGTCTGATGCTTTTTCCAATGCAAGTGCATGTTCAATATGACACCTTGGTATATTCCCCTTCTTCCTACTGGTACATAGTTCTTGCACTTGAGACCCATCTTTAAAAAGAAAAAATGTTCTTCAGGTGTTAAAATCTCAGGATCATGCGTTGTCTCTGATGATTCAGCTGGCTCAAGTTTATTCAAAGTCTCGATAAGCCTCTCCTCTTTCTTACGAGCCTGCAACAAAGACGAGCATAGATTAAAGCACTTCCTTTTTTAAAGAATATTTATTTAAGCAATATTCTCGTACCAACCTTGTTCAGTTTGTACAAAATCTTTTCTTCAGAAGTCATTCTTTCGAAGTCTTTCTTCTTTTTATGTCTGAAAAACTTAAGCCACCTGACAACTGCTCTTTTACCCTTTAACTTTTTCCTCTTTACTTTAGTTGCACTAGCCCCATCCAGGGTTCCAGTGTTTTCAGTTGGTTTCGCAGCATTGCTGCTGGCATCCATATTTGACGCCGAGTGACTCCACCGGATTCCCTCTGGTGAAAAGCCTCTTGTAGTATACACAGGTCCATACGAGAAGCTCTGACAGAAAGTCTTGCAAAAAGAGTTACACAGACTACAGCATCATAAGTTAATCTCAATGCAACCGCAGACAATAAGCTTATACACAGGTCCATACGAGAAGCTCTGACAGAAAGTCTTGCAAAAAGAGTTACACAAACTACAGCATCATGAGTTACTCTCAATGCAAACCGCAAACAATAAGCTTTACACGTATTAATAGTGAGCAAGAGAACAAAAAGGTTTTTAGTAACACATTTTGGATCAACATCTTGAACCAGTCTCATATCCTAAAAGACAGTAAGAGGAAAACAAGACAAACATAGACCTATACTGACAGAATTTAAGACCAATCAATATCTACACATAGATAGGGTGCATATCAGCTTATTTAAGCTGTCTATAGTGTTTTCAGCTTACAGATAAATTTAGGGTGCAGCTTTTGCTTACTAATCACTTAAAAATGGTCAATTAAACTGCTTTAATATTTTTCTACAGCATTAAGCAATCAAAAGAACCTCCGATATCACTTTGTGATTCTACTCTATGACAGTTACACCATGACTGAAAATTTAAGTATGACCGAAAATATAAGTATCACCAGCACTGTAACGGAAATTGCTTCCTTTAGGATAAGCTGCTCTAAGTTAGCTCAAAGTCTTGAAAACCCTTTTCAGGAAAAGTTTCTTAATTTCCGAGTTATGGGCCAATACCAGATAAGCTCCGGAAAGGTGGGACAAAGAACACATTGTGATTGCGAATTCGAGTTTTGGCAAGCTCTATATCAGGTGGTCCGCACCCAAGTTTTAGTGTACGCAAATCAATGGTCAATCTAATAGATCAGTATCTCCACAGAGAACTATTTTTATCAAGAAAGACGACACCTCCTTTGTTAGTTTAACGTCGGACGATATCTGGGATTGTTAGGTCAAACGAAGAACACTGATACAAGGGTCACAGACAATGAAAATCCAATCACCTAATTCACAATATATAACAGCACAACAAGAGCTTCGAGTCTCAAATAATTAAACTCCAAAAGAAGCTCAATCTTCTAATACATATGAATACAATAACACTAACACAGACACAGAATGTCTACACAATTAAGAGCAGAGATATACCTGGATATGTAAAGAGTTGATTGATGATTAAATATAAACCTATAAGTAGAGATGAACTTAAGACGATGAGAAGCCGATGAAAAAATTCTCATCCCCGCCATCATTCTGCCGCCTGAAAGCCAACGCCGCTACTTCATGACTAATAGTATTAGGTACTTTAGTGTGTTGATCGATTTGCTGAACCGGGTTTCTGCGAGAGCCCGACAATTGACACGTTATACTGTTTAGTTTTTTATGGTATCTAATTCAAGTAGTTTGTCTTGGATTTTAAAAATTATTTCGTGTTATTATTTTTTTTGATGATTTGTTTTTTTTGAGAAATTATTACGTGAAATTATTATAATTTCAAAAAAGTTGTGTTTTATTTTTTATTTTTTTAAATATAATTTTTTTTGTAAAAATTTAAAAAAACTAAAGCTAAAACTAAAGAAGTCAATACTATCATTATTAATTAAAATGTTACTCCTTACCTTCAAAACCACCTAATCAAATATCCTAACACTTAATAACTTATTTGCAAAAAATAAAATATTTACATCTTAGTTCTTAGAAAGGTTTTTCATACTATAATGGGCATTTTGTTTTACTGTAAATTGATATTGTTTTTAGTTAATATTAGTCTTTAGTGGATAACATACTAAAAGAGTTACAAAAAGTGATAAAATTAAAAGATAAATGTTAATAAGTTAGAAAAAGAACGATACAGATATGTTCGTCAATGTCATGGCGGACACGATGGTGTTGGTGCTATAGCGGAAACAACACCATGAGCGCATTGCATGGAAGACAGACCCTTCTATACGCCATACAATGTGGCCAACACCATCGTGTCCGTCATGGCATGGCGTTAGGGTCATTGTGTCCGCTATTTGCATGGCGAAAAGTATTATATTCTTCGATAAAGATGATGACGACTAACATTTTTTAATTTTGTAAAAGTAATTTTTCCAGAAAAACAGAAAGATAGAAGGGTCCATGTCGATGTTGGTTTGTTGAAAAACAAGTTTTGTTACCATTTCGGCAATGATTTTTAAATTTTACAAAATTGAAAAAAAAAAAGTGTTGGTTAGTTTAAGTTTTGAGTTTTTATGATTTTAGTGAGTTTTAGGAAGTAAAATGTTAGGTTATGGTAGATTTTTTTGTTTTGGAACTTCATGAAATACATAATGACATAAAACATAATTAAATAATATTTTAAGGATTTTTTGGGTTTTTTCATAGTGACATTTTTGTAAATATTGAAAACCAGAAAAAAGTGAATTCACAAAGTAAAAATGGTTTTTTAGCAATTCCTTAAAATTTATTATTTTTCTCATCCAATTTTTTGGAAAACAAATCGATATATCTTTGAGTTTTTATCATTCGTTTAACTTTTTCTAAAAACAAACAAGAATTTAATTAGTAAATCAAGTTAGAATGACTTAATATAGATGGACTACAAATACAACCTTATTAACTAAGGTTGAAAACATAAAATAAGATGTTAGATTTTATCTTGGAATTTTCATCTTTCTCGTCAAATACATTTGACTGAATTGGAGCTACATAGTAAGAGAATGAGATCCAAGTTCGCTTCCCACATTAAAGAAAGGATTTTTCAATTTTAGCAGATTTTTGTTGATCATTTGCCTGATTTAATCTTGAAAGAATGATGAAAGAAAGACCCTAAGAAATATACGGACTTGAGATTTAAGGAATTATTTGTAAATCGAAGGTTTATCATAGGCTTTATCACACCAGAGATTCCATCGAGACAAGATCTTGGTGGAATAATATCACTAATTAACATTGGTTCCAGATGGATTCAGATCCTATCGGCTTTTGAGTCAAGGAAAATATATTACTTCTTATTTATATTTTTATGTTGTTTCCGAGACTTCAAGCTAAGACTGACCCATTTCATCACTTGAATACCGGTAAGAAATTAAATAAAAAATATATGCTTGTCAGGTTGAACCTGCAGCACTGCTAGTTGAAAGATTTCAATTAAGCCAATTAGAATTCAAGTTGATAATAAACTAGGATCACGAGTCAAATGTAATATAGCCTATGCCAATAATTGCAAGCAGAATGATGGAAACCATATGGTTTGGAGCTTGAAATTTATCAAAAGCAAGCTTCATCTTACACTTGAGGGTCCACTTAATCGGCCGATCGACAACCATATTTTGATCTCTATATATGAGTAAGTATCATGAATGAAGTGATAAGACGCCTACAATAGTTTAGAGCAGATTAAAGAGTACATGAACCATGTCCATAGGAAATTAGGTTGATTAGGACTTCACAATCAGTTTCAACATCTACTTTTTGTAAGCTAGTGTTCTTGCATATCAATATACCATCAATCAGAGCTCTAACCTCAATCATTATAGGGGTAAGCTTACCATAGAGATTTCCAAAACCATGAATAATGTCACATTTATCATCCCTGATGATACCCCTACTACTAGTATCTCCATTAGGCTAGCATAAACCATCCGTATTTAACTTGTATGGAGAGACCATGAGAGAAAAACAAGTTTACTTTTATATCTCAAATGATTATAACATCATAGGTCTATTGCAGCTTTGCCAACATTGATCCAATGATTTTTCGTAAGCATATTAGTCTGATCCAAGTTATTAATAATATGAGTGATGTATTTTATAGAAGAAATATCAGCGAAGATAGTATTGTTAAACTTTGATTTGTTCTAGCTTGCCATATAACCTAGCAGATTACCATAGACAAGATGATCTTATTATGAACATCCTTGGTTACAAACCAAAACCAACACCTAAGTATGTGGCTTATAGTCATGAATATTTTGATTGAATCTTAAACATACTAGTAAAAGATAACCAAATTGTCCAAAAAATATTTCAAGATCCAAATAGATTATTAAAAGATTATGTCTTGTCACAAAATTAACACTTATAAACTAAGGTAATGTGTCTCCTCTGGATATTAGAATCAGTGGATAATCAATTGTTAAGGACTCCCCACACTAATACAAAGCATTTCCTAGGTGTAACATTATTCCATAGCTTATAAAATAGATTTGAATGATTATTCTTCTCCTTAGCGAATTTTCAGGTATCATTGGTGCTAAAACATCCATCTTTAGAGATCATCCAAGTTATATTGTCTTTAAATTGAGTCTTAATAGCATTTTTCTCAATTCTTTTTATATAAGAAAGATTAATTAAGTTCCTAAACTTATCCACCTTCCACCTATCACCATCCTAAAAGGAATTGACTTTTTTTATATTTGTACAAACTATTGTCATGGTTATCATCAAAGATTATAAATGGAGAACCCTTTCATTTTTCTAGCCAAAAGTCCACCTCCCCATTACCAAGATTTTACCTAATCTTAAGCTCAACAAAGACTTTGATATTATTAAGTCTATTTCATGTATGATATTTAGATTTAGAGAAGTTATCCTGTAATGGGTGAATTATTTTACAATAAATATTATGGATCTAATTAGCCAACAAAAAATTATTTTCTTTGAATCTAATACACAGTTTATTGGATAAGGTGTCCTAAATGTCTTGAAGTATTCTGAAATTCAAGCCACCTTCTCCAAAGGGCATACTAATGTTTGACCAAGTTGTCTAGTGAATTTTGTACATATCTTGATTAAAACCCCATAAAAATTTATTAAGGATCCTATTTATTCTATTGATGATATTATTGGAAGGTAGCAAGTATGCATCTAGAAGGTTGGAATGGCCAACAACACTGAGTTTATCAAATTAATTCTTTCATCATAAGATAAATATTTCTTGTTGCGAAGCTTATTCACTAGGGGATCATATTTATAGTAAAGTTATTATTGTTAAGGTTTAGACCAAGGCATCTAGTAGGAAGACCGCTAGTGCTAACTTCAGTATGAATAATCAAGGAAGAACATCTAGAGGAAGAAAGCTACGAAGATGTGAAATTTTTTGGTCATGTAATTGTTTATAGATTGGCCAGAGACGTTTTGGTAATTTTGGAGGAATGTACTCAGGCTTTCTATAGTAGATGAAAGCCCATTCGTAAAGATTAGAATATTATCCATGAAGGCTAAACAAAGGATACTAATAGGGCTTATGGACCTATATTCTATAGTTTTATTGTTGCCAACTAATTTATTAAAACCTCTCATGAAAACCTTTTAAGCAGTGCTAAACAGGCTATCGGAAAGAGAATATTCTTGCATAATCCCTCTTTTATTATTGAAATAACCTTTTGCCTCTCCATTTATGATTACAGACACATATATAGATTTGATCATTCTTTCATTGATCTTCATATAGTCAGGGCTAAAGCCAAATTCACCAAGAACCTTTAAAATAAAGTTATGGGATAATTTGTCAAAGGCTTTGGTCATATATACTTTAACAATAATATTACCAACCTTAGTTTCCTATTCAAGTCTAAGACCATCTCTTTAGCTAAAAGATTATTATCTTGAATTAATCTGCTATGAACAAACCCACAATGAACAATAAATATTATTTTAGGAATGAGCTTAACCAATTTGTTATTTAGCGTTTTAGACATTATTATATTCATTAGTGTGCACAAACTTATTGGTCTTAATCCTTGCAAGATGTATGGTTGTTATTTTATAGGGATAAGACAGATGCAGGTAGCTAATATGCCATGGGAAATAGGATGACCTTGAAGGAAATATACAATTGCAACACAAATATTAGATTAGATAATGGGCCAACAAGTCTAAAAGAAGCAACAATTGATGCCATATATTCCAACGAAACCTAACTGATTAAGACTCTTGATGACACCATAAATTTTATC
This sequence comes from Limnanthes douglasii subsp. nivea, assembly GCA_036936605.1. Classification (NCBI taxonomy): domain Eukaryota; kingdom Viridiplantae; phylum Streptophyta; class Magnoliopsida; order Brassicales; family Limnanthaceae; genus Limnanthes; species Limnanthes douglasii. The sequence goes on along the minus strand of JAUPFV010000002.1, from coordinate 197,206,199 downwards.
TTCATTTGGAGGAGCCATTAGTAAGTTATTCTCATCATCAGATATCAGCTTAGCCATATTGTTAAATATTTCATCATTCAACAAACTTTCTTCATCCTCATTATTGTGATAGGGATGATTAGTTAAGATATTCTTGAAATAGGATTTAACATAACTACTTAAAAAATTGGTATCTATAATCCAATTATATCCATCTTTTATAATGAGAATTCTTTTCTTTCTCCATTTTTTTAAAAATAAAATATGATAAATATAAATGTTTCAATCTCCGTTTTTAAGCCAGCTGGAGTAGCACTTTTGCTTCGAGTAATACTCTTATTTAGCTAAACAATTAGAGATACATGGAATTATATTTAGATAGACTAATTATGTCCTCAATCTTCTTGGATTCTTAATATTTAATCTCAAGATCTTTAACAATTTTCTCATTCATCAAAAACCTTGTCAAACATGTTTCCAATATAGATTTATTCCAGTTCATAAGAGCCTCTTTTAGTCTTTTTATTTTGTTTTAAAATACATACATATGATAGCCATACATTTCATTTTTCCAATTTTTCTCAACCACACTATTAAAGTCATGATTTAAAGTCCACATGTTCAAAAATTTAAAAGTATACCTAGTGTTGTTTCTGAGGTGAGATATGGTAATACATAGAGGTGTATAATCGAAACATGTTTAGGCTATATGAAACACCTTAGTGTCAGGGAAATAACTAGTCCATGTTGAGTTATAGAGAACACGGTCAAGTCTTCTCCATTTTGATTTATTAGACCATGTATATTTAGTACCAGCATCATCAAGAGAACAGTCATTAATAGTGTCATTAAAATCTTCAATACTGTTGTGACAAGTAGTTATGAAACCAAGTTTCGCATTAGAAGAAATCACGTTGAAATCCTCCATTACAATCCATTCTTTGGTTGTAATGGAGAAATTTCTGAGATTGTTCCATATCTCAAGTCTTTTATCCCTTTGACACTTTGCATATACTATTGTAACTAAGAAACTCTTGTTCGTGCCAGGATAAAATATCTCTAACTTGGATGAATTGTCGATGATCCATAATAATATCTATCTTAAACTCATTATTTTATAAAATCCATATCTTGTTATTGATGTTAGCCTTAAAATGCTTAAAGCCTAATCAATTTGGAATCTTCTCTATGTTCTCAATCTTGAAAAGAGATTCTTGCAATGTAATTAAATCAATATTATCTTTTAGCTTGATGGATTTAAGACTTCTTTGTGAAGCTAACACGAATGTTCTAGCTTAGAATTTTTATTGTCATATAGTATCCTAGTTTAGAGAACTAATTAGGCTTTTTTTGAAACAAATACTTGACCACCAAAGTACCCTTTTTTTCTTTATCCTTTGGCCTCTTTAAGTTGTTTAGCTAGAAGATTATGAAATCCTTTATCAACCACTCTTCTTTCAATATATGAAAATAGGTAAACTGCATATAGTAAGTTTATTTTGGAGTGTGGCTACTGATGAGTTCGGAAATGTTTGCCACTCAATGTAGAAACCGGACATGGGAAATTCGGATAAAAGCCACCCACTGAACCATCCGAACTGGATAAAAATACTAAAAACTAATCATCTTTTGACTAAGCTAATTGCTAATCTGCTTAATAAACTAATGAATTTTTGAATTCGACCCGGTTTCATAAGATTGACCCGAAAGCCCATATGGCCCATAATCAAGCGTATAAATACCCAACCACTTTCATTAATGAGGGTAATGAACATTTAATACAACCAGACAGCTTAAATCTCTCACTACGAAACACCCAAATATTTAATAACTCTAAAACACCGCAAAACATCTGACCAAATTACCCTCAGTCGAAAATAATCCACACCGGCTAACAGAATCTAGGTTCTCATATTTAGTGATGTTGAATTCAGAATCCAACACTTTTATAGTCTTAATCACTTCTTCCTCCCTTGCAGAGTTGTTATCAACTTGAATAGTATTCGTCATACTCCTTAGAGTTATCCATCTCTTGGCCTTTTGACAAGTTTTTACTATTTTAGGTGAAAATTTATTCCTTCATATTCAGTCTTATATTCTTCTTATGAATGCTTGTTGAGTTCTTGTGTTTCTCATTCATCTCTTCGTCCCTAGATTTTCAATTTTCATCTTTAACATCCTTTTGTTCATTTAATATTATGGACATCATTTTTGGTCGATCATTCTTTATATTGTTATCTTGTTTGGTAAAGTTAACTTGCTTCCGAATGAGCTTTTTGCAATTTTTCTTGTTTGTGGCCAATATGACAACAGTTATGAAAATAACTAGGTAAATCTTTATAGCTTATGTCAAGCCTACGGCCCTACACCCTTCATTATATCCAAATCCTACCCAAACATGATATTGTATTTTCTTAGTTAAGTCCAATCTTATCCAAGCGTAACAAGAGTTGTAGCATAGTCTGCTATTTTTTAGGATCTGGTTCTTAAGAGGATTACATATGGTTGAGTAAATAATATGAATGATTTATTCATTGTAAATAAATTCAGGGTAGTTAGCTATCACAATCCACACAGGGGTGATAAGACTTTATTTTTTAGACTGAATGATGTAGTTCATTTGAGAAGCCTCATTGAGTACTCTCAATAGACTAAACAGTTTTGGACCATAGTTTACACAAATATATTCTTAGTGTAAATTCTATCATCACATGCCTTATTTCCCAAATAGAGACATTATATTCACCAATAAATTTCAAATAATTTGGGAATTGTTTGATAATATTGAGTTTATGCATACCTTTGGAAAATTTATGATTAATGTGAATTTTGTTAGAAGACATCAATTTGTCATTGACCTCTTTTATAAATTGTATTGAGACATAATCGTTTTTTCTCCTGAATTGATTATGGAACAAATATTTACTGAGTCTTGATGTTTTTTGTCACTTCTGCAAAAGATTTTATTAGGGTTACTGTCTTATTTCATACTCTGTTTTACTGTTCATCTTGTTCATTGGTTACATTTTTATGATTTTTATTATTTTCATGTATTTTTTGTTGGTTGAACTTTAGGAAATTCATATTGCAAAAATATTATGTTTTATGACTTTTGAGACAATGGAAGGATATGTTGTGATTAAAATTGCTGATTAAAATTGTTGACGATAAATCCAACAATTGCTTCATTCTTCTTCATAATTTCATCGTGACAAGTAGCAAGGGATGAAGATGAAGCCAATCCAAATTTAATTGACTTATACAGAAAAAGTTGGTGAATTAGAAATTCTTCGAACAAATTTTTCCAATTTATTTCAAAATCATCATTCAATCATTCATTTAACTTCAAACTTATGTTTTTTACACCATTGTATCTTTACTTCCTACAAACAAACAATATTTCTATATTCAACCAAATATATATTCTAAAATTCTTCTGTCTTCATTTTTAATTAATACAAGCACATAATTTCTTCATATTTAATTCAAACTATATATATATATATATATATATATAAAAATTTCAAAAATTTAAACCCAAAAAACTTAAAATCTAATCAAACAATATTAACTTAATGGAAAAAGAAAACAGTGAATCAACACTGAAAAATGTCACCAAAACTATTAACAAGACTTATTAATCTTGAGTTTAAGTCTTAGATTCATTGAACTTCAAAAACTCGATTTTCAAAAAACAATTAAAAAAATCGCGAAATTGCATATCTTTAAAAAAACGAATTTTGAAAGCTTAGAATTATGTGATATTTTTTCTTTTCAAAAAATTAACGAGACCAGCTTTCAAGATTTAGTCGATTTTATATATATAAAAGATAGCATCTAATGCTGAGACGAGCCCACAGAATTAGGTGTTATTTTTCTCTATAAAATTAAAATTTTATAGGAGTGTATTTGAATTTTCCTTGAGTGAGAAAATAATAAAATAAAAAACATTTCATATTTTATAGGAGTGTATTTGAATTTTCCTTGTATAAAAATATTTTATCTTTTCGAAAGGATCTATTATTATTTGGTTTAACTTCTTTTAAACTATTGATTTGTATTGCCTTTTTTATTTTATCTACGTAAGTTATATTATGTTTTTCGATTTTTTTGCGAGCGTTTGTTATTAAGAAAAACAAATATGTCGGATGTTTCATTTAGTCAAAATGGGGATATACTAACCGAATAGATTTTCTTATCGTCTGAGTATATAGTTCTGGTTGCGGGAGTGAAACTGATGAAAAGAAAAAAAAACAAATGAGATCCATCCGGACACTTATCAATGAATCTTATTTAGATGAAGATCGAGACAAACAAATTATACTAAAAAAATCATAAACAATGCGTGATCATTTTTTTTAAATATACGAGATATATCACACGTATATCCAAAAGATATAGTATTCATTATTTTAATATTTAAATACTTTTTATTAAATTTGTTTTTCTTATATTAATAATGTTTTTAAAATTTTATAACAGTCGTTTACTGGTTTTTGTTTTCATACCATTATTCGTTGTTATTGTTATGCGCTATGTTAAGTTCCACACTATTTGAACTTCCGGTCCATTACTTTGTGAAGTTTCACACCAGTTGACTTCGAGAATTTTATATAACGATGACATCAAGAAACCAATACTTTTCACTTTCGTTTTGGAGAAAGAACCATCACGCTAGTAGATGTCCATGTCATCATTAGCCTTCCACTAAAATGTATTATACCTCAGTTTGGTCCACTGAGAAAATATGAAACTATAAGGTATTATACCTTAGTTTTCACCTATAAGTCTAATTAATGCTTAATATCTTTTATTACAATTACAATTAATATAATTAATCTGATCACTTGTTAATTGGACTATCTTATGACAATGATTAAATATATCATTAGCAAATCGATCCACAATTTTTCTAACAATCTCCAACTTGGATCGTCATATAATACTCAAAGATACATTTACTTGTATGGACGTTCTGATTCCATTGTTAATAAGCGAACTAAACAATCATGTGCACGATCAATAAATGAAAAAAGACTAAAGACCTCTTCCTCGTAATATGAACAATTAGATGCAACATTAATGACGTTATATCCATCAATCAAGTACAACAACAATTATCGTGTGTAGCATACGAATAATATGAAGTGTAATCGCACATATCTATTCTTATCTGGTTCCACCTTAGTGGAGATCTACTCAAAATTTACAGATATCAATAAATATTAACTAATTTGTATACTGTAATAAGAGAAAATATTTTCATAAACATTGCCAATATAAATCGGTTCTTATTACAAAACTCTTACTTAAATCAATAATCCTTTAAATCAACTACAACAATCCTAATGGTGTATTCTAGAAAATCCTTAGGCAATAATGCAATCATAAGAGGATTTGCAACCATAGAGTTTGTATCGATGCCCTTTATGCTTATTTGACCCATCTAAATTCTCTCATTAACAGATATAAACTTTATGTATATGTGTTTGGACTTAGACGAGCTCTTGTTACTGTTAGAATATTTTAATGTATAATTTTATCATAATAAATTTTCATGGAAGCCTTAATTCATTGGCCAATACATAATCTAGTGCAAAAATTAAGTAGCCACAATGTCTGGTTTGATGTCTCAAAGCACACCACAGATTATGTACCCATAGTGGATGATCCTAGTGAATGTTGATTCCCGACACAAAATCTGTATCACCAAGATATTTCATATCGAATTTGTCCGGTATAAATTTATTTTTAGTGTGTAACAACTCCTTATTATTCAAGGTAAACAGCATGTCATCAACATATAATACCAGAAATATGAAAGTAATCTCAATGAACTTTTTGTATACATAATCCTTAACGGATTTAACCTCAAATCCAAAAAAAACTATTACCTTAAGGAACTTATGGTACCACTAAACGAACATGTTTGATGACATAAATGAATTTCTTTAGCTTGCATACCATACTATGAGTTACATGTTTCAAAGTGTTATGGTTGTACCATATAGATTGTTTCCTCAATATCTATCATTGAGGAAATCATTCTTTACATCCATTTGATAAAGCTCAAGATCAAAGTGTGAAACTAGTCCCATGATTGTTTTGAAAGAGTTTTTTGTTGATACTTGAGAGAATTTTTGTTTAAAATCAATCCCTTCATGTTGAGTATAATATTTTTCTACAAGGTTTAATTTATGTATATAATTCAGTATACGTCACAGGAATCTAAATGAACATCATCAATGAACCAATGGAAAAATGTATACAGAAGCTATCAAGACGCATACAATCACCAAGGATATTCATCACAAGGAGGTGCAAGTCACAAGCGAGGAAAACTTCAAAGCAAAAATTTTTACTACTAAAATTATGTCTTGACTAATTTCCTTTTTTAGATATATACTTGTAGGAAAATTCTCCTTAGGAAGACTTGACTTGCATGAAATAAACCTTTTATTAAAGAAGTTAAAACTTTCTGGAGATGTAAACTTAAGTATATGGGATAAATGACATGTTTTCATTGAAATAAGTAAATTAGAAGACCTCAAATTTCTTTGGAAAAATAATGTTTGGTCGTTCAGCCAATATTCTATGTGACTCATTAAATGGGGCATTGATTTCACCACAAAGAAAGAATCCCACGTTACCCCAATTTGGATAACTTTCCCAAAACTTCATGTATTTATGTATAATAAGGATACCATTATGAACATAGCTAAAACAATAGGTAATCCTGTGGATGTTTGCATTCACGAAAAAATATAGCTAAATTCAATTGTTATTAGGCTTGGATAGAAATTGATGTACCCAAGCCTTAAAACAACAAAGTTTGGATTCAACTCTGAAATCATAGAGCATGGCATTATATTAAACTTGATAATAATAACGTGTTTCCTAATAAAGGAAAACCACGTGAAGAAAAAACTCTGAAATCATAGAGCATTTCATTATATTGAACTTGGCAATAAATTTAATTGCATTCATGATTCATTAGATGATAATACTGAATTTCTCTTCCCAAACTTTTCTTTATATATGAGCCTCTTAGTCTCTCCAAATTATAGGAACATTAATAAGAAAAAAAATTAAAATTCCCTCATAGTCCTGAGGAGCAAAATGAGAACTAACTTTTATAGGAATTCCATCATTGATCCTCTTAGAGCTATTGTGCTATAGAAAGCTTAGGTTTGGGCTATTTAAGCTCAATTAACTACAACATATAACTATTGATTGTGTTAGTATATATGTCTTATTATTTGTGCAAGTTACTTCTTGTAGTTTCTTTACTTTTTAGGTTCTTGCTTGCTTTGGAAGGATTTTAATTCAATCCAATGATTGGATCTCTACTTATGCTATTGAAGAGCTATTAAAGGGAAAGCAAGGATTATTCAATGAATAATTTTCATGTAAAGTCTTATATTGGTTCTGCTAATGGCCATTTGGTGCCCAATAAGCTGTGTTTGGCCTTCTCAAGTCTTTTTTTGGTTTTTTTTTACGTCTATGGTGTTCTTCAAGTCTTTATTGTATCAAATAATTAACTTGGGTGTCAAGTTAGGGTTTTCAAGGATTTGATTTTAATCCTTTTCTTGTAACAACTTATATTTTTCAGCAATTTTTTTTAGTTTAAAGAGAAAAAGTGTGGTTTATATCTTTCTACATTACCCATGGAATTTTGGTTGATTTGAAAATCCACTTGCAACCAATCATATTTTCCCCTCCAAGTAATAGGATAATTTCTCATATTGTACTGTCTTGCATCGATATATACTCTTTTCCCATAATGTCAATCCACATATAAGAGTTAGATCTTTCCATGACTTGTTTGTAAGACGACATATCATTTACAGTCCCAACACATGTATTTTGAAGATATATTATAAGTCCGAAGGTTATTGTTATTAATTTCTCTCGTGGAGTTTTTTAAAATATATATTACTTGTTATTTCACTTCTTGAGAAGATAAATTTTGATCCTTATGAACAATGTTATTTTGTTCAACTTATAGCATATTGATATTACCTTGGGTAATTGGATAATTTATGTATCCTACTTATAATCCATAATGCGAACACCAATGTTATTTTGAGTATTTGCTTGTTTGGAGAAATAATTGACATTAAATTTTAATATTTTGATACTTGAGTGTCTACGTTAGAACCTTCATCAATATTTTCAGATTTTTCCTCAAAATGAACATATATTCTTGAATTCTACCCCCAAAACTCAATATTTTTAAAAAACTTTGATGTTCTCATTTCCAAAATATTACCACTGGAAGGATATTAAAACTCACAACCCTTGGAATATTATGAGTATCCAATCCTATAAGCCTTTCCCTCAGATGGAAACCCTCATATATGCATATTTTTTTAACTAGGATTTCGTCCAGTTCAGAGCTTATATGAGGTCTTAACGGTTACCATACTGGGAACTCTATTTAGTATGTAAGACACATATTTGATGGTTTCTCTCCAAAATGATGATGGTAGAGATGATTTACTTATCATAATTCTAACCATATATTTTAGTGTACGGTACCGCCTCTCAGATACGTCATCATGTTGGACAAAATTGGCATTGTATATTGATGAACTATTCATCATTGTCTTCAACAAGGAGAATAAATCAAGTTCTTTCGAAATCACATAATGCCAAAACTTAGCTTTCAGCTTCTTATCGTACCCTGCAACGAAATTTCGACATACGTTGTTAAAACTGCATCAACCTACGGTATTCTTTGTAATATAAATAAGATTAATTTCCAAATATCCTTAAGAACTTATATAAACAAGAATGGGAACACAAATATTGAGAGGACTATCACCAATCATAACACATGCACAACTCAAAAGTATTTTAATTCATAACGTACCAAAATGATGGATTATAGCCTCAGACATTCCGCGCCAAATATACGTAAGCACAAACGACCAATGACACATTTGATAAATATAAGGTCCACTTTAAATCAATGGATGATTTCAACAAATCATTTTCCTTGAAACAATTTATCAATGTTATCAATTTATTCAAACTATACAGCCTCATAACTAAGAGCAAAGTCAACATAATTAGCTTAAAGACTAATAATGCCAACACGCTGAGGACTCGGAATATATAAAAAACCTAAGTACTTAAGTTCGAACACTTATGCCTCAAAGATATGATAACCACTAGATAAACAAAATATATATAGCATAGTTATTCATGTGCAACAACTTATGAACTAAAGAGACCTTCGGTAATCCTGATTACTTGAGATGCATAGTCTTGATATGTAAGTTTTGAGAAGACAGAACATGTAATCAAACGTCGAGAAAAATATATTGATGACATCATGGATATAAATAAGATGTTACTTTATATTCATCATAATATCAACATTGACGCAAAATAAAAATAAAAATACATATGCATCCTATGTTACATAAATAATTATGGAAACAACTGGTAATACATGTCAATAATGTGTGACTGCGGCAGTTTATTCTTATAAAGTATAAACTTACCATATTTAAAGATTTTATTGGTTCTAACAAGAACATTGACGTATAAAAATATTGTCAAAATTGATGAGTCCGGAAATATTCGCCACTCACTATAGAAACCGGACAGGGGCAATCCGGATAATGATCACCCACTGAACCATCCAGACAGGACAAAAGTATTAAAACACTAAACACCTTTTGACTAAGCTAGTTACTAATCTGCTTAATAAACTAATGAGTTTTTGAACTCGACCCAATTTCATAAGTTTGACCCGAAAGCTCATATGGCCCATAATTAAAGGTATAAATACCCAACCACTTTCATTAATGAGGGTAATGGACATTTAATACAACCAAGCAGCTTAAATCTCTCACTAAAAAATACTTAAACATTTGATACCCTTGAAACACCACAAAACATCTGACAAAATTACCCTCAGTCGAAAATAATCCACACCAAATTGGCGACCACAGTGGGAGGAGAAGGTGCATGAATCTAGCATTTAAAACCAGCAAGAAAAACCAGTTCGGATAAATCCAGACGAGCAGGCAGTGCCACCAACTTTGGCAGAAGTGGTGGGAGAAAACGATCGAAGAGCGAGACAGTTTGAAAGCTGAGATAGAAGCCTTGAGGGCTGCTAAAAGGGTAGAGATGGGCTTGAAATAAAAATAAAAAGTGTCAGCTATTCACCACACTAACAATCCAAGCGAGCATGACCCATCAGTAAAGACCCATGTGAGTACTAAAAATACTCATACTAGCTCAAAGAAGTCTCACCGGTCTAAACCGGTGGAGAGCTCAGATTCAGAATCCTCTAGTAGCTCCTCGAATGAAGATGGAGTTGAGAAGTCCCTGTCATCCAGCAGCGATGAAGGCAGGTCTAAGAAGAAGAAAACGTTGGTAAAAAAATATTCAAGAAAGAGGGACAGACATGGAAGATTGAAAAGGCGTCTAGGTAAAGGGTCATCTCATAGCCACGACCATGGCCGGAGACATATAGACCAACTGTTGATGGATCATTTCGCTTTCCATGATGAACCAGGTATCTTTGCAACTCCCAATGAAGATATTGTGTTTAGTCGTGGCCGGAATTGGAGACAATCTCCATTGTCTTCCAAGATACTGTCCAGAAACCTTCCAAAGAGGTTTGACAGTACTAAGATGGAAAAATACGATGGGAGCAAAGATCCAGATAATCATCTGGAGCAGTTTAATAACTTTATGATGAGTTTTGACGATGATGATAAGTTGCTTTGTAGAGCATTCTCTCAATATTTTACGGGGAGTGCTCTGAAGTGGTATAATAGTCTGCCACAGGGCTGCATCAGAAATTTTGATACCTTTTGGGTGGCCTTCCAGAGGCAGATCGTTGGAAGTATGGAGGTGAAGGGCAATGTAGACACTATTATCCATTGTGCCCAATAACCAAATGAATCATTGAAAGAATATATAAGTAGCTTTGTGAACACCAATAATGGATTAGATGATTTCTTTGAACAAGTAGCAATAACTTCTCTAAGACAGGGTCTGAACCCTGGCAATTTGGCCAATTCGGTAACCATGAAGAAGGCCATGACGTGGGGCGGTTTACTGAATCAGGTGGGAAAGCAAATCAACATGGATGAAACGAAGAAGACTAGGGTGCACAGGAAAGTGAGATCGGCCGCAGCTGCACCAAACCAGAACCAGAATCAGTCCGGGTACAAGGCTAAGGAAGCTGGACAGGGTCCCAATAGGGCCAAAGCTCAATCTCACCCCGCACCAGCTCAGAGCCAACAATCCAGAAATAAGCGAGGGCCTTGGGTCCAAGCGGAGTGGTTTGCCGAATTGAAAGAAAATGTGGCAACCATCTATGACAAAACAAAAGACGAAGTATATTTTAGGAAGCCGATTGTGCTTCAATCTCCCAGGGAAAGTCGTAATACTTATTCCTATCAATATCATCATGATATTGGCCAAAACATAGAAGATTGCATTTCTTTGAAACAAGAGGTGAAAAATTTGATTAAAAGAGGAAAGTTGGGTGCTTACGTTAAAAGAAGAAGTGGGAATAGGCCTGATAATGCTCATCGGTCCGGCCCAACAAACAATGTAGGGACGTCGGCTCTGGATGGGTCCATGGTAATTATTGAAAGATTCGATGTGGAGTCAGAGTATTTGGATCCTGATCCAGCCCAGAATAAAGTGGGCATAATCACAGAACACACCAAGACAGTGACCGGGATCATAAGTTTTTTTGAGTCACTTACCATATTTGGGGGAGAACACCATGACTGCACCAACTACTTCTTCAATGAAGAGGCATGTTCACACCCTGGCTACTCAATTGGAAGGAGATATGACTTCTTATCAATCGCAAATTCCTTTTCCCTTTATTGTTTTTTATGAAGATGATTTGAGGGACATAGTTGGTCCCCGTGAAGATGCTGTGGTGATAGGAGCATCCATTGGGGGCAATGATATTAGATGAATTCTGGTGGACAGTGGCAGCTCAGCCAATATCCTCTTTTTAACTTCCTATAAGCAAATAAAGAATCCAACAGTAATTCAACGTTCGAACAGGTCTATTGTGGGTTTCACTGGAAGCTCTGCGGACGTAGTCGGGGAGTTTGAGGGAGAGGTTTTGTTGGGAAAGGGCCCTTTTAAGAAAATGGTCAGAGTAATTTTTCTTGTGGTGGATTGTCTCACGTGCTACAATGCCATTTTGGGAAGGTATTGGCTCTCCAGGATGCATGCTGTGGCTTCAACAGTTCACCAACGTTTAAAATACGCTGTGCAAGGACAAGTAGGAGTTGTCCGGAGTAGTCAAAAGATAGAAAGGGAATGTTATGCAACAGCACTGGCCCCTAGGACTTTGGGGGCAGTTCGGATCAGTGAAGATTAGAAGTTGGAGGGGCCCTCTTGGGGAGAGGGTGAAATTGATGACCCCAGAGAGACCCCTGGTGTTTTAATACCAATTGAAGAGGTTGAAACTCACTCTCTGGCCGAAGGAAGAAGTGTCAAGATTGGATCTAAGATGACATCAGAGCTAAAAAGCAAAGTGTTATCTTTTTTAACAAACCATCAACACGTTTTTGCTTGGTGCAATGTTGATGTAACTGGAGTCCCTGCAGATGTTATATCACACCAGCTATCCACCCGAAGAGATGTAGCACCCGTTGTGCAGAAGAGAAGAGTTTTTTTCTAAGGAGAAAGCTGATGTCATAGTTCAAGAGGTTGACCGACTTACTAAGATAGGGCACATATAGTAATCTTAGTACCCTTTATCGACAGCCAATCCAGTGTTAGTAAAAAATAAAAACGGGAAGTGGCGTATGTGCATCGATTTTACTGACCTTAATAGGGCTTGCCCAAAAGACCTATATCCGGTCCCCCGGATCGATCAGTTAGTGGACTCCACATCTAGAAACAAGTTTTTGTCCTTTATGGACGCCTTCTCCGATTATAATCAGATTCAAGTGGATCCGAAGGACCAAGAACACACTAATTGTGTTACTGATAGGGGTCTTCATTGTTACAAGGTGATGCCTTTTGGATTAAAGAATGCCGGGCTACTTATCAGAGGTTGGTGAACAAAGCATTCGCTGATCATATTGGAAGAAATATGGAAGTCTAAATTTATGACATGATGGTAGAGAGTGTGGAAGAAGAGTTACACTTGGTAGATTTGTAAGAGAATTTTGCCAACTTGGTAAAGTTAATTTAAAGTTAAATCCAGGAAAATGCGTTTTCAGAGTGCAGTCCGGGAAGTTTTTGGGGTATGTGATAAGTGAGAAAGGGATATAGCTTGACCCAGATCAACTTAATGCTTTACTGCAGATGGATCATCCTCGGAATATTAAAGAAGTACAAAGACTGACAGGGAGGTTAGCTGCTCTAAACCACTTTATTTCAAGGTCTTTGGATAGGTGTGCCCCGTTTTTCCAAACTTTAAAAGGTGTCAAAGAATTCAGCTGGTCTCCACAGTGCGACCAGGATTTTGAGGAAATAAAGAAGCACTTATCCTCCCCCAAAACCATGTTTAAACCTATTGATGGAGAAACATTGTATATATATTTAGCAGTCTCTGAATGTGCCATAAGTGCGGTACTAGTAAGAGAGGTGGACAATTATCCTCGTCCGGTGTACTACATCAGCAAAAGCCTGATGGATGTTAAAAAAAGGTATTTAAAACTTGAAAAACTAGCACTGGCTTTAGTAATTGCTGCTAGGAAAATGAGGCCCTACATTCAGTCTCATTCTATTGTCGTCCGGACGTCTTTTCCCTTGAAAAATGATCTTCAAAAGGCAGACATATCAAGCAGAATGACCAATTGGTCAATGGAATCGGGAGACTATGACATCAATTTTTCCCCTCGAACTGCAATCAAGGCTCAGTCTGTTGCTAATTTCCTAGTTGAGTTCCATTTCGACATGAGTACTAAACAAGCTACAACTAAATAGATTAAAAAGGTATGGGTTGTCCGGACTGATGGTGGATCAAGTACCATGGGTTGTGGTGCTGGGATATGTTTAACCTCTCTGTACGACGACAAGCTATACCAGGCTATATGTTTTGCTTTCAGGGCCTCTAACAATGAGTCCGAATATGAAGCTGCTATAGCTGGTTTGAAGTTAGCCCTGATTTGTGGAGCCAAAAGAGTTGGGTTAATGAGTGATTCTCAGATTCTTATCCATCATGCCCAAGGTTAATCTGAGGCCAATAAAGAGCAGTTGATTAAATATTTATTCATTCTTAAAGAGGTGGCAGTTAAATTCAAAGAAATCAGCTATGAGCACATACCCAGAACAGAGAATACACTGGCAGACTCCTTGGCAACCATAGCATACGCTGAGTCCTACCCATGGATTCATGTACAGGAGTGCCCATCCATTCAACTCAATCAGAGCAAGGAAGAGGAGGAAAATTTAAATATACAAATGGGCCAACCTAAAGATTGGAGGTATCCTCTTCTTCAATACATTACAGATGGCATTTTGCCTCCGAAAAAAGCAGTAGCAAGAAAAATAAAGTATAGGGCTCGTGGTTTTTTAATCATAAGAGACATCCTTTACAAGAAGTATTTTAGTAGACCTCTCTTGCGATGTTTGGGGATTGAAGAGTCCCAGATAGTGCTGTCCGAACTGCATGATGGTGAAGGGTCAGCACACTACGGTTATAGAGCTTTAACCCGAAGAGTCTTGTTGGCCGGATACTACTGACCCTCCATAATGGAAGATGCCAAAAAATTGTTAAAGAAGTGTGATCCATTCCAAAGATATGGTAATGAAATTCATATCCCAGTTGTCCCTTTGGAGTCGCTTTCCGAGACAATACCTTTTGCTCGTTGGGGGCTGGATCTGGTGGGACCTCTACCTATGGCGTCTAGAGGGTGCAGAACTATCATTGTAGCCATTGATTATTTTTCAAAGTGGATAGAAGCTGCCCCATTGGCAGGAACTACTTCAAAAGCTGTTATAAAATTTATTTTATCCAATATTTACTGCAGATTTAGGGTTCCACAGAAGATAACCACAAACAATGGGCCACAATTCGATAACAAGGATATGGAGAATTTATGTGCCTCTAGAGGCATTCAACATTGCTTCTCTTCTCCTTTCCACCCACAGGCGAATGGTCGGGTTGAAGTGGCAAACGTGACCATTCTGTCCGGTCTTAAAAAGAATTTAGTAGGGGCTGCTGGAAAGTAGCCAAACTATCTACAAGAAGTGTTATGGGCCTACCATACTACTCATGGAGCTGCTACACAGGAATCCCCGTTTGCTTTGGTATATGGTATGGATGCAATTTCTCCTATAGAGGCAACTATTCCATCATACAGAGTCCATAATTTTTCCGAATAAACTAATTAAGTGGCAATCAGAAGTCAACTCGACTTGATAGAAGAGAAAATAGTTAATGCTCATCTTAGAGCCACCCATTATCAGGGATTGATGAGAATCAGGTTTGCTTCCAGAGTCAGAAGAAGGGATTTTCAACCAGGGGATAAAGTGTTGAGAAAAGTTTTCCTACATACTAAAGAGAAGCAGTTCGGCAAACTAGCTCCAAATTGGGAAGAACCCTATGTAGTCATTGAAAAGCTTAAGCACGGGACATACAGGCTTCAAGATAAATATGGAAGAATCTTAAATCACCCCTGGAACATTGAACACCTCCGGTTGTATCTAGAATGGAAGTTATGTAAATATTTACTTGTTTAAAGTCCATGTAAATATTAGGGGGCATACTCTTTCCTACCCTGGTGGCGCAGGGAGGTTTTAATGAGGTGTCCGGGTTTTTTAATAAAATTTGATGCCTTCTTAAAAAATTCGGAGTGGTTTGATTGATAGTTTCTTTAAAGCCTTCTAAGTATTATTGACAGATCGGATTGATCTGGTGGAATGATAACCATTTAAACATTTGTCATCGGAGAATTTAAACACTCTCACCTTAAAATACTTATAAAATAACTAGGGGCTATTTAAACATCAGCCATCAAGATTGGGCAAACATAAAACAAGGCAAGAATTGTGTAAAATAAAACTGCCCGGCTAGCACCGGGGAATGATATTAAAACACGTAAGAATTCCTTGGCCATCCAAGGACTTTGAAGTTTAAAAAGAAAAGACTTATCTGGGCACGAGCCGGACATGATTACAAAAATTCTTTGGCCATCCAAGGACTTTAGTCTGACATAAGAATATAAAAAAACAGAAAATAGTTAAAATTTTAGGGCTCGACTCCCTTAGATGTTCCTGCTTCATCTTGTTTCTTCTTTGGATCTTTGGGTTCATCATTGGGGCTCTCTCCGGTCCCTTCTTATTCATCGGTGGTATCATCATAACCGTTGGAATAGTTGTGCCTATAACCATCTACCATGATACCAAGCGTCCTCTTCGGATATGTTCGACGAAAAAGCAAGACCATGTCAGATTTGACTTCGGCATACCTCCCTTCTTGGAAATCTATCACCTTCTTGGTGTATGCATCGATCTTGGCCTGGATTTTCTTCTCTTGCTTCTTTATCAAATCCTCTTTCTCCTTGGTGACTTTAGACACAACATCTTCAAGAGAAGTTTTGTCACCGGACAGGGTTTGGATGACATTATCTTTGGCCTTCACCTCCTCAGTTGCAAATTGTTTCTTCTTACCCTTCTTGCCCTTCATCTTACTTGGGGCTTTTTCTCTGGCAGGCAAAGCCAACTTTCCATCCTTCTCCTCTGTTCTCTGGAGGATGAAAAACCGGAGGAGGTAGAGTGGTCAGCTCCTCCTAAGTAAGGTCCCTCCGGCCTGTTGTGTTCCAGAGGTGGAACCTCACTAAATTGCCGGCGGTGAAGAAATTATAGAAATGATTTCCCCATTTGTCAGCAGCCCAAACATTCAGCTTGGCACATGTTATCTGCCCCTTCTCCACATAGTCGGAGAACTCCTTCGGCAACGCTACCCAAAGAAAACGAAGAGAAGTTTGGAAACAGATTTTTATAAGGAAAGAAAGACAATCATGATTAAATATTTACCTGAGCTTTTCCATCTGCTAGTGAGCATGCTAGGGTTGACACCAGCCTTGATTTTCCTCCCATTTTTCCAAGTCCCACTAATAAACAAAAATTAGGTCTTCCAATTCTTCTCTAATTCAAGAAAATCATCCACCACCTTAAAGTTATCTCCCATGTTGTAAGGGTAGAAAGGGATGACGTGGTTCTTGCAGAGGTTGGCCACAGTAGCGAACTGCTCCATTAGAAGCGGTATTCTGGAGAGCTTATAAGCCATAATGCAGGCCATAAGTGTGTACCAATCATTGGGACTCAGCTGGCTTGGATAGAGGTTTATCAGATGAAAGTATCTGACAATCTCTGGGTCTAAAGGAAATTTGAGCCCCCAGTTAAATAGCTCTGTATAAATGATTATCTCGCTAAGCTTACAGTCCATTGGGGTCTCAGGAGTGACCGGTATCCTCACATTGACAGACTCATGGATCCCCTACTTCGTCCGGATCTGGCCTAACTCAGCAGTGTGAGTGTAGACATAGTTGATGTTCTGCATGGCCAGCAGATACTTCACGTTCACCTTGTGGAAGCAGGGTCCCACTTTTCCTTCCATGCACTTGGCAGGTCCGGATGTTTCAAACACAGTTTCTCTTTACCCTTGTTTTTTTATCAGTGGTAGCTTCTCCTGTCTGTCTGGTGACGTCGGTCTCAAATGGAGCTTCTTCTATACTGTCCTCCATCACCTCTTCCATCACCATGGAAGGTTGGTCAGTTGTTGTTGGTGGGGGAGTGCTGGTGGCAGGCTCAATAAGTTGTCCGGACGGTTGAGCATCACCCTCTCTTAGGGGTCTGGTGTCCGGCTGGGGCTCAGTTCTGGAGGGCTCATTTTGAGAGCTAATTCCAGGGGCCTCCGGACCAGAGGATTTATCCTTTGGGACTCTAATATATGCCCGTGATCCTGTAGCTTTGTCCTTGGTCCTAGACTTAAAAGGCCCTGATTTTGGGGACTTAGATTGTGAAACAGTAGCTTGACCCTTTACTAAACGGCCTGTCCGGCGAAGGGTAACCTTTTCAAGGGATTTCTCAGCATCTGACCCCATAGCTATAAATGGAGAGGGTCTCCTTGTGCTTGATACGGCTTTTTCCCGTTCAACAGTGGGTTGTGACTCCTAAATCGAGGAGCTTGATAGAATGGGCGAAAGACTTGGTTGAAACAAACGCTTGGGTATGGAACTTCTAGCAGAAGATGAACCTCGATCAGCTTCTGAAGACGGTGTTTCGGGCTTATCGTTTGGAGAAACTGGAAGACCCGCAACAATACGTCTCTCTCGCTCAACCCTTTGTGATTTTTCTAACTCCGAAAGATTAAGCCACCCACATTTCACCAATGTGTTTCTTGCCGTGAACATAAACCTATACAAGAAACTTTTTAAGAAGAGAAGTGAAAGCTTTGAAATGAAGAAATGAGAGAGTGATGAAGATGGTAAAACAATGAAAATAAGTAATTTATACGAGTAAGCCAAAAAGAGTTACCAAATACCCAGGAGAAAACGAAAAGGCAAAAGTAATGATTGAAGGCGACGCTGACGTCATATGTATTAAATGAAGAGGTTACTTTTTGGGATTAGTGGGAGCGTCTTTCTAGGAGGAAAACGGCTTGTGAGGCGAATCAAAAGGTGACACGTGTTCCACGATCCATAACAAAACTTTTAAACTTTTGAGAAGTTTTAAGTCCTAATAAATCCTGAGCTGAACACTTAAACAGTCCGGAGAATGTTACAAGTTCCTAAGAAGATCTTTTAGGTCTTGCCAAAGGCCTTTGACAAAACCTAATGAGTGCCTAAGAAGAATGTTACAAGTGCCTAAGAAGAATGTTACAGTTCGGAAATATTCGCCACTCACTGTAGAAACAGGACATGGGAAATCTGGACAATGATCGCCCACTGAACCATCCGAACAGGACAAAAGTATTATAACACTAAATACCTTTTGACTAAGCTAGTTACTAATCTACTTAATAAACTAATGAGTTTTTTAACTCGACCCGATTTCATAAGTTTGACCCGAAAGCCCATATGGCCCATAATTAAAGGTATAAATACCCAACCACTTTCATTAATGAGGGTAATGAACATTTAATACAACCACGCAGCTTAAATCTCTCACTAAAAAACACTTAAACATTTAATACCCTTGAAACACCACAAAACATCTAACCAAATTACCCTCAGTCGAAAATAATCTGCACCAAAAATCAGTATTGATATACTATATATGTGAAACATATATAAAATAAATTGTATCTACTTGTGTAGATCGATTGATAACATCATTTGGTCGATGTCGCTTGGTTTTTTGTTTATATGCTGAATACTCGAGTTGTTTATCTATAGAAATTTTGGTTAGCATTCTTCATGAACTATTTAAGAGAAGTTTTCATATTAAAAAAAAATTATTAATTAATTTCTAAGTATTCTTTTAGCAAATATGTTTTTGTATATTTTGGTATTATAGATAGCATTGTTCAGATATATATCTCAGCTATGCTTGATATTCATATTCCATGGCTTATGGAGAAGCTTCATTCCGAAAGTATCGGGAAGTAACGTTACACCTTTATTGACATGAGTTATCAAGAGAATTAGAATCTCACATATATTTGGGTCACCTAGGCAATCCAATTTTATCTCTTGTATGTATATGATTGTTACATATTTACCGACAAGACTAGTAATATAATTTCCTAGGATTATCAAAATTCCTGGAGCACCCGAGAATGATGGGGAGGTATAATCTTGGTTAGATGATATTTTTCCAGTTATATTATTTGCTTCAGTAAATTTTACTTCATGGCATAAAGCGTTTTAAGACTTCATCAAAATGTTAGAAGCATATGATCATTTTTATAGGGTAATGACTCCATTATACACTGAGTGTGATATCACCTTACCGCATTTGTGTATATATATATGCACGAATGAGTTTTCGGGCGCAACCATGTACTCGACCATCACTTTGACATACCATATCTATGTTCTAACAAAAAAATAGATTAACATTTACAATTTGTTTATTTTATATTGATATGATTTAAAATATGCTAATAGTTTTATTATTATTTCATTACTAGAATGTTATGGCATACTAGGAACGGTTTGATCATTTTGTGATATAGTTTTGTAGATGCAATATTTATTTTTTTCGATATATGTAACTTATTATATAGATTATGTGGCTCAATAGATGGGTCAGATTTAGATGATATCATGCACATTAAAATATATTATTTACATAGGTAATAGATGTTTCAAAGTGAGGTTTATGTGGATTATGTGGCTTGATACACTTGGATAGATGCGATATTGAAGTTTTTTGACATTATTGTAGCTTATTACCTAGATTATGTGACTCGATAGATGGGTTATATTCAAATGATATCATGTACATGACAAGATATTATTCCTAAGAGTAACATATATTTCAGAGTGAGGTTTACTTGGTATCAAACGGTGTGAATGAACTACAACGACATACTATGGACGATGACGAGAGAGGTCCAACATATAAATGATGGGTTCAAAGTATGTACACAGGTTGACTTTTTTAGTACATGAAAAATTTATTACATGTATTAGTCAACCCAAAATTGCTCAGACCCCGAGACATATGTTAGAGATAACACTCATACGATCATGTATGCGACCAACAGAGACCATGGTTGGAATGATTTTTTCAAGATGAAGTCACATTATGTCACCATAACTATAAAATAGATATGTGTTGTTTAATTAAATATTTTTGTCTTACCCACATGCATAAAAATTGAGTTTGTTTTAGTATTGTGTTATAGCTTTGTTTTAATATCTTATATTAACTATGTTTTAGTGTCATGTTACAAATTTATCAAGACATTTTAGTTACCATTATGTTATGATATTTTATCATCGCTTTACTTTGTGATGATATTTTCTTATTACAACTTTTTAAATTATGTATATGTCATATGTTTTGTCATTTCGAATGTATGTCTTTTATATTAATAAGATGATTCTGAACCAAGCTAATGATCATAATCGTTTGGACTAAAAAATTCAAAATTTTAGACAAATCTGTGATCCTCATATTGTTAAAATTAAAGAAATTAACTTATATCGTACATACCATGAGAATCTAGGAAATAAAATTTCGTATAAAATTGAAACTTAAACATATTTCACACATAATATACAAATCATGGGTCAAAATTTATACGTAAAATGCAAAATATTGTTAAGTTTCCTTTGATAGGCAATTTATTTTTCCTAGATTCGCATAATATGTGAGAACTTAAGGGATATTCGTACATACCTCGGGAACCTAAGTTAAAAAAGTGCATTTAATTGGATACGTAAGCATATTCCACACTCATTAAGTGAATTTTGACTTTTTATTCACATAATGAGTGTAAATATGCTTATGTTTAAATTTTGTAGGCAATTCTATTTACCTAGGTCCTATGGTATGCACGAAAATATATCTTATATTCTCACATCTTGTTTGAATTTAGATAATTTTTTAATTCCAAATTGTGGTCCTAAATCCCCTTACTAATCAAATATAAATGAACTTGAAAACAAAAACAACATTATTCACTTATTTAAAACTTCAAATAACTTGTTAATAAAACAAATTATTAAAAATGGTGTACAATAAATACAAATACAATGATAATTTAGTAAATCTGAATGAAAAAACAAAAATAAAAAAATTAATTCATCATCATAATATCAAATATTACTTATTTGTTCAAGTAATTCTATTTCTATGCGTACTTATTTTCTTTGTATTTTTCTTTCATAAGTTGATCAATTTTTATAGCTTCCTCTCAATTAGTTTCAATGTGAAAATTTTATTATTTATATATTTTTCATTGATGTACCAGTGACATTACTTATACATAGCTAAAACGTAACTCAGTGTTCTTCGTATCAAAGTTTAAAAATGCGCTATATTTTCAGCGATCTCAAATATTTCTACCTAGTTTTTACGTCTTCACGACCGCGTGAGTCTTGTATTGAAACGACATGGTCTCTACCGTAGCGGTAGTAGATCTTTTATACTAATGCATCATAAAAACCTTCGTCATTTTATGGCATTTTGTTTCTACTATTTGAGTGGCTTTCATCAAATATAAATCTTTGATAGAACTTTATAATATTTTTTTGAGTTTTTAGGGTTGATTTTCATCACGAACAAGGCTTCTATTTTTATGATATGAGTTAAGAAAATCATAATCCATGATGACTAATAAAATCACGACACGTGTTAGATAATGATATCGTAATCTACATATACTAATTAAATAGCAAGAGGTATTGGACAAAGATAGTCTAACAAACGAGGACAAATGAATTTTTGACACGCGTCGTAATATGATTTACGAGATATTTTCTTATCTTAACACGTTATTCATGCAATTCAATTTCACTATATCTCTCACCTTAATATGAGATGATTAATATGTTACTATTTTACTATATTTATCATCCTAGTATGATATGTTACAAGTGTAAACAAAGTAAACAAATAAAAGCACGATCGAAACCAAGTTCAAACATTATGTTATTAAGTTTGAATGAAACCATGACATAGTCTAATACAAGTTCAAATGTTAAATAGTTAACATAGTTTAAAAAACATATTTGATATGATAAAATCTCACACATATATGGTCAAATCGGTCACTACTAGTTCTTCGTCAAGCAAATTTAATGGCCTAATTTAGCTATACTTGTTGAGTTTTGGTAATACAAAATTTCTCATGTATTTGACTTTGTGCTACAGTGTTACATCCAAACACTATATTATTTTGGAATTAGTCTATTTGAAACCATATGAATCTATAGAAAATAATATATGACTTACAAAAATATTATAAACGTAATATAACATAACATAATTGATTTATTACTTGAATGAAGTGGCTTTCGAAAATAAAAGAAATTTTAATATTTTTGATAAGTTCTAAATGTGGTGGACAACCACGTAAAGGTAAAAATGTTGTGTATCCTTTGAGAAAAAAACTATATACAACACACTGATAGTGAGTGATATAATTAATGCGATCTCGAGAAACTTCATCCAAAAATAATTACCCGCATGAATTTCAAAGCAAACTAACTCGTACAATTGCTATCTAAATTTGTTTGCGAACCATACACTCTAAAGTATATTATTTTTAATTCGGAAATCAAATCTAACCTCACATATGTCCATTCTTCATCGACACCATTAATGTCTTTAGACTACTGTCCAATAACTTGCAATTTCTATGTCACAAAACGTCTTTTATACGAGAAATATAAAAATGTATAAAATTTGGAACGTGACGTGTATAAACAAACATATTTGGCCTTACTAGGTTTTTAATTTCAGTTGTTGTTTAAGAGTGTTCATTTTTCATGCGGGAACTTAAAGTATCGGGCATGGGCTTAGTTTTATTCATGTCATACTACTTATCGTATAAAGTGTACTAGAACTCTATGTTTCCTTAATGACATGCTCAAGATAATATTTTTTAGCTTTAGTTGATCGGTTCGAACCACTTTTTTTTCTACCTCTCGGTATCGGCCGATTTTTTAGGTTCCACCACATTATTCTTTTTTTATTTTTGGATTTGCATCACCCTATTTAACACATGATCTTGAATTTATGACATGTAACCACTAAAATAAATCACAATTATTTCTTATTGTTTGTTAGATTATCTTCAGACGTAGTTTTTTCTCGAAGAACAATGTCTAATGTTCTCTAAAAATATATCACACAAGACTTCAATGGACAAATTTTCTCTCTCTATGAGGGCTAGTTCACATGCACAAGATAACATGTATGTTTATTCTAACAATGTAACTACATTTTACCTGATAGACACCTAATTTTTTCTTCGTTGATAAGTTACCATCATTATTCATAAGGTCGATTGATAAATTACTTTTTATATCTTGAAACATATATATATATATATATATATATATATATATATATATATATATATATATATATATATATATATATGTTAAACTTATCTCTCTTGAATGATTCATAAATATCAAGGAATGTGTGAACTTTGATCCAAAATTTAGTTTACTCTAACCAATGTAACATTTTAGGCACATGTGAGATCACTCATATTTATAAAATAAAAATGAAAGAGCTTTATAATAACATTGACATTTATGAGAAACATAAGTTAAATACTAAAGAATCACAAAATTGGTTGGTTATATATTTCCCAAATGTTGAATCTCGTTGGTCAACTAATTATGAAATGTTTGTCGCCTCGTGTTATCCAAGAATTCATAACATAATCTGATATCTTTGGGTAAAAGACATACTTTTTTCGTTGTTGCTAATTTTATGTTGAACTCTTCCATAGAGTTTGACTTGACACATGCGATATAAAAATCCATAGACTCGTCCACATTGTCCCATTTAGTCATTAACTTAATTGTGCTTGCAAGAATGTTTTGCTTATATGTCATTTACATATAATGTGTATTGCGTCAGAAAATATGTCTCTGATAGCTCGCATTAACACTAACTCTCGATCGATCAAGATAATATTTAAAAATACATAATATTATCCACAATCATCAAATGTGGAACACTCAAATCCCACGTGTGCACTTTATTTGGTTATCCAAACTCATAAAAATAAAATTAACTCAAAATATTAGTTTTGTTGAAGTTACACCAACAATTTCAAACAATAACATTGTGTACCTCGTCGTCTTGTTAGTACTATCAATGATAAGTACTTGTAAGAATGTGTACAACTATCAATACTTGTACAATGTACGAAAAAGCAGTCCGATGATCACGTTAGTTCTCTGTTGTCCAATGCCACTCTAAATAATTGTGTTCTTTTTTATATAATAAATATCTCATTTGGAATTGGTCAGTTTTTTTTAACAAAATGATGTTTTTAATGAATACTTTGGATGTTTCCTATCTTGGGTACATTTTCATAGTTATACTTTTTAAATATATATATATATCGGTATGACGAGTATTCGATAACTTTAAACTCACGTACCAACTCTTATTCCTCTAGTTTAAGTTTCACGGTTTGTGAATGATTTTCAAAATACGTGGTCAATCGGCCGTTGTATTATCAGCATATAATGGTTAACCGTTTGTGCGACTTTTTTTTATCATTTTCGCAAGACTCGTAAACAAATGTGTTTTAAAAAATTAAAGGATATTTGTCTTTTATTATAGGTTCGGGTTTATATGTCCAAATTTAAATTCCATGAAACTGGACTTGATTGATAGGTAGACTAGCTTAAAGTATCAATTGGTGAGATATAATTTAGATTTTAGATAATTAGAGTTTCTAATTTGAATCTTTAATATTAAAAAGAAGCGAGTCGATTTGGATGGGAGATACTAAAAGAACTCTTAAATATAACCTAACCCTATAAAAACACTAAGATTTAAACCCGACTAGAACAGGAGTAGAAACCAAAAAGAACACTTAAATATAACCTAACTCTATAAAAACACTAAGATTTAAACCCGTCTAGAACAGAAGTAGAAACCAAAAAGAACAAGGATTAAATTTTTTGAAGGATCATACCAAACTAGTTCGGAACTGATTGCCATAAAACCACCGGATCCCATATCAATATGTTTTGGATAGGTTTGGATAGATCCGAATTGTTTACCACCCTATTACTCCTAAACAAGACAAACAAAAGGTAGCAAAATGAAAGCAAATATAAGAACAAACACGCACGATCGAGAAGAATGGAAAAACACTTAGTTTTCTCAGAATGAATGATACAATAGCTCATCTTAAACATAGAGCTACGCTTTCCTCCGTTTCTTTAATAAATTGTTGATTCCTTTGCACATTTTCTATTGTCAAAACATTCATTTCTATCAAATTACATAAAAAATGATAAAATATAATTTTAAATTTTTCCTTTTAACTCGAACCTAAAGCAGCGAATCCACCACCTTTCATCATCTGCTTGAACTCTTTGAAATTAACCTTCCCATCTCCATCCACATCAACCTTGTTGATCATTTTTTTGCAATCCTCTAGGGTTCTTCCTTGCTTGAGCCCCAAGGAAGATAAAACAGACCTCAATTCCTCCACGGTAATAAACCCGTCTCCGTTTTGATCGAACACATTAAAAGCTTCCCTCACGTCTTCTTCTTCGTCTCTCTCGTCCATTATCGTTTGGTATAAACCACCAAACTCGTCAATGTCGACGAACCCATCTCCGTTAACGTCGATCTTCTCAATCATCTGGACAAGCTCTTTGTCCGGAATGTATATCCCTAGGTTTTGTAGCGAATCGCTCAGCTCCTTTTTTGTGATTTTGCCGTCTCCATTCCTGTCGAACATTTGGAAAACTCGACGAAGTTCTGCCTTGTCCATTGCTCACGAAATAAAACAAAACTTTAATCTGAAATGTTATGTTTTCAAGAATACAGAAACAAGAATTACAATACAATAGCAAAGGTCGTTTTTGGGAAGATTGTTTTTTGAAGAAAGCAAAAACGTATAAAAATATGAAGCAGGTGGGGAGGAAAGAGAAGGAGAACGGTTTTGGTTAGAGAAAAACCGATAACAACGAATGATAATGTTGTGTTAGGAGTGAAAATTGGAGGAAATGATAAAAATAGAAGAACCATAAGGTACCAGAAAAAAAGATCATATATTGACTGGTTCTTGACGATCTTAGCTTTCTAAGTGCTTCCCATTTTCTGGTTTGCTTTCTTTTTTGTATCTGTCTTAAACGTGTTATGCACATTGTTTCTTGTTGTACAATTCTTAAAATAGTCGTAGGTTTAAAAATAATACCATTGCTTCCCTCAAGTTAGTTAGTTATTGAAAGAAACACAAACTGGTATATTCAACACACACACACAGATGTATACGTTTAACTGAGAGGAGCAGAGTTAGAACCTCTATGGATATCTTGAATAGAAGGTTACAACGTTATAAATAGAGACTAACACTTCAAGACTCATCTGCTCCCTATTAACTCTCCACTACTTCCACGAAATAATAACGGACACTACGACTTAATCACCCACTTGTATAAGCTGGTAACGTCTCTTATTTAAAACAAAATACAAAACGTAAAATACAAAACCAATTTAAATTAATTCCAACAAGCACCTCCTGAATTTAAACCTGGTTTTGAATCTTCCTGATGCCAAGGAGTGCACGCATCTTTTCGAACTTCACAGTGGCCATGGCTTTCGTCAAAATATCAGCACGTTGATCCTCTGTTCCAATGTGTTTGATCACGATCTCACCTTTTTCAACGCACTCTCGAATAAAATGGTACCGGATGTCAATATGCTTAGAACGTCCATGAAAAACTGGATTTTTAGCCAAGTCTATCGCTGACTTGTTGTCTATGTAGAGCACTACAGGACCAACATCAGAATCAGTAAGTTTACCAAGCAAATTACGCAGCCATATGCCTTGACAAGCAGCCGCTGTAGCTGCCATAAACTCCGCTTCACATGATGATAATGCCACACAACGTTGTTTCTGAGACACCCACGTGATTAAGCTCTCATTTAGGTAGAAAGCCATCCCTCCAGTACTCTTCCTATCTTCAATCTGCCCAGCCAAATCGCTGTCGGAATATCCTGACAACATGTTGTTATTGCTTCCCCTTGAATACACCAAACCATATCTCAAAGTACCTTTTAAATACCTCAGAATTCGCTTAACAGCATTGAGGTGCATCTCAGTTGGTCGTTCCATGTAACGACTGACTATACCAACTGCAAATGCTATGTCTGGTCTAGTATGAACTAGATACCTTAATCCTCCCACAATGCTTTTAAACATAGTTGAATCAACAGCCTGTCCAGTTTCATCTTTGTGCAGTTGCAACGCTGGCTCCATAGGGTACTTCGTCGGTTTACATTCTGCCATTCCACTCTTCTCCAGGACCTTTCGAGCATAGGCCGACTGCTTCAATTCGATGTACTCCTTAGTTTGCTTCACCTCAATCCCAAGATAGTGAGAAAGCTTTCCTAGATCAGTCATATCAAATTTCCTGCCCATTTGTTCCTTGAACCTCTGAATTGTTGTTATACTCGAGCCCGTGATCAGCAAATCATCAACATATACCCCAATGGTTAAGACCTCTTCCTTCTCCTTTTTTATGTACACAGCATGCTCATAAGGACATTTTGTGAATCCCAAACTTTTCAAGCACTCGTTTAACTTCTCGTACCAGGCTCGTGGCGCCTGTCTAAGCCCATAAAGAGCCTTTATTAACTTATAGACCAAATGCTCCTTGCCTTGCTTCACAAAACCTTCGGGTTGTTGTACGTACACATCTTCATGCAGGTCGCCATTCAAGAAAGCTGACTTGACATCTAGATGATGAATTTCCCAACCACGATTTGCAGCCAACGCCAATAATAGCCTTACAGTTTCCAATCGTGTGACAGGTGCGAACGCCTCCTCAAAATCAACCCCTTGTTTCTGAACGTAACCCTTCGCGACGAGCCTCGCCTTATGCTTTATAATTTCACCTTCTGTGTTTCTTTTTAGTTTGTACACCCATTTCAGGCCAATGGGTTTGTGCCCAGGTGGCAATTCCACAAGCTGCCAAGTGCAATTTTTTTCTATTGCTTCTATTTCGCTCTCCATAGCCTTCCCCCATGATCTTTCTTGGACAGCTTGTTTATATGTGACTGGCTCCTCCATACTGAGAAACAGCAACTCATCTTCACCAAGCTCGATTTCGACTGTATCAGCATAAATGTCGCGCAAAGACCTGAAGCGCGTTGGCACACTGCTACTCCCAGTTTCGGCTGAACTGACTTCACTCGACTGTGTTAATGAAGTCGGTGTTGCCTGTGTTGCCTGTGACTCAGTCGAATGAGAGGACTGTACAGGAGTGTTAGGCTCTGTTGAAGACTCCTCATTACCGAGCTCTGTCAAAGACTCCTCATTACCGTTTTCTGTTGCTTCCGTCGAGATTACAGAGTCAACCACCACGAAATGGGTGTGAGTCTCTTCAACTGCACTGTCATCATTAGCCCATTTCCATGACTTAAGCTCGTCGAAATACACATCTCTGCTAACATGAACTCTGTTCTCTTCTGGGTCATACAGTCGATGTGCTTTTGTACCAGGCTCTCTTCCAAAATAAACTACTGACTTTGACCGATCATCCAGTTTCCTTGTATGAATGCCAGGCACCTTCATGTAAGCACAACAGCCAAAAATTCTTATGTGACTAATATCTGGCTTCTTACCTGACCAAGCTGCGTATGGAGTGTCAGTAGAGAGAGCACGTGTGGGCAGTCTGTTAAGCACATAAACAGAGTGTCGTACTGCTTCTCCCCAAAATCTAGATGGGACATGCTTCTCCTTTAATAAACTTCTAGCCATTGACACCACCGTTCGGTTCCTTCGCTCTGCCACTCCATTTTGCTGTGGAGAGTAAGGGGCCGTATATTGTCTCATGATCCCAGCGTCTTCACAGACACTTGTAAACTGATGTGAGCAAAATTCTCCTCCTCTGTCCGTACGCAGGGCTTTAATCTTTTCCTCAGAGTCTTTTTCAACAAGACGCTTGAATCTTATAAATGCTCCTAATGCTTCATCTTTGGTTGACAGAAAATAAACCCACATTGCACGACTAAAATCATCAACAAAAAGTAGAAAATACCTCTTGCCAGATGGTGTTGATGGTGTGATTGGTCCGCAAATATCTCCATGCACTAATTCCAGCACCTTGGTTGATCTGTAACTCGATTGTGAAGGAAAGGGAGTTCTTGTTTGCTTTGCCATTAAACAGTCCTTACACAGTGCCTTTGGATGCATCATTTTGGGCAGGCCATAAACCATCTTATTCCGAATCATAAGTTTTAATGCATCAAAGTTCACATGGCCTAAGCGAGAGTGCCAGAGCCACGAGTCCTTTTCCAATTTTGCAAGTAGACAAGCACCCTTGGATTCCTTGGATTCTTCCAGCAAGATCTTGTATAAACGATTTGCTGATCGTCTAACTTTCATCAATAGCTTCCCATCCCCGTCATGCACCCACAGAAACTCACCATGTAACACCACTTTATTACCTTCTTCTGACATTTGCCCAAGGCTAATTATGTTGTTGCACAGATTTGGAATGTAGAGGACATTGTTAAACACTCTTTCTTCTCCGGTTTTGCAAACAAACGTGATCGACCCTTTTCCTTTAATGCATACCGTTGACCCATCTCCAAGTTTTACTTCGCCTGTCACGTCTTCATTTATCTGTGAGAACTTTGACCTGTCCCCAGTCATGTGATTTGAAGCGCCGTTGTCTAAGTACCACAGTTGTGACGTTTTTCTCTCTGTTATATTTCTCTCCAACTTTGGGATGGCCCTTTCTTCATTCACCAACGCCAACTCAGTCAGCTTTTCATCTGATTCTGACAGTAACAGAGCAGGTTCGTCGTCCTTGATCTGCACCAAGTTTGCTTCACTTCTTTGACTCCGTTCTCGTCGTGGCCTCTTACACTCTATAGCATAGTGACCCAAAATACTGCAATTAAAACACCTTACAGTGCTTCTATCACGACCAGTACCCTGGAGACCGCGTCCCCCACGTCCTCCTTCTCGATTCCGTTTCATCCAGTCCTCTCGAGTGAGAAGAAGTTTGTCCTCATTCTTCGCGCGCCTGGACCACTCCTCTTCTGTCAATAACAGTTTGTTTCCCGTAGTCACACTTTGACCTTTCAACCTTTCCTCATGAGCTTGTAAAGACCCAATAGCTTCTTCGATTGTCATTGATTCTAAATCTCCAAATTGCTCAATTGTTGAAGTAATTTGTAGAAATTTAGATGGAACGGCCCGAAGTAGCTTCTTGACAACGTACGACTCCTCCATTTCATCACCTAAAGCTCGGATAGTGGACACCAATCCGTTGAGCTTCATGTAGAAAGCGTCGAGTTGTTCACTGTCATCCATACGCAGCGACTCAAATTCCGCCTTCAACGTCTGAATTCTGGCCTTCCTCACCTTATCAGCCCCTTGACACATGACCTTGATGGCTTCCCAGCCATCCTTTGCTGTCTTCTTCTCAGAAATGGATAACAGCATCTCTTCAGGTATGCCTTGGTAGATCATGGCCAAAGCGACCTTGTCATTCTTCTCATGAATCACTGCTTCGGCATCACTCGGTTCTACTGCTGCCCAAACTCCCTGGGCCTGCATAAAAACCTTCATCTTTAACGCCCACGCTGTGTAATTCCCTTTAGACAACATTGGATACGTTAGCCCAAAAGATCCAGCCTTGCCTTTCCCCGCGTCCATCTGAAAGAGAACACCCTGAATGCCGTGCTCTGATACCAAATGAAAGAAACACAAATTGGTATATTCAACACACACACACAGATGTATACGTTTAACTGAGAGGAGCAGAGTTAGAACCTCTATGGATATCTTGAATAGAAGGTTACAACGTTATAAATAGAGACTAACACTTCAAGACTCATCTGCTCCCTATTAACTCTCCACTACTTCCACGAAATAATAACGGACACTACGACTTAATCACCCACTTGTATAAGCTGGTAACGTCTCTTATTTAAAACAAAATACAAAACGTAAAATACAAAACCAATTTAAATTAATTCCAACAGTTATATATATGTATTATAGTTGAACCGTCCAAATAAATTGGCATCACTTTATCAGCGGAAGCCCTTGATTAGAGTTGTTTGTGAAAAAGGTGAATGGAATTGGAATGTTGACTGGTTCGTAAATATATTAATGAATTTGTTTGAATCCTACTAAATTTCAACATTTAATGATCTTAATAGTGTACTTGCTGATATAAGATTATTTTAAGCTGAGGTCGAAAATCAGAATGTTAGTAATTTGGATCCAAGACAATTATTTACTATCAGGAAAAATCGTATGTCATCTGGATACGAAGAAAATGATACTATATTTTTTTTTGGTTGAAATCCAATTTTACTGATGAATATAGAATTACAGGCAAACCGTTCGCTGTTTTCGAAACCTAAAAACAAAGCGAGTTACAGACCAAAAACCTACTAACAGTAAACACAGGTACACTCCGAGTAAATTGATATGCGAATAAAAGATATACGAAAAATTAGGTACATTATCGTGACGGTAAATTTCTAATAACTACTAAACCCTCCGAAATGTGTTTTTAGGAAGCTAGTGGAACTGTAAATATCAAAACTGTGAACTTCAGAAATATTAGATAACACTTACGAATTGTAAATTTTCAAAAAAAAAAAAACAATTTCCAACAGTAAATAGTTACCGTAAACAATCAATTGTTCAAAATGGTTTCGAACAGTGAATCAATATGAAAAATGATTTCGAACGGTAGCAAACTAATAAATAACAATTTCAAAAGCGATTTCAAAGTAAAGGAACGAACATAAAAAAACCTCAATCTTACTACCGAAAAATGCAATTCTTATTGCTAGGGAATCGATATTTTTTTTTAAAAAAAATTATTGGGTGGTATGATGGTTAGGTTCCACTGGTAGTAATTATAGGAGTTCGATTTTAGGGTTTGGCTGGCGAGAGTGTCGATTTAGGTAGAAGAAAGACTTGACTGCCAAATAAATTTGGCTATTGAAAGAATCGATTTAGATAAAAGAAAGAGTTAATTGCTAGATAAGATTTGGGGTAATTGGATAGATTTGGAGTGTTTTCGTGGATAATAATAAAAATGGTAAATTTGGGTTTTCCTTTATGAAGAAAATAACAAGCTGGATTTTTTTTAAAAATGGTGAAATAATACATCTAATCGAGGAAATAACTTCACTAATAATCGAGGTGACTAATTCTCCTCTCTTTTTGTAAAACAAGGTATGATCCCCATTACTCTGTTTGTAGCTATACTGCTTCATTTCCATTGTAAATCTTCCAACCCAAGCACGAGGAGACTGTTTGAGCCCATATAATGCCTTTTTCAGTTTGCATACCTCATTTTCTTGAAAACCATCAGAGACACATGGTGGGGGTTCCATATATACCTATTCTTCCAAGTCTCCATGTAAGAAAGCATTATTTACATCAAATTGATGAAGAGGCCAATCTTTATTCGCGGCTATTGAAAGTAAAACTCTAATAGTGTCAATCTTTGCAACCGGAGAGAACGTTTCAGAGTAGTATATACCATATGTTTGTGTATATCCTTTAGCAACCAATCTTGCCTTGTGTCGCTCAATGGTGCCATCGGATTTATATTTTATATTAAGCACCCATCTACACCCGACTGCTTTCTTCCCTTGTGGTAACACACAATTCTCCCATGTACCATTCATTTTTAGAGCTTCCATTTCGGTATTCATTGCCTCGTGCCATTCAGTCATCTTCTTAGCTTCTTGAGCTGTTTTAGGGATTTGTTCAGAGAGAATAGTAGCTGAAAACGCCTTTGTAATCTTCGTCATTCCTTTCCTGTCCGTTTTTACCGGATATGTAGAAGCACGATGAACGTGTTCCGGTGAATACCGGTCACGAGGAATTCCTATATTGTTTCTTGGGGGAAGAACCGGAGTTTGAGTTTCAACAAATGAACTTCCTGAAATGTCATGGTCAATAACATTTTGTGAATTATGACATTGTAAATTGTTTACCTCTTGATGGATATTTTCTTCAGCTGATTCGTTGGTAGTATCCATGGCATTTATTTTTTGTTGGACATTGTCTTCGGGAGAATCATTGGTGGTAAGAACTGCCTCGTTAGTCTCCTTTATGTTGGAAAAGGCGTGTTCGGTGGTGCCATCTATCGACTCTGTCGGCACATCCTCAAAGTAACTTTCATATAGCAACCAGTCGAGTGATTTACTTACTTACTGTTATTTATTTTAGTGTAATTGGATCGACTAGTCGACCAATTTAATCATGATATATTATCAAACAAGTCGTAGAGTGCGGAGTGCACGCTTGTTAGATTATATCACGATTAGCGGGGTCAAGGGGCAGAGCCCCTTGCGGGGTCCAAGGAGAATATATCAAATTTCATCCTCTCTGTTCAAAGTATATATCTCTGATTTTATCCAATTGAAATTTTTGGAGAACCCCAAAAATATTTCAATAAGAAATTGTTTACAAGACTTCAGAGATTATCCGGAAACGAAACAATATTTTCTACACTTACTCCCCCTGAGCACGAGATTGGTGGTCAAAACAATAATCAGATTCTAAGAAGTCACAGTCCATGGTGACATGGATTCGACGAGTAACCGGATTGTAACACCGATATCTCATTTGATGAACACCATATCCAACGAATACACACTTTTCAGCACAAGGATTAAGTTTGTTTCGACTAGTTTTAGGGATATGAACAAACACCGAACAACCAAAGACATGAGGTGGTAAGGTCATAACAGATGGAATTGTAACTTGGGTGGCAAGCACTTTTAATGGAGTTTTATTTCCTAGATATTGGGTTGGTAGACGATTTGCAAGATACGTAGATGTAGCAAGATCTTCTGGCCAAAGAGAATGAGGAACTCTAGATTCAATCATAATAGCACGAGTTTTTTCATGTAAAGTACGATTTTTTCGTTCTGAAGTACCGTTTTGTTGAGGTGTGTTTGGACAAGTGGTTTGATGGATAAGACCATTTGTTTTGAAAAAAATATATGCATTGTTTGATTGACAAACTCTGTTCCATTATCATAACGGAGAATCTGTATTATGTTTTTCAAATTAAGTCAAAATCATTTTGTAAAAACAAACAAATATTTCTGGTACTTCCGATTTATGTTTCATGAAGTATATCCAAGTCATTCTTGAGAAATCATCCACAAATAAAACAAAGTATCTGATTTGATTGTTAGTGGAATTTGGTGTTGGACCCCAAACATCAGAATGGATTAGTGAAAAAGTATAATCAACTCTAGTATTACTTTGATTAAATGAGACCCTACGATTTTTTGCAAGAATGCAGGTTTCATATTTCTCATGAATGTAATTATTCAAAAAAAGACTAGGAAACAAACTCTTAAGATAGCTAAAAGAAGGATGACCAACTCGTCGGTGCCATAACTAAAGTTTCCTTTCGGTTGTTCCGTGAGCAAGCATGGAATGTCCCTTATGAACTACCTCATCAACATAATAGAGACCTCCTTGTTCGATACCACGCCCAATGATCTCCTTCGTACGAATGTCCTGTAAAATGCAAAAAAATGGATACATAAACCACATAGTTGAGTTGTTTTGTCACTTGACTAACATATAATAACTTTAAGGATAGTGAAGGAATGTAGAGGCAGTTTTTAATTTCCATTTTTTCCGAAAAAATAATTGAACCTCCCCCTTTGACTTCACAAATTTCTCCACTAGCAGTCTCAATATGGGATTTCTTTGGAGATGACATGTCACCAAAGTCTTTAGGATCATAAGACATGGTGTCTGTAGCCCCGCAATCAAAGATCCAATTCATTGATTTCTCAAACCCTTTACCTCCAAGTTTTTCATAGGAGTTCGCCGACATTCCTCCAAAACCAGTACCACTTCCTTGCTCATTTTTAGTCGGATCTTCACCGCCACTTGTAGACGAAGCCCGTTTGACATTAGATCTGAAACACTGGTTATTTTTCTCCTTATGACCGTCCTCCCACCATTCTGGATAGCCAACCAGCTGGAAACATGTCTCTTTAGTGTGTTTCTTCATCCCACAATGAGTGTAATACAACTTGGATTTATCTTCTTTCTCTTTGGATCAGAATTTAAACCTCTGTGCAGAATCTTTAGCAGCCAAACCCATTCCAATTTCAATCGAGTCACTATCAGAAGAACTTGATTTTAGTATATTAAGCCTGGCCACTTCCCTTCGTATTGTAGCATATGCTATTTCCACGGAAGGAAGAGGATCCTTTTTTAGGATATCTCTCTCGACTGGTTCCAGCTTGTCATTAATCGTCATTAGCAATTGATAGAGTCTTTGTTCTTGAGTCTTCTTATTGTAGATCTGAATATCTTCTGGGTCTTTCATAGGGTTCGGATCTCGCCTATCTATAGACATCCAGATGTTCTGTAGTTTGTTCCACAAGTCTTCTAGTGTATCAGACCCTTGCCTTAATGAATTAGCCCTCTTATGAAGGTCAAACACCTGTAACGAATCTGTACCAGAACTGTATGTGGTGGCTAACCCATCCCAGAGGGATTTTGCAGTGGGATATTGCGAGACATTATTCACCAAGCTGGATTCAAGATTGATCATCTTGTTCCCACCTTGTATATGTTTTGTAAGTTTTGGATGGAGGTGTCGGCTCCCCTGTAATGTGAGAACCTCTCCCCCTTCCCCCAATTTCTTTCTTCATCAGGTTTGCCCATAAGGCATAGTTGTCACCACCGAGTTTAATCCCTAGGGATAAATTCTCGGGGTTAGTTGTTTTTTGTTGTGTTCTGAGACCATTTCTCAGAATGGCAGCAATCTGCATTGTTAATTCATCAGGGATTTGACTGACCACGACTTCATTGCCAGCCATCTTTGTTGAGGATGTTCATAATTCCCAGAATCACACGTGCTCTGATACCATGTTAACATGCACATGTTAAATGTAGCATCTCAGTCGTTTTCTTTTTTAAAAACAAAGAGAGAAGTAGCCGCAGGAAGCGACTAGGGTTTTGTGTTTATTAGAAAATGTTCCATTTTGTTTTATTGATGCATTAGAGATGTAATTCAAGAATTGACCAATAGTAAGGCTCTCAATATATAGAGAACTTAGAGGTCTATACAAGGAAACTTAATACACTGAATATTCTAACAATAAGAAAGATAAAAGAATAAAACTACATTTTTCTAGGTAAAGATCATGAAACTCAATTGCTGCTTTGGAAACCTAATAACAAAGAAAGTTAAACACATGCACATTATAAGTAAAATTGTACGATAATAAAAAACCTACGAGACGGGTACACTACAAACTGTAAATTGCATATTTCAGTTTATTCTCCTCGTTTGACATAAACTTTCTAACTCATCATTTTATAATTGTTCGTATTTATCCACTTCGGTATACCCAAACGGTGACAAATGTTGGTCAATATGAAGTTGTCCATATATTTTGCCGTGATCATAATGAGTTAATGAGGGGTTCGTCTTCTACCCACTTTGAGAAATAATCAACAACCACAATGATGCGCTATCAATCTTCAGAAGCTCATGGCAGAGGTCCGACCAGATCGATTCCCCAACTTTAAAATGAAAAAGTCACTTATATTGACTCGAGCAGTACATCTGGGAAATGGATCGTGTTTGCGAGACATTGATATGGATCGCACTTATTTACCAGCTCTTTGGTATCTGCGAGTACTATGGGCCAGTAGAGTCCTGCTAACAACAACCTTCAATTAAGGGTTTTGCACATGTAGTGTGTTGAACCATACCCGATATAGAGTTTTTCGAAAATAATCTCTAATTCTTCTGGACCGAGGCACCGCAACATAGGTCAGCTCAAACCTCCAAAGTACTCTTTTGAAAAAAGTACATTCCAGAAGGATAAATGTTTGACATTGAATTTTAGTCATCGGGCAGCGACCCTGTCGTTTGGGTATATACCATCCTCTAGGGAATTTGGAAACTTCAAACTTCAATCACCCACCTCATTCACGCATACATCATAGATCTCATATGGGCTCAAACTTTATTATTTTTCGATCGACGCGTGTTCTTGAAAAGTGACCCATAATTCTATTTTCGTGCAAGTTATTGAGGCTAAGGCGTTTGCTGAAGAGTTCTCAGCCCTCAGAACCTGCTCATACTGAAAATTTGTTGAATGGTTGTTCTAAACTCTTCAAGACCTTTAAGAAATTCTATGAATTCTCTTTTTAGTCGAAGTCTTTTAGCCCCGCAAAGTTGTACTAACTGGATCCCAACCATTGCGGCCTCATACTAAACCTATTTATTTGACGTCTGGAAACAAAAACATTTTTTTTGTTCATCACTTCCCCCGTAGGGACTATTAAAAGCACTCCCGCTCCACAACCTAAGATGTTCGAACCCTCCATTATGGCTCTGAATTATCCTTTGATGGCTCTAGTATTTCTATATGGTACTTTATTAGGAAGTTAGTTAAGACATATTCTTTGATGGTTATCTTTGGTTCGTATGTGATATCAAAGTCCCTGAATTTTGACATACCATTTTGTCAAATGTCCCAAGATGTCAGGCTTTTGCATAATGTTTCGAATGGGGAAAGAGGTATGAGCCATGATAGAATAGCCCTAAAATTAAGGCCTCATCTTCCTTATTGCTACTACCAGAGCCAAAGCCAACTTCTCTAACTAAAAATACCATATCTCTGCCAGTATTAAACTCGTACGTACATAATAGACAAGCTTCAGACAATTTATTTCTTCCTTATTTAAGACATTACTCATGTGTAATCTAACACTGCTATGTATATATAATACCTCGGGAAAAGGTGTCTTGGATAATGTCTCCAAAGAATCAAAATATTTATTTATCCTTTTGAAATCCTTATCAGACTCTTCGGTATAATGAGAGTTATTTAATTTTCTCATGATTTAGATCAAAGGGGCACATTTATACAAAGAGCGCGATATAAAATGGTTTAACTTTGCGAGCCTACCTGTCAATATTTGTACTTTATTAACTGTCTGAGGCGATTTCATAGAATCAAAGATTTCAGTTGCAATGGGCCAACTTCCATCCTCTCTCACTGACCAGATATCCAAGGAATTTCCAAGACTGAACCCCAAAAGTATGCTTCTTTGGGTTAAGCTTTAATTTCACATATCTCAAATTTTTGAAGGTTTCGATGAGGTCAAAGATATGACAGGAATCCTTGTTATTTTTAACCAACATTTTGTATATGTATACCTCGACATTTCTCCCAATCGGAGAGGAGAATTCCTTAATAACCAACGTTGATAAGTAGCTCTGACATTCTTTAATATGAAAGACATAACCTTATAACAGTGCAAATCTTGATCTGTGCCGAATATAGTGCTTTCTTTGTCCAAATGATACATTTGGATCTGGTTAGAACAAGAGTATGTATCCATAAAAAATAGTAGCTTGTTCTCGAAGGTTGAATCAACCAGGTGATTCACCTTTGGAACCGGAAAATGATCATTTGGATATGTCGTATCGCTAAAATCAACGCACACCCGCAAGCTACCATTTTTCTTCTTTACCAAAACCAAATTGGTGGTCCACGTCGCAGAATTGAAATTTGGGTTCACATATGGAACATAATTATGAGGAAACCCCCATAAATCTTTGATTGACCACGTAAACTCATCTAGATTCTCTACTAAAACCAATCAATTTGTCTTTTAGTTTCTCCAAATTGATGCGTCTCGACATCCTCTCATACTAAAACAAAAACGGGGGGCCTCTCTAGGATCGTCAACCATTAACCGTTATTAACATGAATCTCATCCCAGTAACTTTATAATGCTACTTACAATAAATTATTTCTCTAATTTTTGAAGTCCCTAATAATCTATATCCTTATTAGTAGCCCCCTAGTCCTTATGAAGAAAGATGAATAAGGACTAAAATTGCTTTGTGGGCACTTCATACCAACAATGTCAATTATCATACTTTAAAATCGCTTCAAATAAAAACCACCCATCATTATACCTTAAGACGCTTTGAATCAATACTACCAATCATTATGTTTTAGGTCTCCTCGAATCATAATTGTTCATCATTAAACTTTAAGCAACCTCGGATCTCTACACAATCTTTCTAAGTTTGCATCGAATTTACACGTGGCCATTTCAATCGTTTCTCTAGTGAAAAATAGATACTCATTGAGTACCCCTAATACACATGCATCATACTATTAGGTCTAACAATTTACAAGTGTTACTATACCTTACAGTATGCAACCATTTGTCGACTCATTTTTCAACATATAACTGCTATTAACTTTTCATATTCTCTTCTCACTTTCTTCTTCACTACTTCTTCTATAAATATTCTCTCTTTATTCATTCTTCCATTACATACAAATCCAAGTGATAGAAAGAGAATATAGCCTGCAAGATTTCACTTCACTACCACCTTCATCTGAAACATCAACTTTTCCGATTCATTTTCATTTTATTGTTATTGCGTAGTTTGAAGATCTTTCTTCATCTCAGTTTATGGAAAAACCAAAACCAAATAAACAACCTATTTTTGTCATTTACAATTACTTCAATATCACTGAAAGGTTTGCTGAATATCGAGTGGCATGCGTGATAGATAATTCACCAAAGCTTTCAACTCATACGAGTGTATACGGATCTTTCAATATTAATCAAAGCGCTTCCAGGTATCAAAATTTCTCCAAGCTAACTCCTAAAATTTTACCACAACAATCAAATACCACATCACCTTGAAATCCCTACAAGTATACTATACCAATGCTTTAACTCCTCTTCGATCCAATTGCAAAGATACATAAGTTAAATCTTCTCAAAGAACACCATAAGCATTTTCTGCTAATAACACAAACCTTCCTCGAATCAATCCTTAAATTCAGTAAGACACACATTCTTACGAGAAACAACCTCATCGAAAGGGCGCATTGGTAGCCATGTGAGATTATGAGGACATCAATACTCTATAGAATCCTGCATCTTGATGAGGGGGTATTTTCCAGCCGAGTCGAACGCCAAACAACCGAGCAGATGCAAGACTGAGAAAGATAAATGACGAGCTCAGGCTA
The DNA here is from genome assembly GCA_036936605.1 of Limnanthes douglasii subsp. nivea. Taxonomy (NCBI): domain Eukaryota; kingdom Viridiplantae; phylum Streptophyta; class Magnoliopsida; order Brassicales; family Limnanthaceae; genus Limnanthes; species Limnanthes douglasii. Next base: position 197,165,552 of record JAUPFV010000002.1, on the reverse strand, counting down.
TGAAGATAAACGAAGATGTCTCAAATAAGCGAGTAGTGGTTGATTCCAACGAATAAGTTGGATGAACGAGCCGACTGTGCATGGCTCAAAGTTGAACGAGCTAATGAATGATCGAGCGAATTCCAAATATTGATGACCGAGCGCGCTCGAACAACTAAAGCTCAGCTCAGATTGTGCTGTATCTTGAGCTAAAAAATGGAGACAAGTAAGAGAGTCATCACCGAGCCCCGCTTGGGTTAGTGCATGTTTGCGCAACTGTTTAAAAGAGGAAACCGTTTCCAAGTTATCGTTTAATGATGATTAAGAGTTTTAGTCAAACTATTTAGTAAATACAGCCTTAATTAAAGGAGACGTGATGTAAGTGCGGTAGTGGGCACATTAAGTGGGGTAAATGAATTTGTAACTGCCCACTAACAGGGAGAATTATAAGTATGGAAGTTCTCTAAGATAAATATAGCATCTTCTCTTCTCTGACTAATCAAATTTTATTACATTAGCATAACTTTGTTATTTCCCGTAATAAAATTTGGTGTCATCTATGGGAAATCGTAATCATTCATTAACCACGGTAGTCACTAGTTTAGAAATCGAGAGAGAAAACCAGGAATCGAGTGAGGAAGCAATCAGTAGGAGGGCGGTAACGAATCAACCACCTAGGCAAAGTAACTTGTACCCTGTCCCTGTTGCTACCCAAGAGGCCGACTTCATGGCACATGTCGGGGTAGCAGAATCGGCGCACCAGCCGTTACCACCCGCGATCATCACCGATGTCGACACCCAACGTTGTCGACCCAAAGACATCCTTGGGGCCTAGGAGGTGATGGAAGCCAGCACAACTGTTAAATCGATGCTCCAATAACTGGAGCAGCAAATCCAGTTCCTTCAACAGGAGCAACTAAGGGTTGTGTGTGAGCGTGATGCGAGGGAATATGTTCTGCACCTACCATGGCATGAATGAACGACACTATTCACGCCGTCACGGCTAAGTTCAAGGGTACAAATCGGACCAATCACCAATCCGGTCCGGAGGCCAGCAAGGTTAACAAAGTAGAACGATCATCCAGGCGTGACGACAAGCAAGAAGGAAAAAGAGAAATCGGCGACAAGAATCAAGCTGACGACCTAGGGCCTAGAAAAGAGGCGGGCCCAACGTCTTCCAAGCGAGCAAGAGAGGAGGAGGATATCTGCTATAACCAAGTTCATTTGAGGCTCTCAGGTTACATACTGAAGGAATCAACGTTCTCTGAAAATATTCTCGAGGCCCAACTCCCAATGAAGTTTGATCCTTTTTTAATGGAGGCCTAAGATGGAACAGAATACCCTGAAAGGAATCTGGAATAGTTCCACAACATGATGATGGATTTCAACCCAGATGACGCGATGCTGTGCCAAGCGCTGTCTATGACCCTCTAGGGTAATGCGATGGATTGGTTTAGTAGCCTACCGAAATGGTCCATCTACGACTTCATTGGTCTCTTGAAAACATTTAGAGAATAGTTCGTTGGAAACAAGAAGCTCAAGCATGAGCGGGATTCGATCATGGATCTTTATCAGCGACGAGGTGAGTCCCTTAAAAGTTATGTTAGACGATTTGTTCATGCTATAAATTTTTTACCGGATTTAGCGTAAAACATGGCGATGGCATCACTAAAAAGAGGGCTTGACCAAAAAAGGGAACTCTACGCGGACCTCAACAAATTCCCAACGAAAAACATGGGAGTCCTAATCGCACGAGGTGATACCTTTATCAGAGTTGATGATGATCGAAAGGGTGGCTCGCCTAAGTGGAATGGGTCAGACGCCAAGGAAGGAGGATTCGAGAGGAAACGGATTGAAGAGCAGCCTCAGAGAGAGCCCAGACGACGTCCTCATCAATTCGAGCATCCAACCAGACGATTCGCCCCCTTAACCGAAGTTATTTCCATGATATATGATCGAACGAGGGGGAGAACAAAGTACCAGACGCCCCATACGATGAGCGCTCCCGCGTTCAAACGGTCCAACCGATACTTCTATGTTTATCATAACAACCATGAACATTCAACAGATGAATGTTGGAAACTCAGGGAGGAGATCCAACGACTCATTGATTACAGAGAATTAGTTCAGTTTATTAAACGCTCACAACAGGATCACCGTAAAGAGGTTCGATCACCCATTGCTGAAAATCCTAGAAATGAGGAATCGGGAGAGGCCAACAAACAACAGTGGCTCCTTATGATTACGGGAGACAGTTCGAAAATCACACATTCAACGGATACGCCCCAGCAAAGCACTGGAATTGGAAAAAAAATCTAAGGTCGCCAACAATATTTACCAGTTGTAATGTCGTTATGTCCCTCTACACAATCGCGGGGGTAATTTTGCAGCCTCACAGGGAACCACCTCTAATAAGCGAGCAAAGAATGAATTCAATGTGTACGAAATAGACGCTAACTCCTACCGTAGCTACATAGATCCAGTGGCCGACCTCACCTTTAATGTTGACGACCTTAGAGGTGTCAGCCTACCTCATGAGGGTGCATTAACCATTCATATGGACATTGTAGGAGTTATGGTAACCCGCGCTCTAGTTGATGGGGGCAGCTCTGCTAACATAATATTCAAAGATAGTTTTGACCGTATGCTAAATATTCCCCTATATCGGTCCGCTCAGCGAACGTTGGTCGGCTATGAGGGAAGAACTTCGCAGTGCGTTAGAGAAGTAGAGCTGCTGGTAAAGGTTGGGCATGGAGCAACGAAAAAAAAAGCTAAAAACACTATTTATCATTTCAGATGCACCGAGCCCGTACCCTGCCATCATTGGGAGACCGTGGCTGCATGGATGGAGGAGACACCATGCACATTCCTCCAATGCATGAAATACCCAGTAAGGAATTCAGTGGGTATAATTCGAGGAAGCCAAAGCAGACCAAGAACTTGATATGTGGCTACGGTGGATCCATCCAAGCCGGTCCGATAGAAATTAAACGACAAGGGGGTCCCTGACACGGAGGCATTGGTTCAACCCTCGCCGGACCCAGTCGATGATCCTCGCCAACTCGATCGTTCTATTGATGCAATTTCAGAAATAGTGGATAAGCTAATAGCCGAAGGCCGCCAGCTCCGATGGGGGGTAAGTTATCTCCGAACTTTAAGAAATTCTTAATTACTTTGTTTTACAAGAACTTAGATGTGTTCGCATGGGAATCATTATATGTTTTTGGGGTCATCCCCTCTATTATATGTCAAGAATTGGCCATTACCCCGTGTTCCAAGCCGGTATGCCAAAAACGCCATTTTCAGTGGAAAAACAAGAGGCCATACTAGAAGACGTGGCCAAGTTAACTCGACTCGGGCATATCTGAAAAGCACGATACCCGGTCTGGATAACAAATTCTGTATTAGTCAAGAATAAAAGAGGTCAATGGCGGATGTGCGTGGACTTTACCGACCTAAACCAAAGATCTCCCAAGGATGCATTTACCTTACCACGTGTCGATCAACTTGTAGACTTAGCTTCTGGTTGCAAATACCTTTCATTTATGGATGCTTACTCCGGGTACAATCAGATTCGACTTCATCCATCTGATCAAGATCATAACGCATTCCACACCGAGAGGGGCTTATACTATTATACAGTCATGCCCTTCAGATTAAAGAACGCAGGATTTACATACTAGCGATTGGTAAACCATATTTTTCAGGATCATTTGGGAAAACATTTAGAGGCATATATTGACGATATTATTGTCAAACCCCATACCAAAAAAACAACATATAGAGACATTGCTGGTAGTTTTTCACTTACTCTAACAATTTAATCTTATACATAACCCAGATAAATACTCATTTGGGGTCTCTAAGGGAAAGTTCCTTGGCTATGTAGTGAGTCAGCGAGGTATCGAGGCCGATCTTGTCCAGTTGAATGCAATTTTGGAAATGGAACCTCCAAAGAATATCAGAGAGGTGCAGTGCCTCACGGGACGCCTAGCAGCACTGTCAAGGTTTATTTGTCGGGCATCAGACAAGATTCGCCATTTTTTCGAGATTCTAAGAGAGGCTAAGAAGTTTACCTGGATAGAAGACTGCGATAAAGCTTTCGCCGAGCTCAAGTTTTATATCACTTCTCCAGATATTTTATATGCACCAGTGGCCGGTGAACCATTATTTTGTATCTATCAGTATCCCTGTTCTCTGTCAGTTCAGTCCTGATCCGTGAGCATAATGGAGTACAAAGACCGGTGTATTATACTAGTAAGACTTTAGTAGATTCAGAAACAATTTAACTTAACCAAGAGAAGCTAGCCCTGGGCTTGGTCACCGCGGCCAGGCGAATGCACCCATATTTCCAAGAATCCGAGCGAATAGTCTTTCCCTTGCGAGCAGTACTACAGAAGCCTGATGTATCGGGATGCCTGACTAAGTCGAGAGTCGATCTTGGTGAATATGATTTACACTTTGAACCGCTCATAACTATTAAGGGCTAGGTTATTGCTGACTTCCTGGCAGAATTCTCGTCCTCTAGGCCGAAAACCGACAAAATAGAGAAAACTGAAGCATAAAATCAGAATGAGTGGATCATTGAAGTCGATGGCGCATCTTATACATCTAACAGAGGGGATGGAGTCGTGCTGCAATTTCCGGATGGAGAGGAAATCAAGCAGGCGGTCAAATTTAACTTCTCGGTCACAAATAATGTAGCAGAATACAAGGCTGCTCTTTGTGGCATGAAGTTGGATTTTATTTGTGGAGCGCAGAGCATTAAGATCAAATCAGATTCGCAGTTAGTGGTAAACCAGGAAGTGGGCGCCTATGATGCTAAGCAGGAAAGAATTCGAGATTACTTTGTTATACTAAAGGAGGCTTTGAACTGTACATCATCCCTCGGCTATCGCGTTTGGTGGCAGATAGTCCCTTGACTTTCAAATGTCTGTTGACAGTCCCTGGACTATCGCGTTTGGATAAAGTTAGTCCACCGGATCCTTTGATCCATGAGAGGCTAACACGTGTCACCATAGTCCCCAGATTTTTGTATCACCACTAGTCCCTTGAGTTTAGTTATCCGTAATATTCTACATTTTGGGTTTGACCTAAACTCAATGGACTAGTAATGATATAAAAACCTGGGGACTATGGTGACACGTGTCAACCTCGCATGGATCAGAGGATCTGGTGGTCTAACTTTATCCAAACGTGATAGTCGAGGGACTGTCAATGGACATTTGAAAGTCAAGGGACTATCTGCCACCAAACACGATAGTCGAGGGATGATTGACTGTTCAATTCCTACTAAAGGAATATGAATCCAAAATTGTCTGCGTCTTGTATGAACAGATTCCACGCTCTGCAAATTCTGTTGCAGACCTGTTAGCTAAGATACCGGCCTTGGGGGAAAGTCCTCTGGTACTTTTTAGCAACTACCAACAACTGAGCTAGTCCCCAAAGAAGAAGTCATCCATATGATTGCCGACACAACCGACTAGAGGCAATATTATCTGCAATATTTGACATCCGCACAACTGTCAGCCAATAAAACTGAGGCTCGAACCCTGCAACTCAAGGCAGCAAAATATTGTGTGCTCGATAATGTTCTTTACAGGAAAAGCGCTACCGACCTCTACTACGTTGCCTCAATCGTATAGACGTAAATTCAATCCTACGAGACTTACATTCAAGAGAGGCAGGCGCTCATTATGGACATCAGACTCTAATCCGATGATTTCTATTGGCAAGATACTATTGGCCAGATTTAGCGGCTGATGCGGAGAATTTAGTGCAGCAGTGTCATAAATGCCAGGAATATGCTAATACACAACATATTCCTAGCGAGCTGATTCAAACCGTTCATGTTCCCTTCCCTTTTGATAAATGGGGGATAGATCTGGTTGGGCCCTTACCGATGGCCACCGGAAAGAGAGTTCTTGATCGTGGAAGTGGACTATTTTTACAAATGGGTTGAGGCTAAAGCTTTATTCTACACAAGAGCATATGAGGTATGTGATTTCATTCATAATCAAATTCTGACTCGATATGGCATACCAAGAATCCTGATGATCGAAAATGGCCCACAGTTCAAGAACTATGTACTCACCAACTTCTGTAAACGATATGGGATCCTCCATCAATTTTCAACACCATATTACCCCTATGCCAATGGACAAGTGGAAGTAACAAACCGAACATTACTTGAGGTAATTAAGAAGAAGCTTGAAGGAGCCAAGGGAAAATGGCCAGAAAAATTGGCCGAAGTCTTCTGGGCATATAGAACTACTCTACGGGTGACAATAAGGGATACACCTTTCACTCTTGTTTATGGTACCGAGGCGGTCATACCAGCAGAAATCATTGTACCAAGTCATCGAATCGAAAAATACAAGGAGGAAGCAAATTTGATAGCCAGAGCGACAAGCGTGGACCTTCTAAACGAGCGACACGACCAAGCCCAAGCCCGAGTCCGAGCAGAGCATTACAGAAGTTTGGTGAGGGGACGGTTCAATTCTCAGTTGAATCCCCGTAGTTGCAAGGTAGGTGATCTAGTGCTAAAGAAGATATTCCAAGGATCAGAAAGTGGAGCAAGTGTCAAGTTAGGACCTAATCGGGAGGGTCCATATTCAATCATTTCTACCTGACACCGTGGGGCATATCGACTGGTTAATCAAGATGGTTGTGCACTCAAGCACCCCTGGAATGTAAATCATCTTAAATTGTCTCACCAATCTAACTAGAATGTACTGATGCGCTCTTTTTCCTCCCTGGTGGCATGTGAAGGTTTTTTAACGATGCATCTCAAACATCAAATTTCTTCTTAATGTGATTTATACTTTCGCCACCATGTGTTTAATACAAGTTTTTATCCTTACAGTTAGCAAATGGGTCATTGACCACACCACATATGGCTACGCAAGGGACCGCACTGAGTCCGGACCAAGTGTCTATAAAAACAAACGAGCTAATTGGCCATGCCCACGGGCTACGTAAAGGTCATCCTGTGCCTCATACCTTGTACTGCGTATATTAGCGAACTGGTTACAAACCAAGTCTATAGCAGACTACGCAAGAGGGTCTATGCGACCTCGCCGCGAATTAGCTAGAAAGATGATTCTTGTCTAAGCTACGCAATGAGCCCTACAGAGATCGAACTTGTAAGGATCTCCTTATGAAACTATATGCAGTAGTAAACACATCTCCAGGAATATATATCATAATTCTTGTTTAACAAGTATGTACTCCAGCTACCAAGATGGTTTCACATACATTATCATTCAACATCCATTCAAATAGACAAACAAAAGTTAAGAAGTAGTATGACATTACACAAAAATATATTCTAAGAACTAATGTCCTTCATTACGCATAATTTACTACAACTAAATATTTGGGGGAGGAGGCAGATTGGTGTGATCTGGTTAGGCTGGATCGTTTGCAGCACTTACTGGGTCAACTGTAACCATAGCAACATCAGCAACGAGGTCTTTAACGTTCAGAGCGATGTTAGACTCAAGCGTAACTTAAGGAGGAACATCTTGAGGGTGCACATGCTCTTTAACCAAGCGACAGAGGGACCCAAGTTTTAACCCAGGCTCAGCCTTAGCATCTTCCTTCTCTCTGGCTATCATATCCATCACAATGCTCATCATCTGACCCTCACATTCCTTCAGTGCGGCCTTTAAACTATCTTTCCATTGTCGCCTTTCGAGTTCGAACTCCTTATGCACCTCCTCCAAATTTGACTTCAACTGGGTATGTTCTGCTAACATTCCTGCCAATCAATCAGCTTGCTCTTGGCCTGAGCCAAGTTTCTGTCCAGTAGGTTGGAGCTTTGAGTAATGAGTTCCTCATTCCTTTGGATCAGAGTATAATTTTGTTCTAGCAATTTCGTATGACCTATGGACACCACCTTGCATTTTTCGTCACTGCAAATTAAAGTTTCCTTCAATGTATCTAGCTTGGTTTGCAGCTTCCCACTAGCCTATATTGTCTTATTCTTGGAAATTTTGGCAGAGCCATAGGCGTGCCTCAAGTGCACGACCTCGACAGTAGTTGTTTTTCCTGACCCAAATAGCATTGGCTCTGGTTTCCACTTCTCCATCACCTCCAGATCCGTTGAAGATATACGTCGATATGACTGAACAACTAAATTGTGATGCAACTACAAAACACAAGAAATTAGTGGTGGTGCGTTATCTGATAGTTTATTTTATAGTTTACAGTCTTACCTCAATGGCGAGCTCCACCTGCCGCTGTATAATATCACTCATGGGAATCCCATCATAGTAAGATAACTCTGGAATACTCTTGAGTTGCTCAAACATGAGTATCTACGGGTGGGGCATGACGATCTTCTTGGGAAGCAGCTCGTTCATGGCCATATTCTGCTGACTTGGTCCAGCACCACTATTCCCAATTATAGGTCTCACCATTTTTCTTGTTGGAGGTAGTGAGCCAAGTACTTTCATTGATGTTGTTGAGGACCGAACAGTTGATGATTTGACAAAGTTCCTCATCTTTTCTGCTAGCTCTGGTGGGATCACTTTCTTGGGCTACGTTTTTTCCTTCTCTTCTTCACTGTCCTCAACCAGATCGATAAGACCTTTTTCAGTCTCAGACCTTCCACCTTGCCCTTGCATGGTTGAAAGAAGAGCTGGAAGGTCCATGGAGTTTCCTCGTGTGGCCTCCCCACTCCCGCTTTCCTCATCTCTTAATTGCAACTTCTTGGTGGTGAGCGGTCAACATCTAATATAAATCTTTGCTTTTTGTTCCAAGGGTTCACCAAAAAGGCAGACTCTTTATCCTCATCCCGTTCAGATCGCACCCGATTAACATCAACGGTTCTCCAGCCCTCAGGATTACCGCCTCCAGCCTGATTCACCTCATTCCCCCTTGAATGGCAAGCTTGTCCACATGCCCATCTGACTGGCATGGAACTGAAGATGAACCCTAAGCTTATTTACCTTTCTGATTTGTCTAAAGCATTGATAGCCAAATGTCAGTATTGTTATTTTCCCGATATCTCTTCTCCATCAGAGATCTGATGCGTTCCATCGTAGCATCTCCACCATCTTCTATTTTTACCTTTCCGTCTTTTGTGATCGTTAACTTTGATATCGACCACAACCCCCCCCCCCTCCCCTGAGATATCTAAACCGCGTACATAGCAGCTTTGGTTCTTGTAACCAAGTGGAGTTGTCTAGATTTCCAACCTCGATCATGGGATTTACGTAATCTTTGGACTGTATTTCTTTCCACCAATCCTGATTAGGTGATTCACCTGCATATACAGTCACCTAGAGGTCAACTATTAATTTTACTTATAGCATAATTCAGCATAAAGCTTATACTACTGATGCTTACACTTTAATCTTCATTTTCTCTCTAATTGGAGGTTCATAATCGGTTTATTCCCAATTGGCAGATACAAACACAAAGCAGTTCTTCCAGTTCTTATCTAACGAAGGGAGTTCAACAATATTTTTCATTCCCTTTAGATGAGTGTAACAGAAAGGGGATGTGGCGAGTTTAGTCACATCGGTCATCAATAACAAGTCGGTCAGATATATTTTAATCATTAACACACGCGAGCTAAGAACTACACTGAGTAGCATCCTCCACCCGTTAGCAGATAACTGAGTAGGGCAGCTGCCTATCACGCTAAAGAAATTGTGGATCAACATAGGTAAGGGAAGTCACAGACCCCAACCGAACAAGGTTGTAAATAAACAAGTCTTTTTTTCACGGGCATGATATGGATGTTCGCCAACTAGGGGTGCTCTCACTATAACATCTTCTGGAATGGAACATCTATCCTTCAAATTGAGCAACTCAACATCCTCTAGATATACATATTTGGGGGCTATCTGTGAAAAGTAGTTTTCCAAAACAACAAGGTCTTAAAATTTAGACTCTTGAGTTTTCTCTAAGTTCCTCTTTGTCGCCCATTTTGGTGCCATGATTTCTACTGGGACTACAAGGATTTAATGTCACAAATAAGCATGATTATAGCAGATGAGGGGTGCTTGATTCAACATCTTGTACATGCAAGTATCTGATGGTTGCCATAACCGCAAGCCCCCTATTTCAGAATTTAGGGTTCTAACCTATTATCAAATACTACATGAATGCATAAGTTACAATAATGGTGTACCTGTTTTTCAGTTAGAATATCAATGATATACTTCTGGTTAGCAGACGATGATATTAGCCTTAACAAACGCAACACAAAAAATAGAGTGTTTAGAGCAATTGTGATTTCAAATGCAGGTAAATTGACATTTAGAAAAGTAAATTACGTTGTACGTTGGGTAAACGTCATCAACCACTTGCATACTCTTTCAAAGCCCAAGCGCCAGGTGTTATTTCCAAAATAAAGTTGTTTCAGAACCGTCATAGTTCCACTCCAGCCATGTGTCATCCAAATGGACTATAATGATGGCAAATGAAATCCAACAGTCACTTGGTTTGGCATTCGCCTAAACTGTAAATATATTTCTCGAGAAAAAGTAATTTTTAATTTATAGATTTATCAGTTTTGTCACACCCTAAATTTATAAACTATAGGGTGCTCTGATGAAGGGGTATTCTCCAGCCGAGTCGAACGTCAAACAACGGAGAAAATGCAAGACTGAGAAAGACAAAGAACAAGATCATGCTAAAAAGATAAACAAAGATGTCTCAAATAAGCGAGTAGTGGTTGATTCTGAAGAATGAACTAGATGACCGAGCTGATTGTGCAGGGGATAAAAGATGAACGAGCTAATGGATGATTGAGCGAACTCCAAATATTGATGATCGAGCGCGCTGGAACAACTGAAGCTCATCTCGGATTGTGTCGTATCTTGAGCTCAACAACGGAGACAAGTAAGATAGTCATCACTGAGCCCTGCTCGAGTTAGCGCACGTCTACGCAACTGTTTAAAAGAGGAAATTGTTTTTAAGTTATCGTTTAATGATGATTAGGAGTTTTAGTCAAACCATTTAGTAAATACAGCCTTAATTAAAGACAACATTATGTAAGTGCGATAGTGGGCACATTAAGTAAGGTAAATGTATTTGTAACTGGCCACTAACAGGGAGAACTATAAGTAGGGAAGTTCTCTAAGATAAATGTAACTTCTTCTATTTTCTGACTAATCAAATTTCACTACTTTATCATAGCTTTGTCATTTCTCGTAACACATCTTCTCCTCCTCGAAGAAGATAGTTGTGACCAACAAAGAGTCACAATCAACTCCTTTGGAGACCTATCAACAAAACATAGTAACTGCACCCTCTAATTTACGAGAAACTACTAGCAACACTGCCCCACCTAAACTACGAGACAAAGCCTCTGAGGAAGATGTTGATTCAGATTCGAGGATAGAGACTGATTCTAATATTGAAAATGTAGAAAGTGTTGCTGCCTCATAGTCCAATGACAACATTTCGAAAAAAAATTGGCTCTAAATAAAAAAAAGAAAAATAAAGAACCAGTCGAATTACCCCAAGGACATCGTTGCAACATTGAGAGTAAACTTAAAGAAGGTCCTCCCCGAATTTTTTATTGCACTGAAAATGTCCAATACGAATACTACAATCAATCTGTTGTGAAGCGTTTAAAAAGACAGTGAGGCCTTCCAGATAATGTTGTCCTTCGTTTACCAAAACTAGAAGAGACTTCACGCTGTCTTAGTCTACCCTGAGATCATCAACTAGGGACTTTGATTCCCATTACACCCAATGATAATTGAGTATTTAAAATCATTGAGTTGTGTCCGACACAAGCAAGCCCAAACTTATTGCTCACTCTCTTATCCATCATAATGTCTTCAAGACTTGTCCAAATTCCCCTCTTTATCAACGAATTCATCGCAATGACTTGTCTTTCCATAAATCCGATGCTACCATTCTCCTATCTCACACTGCGAGATTTCTTCAAGCTAATTGAGGATCTTCTCGAAGCTGACAAGTTTTGGAAACAAAGATTTTTCTTTAAATCTGGAGCCAGGTATAACGAAAAATAAATTTATGAGGAGAATCCTTTGAAGCTCAATTTTGAATAGAAAAGTACCATTAAGTTATTTAATAAATCTCGTTTTCTCTTATAATTTTATATTTAAAATCTTTTATGTAGTTAGAAATTTTGAGGAGATATAAAATTCGTCAAAAAAACTGCAAATTATACTTTTGCCAAATTATCTGAGTGGGCAGAAACAACATGGGGTAATGAATTCCACAACACTTTTATACCCTTGAATTTTATCAACAACCATATGTGGAGGATCTCTCTGAATTCTATCATTCCAAAAGACGAATTAATAGAGCCCCTGAATCCATTAGATGTTGTGAAAATACTAGACGAGCCTGATACAAATATGATACTTCCGGTTCAAAATAGGCCACAAAGCCACCTTCCCTCAAATAAGAAAGGAAAAAAGAAAAAAAGAAGAAGCCAGCTCTTCCACAAACCCAAAATTGAAGAAAATGCAAAGAAAGCCGAAGAGCAAAGCCAACAAAACTAATCCTCTAAAAATTGAAGAATGAACTGAGGCTAAACTTTCAAAAAACTTTTGTTTCGTCAAAGAATAAAAATTCTTCAAAAACCCTCCAACAACAAGGGCAGAGAGCAGTGTTACTGCACCTCCTCCAAATCCAACTCCAAATGCTGAGGAGATAGAGGAAAGACAAGAATTTGTTGAAGCAGATAACCAAATAAATGAAATATTAATCAACGAGGACGCGATTGGTGAAGATGAAATTCAAGACATTTATAGGGACATGGACCCTGAAGTTTAAAATATCCAAGACCAAATTGCAGAAATTGGCAATCAAATTACCGTAGCCAATTTGCCTTAAAATGTAAGTTCGAATCCTACACAAGCTAGCTTCTCTTGCTCTTTATGAAAATTTTCCTCCTCGCCTTATTGGGGATCCCTCTGAACCTCAAAATGAAGCAAAGCATTTATATGCATAAGTTAAATGTTCTCGAAGCAAACTGGAGGATATGGAAAAAGATACCATCTGGTGGAAGAAAGAGGTTGATGGTAATAAAAAGTTGAAAGATATTTTCGGCCAACAGCTCCTTGAACAATTCTAGGTCTTCCAAGCTGATAAATTATAATTCATCAGAAGAGTCATCCAAATCAAATATTTTTGGAGAGAAATTAATGAACAAGAAAAAACAATTCCCATAGAATGACGCCCTAGTGAAGCTTTTGAACGAGTCCCAACTGAATCATTTGAAGAAATTGAATCAGATGAAGATGAAGACATCTTAGAACAAGAAGGAAGCTCCGTAGATGGAGGCTCAGATAATTCTCCCGATGAAGACAATAAGGATTAAAAAGTGTTATTTGTATCAGAAAATTATTTATGTTGTTAAATCATCGGTATCTGTAGCGATCGTTGTCATGTAGTTACCATGTTGATGTTATTCGTATTTTATCACTCATAAGTGCTTAAATATTTGGCACTTGAATTAACTTTTGTTTGGCTGAAAAATGCTTTTTTATTTGGATTGGCTGAAAATGGCCTAAGTAATAATGCGTCCTTCTATTTGCCAAAAGTTTATCGCCTTGTATTTTGTGTTGCATAATCTTTCTCATCAAACCATACTTCAAATAAATGTTATCACTTATAATTTTTCATTCCCACATAACGTAGCTCATCGAACAATTCCTTAAATGAATGTTAGCACCTCGAATACGATTTTCACTTCAGATAATGCTTTAAATAAAATTTAGCATTTCAAATAATCTCACCACTTCGAACAATGCTTTAAATGGACTTTTAGCACTTCAAATACTACTATAATTTCGAACATGGCTTTAGATGGATGTTTAGAACTTCGAATATTGTTATTTCTTCGAAGAGTTCTTTAAATACAAATTTAGCACTTCGAATATTACTATAACTTCAAACAGTGCTTTAAGTTGACGTTTAGCACTTTGAATATTACTATAACTTCAAACGGTTCTTTAGATGGATGTTTAGCACTTCGAACGGTGCTTTAAATGGACATTTAGCACTTCGAATATTACTATAACTTTAAACAGTGCTTTAAGTAGATGTTTAGCACTTCGAATATTACTATAACTTTTAACATTGCTTTAGATAGACGTTTACCACTTAAAGTATCTTTTGTTAACTACCTCAAAGATGATCACTATTTGCATCATTCCTAAAATAACTTAAGTATTTTAATCTCAAAATGAACATCGGCCAAGAAAAATAATTTTATTGACATCTACAAATGTGAATGTGGCACATCATTAAAGCCTTCCCACGCCACCAAAAGAGGAAAGAGTATGTCACTTATACAAACAATCAATAAAGTCATATTATCATAAAATATGAAGAATTTTTTTTTTACTCCCAATATAATTTCAAGTGCTCAATGTTCCATGGGTGTTCTAAAAGTCTCTCATCTTCATCCTGGAAGCGGTAGGTACCTCGCTTGACTCGTTCGATCACTATATAAGGACCTTCCCAATTCGAGGCTATCTTCACTAACCTTTTATCCTTTATGTGAAGAAATGTTTTCCTCAAGACCTTATCACCCACCTTAAATTCTCTTTGCTTTACCCTCGAAACATAACGACTCATCATCAAAGTTTGATAATGAGTTGAATTCACAATAAACTTAATAAAATCCTTAGACCTTATACCGGATATTGGTTCAGCTTCAGCCCACTTCAAAAAATAGTCTACTACCACAATAATCGTTTGGCTTACTCCCGAAACCATAGGTAGTGGCCCTACTAGATCTACTCCCCGTTTGTTAAAGAGAACCACTTCAGATATGAAATTAAGCGGTATTGTTGGTTTATGAATAGAATTAGCGAATCGTTGACAAGTATCACAACCTCGTACCAAATTTTTAGCATCACTCATAATCGAAGGCCAATAATAACCTGCCAATAAAACTCTCCTCATAAAAAACTTAAGTCCGCAATGAGTGGAATCTTCCCCATCATGTAGCTCGGATAAAATTTATTGAGATTTTTGCTTACCCACACCGTAATAATGGTCTAGTTAAAGAATCTTATACAACACTCCATCTAACACTGTATAACCATGAGCCTAGTACCTTAATCTCTGAGCTAACTTGACATCTTGACGCAACGTTTCTCTAAAAACTCTATTCTTTCAGATCGCCAGTCTCCTCGAACTATTTTTGTAGTGACAAATACCTCCTCAGAATACTTACATTGTTCTGATTGTCAAAATTGAAGGACTTTCATATAACAATATCCATGGATATTCCTCTGTGTATGCAATGGTTTCTAAAGAATCACCAACTGTGTTATCCCCTCGATTGATATGCTCAACAATCATTTTATCAAATAAAAGAGTTAAACCTCAAAGTTCATGAAGATAAAAAAACTAATGATCTTTCTTTGCCTCGGATATTCCTGTCATATGATTTGCTAACAACTATTTTCGCCCCACAAATACTTCTAAACCTTAAACCAACTAATGCAGCCTCGTACTCAGCCTCGTTATTTGACAAATGAAATCCAAATCAAATACCCTAATACATGGCTTCTCCAGAATGAGCAATCAATTGTATCCCCGCGTTTGATCCCAATATGTTAGAACCACCATATGTTCGAACCACCCATGTCGAACATTCTGGCAATAAATCTTTGATTGTACCCTTATCTGATCGACTTGAATGAAACTCAAACAAAAAATGTTCTAAAACTTGAACCTTAATAGCTTTTCGAAAAGTAAAATTTATATCAACATCCCCTTACTCAATGACTATTTAGTCATTCTACCAGAAATATCTGGTAGTTGTAGTACATTATTTAATGGAAAAGAGGTTCGAACAACAATTGTATGAGCTTGAAAATAAGGGCGCATTTTTCTAGCATCCACCATCAAAGTCAGGGCCAATTGTTCAAACCTCAAGTATCCCCTCTCTACAGGCGATAAAAAATATTCTTTAATCTTTGAAAACTCTATTTCACATTCGGGTGTCCACATAAAATCTTTTGGTCGTCGTAAAAATTAGAAAAAATGAGTACATTTGTCAGAAAATCGAGAGATAAACCTATTAAGAGCAGTCAACCTTCCTATCAAAATTTGCACCTTTTTGATCGTGTGAGATGATGTCATTGATACCAAAGCTTTTAACTGATCAGGATCAGCCTCTATTCCTTTTTCACTTATGATATATCCCAGAAAATTAATAGATCATACACCAAAAGTATACTTATTTAGATTTAACTTTAAGTGAATGGCTTTTAAATTCAAAAACGTTTCCTCCAAATATTATAAGTGTTCACCATCTGTTGGAATTTTAACGAGGATATCATCAATATAAACTTCCATATTTCTCCCAATCTCAGAAGCAAATGCCTTATTCACCAATTTTTGTTATGTTGCCCTTTTTTTTAAGACCAAATGGCATAACTTTATAACAATGTAATCCTCGATTAGTTATAAACGTAGTACTCTCCTGATCCTTGGATCCATCTGAATCTGATTATAACCTGCAAAGGCATCCATAAAAGATAGAATTTTATTCCCTAACGTCGAATCAATTAGTTGATATATTCGAAGAACGTAAATGGATCTTTGGGACATGCACGATTTAAATCTGTAAAGTCAACATACATTCTCAATTTTCTATTCTACTTTTAAACTAACACTGAATTAACAATCCATAATGGATATCATGCCGCCTGTATATGTCCGACCCTGGATAAACGATCCAATTCTGCCACAATAGCCTCCTATTTTTCTATAGATAAGGCTCGTCTCTTCTGAATAATAGGCATAACCTTAGGATTTAAAGCCAAGTTATTCTGAATAATAGGCCTAACAATAC
The DNA here is from genome assembly GCA_036936605.1 of Limnanthes douglasii subsp. nivea. Lineage (NCBI taxonomy): Eukaryota > Viridiplantae > Streptophyta > Magnoliopsida > Brassicales > Limnanthaceae > Limnanthes > Limnanthes douglasii. Next base: position 197,148,760 of record JAUPFV010000002.1, on the reverse strand, counting down.
ATTTTCTGCCTGTATCTATCAAGATACGTCGAATTTCAACTGCAACAATATTCTCCTCTATAACCACTGCATCTTCATGGAGTCCTGCTATTCTTCATAGAACATCTTCGTCAAATAAAATAAAAAGCGTTTCCATATTTCCCTATAAATTGGTAGACATTCTACCTCTTAATTGAGTATCCAAACTCACTACATGTCTTTTCCTATAACTGTTTGTATTACCAATAATGGTATCTCCCCCAAAAATCACTAAGGATTCAAAATATTCACATAAGCTTCGAACTCGTCGATGAACAACTGGTTCATCCACCGCTAACAAGATCAAACGATCTGGGTTTAAATCCAGATATTCCGATGTTGCATCAAACTTGTCAAATTTTGAATCCATGATCATCAATGTATTCTCTTGCTTCGAATTTGTATTAACAACCTATTGTGCTGATGTGCTCGATGTTTCTGCCCACTGTTTTTTTTCCTTTAGCGAAGGTCGTTAACTTTTCATTTTCTATTAAAATATGTATATCTTTTTAATGTTATACAGTCTGCAGTGTCATGCACAATATCATTGTGATTAGAGGAGGCAAATAGGTCAGGTCACGCGACAAATAAGTGGGATCACACTAGAATTAAATGAGATCATGCATAAATGACATATCAGTCACGCAATACGCCAGTCACGAGCACATAAACGACACGCAGACTTTTTGACACGCCAAACATGCACACGCTAACGGCACGCACACGCATCGATACACTAATAATAATTGATACACCAATTAACCCAATCAATTTTTCATTATATTTGATAGTAAAAATATTATTTAATAAAGTAATTATTATATAAATCATATATTATAATTTTAAAATATTGTAAGAAATATGATTATAATTTTATTATTTCTTTTTATTATAATTATTATTTGGTTATAAATATTGTTATTATTTTATAAACCCAAATCATATATTATAATTTTAAAATATTATAAGGTATACGATTATAATTTTATTATTGGATATCGATTATTATGATTTAGTTATAAATATTACAAGTATTGTTATTATTTTATAAACCAATATTATATATTATAATTTTAAGGTATTATAAGTTATGTGATTATAATTTTATTCTTACATTTTGGTTATTATTATGATTTGGTTATAAATATTACAAATCTTGTTATTACTTTATAAACCAAAATTATATTTTATAATTTTAATAATGAATATGATTATAATAATAATAATAATAATAATAATAATTTGGTTAGAAATATTACTAGTGTTGTCATTATTTTATTAACCAAAAATTATAGATTATAATTTTACAATATTATAAGATATATTATTATAATTTTTTAATACGCTTTGAATTTAATCATGGTTTAGAAATGAATACTTGATAAAAAAATATTATTTTATAAACTAATTATTATATAAATCAAATATTCTATAGTTATTATGATTTGGTTATAGATATTATAAGTGTTGTTATTATTTTATAAACCAAAATTATATCCTATAATTTTAAAATCTTATAAAGTATATGGTTATAATTTTATTATTGCAATTGTATTATAATTATGGATTAATTATAAATATTATAAGTGTTGTTTTAATATTATAAATCAAAATCATACATTATAATTTTAAAATATTATAACTTATATGATTATAATTTTATTATTAAATTTTAATTATTATTATAATTTCGTTATAAATAGTACAAGTATTGTTATTATTTTATAAACCCAAATCATATCTTATATTTTTAACTTATATTAACTAATATCACCAAAAGCAGACTAATCGAAACTAATATAATCAAAAATTAATACCAAACATATTGCAAATTAATAAACAGTAAATTGAAGTTAATACTAATTACTATCACCAATAAAGATAAATTCCTTAATTTTTTTACAATTAAAAAATAAGAAGTAATACAAACTAATATCGAAACTAATATAACAACCAAATAAGTGAAAAAATTATACAAAACTATTAATTCAACTAGTATAATATTTCTACAATCAAACTTGATTGGTTTTATCAAATAAAATGATTGATCGAAAATATAAAAGAGTAATTATTCACAAGGTAGAAATAAGTAAATAACTAATGTTTTAACATAACTCGAAAAAGAATAAAAAAAATTAGAATAGTATGGAGAAATGGACGAATTATAAATGTATTTCTCGTCTATTTAAAAAAACAAAAAAAAATTATAAAAAAAAACTTTAAACCCAATAAAAACCCAATTCAGTTATCTGAATCTACAACTCTCCGTTTCATTTTTATAAGTTAATCGTTATTTATATAATATATAATTATAATCATATGTTATAATATTATAATTTCTTATTTAACCATGAAATAGTTATAATGCTATAATTTAATATTATAATTATAGTTGAAGCAGTAGTTTCAAATTTTTATCATTATAATTTAATTTTTATATATATTATTTGTGCATAAAAACGAAAATCGTATAGGTTTGTAATGGTATTATATCGGTTATATATTTTTCGTAAATTATTTTTTAAATTCAATATTAAATTAAAATTATAAATAAATATATAAGTATAATATTTTGAAAGAAAAATATATAAATACAATCTATCGATTGAAATATAAATAATTACAAAATATATCAAAATAAATATACAAATATTTCGTTTACAATATACATATATTAAATATTGAAATTCGAATCAATTAAAACATAAAAATTATTTTTTACAAACGTATAAAACTATTTTAAAAATATTGTGTTTAATGATCTAAATTAAACTAGATATCTAATAGTTAGATATTATAAATAGTTTTTTTAATATTAAATAAACTATTTATAATATCTTAATATAATTACAAACAATATCAAAATAATATTACAAATATTTTGTTTACACTATACCTATCTTAATTATTGAAATTAGAATTAATTAACGCATACAAATTATTTTTTAATAATCGTATACACAATATTTTGAAAAATAGTGTTTAAAGATCTAAAAAAAATTAGATATATAATAGCTAAACATTATAAATAATGTTTTTTGAATATTAACTAAACTATTTATAATATCTAAATATAATTAAAAATATCAAATGAATATCATAAGTATTTCGTTTACAATATACATATCTTAATTATTGAAATTCAATTTAATTGAGACATACAAATAAATTTTAAATAATCATATAACAAATTGACAAACAGTGACTTAAATGGACTACTCGATAAGTATCACGTATGAGATAGCACGATTATTGGTGCATCTGTCACGTCATGCAGTGACACGCTATCTTGTTAGCACGTATTGGCAGTATCACGATATCCTGTTAGCACACATAGGCAGTGTCACGCATAACATTGATACACTACGACACGCCACGCCAGAAACTGTTAAATGGTTTACACGCGCTACGTTATGCCACGCCAAAATTTGTTAAATGGTCATGTGATAGGATGGGCTTGCACGTTTACCACCACTAATGTGATACTTGCAAAACTTATTATGCGTTTTTCCCTTAGCCTATTTATGGGTTTTGGTTTTCTAAAGTTCACATGACCTTTAGATTTCTAAAAAATAGTAGCTACATTCTTAGCTAACTCCAAAGAATATTTTGGTCTTATCCATCGATTAGGCCTCGCCCGATGAGGTTGATAACTGGTTACTTGAGAAGGAGCCCCTCCTGTCCTCAGATGAGATGGTGATTGGGAATTCGAGGTGTTAATGCATGTCCCAAATTTTTTTTAATAGAGTTTGACACTCCCCGAACTCTAGTTGACTCCTCTACTATAATATGTTCTTCAACTTGAGCCATCAAAGCTCCAAATGTCAAAGCCTTTCTCCTTGTAGTCTCATTTTCCAAATTCTTTGGAAGCAATATTTGTCTAAAATATTCTATAGCAACAAGTTCTTCACAATCTACCAACTCAATCTATGTTAATACGAATTATCTAGTATGATGAGTCCGAAAACTGCTTCCTCTCCGGACAGGGACAGATCGGACCAAGGCCACCGGACCGGACAGACCACTTCGAACACTTAGCCCATTGGACTGTTCGAACTATGACAAAAGTACTAAAAAACCTAAACATTTCTTGACTAAGCTGCTTGCTCTCCTACTAAGAGCTCATGGGTCTTTAAACATGACCCGGGTCCATTAAACATGACCCGAAAACCCATAAAGCCCAGATGTAAGGGTATAAATATCCAACCACCTGCATTAAATATGGGTAATGAAAATTAACTGCAACCAGGCTGCTTAATTCTCCCTCTACTCTCTATTCAAAACATTAAACACATTCCAACCTTCATAAACTCCGAAACAAATTACTAAATTACCCTCAGACAAAAATTAACCTCACCAAATTGGCGACCACAGTGATACTGGCCATACCACCGATGATTGTATAGCTTTAAAGCAAGAAGTTCAGAACTTGATTGAGAGGGGAACGCTGGGGGCTTATGTTAAAAGAAGAGGAGGTAATAGGCCTGACAATACCCACCGGGTTGGTCCAAGTAGTGCTGCTCCGGAGGCAGCCATGGTTATAACCGAAAGGTTTGATGTGGAATCTGAATACTTGGATCCTGATCCAACTCGAAATAGAGTGGGTACCATTGAGGAATGCTCTAGGACAATCTCCGGGCTCATTAAGTTTTTTGAGTCACTTACAATTTTCGGAGGGGATACTATGACAGCTCCTACTACTTCTTCAAGGAAGAGGCACGTTCATACTTTAGCTACCCAGCTAAAAGGAGGCATGACTTCCTATCAATCGCAAATTCATTTCCCCTTCATTGTTTTTTATGAAAATGATCTAAGAGATATAGCTGGCCCTCATGAAGATGATGTTGTCATAGGAGCATCCATTGGGGGCAATGACAAAAGGCGAATTTTGGTGGATACTAGAAGCTCAGCCAATATCCTTTTCTTAACCACTTACAAGAGAATGAAAAATCCAGCCGTAATTCAGAGTTCGGATAGATCAATTGTGGGCTTTACTGGTAGCTCAGCAGATGTGATCGGGGAATTCGAAGAGGAAGTTCTATTGGGAAAGGGCCCTTTCAAGAAGATGGTCAGGATACTTTTTATTGTGGTAGATTGTCCCACCTGCTATAATGCTATTTTAGGGAGGTCTTGCCTCTCTAGGATGCATGCAGTGGCTTCAACAGTCCACCAGTGTTTGAAATATGATGTTCAAGGGCAGGTAGGAGTTGTCCGAAGCAGCCAAAAGGTTGCAAGGGAATGTTATGCTACAGCCCTGGCGCCCCGGACGTTGGGGGCAGTTCGTATCAACGAGCAATAGGAATTTGGGGGGCTTTCTAGGGGTGAAGGTGAAATTGATGACCCCAGAGAGGCCCCTGGAGTATTAATACCAGTCGAAGAAGTAGAAACACATTGTTTAGAAGAAGGAAAAAGTGTCAAGATAGGGTCTAGAATGCCACCCGATGTTAAAGTTTTTGAAGAGCCACCAGCATGTTTTTGCTTGGTGCAATGCTGATGTTACTGGGGTTCCATCAGATGTGATATCACATCACCTATCTGTCCGGAAAGATGTAGCACCGGTAGTTCAAAAGAGAACGGCTTTTTCCAAGGAAAAGGCTGATGTTATTGTGCAAGAGGTTGACCGACTCCCAAAGATGGGGCATATCAAGGAGTCTCAATATCCTTTGTGGACTGCCAATCCAGTCCTGGTAAAAAAGAAAAATGGCAAGTGGCGTATGTGCATTGACTTCACAGACCTCAATAGGGCTTGCCCAAAAGATCTGTATCCAGTTCCCTAGATTGACCAACTAGTAGACTCCACTTCTAGGAATAAGCTGCTATCCTTTATGGATGCTTTCTCTGGATACAATCAGATCCAAGTAGATCCGAAGGATCAAGAGCATACCACATTTGTCACCGATAGGGGTCTTCATTGCTACAAAGTAATGCTGTTTGGGTTGAAAAATCCTGGGGCTACTTATCAGAGATTGGTAAACAAATCCTTTGCTGATCAGATTGGAAGGAATATGGAAGTATACATCGATGACATGATGGTGAAAAGTGTGGATGAGAAGTTGCACTTGGCAGACCTCCAAGAAACTTTTACTAACTTGGTAAAGGTGAATTTGAAGTTAAATCCAGAAAAATGTGTGTTCGGAGTGCAATCCGGGAAGTTCCTAGGTTATATAATAAGTGGGCAAGGGATACAGCCCGATCCGGACCAGCTTAATGCTCTATTTCAAATGGAGCCTCCTCGGAATATTAAAGAAGTACAACGATTAACGGGGAGGTTAGCTGCTTTAAACAGATTTATCTCAAGGTCTTCGGACAGATGCGCCCCATTTTTTCAAACCTTGAAGGGTGCGAAGGGATTTAACTGGACCTCACAGTGTGATGAGGCTTTCAACGAAATCAAGAAGCATCTTTCCTCTCCCAAAACTTTATTTAAACCAGTTGATGGAGAGACACTCTTCGTATATTCGGCAATTTCAAGTTGTGCCATCAGTGTTGTGTTGGTGAGAGAAGTAGATAATTACCCCCATCCAGTGTACTACATCAGCAAAAGCCTGATATATGTAGAAAGGCGTTATTTGAAACTTGAAAAATTAGCATTGGCCCTGGTGATAGCTGCAAGAAAGATGAGGCCTTATTTATAGTCTCATCTTATTATCGTCCGAACATCTTTTCCTTTAAATAATGTTCTCCAAAAGGCAGACATTTCAAGTAGGATGACTAAGTGGTCGGTAGAATTGGGGGATTTCGATATAGATTTTGCTCCCCGAACAGCAGTCAAAGCCCAAGCTGTGGCTAATTTTCTAGTTAAATTCCACTCTGATAGATATTCTGAGCAGACTACTGAGAAGAAAGACAAAAAGGTCTGGGTCGTCCGGATGGATGGTGGATCCAGCACTCTGGGATGTGGTGCAAGAGTGTGCTTGACTTCTCCATATGGTGACAAAATGTACCAGGCTATATATTTTGCTTTCAGGGCTTCCAATAATGAGTCTGAATACGAGGCAGCTATAGCCGGTCTGAAGTTAGCTTTTATTTGTGGGGCATAGAGGGTCAAGCTATTGAGTGACTCCCAGCTTCTTATCCACCATGCCCAAGGTTAATCTGAGGCTAAAAAGGAACAGCTAGTGAAGTATTTACTTCTTCTTAAAAATGAAGCACTCAAGTTTAAAAGCATTATTTATGAACATATACCTCGGACAGAAAATGAGTTAGCAGATTCATTGGCAACCATAGCATACACAGAGTCGTATCCATGGATCCATGTGCTAGAGACCCCCTCCACTCAACTTGATATGGGTAAAGAAGAAGAAATTTTTGAAGTACAAATGAAACAACCTCAGGATTGGAGATTTCATCTCCTGCAATACCTCTCCGATGGCAGCGTGCCTCCGGATAAATCACTGGCAAGAAAACTAAAAAACAAGGCTCGTGGTTTTATCATACTAAGAGACATTCTGTATAAAAAGTCTTACAGTAAACCTCTTCTGCGTTGTTTGGGGGATGATGAATCTCAAGTAGTCCTCTCTGAATTACATGATGGTGAGGGATCAGCTCATTGTGGATTCAGGGCTCTAACAAGGAGAGTTTTACTGGCTGGCTACTATTGGCCATCTATCATGTAGGATGCTAAAGAACTGGTAAGAAGTTGCGACCCATGCCAAAGATACAGCAATGAAATTCATGTCCCAGTCATTCCTTTAGAGTCAATTTCTGAGCCTATACCTTTTTCTCGATGGGGTTTGGATTTAGTGGGGCCTCTCCCTATAGCGTCCGGAGGGCGCAAAACTATAATTGTTGCAATCGATTACTTTTTGAAGTGGATTGAAGCAGTCCCTCTGGCAGGAACAACATCAAAAGCCGTTATAAAATTCATTTTATCCAACATTTGTTGCAGATTTGGTGTTCCACAAAAGATAACAACAGATAATGGGCCACAGTTCGACAATAGGGAAATGGAGAGTTTTTGTGCCTCAAGGGGTATACAACATTGTTTCTCCTCACCTTTCCACCCACAAGCAAATGGTCAGGTTGAAGTGGCTAACAGAACTATACTGTCCGGTTTAAAGAAGAATTTGGAAGGGGCTGCTGGGAAGTGGCCTAGCCATTTACAAGAAGTTTTGTGGGCCTACCGGACAACACATGAGGCTGCAACACAGGAGTCACCCTTTGCTTTGGTCTATGGGATGGATGCAATAGCTCCCATAAAAGCAACTCTCCCATCATTTCGTGTTCACAACTTCTCCGAATGCGCTAACGAAGTGGCAATCAGAAGTCAGCTCGACCTAATAGAAGAAAGACGAGTTAAAGCTCACCTTAGAGCTGCACACTATCAGGGTTTAATAAGGAGCAGATTTGCTTCTAGAGTTAAAAGAAGAGATTTCCAACCGGGGGACAAGGTATTGAGGAAAGTCTTCTTACACACTAAAGAGAAGTTGCTCGGAAAATTGGCCCCGACTTGGGAAGGACCTTATATGGTTGTTGAAAGGATTAAACCTGGAACTTATTGGCTAGAAGACAAAGATGGAAGAGTTCTGACCCACCCTTGGAATATCGAGCACCTCCGGATGTATTTGGAGTAACATTTGTGTAAATATTTACTTGTTTAAACATCCATGTAAATAGTTGGGGGTATACTCTTTTCTACCCTGGTGGCGCCGGGAGTTTTTAATGAGGTGTCCAGGTTTTTAATGAAATTTGATGCCTTCTTAAAAAAAATTCCGAAGTGTTCTTACTTTGTCTTTTGTCACACCATCCGGATTGAAATAAAAGAGTGATGACCACTTAAACATTTGTCATCGGAGAATTTAAACACTCTCACTATGAAATAACTAAGGGTTATTTAAACACTAGCCACCAAAATTGAAACAGACTATGAAAGAATGTGAGAATTGTGCAAATCAAGGATATTCATTGAAATAACTTAAGTGCCTTGGCCTTCCAAGGACTTTCAAATTGTTAAGAAGAGTAAAAGATCTAGCCGGTCAGATACCAGACACACTTACAAAAAGAGTGCCTTGGCCTTCCAAGGACTTTAGTTTAGATAACATGAAAAGTAAAAAGTAATTCATAATTTAAGGCTGAGCCTTTGAGGATGGCTCAGCTTCATCTATCTTCTTCTTCCCCTTAGGATCATCTTTCTCTTCGTTTGGGCTCTCCCTGGTGTTTCCTTCGTCATCAGATGAGGATACACTGGAGTAGCCATACCTGTCGCCTTCGGTCATTGTGTGATATGGGAGGTCTCCAGGCTCTACGTGAAGCCATAAATCCCCAAGGTTCCTCTTCGGGAACTTCTCATGAAAGAGCAGGACCATGTCTGATTTTACCTTGGCATACATTTGCTCTTGAGTATCGATCACATTGTTGGCATGAGCGTTGATCTTGTCTTGAATTTTGGCCTCCTGCTCCCTTAACAGATTAGCTTTCTCCTCTGCAGCCTTGGACATTGTGTTCTCAAGCGCAATCTTGTCGCTGGTCAAGTTGTCGATAATTTGGTCCTTGGCCTTGGTCTCCTCTTTTGAGGAGTTGAGATCTTTCTCCAGTCCGGACAACTTCTCCCGGAGCTCCCTGATAGTGTCTTCTAGAGTGGCAACTTTTGTGGTACTCACCTTTTGGCTGTTCTTCAGCTCTTCGTTTTCTCCCTTTAAAATGGCAGCATTTGAAGTGGCAGTAAGGAGGTCCTCGGACAGCCTCTCTTTGTCAGACTTGAGGTCTTTGATAAGATCTGCCTGACTTCAAACTTGCTTTTCCAACGCAAGCACCGGCTGAACATTGCTTAATAAAGAGTGAGCTATAACATCCCTTTCACTTGAAATAGTAAAGGTCTTACCATTAAAAGTGACTGTGTTTGAAGTGCTCGGAGGGAGATAAGGCCCAGTAAAATCATCTCTGGGGAGATTGATAAAGTACTCGCCAAGCCCACCAAGACCAGTGATGTCTACCCCATCGATGCTAAGACCTCACCCTTCGACCTCATCGGTTTGGAAATCACCAGGTATCTCCTCTGCTTGTGTTGGATCAGTGGGGTCAGCTTGGTTGATAGACTCCGGAGGTGGGAGAGAAAGTTCTTCACCCTTAGAAGTCTTTTTCTTCTTGGCCTCCCTGTCTTTGCCTTCAGCTTCCCGTTTACGGTCTCTTTTGGAAGCCCTTGGAGGATTTGGGGAGTGAACCTCTTGCCTAACACTCTCCTGCTCTACCACTTTCAAGAGAGCATCATCAATTTGGCTGGGGGCTAGCCCCTCCGAATGCGTTGGAGCATCCTCCTCCACCTCAGTAGGGTTAGCTCCACCCACCACTTTTTTACCCTTCTTTTTGCCTTTCATTTTACTCGGGGCCTTGGCCCGGCCTGGCAAGTAGAGTGTCCCATCCGGTTCATGTGTCCTCTTGAGCACTACATCCGGAGGGGGTTGAGTGGTGAGCTCTTCCCAAGTTAAATCCTTTCGGCCCGTAGTGTTCCAGAGGTGAGATCTTGCCAAGTTTCCCCCCGTAAAGGCAGCATGGAACCGGTTCCCCCACTTCTCAGCAGCCCAAGCGTTGATCTTGGTGCAAGTGGCCTGCCCGGTTTTCAAGTGGTCACTGAAGTCCTTGGGAAGTTCTGCTAAGGCAAAGATAAGACCAATTAGTTAAACAAACTTGATTATAAAAAAGAGAGAGAGACAAGAATGTGAAATATGAGACTTACGATCACTCCTCCATCTGCTGGTGAGGAGACTTGGGTTGACTCCAGCCTTGATCTTCTTCACGTTCTCCCAAGCACCACTCACGAACAGGAATTGAGTCCTCCAATTCCTCTCCGACTCTAGCAGGTCATCAACAGCTTTAAAGTTATCCCCCATATTGAAGTGGTAGAAGGGGATGTGGTGGTTTCTGCAAAGGTTGGCCACAGCAGCAAACTCCTCCATTGGTAGAGGGATCCCGGAGAGTCTAGAAGCCATAATGCAGGCCATGAGGGTGTACCAAACATTGGGGCACAGCTGGCTCAGACAGAGCTTTATCAGATGAAAGTATCTGACAATTTCTGGGTCCAACGGGAATCTGAGTCCCCAATTAAACAGCTCTGTGAAGATGATTATCTCGCTCAATTTGCAATCCATGGGAGTTTCAGGATTTATAGGGATCCTTATCTTCACGTTCTCCGGAATTCCCCACTTCGTATGCATCCGACCCAGTTCAGCTGTGTGGATGAATACGTAGTTGATCTTTTGCAGAGCGATGAGGTACTTGACATTGACCTTGTGAAAACAAGGCCCCACCCTTCCTTCAAGACTCTCCGGCAGATCCGGATGCCTCAAGCACAACTTCTCCTTGCCTTTATGTTTTTTGGCAGCAACAGCACTACTAGTCTGTCCGGAAGGCTCAGACTCGAATGGAGCTTCTTCGATAGAGTCCTCCATTACTTCCTCCATGATTGATGAGGGGTTTTCAGTAGTAGTGGCAAGGGGAAGGTTTAGATTTGGCTCAGCTTGGTCTCCGGACTACTGAGCTTTAGTATTTTCTTGGTTTCTGGCCTCCGGTCGGGGCTCTGATGCAGATGTTTCTCTTCGAAGGCTTGAGCCACTACCCTCCGGACCGGACAACCTGTCCTTGGGAGCTCTGATGGGCACTTCTGACCCAGTGCTGCCGTCCTTAGCACCCGATTTTGAAGGAATGCTCTTAGAAGCTTGACCCTTAACCAGCCGGCCTTTTCTCCGGTCAACTAATTTTTGAGGGGAGGTTTCAGCGTCTGACCCCATAGATAAGAAGGGGGAGGGTTTTTTAAAGCTAGTAACAGTTACACCTGGCTCAACAGCAGGTTTTGATTCTTGAACCGAGGAACCGAAGACGATGGGTGAGAGATTGGTTTGAAATAGCCTTTTCGGTTTGATACCTTTTGAAGAAGAAGAGCCCTGGTCTGACTCTGTGGCAGCAGTCACTGGTTTGTCAATAGGGGAGGTGGGTAAACATACCGCAATACACCTTTACCTTTCGACCTTTTGCGCTTTTTCAAGTTCAGAGAGATTGAGCCACCCGCCTTTGACCAAAGCGTTCCGAGCCGTGAACATAAACAAACTGGGTAAAAATTTGTTTTGGGGAGAAAAAAGCTTTAAGAATTTGCAGAGTAAAAATGAGAGTGATGGTGAAATAGTAGAAAGTATTTCAATTTATAGTGAATCTGAAAAAGGAGTTTGATTCCTAGGAGAATTCAAAAAGATTGGTAATGATTAAAAGACGGCGCTGATGTCACCCTCTTTAATAAAGAGGTTACTTTTCGAAGAAGGTGGGTGCGAGATTCAAGGTGAAAAAACGGCTGAAAAAACCAACCAAAAAGTAACACGTGTCCCATAGACTCTGGCAAAAAACCGTTTGGATTTACGAAGCTTTGTCAGTCCGGATAAAACCACAACACGGACAGACCTGTCTGGGTTAAAACTGCCCTTGAACATCGGACTGTTTTTCAGGTTTTTGACAAAGGCATTTGAACAAGCACCTAAAAAAGGGGCTCCTGATGAGTCCGAAAACTGCTTCCTCTCCGGAGAGGGACAGATCGGACCAAGGCCACCGGACCGGACAGACCACTTCGAACACTTAGCCCATTGGACTGTTCGAACTATGACAAAAGTACTAAAAAACCTAAACACTTCTTGACTAAGCTGCTTGCTCTCCTACTAAGAGCTCATGGGTCTTTAAACATGACCCGGGTCCATTAAACATGACCTGAAAACCCATAAAGCCCAGATGTAAGGGTATAAATACCCAACCACTTGCATTAAATATGGGTAATGAAAATTAACTGCAGCCAGGATGCTTAATTCTCCCTCTACTCTCTATTCAAAACATTAAACACATTCCAACCTTCATAAACTCCGAAACAAATTTCTAAATTACCCTCAGACAAAAATTAACCTCACCATAGTATACTGTTTTAATGTTTCCCCTACTTCCTGTTTGTATGATTGTATCGTCATTGGCACGCATTTCCTTGATTCCCATAAATTATTTTTGGAAAGAAATATAAATAATCCTAAAGTTGTTTATAGATCCCCTCGGAATTTTAGTATACCAATTTAAATTAGTGCCCTTAAAAGTCTGAGAAAATGTTATGCATACCAGCCTATCGTCATCCTCGAAATTCATCGTATAGTATTTGAACTATTTAGTGTGATCATCTCGATCTTGTGTTCCATCAAACTTTTCTACCTTCAAAATATTAAAGCTCCAAGGAAAAGGTATTGAACTTATTTCAGCAGACAAAAGATAATTCCTCCAATCTACTCCTTGAATATACTGATCATCTCACTTGGTTCCCATAACTGCATACAACTCGTACCATAAGTTGTCCCTCACATTTTGAGGTATACTATCCTTCTTTGATTTATACTCATTGTGGGATTTTCGATGCTGACTTTCATCTCCCATTGAAGAATTTTGGTATCTCCTTTGTTTAAACAATCCTCAAAATTTGAGCTTGAAAATTCTCTATCACTGGATGACATATATCGATTCTTATCCTTATTTTCTTTATGTGAAGAGCAATGTTCTCTATCTGATTGAAAATGCGCTTTCTTACAGTCACTTCAAATTCGATGAGTTGTGTAAGACTCATCAAATTGATTTCCCAATTCATCTTTCTCCTCAATTGACCGTACTTCGACTTTCAATCTACATGATTGAATTTGTTGGTCTCTTCGAACATACTCATCATTTAGAATAATTATCTTTTCTAATAACTAATTCATTCAATTGTCAATATCAAACTAATCATGTTGCTCTGAAACTTGACTATTACCTCGAATTTTCTTCTTTGTGCACATCTAATTTAAGCACCTCAATTTCTTCATGAACTGTAGGATCCATTCTTGTTTTATCCGGTTCTATTATGATCAATATCACTAACTATGAACTTTGTAATTTTTGGTTTTAGATTTTTAATCTAGGTACCTTGTTTTCTCCCACCGTGGTCGTCAATGTTAACTGTAAGATATTTTCAATATGATAATCAAACAATATCAATAATTTTATAGAAAAAAAGGAATGATTTAGTTGTAAAGAGAGAAATAATTAATAAAAATTAGTTCCAATTATGAATGTCCCCTTATTTCATAAGCTTTATTCCTATTTATAGAACAGTTAGGCGATTAACAAAAACAGTTACACAGTTGGGAAAATTATACTTTAGGCCCTTACATTTATATTTAACATGAAAATCATCCCAATAACTTTATAATGATACTTACAACAACTTATTTCTCTAATTGTTTTAAGTCCATAATAATCTATATCATTATCAACATCCATTCCAAACTCTCCCATAACTAACCACGGTAAAGCCAACAACCGTTTTGTCTGAACGTCTCAAAGTCTGAGGACATCTCATTCGGTTATACGTACTTCTGAACAAAATATTGGCCAAACTGCCATCGTCTATCATAACCCCCCTAATTTTGTCCTCTGCAATCAGCGCTCTAATATGGACAGTGTCCTCATGCAGGCATGCAATGCCCTGGAGGTTATTATCTTTAAACACGATTGAGAGATATAGAGCTCGGTTCAGGTGCGATGATATTCTTTTTTGAAATTGTTCCTTCATTCTTCTTTCATGTTTAGTTCTAGACAAATCTGTGGTTCCAAAAACAGTACCACCTTCAGCGATAGTTGGAACCCCAAGAGCTATACTAAAATCAACTCGACTTATAATAGTTTTGACAACTTGTCTATTAAGATCAGAATCGAGATACTCTCCACCCAATATGACGCCAATCTCATAATCATTCGAGTCAAGATCTAAATACTCATTTATTAAATCATACAGGGTCGCATCACGGCTGATGGTAATCATGTTGTGGATTTCTTGTTTTGGGATAATTACCAGAGTCCCCAAACCGTCTACCTTGGCTGTTCTAACCCCATTATTGGCGTTCCTTTGAGCTCTCAAACCGTTGATTCTCACGTACTACAATAATTTCACGTCGTCGATTAAACTTTTAATATTCTCTCTTTAAACAATACAATCCTTGTTCAGTATATAATATCGCTATGAAACTAACAAAAGTTGTTGCGTCGATCCTCCCTTGCCTCGTCAATTACGAAGGATGTCTAAACATAACATTGGTAAATGGTAGCCATCTTGCTTCTACCTGACCATCCATTTTGAGTTTGAATGGACTATGTCGGCATTTAATTGGGGCATTGACTCAAACGAGTCGGAGTCGGTGTAATCAGAAGGAAATGGAGTGGATAAGCAACGTGCATCTCTTGTCCCACATGAAGAAACCTATATGATGTCAACGTATTAACAAGAATCGGAGCAACAAGCAATAAGTTCTGTCTAGGCGTATCATCTAGAATCACACGAAGACGCACAGTCTAAAAATAAGAAGGAAATGGAGTGGATAAGCAACGTGCATCTCTTGTCCCACATGAAGAAACCTATATGATGTCAACGTATTAACAAGAATCGGAGCAACAAGCAATAAGTTCTGTCTAGGCGTATCATCTAGAATCACACGAAGACGCACAGTCTAAAAATAAGAAGGAAATGGAGTGGATAAGCAACGTGCATCTCTTGTCCCACATGAAGAAACCTATATGATGTCAACGTATTAACAAGAATCGGAGCAACAAGCAATAAGTTCTGTCTAGGCGTATCATCTAGAATCACACGAAGACGCACAGTCTAAAAATAATTTCGGATTTGTGAATCTACCTGTGCCAGCTATGCCTCAAAAGTCAGAATATTTTTCTTCATGACTTCTTCAGAAAAAATAGTCCTCGGTAAGATTCCCTTCCTATACGAAGCAATGGACACATCTTCAGGACATTTAGAAAGACTATTTTCGGTGTGCACAATGCACTTAGCGTAATATCTTAAACTCCCCTTGTTTAGCTATTTAAAGTGAACTATATGGTTTGTGTGACCTTTCGTCACTTTGTTATCCATGAATTGATGTCTACCAAGGTTTCAGATAATGGTCAAATTTTGAGATAGACCTCACAGTCAATTGATTGAACGAGGTTAGGGCGTTCCCTATAAAAATCATTAAAAAGGTCTTATACCGTAGTCGGTCAACCTCCAAGAAACCCATCATCACGTTAGTGAACTACTCGATATGATGTTCTTGATCACATACTACCATCATACTTTTCTACTTTGTGGATATTGAACCTCCGTGGTAGCTCAACCGCTATGATTTCCAAGATCAAATTGGATATTTTCATGTTGTATCCCTGACCATACAAGGCATTATTCAAACAATCGTATAGAACCGGATATGGATCCACTTGGAATAGCGAGTTTATGTTGAGCGTCAGCGATTAGTTTGCATAAATCGAAGCCTGCATTGGAGCGGCCTGCTGATAAACCACTAGGTATTGTCCCATAGTACCAACATGTGGTCATGTAGGATACGTTCCAACTTGTGGTCCATTAGCTCGAAAAATTGTATGGGGATCTGAGGCCGGTGGGTTGCCATATTGCTAATGCCCCATAAGGTAAAACAATCTGGGATCCTAGGGGATTTGTCAATTCAAAGGATTATTCTTCGTTGGCTCAACCCCAGCTATTGTAGATGAGTTACCATGGGTCTTGCATGAATTATGTGGCTCTAGCACCCTTTTCGATCTTCTCTTGGAATCTGTCTCCCGTTGGGACCTTGAGTGACGCATGCGCCTAATACTTCCTTGTGAAGAGTTAGATCTTCCTCACTCTCACTAGTCGTATAAGATAAATAATGACGTCTCAACTCATAACTTTGATCTGGACCATAAGGTCTGGTGAAATCCATGTCGCCATCCCCCCTGTCTGAACTCCTGTCTCAACTCATGTCTCAATGTAAACCTTGGATCGTCGCTTATGAACCGGTGTAATCCTCTTTGCATGACCGCCAACTGCCCCAGTCAACGTTTACATATCGGCCCGAAGTTCCACGATTTCTGCTCGCAATCGTTGATTATGCTCTTCCAACTGAGTTTGCGACAGAATCGAATCTCTTGGGTTACTTGAACTTTCTCGTACGACTTCACTCACTAGAATGAGAGACGTACCAACTGTCTCTGGAGCCGACATGCAGATACGACCTCCAAAAAACTTCTATAATAGTTACCACAGATGAATAAGCTTTATCGGCTATATTTCAATCGCCTCATGGTTTGGAACAATGAAAAATATTTTGGACAATTATAGGACCGTCTTACCAAAACATATGATAAACAAAAAAATAAAATAAAACTAGAGAAGAAAAATGATAAATACACGTAAATGTTGTCAAACAAATTAAACAACCTTCTTTTTAATTGGAATGACATATTTTATTTATAGTGCTTTTTAGATTTTCTTATAATTATAATTATTATTATTATTATTATTATTATTATATTTAAAATTAAATTCATAACTCAAACTTATTTTTTTAATGATATTATACTTTATAGTTTTGATTTTTTTTAACAAACACCTGCCATATTTTTATGTAGCTACTGTATTTTTTTTATTATAATTTTTAAACAATAAAAATAATTTTAAAATTATAATATATATATATATATATATATATATATATATATATATATATATATATATATATATTTGAAACTTTTAAAATCTCAACAAACTCTAATAAAATAAATAAATTTGAAAAAAAAAGTGGCAACCCACTCCTCCACCGAATCTAGTGGGAACCCATCAAATCCTGCCGACCAGGTTCTAAATCCGAATCTGTTGTCGACCGACGGTCCCCAAATGGATGTCTAGTGCGAGAATGGGAGTCTATTGCAGAGCTGGCATCCATTGCCGACCAAAACACCAAGCAACAAACCACAAATATCATAGTATAGAAAATAAGAAAGCAGACTCCCTTAGCTCTCCAGACTTATTTAACAATTAAGCAGAATTTAAGAGCACAAATAACGGGAATCATATATATGAACCTGCGCTTAAGCCAACCAATTCAAGACAGCTTTGTACTCCACCAAACAAGACACTCATTAACAAAAAGTTAA
The DNA here is from genome assembly GCA_036936605.1 of Limnanthes douglasii subsp. nivea. NCBI lineage: Eukaryota > Viridiplantae > Streptophyta > Magnoliopsida > Brassicales > Limnanthaceae > Limnanthes > Limnanthes douglasii. The sequence goes on along the minus strand of JAUPFV010000002.1, from coordinate 197,130,778 downwards.
ACTTAAGCACAACATTAGCAAACTGGAAACTGATAAGTGATAACCTCAGAAAGATTATACCTTTCTACTTCAATTTTTGTTCTTTCATTGATTTAGTAAGTCACTAAACTAAGCACAACCATAAGCCAACTCACTAAGGATAAAACAGTAGAGATAATAATCCCTTTAGTTTTATATTTCACTTGTTAACTAGACTTAGTCATAACTCCCTGGTTGAAGATACGAACTAGCGAAATTAAGCACATCCATAACAAAGTCGATAAGTAATACCATCATTCAAACTCAAGACCAAAAAATCACTAGAAGATAGAGAAAAAACAATTATACCTCCACTTCAAATTTTCACTTTTTTTTTTGGGCCAATCACAACTCACCAAACATTCTTTGAAGCAAAACTAAGCATAACATAAAAAGGGTTACACTTAAAATTCCAACTAGTGTTCTTCAAATTAGTGAGTGAAAGCATAAATAGCAGTCGAAATGTAGAGCAAAAGAGCAAATGAAACCAACGTAACCAGAGCAGCAACAGCATGAGCAGCTGATTTGCTACCACAAGACAGCATACCAAGTCGAATCTGAATCACATTCACCATCGACAGCATTAAAAACAAACAACCCATTACAGACCCCACTGCGGACGCCAACATCCCTAGCCGAAGAACCGGGAGGTTAATGTGGGCACGAAACGCCTCATCAACGTCTTTGCTGTTCAGTAAATTGATTGCAAGTTTCAACCCTTGCGCCACCAGGGATGAAAACAGGAAGAAACTGAAGGAAACCACCTCAAACACCAGTAGCTTCCGTGCCACGTCAGCTCCGGCATCGCAGCCAGTTCTCTCCTCCAGGCTGCGGAGGCCTGGGGTGGTTAGGGACAAACCCACGAAGACGGCTATCGTGAAGAGTGAGTTCACATTCACTAATCCGTCGAGGGCGGTGACATGGACGCTCGTGGAGGAAACTGTTCTTCTACCTGAGTTGCTCGTGTATGAATCTTTTGGTCCATATCTTCAAAAAAAACCAAAAAAAAACTAAAACTTTTAGTGTGAGAGAGAGATCTAAACCTGAGATGGGTTTAGTAATGGAAATAAAGCGAGAGAGAGACAGAGAAAATAGATCTAAATCTGAGGTGAGAGAGATGAGCTTACTCTTCCATGGATTCCATGGAGCTTTGATGAAATTTCAAAAAAGGAACCAAACTTCTTGATTTCTTCAATGCTTGTCGTTCAGGTTTCTTGATGCTTGTTAGTTGTTACTGAGGGGAGAATGAAATGCGAAGGAAATGAAGGACCGAGTGGGTAGGATTTTGGTAATGAGAGTGAATAAAGCAATCAATGTCTTAAAAGCGATAGATTTGTAACGTGTATCCAATAAAATTGTTTATTGTTACTTTTGTCTTTCTTTTTCTTTTTCCAAGTAGAAGAAGCAATGAAGAATTGACGTTTGTTAGAGAAAGTCTGTGAGTCAATTCTCAAGTCTCTACAAGTTTGGTTCTGAATTAAGCACTATAACTTTTTTTTAGTTTAAACTTTTTCTTTCCATTTATATACACTATATGTTTTTATTCTGCGTATTTTTTAACCTTTCCAATCATTTGTTTTTATATTTTTAATTTTTTGTTAATTATTTTTAAAGAATACATTTAATAAAAATTAATTAGTTATTTTTACGACCAAAACATAATATCTGAGATAAATAAAGGACTGTTTTATTAATTGAAACACAACCTAAAAAATTCTAGTCTGTTGAGATTCAATTTTTTTAACGGATTATCAAAATTGTCTTTGATATAGAATTAAGTTTAAAAACGAAAAATTAACTAAAATATTACCTACACCAAAAACAAAATCTCATATTTACCTATTATCTATGAATGTTTTCTTTTTTAAATTTATATTTTTCGGTTCCAAAATCAACCATTTTTTAAATAGTTTCCGTCAATAATAAAGTTTTGATTATTTTCTGTTAACAGTAAGAGATAATACTTTCGATCATCTTCTTCAATTTGCAGTGCAATTTGTTTTATAGAACTAGAGTTTGAATGTATAAAAAGATCAACCGTTGTCCATTTTTTTAGTTAGTAATATAGATCATCATTCTCTTCGTTTTTTAGTAATATTGTTAGTTTTTAGTTTGCATAATTACTATTGTTACACATCTATCATATTGTATAACTAATTTTTCATTTTTTTGCGCGCATTACTCCTAAATATAACTGTGAGTTAGTCTCGAAATAATTATTGTTAATAAATAGTCTGAAATCTACTTCATAACTGGTCTCGCATTAAATTTTAGTTATGCTTAATTATGTATAGTCCCGCATCAACTATTTTCTTTGTAAGTAATACCGCATATATTGGTAAATGGTCTCGCGTCATTGCATGGCTTCACATTAATTTTGTACAGTCTTGTATCCCTCCATCTACTTTGTAAGTCTAATCTTGTAATCCTTACAAGAAAAATGATGTCAGCAGTTTGTTTTTTCAGATCAGACTCTTTTGGAATTATAAATTAGATAAAAGAACGTAGAATAAAACAGGTACACCTAGATGCTAGGAAGAAAATACTAAAAGACTCTTACAAAAAAAAACTTTATTGTACAAATTAAAAAAAACATATAATGTTAAGGAAAAGACGTTCATATTAGGGACAAAGTTGGTACCACTTACAACCAATGATGTTAAGATTATATTTGGTTTGAAGCATAAAAAAGAACATATAACACTAAATAACAAAAAATGAACAAAAAAATTGGAAACAAAAGAATAATCAAGAATAGTGAAGACATACTTTTCTGATGAAACAACAAGAAAAGTCAAAACAAACCGAGCAAAACCAATTACAAATAAAATGATAAAGGTATGAAATTATATGTTTTGTTACATATTTTAAACTATTATAATACCTGATGTGCATTTTATATATAGTGTACAACATTTATCATGCATTACCATGTCATGCATTTACCAAGCATTATTTGCTCATCATCTATTATGTATTACGCTATCCAGCGTCTATCATGCATAAAATTATGTTGCATCTATCATGCATAAAATTGTCATGCGTCTATCATGCATTATCTTGTCCCAAGTCTATCAAACATTACTTATCCAGTATTTTTCATGCATAACATTATCTCACGTTTATCATGAATTACAGTGTCACGCATCTATCATGGTGTCTCAGGTTTATCATGTACTTATATTAACTTATTATTTTGTGTGTTTATAGAATGAAATAAGTAAGGTAATAAGAACACTAAGAGAGCAATTAGTAAGATGTTCTAATAGTGTTCATAATGTTAGCATGCTTTACATATATCTTCTTTATATTTGGGGATATTTTAGCTTCTAAAATGGTTTATTACATACCTGGTAAAGTAAAATAACTACGATCTGATGAATTCAATAAACCTTTGTCACCAAACAAAACCTGATAAAGTAGTCGGATGTGTTGCTCTATTACTGGTTAATATTTTTACTCTATATTATAACATTATTAAAAATAGTATAAATAGTATGTCTAAAGAATCATTAAAATACAACCATTCATTATGAAAGATATAACTATGTCTCAAGTAGATACTGGTGAGAATAAAGATTGAATTGAGAAGATTGAGAATATTGATCAAGAATCAACAGAGAGATTTCTAGGTAGTGAAAATAATCTTTCGCTTCTGATTATTTCATAGGTGCAGTCAGTCTCTTCGACCTCTTTAAATAGGCCTAGTGAGTTAGTTACAAGTTCGGTTACATAAGGGGTTTATTTACAGTTCAGTCCCTATTCTTCCTGTAAAACTTTAATCTTACTCTATATTAATAGAACTTATCATTCAAGTCCTTATTAATTGCATTTAAGTCCCTAAGGAATATATTTCCTTATCAGTAGCCCCCCTAGTTCTTATATAGACAATTTTATAAGAACTATTCACTCTTCGAACATTACTCCCAGTGAATAAAACTTCTTTCATCCAGCCCCTTCATTATGATTGAGCCTAATGACTTGCAACTTCACTTCGAATTTAAGAATAAGTGCAGATAACCTCCCCACTCACTTCGAATCTACCAACTTGAAATACAACCTTACTTTCACTTCGAATCTTCTGACCAAAATTACATATTTACTTCTACTTCAAACCTCTTGACCCCTACTTGAAAGACTGATTGGACCCTTCTTGATAGGTCTATGACACAGCAAGTTTTCCTCCATGTTTCACATTCCACCCAATGAAAACGATTCACTGGTTTTGCCTTTTCCAATTTTCAACGTCATTTTTTCTAAGTATAAATACTCAGCTCCACTTTACTGAGAACCTTTTAGAAAAATCGTCTCTTTCCTAAACCATCTTCATCTTGTTCTTCATCAACCTTCATCTTCATCTTTTGCTACCTTCCCCAGAAACACCACTTCTTCAGTCACAAAAAACACAACTTCCCAGATTAGCATCTATTATATGAGAAGGTACCCCAAATACAAAAGATCTAAACCTAAAAACCAAAGAAAACCAAAGAAATCTCTCTTCCCTGGTTCTAGTAATCAAGTATTTGGTGCTTACGATTATCTCTGTATTTAAAAAAGAGCTAAAGAATACAAAGCTGTTGGGTTAATCTACAACGGTCCTCGTTTCTCCTCTACCACCTTCAAATATGGTAACTTCGATCCCAATCTAGTTAATTCATCTCCAAACTTAGCATCAAACCCAGAAACTAGCCAACAATCTTCTCCTCCTCGAAATCAATCCACTTCTCCATCACTAAAACCAAATCGAAAATCTAAGCCTGTCAATTCTGACCAACCTCCAACTCTCAAAACACCACAACTCAAATCACCTGTCCTACAATCCGAAGCCGTTAAAGTTAAACTTCACAAAAAATTAACCTTTCTAGCAATGGGTGACGATGCAGAAACCTCCTCTCCTCCCCCACAAGAAATGGTTGACGCTACACCAGAGAATAGTCAACCAATTCTTGTGACTCAAACTGAGACTCAAACTCGAAGTCGTCACGATGAGGCTACCGATGAAGAAAATAACAAAGAAAATGATTCTGAAGCCACTGAATCCGATGCCGAAGGGGAATCCGAGGCTGATAGGGTAATCCCTCCAAAGAAAATTCGAGGAAAGAAACCTCCTATTACCCTCCCCGAAGATGTTGCTGCCTTGGTTCAGGAAAACCTTCAACCACTTTGTCCTCGGTACATTCTCGCCCTAAAAAATGTACCCTACACCTACTACCTCGAATCAGAAAAAGAAGAACTCAAGAAACTATGGGGATTAACAGACAACATTGTTCTTCGACTACCAGTAGAAGGAGAAACACCTCTGAGTTGTCAGAAGAACGAACTGGTAGTTTACCCCGAGCTTTTCAACTGGGGACTTCGATTTCCCCTTGATCCAATGATTGTGAGGTACTTCGAAATTCTTGGGTTGTGCCCAACACAAGTCACTCCAAACCAGCTGTTCACTTTATTCTCTGCTATCATGGTATCGAGGCTAGGAGGCATCCCCCTCGAAATAGAAGACTTCATCTCACTGACCAAAATCTCAAATGGGCCAGTTTTACCATTCCACTACCTAACCTTGGAGGATGATCTGAAGATTATCGACGACCTCCTCGAAGCTGATAAATTTTGGAAGCAAAGATTTGTCTTTTTATCAGGAGCTTGGGAAAATGGTAAAGAGATTTCCGATGACAACCCCTCAAAACTTACTCTCACTTGGAGAGATAGCAGTAAGTAAATCATTGTTGTATTGTTAACATTTTTTTTAACTTATTAAGCCTAGCCAAATTAACCAAGTCCACTTATCTAACTGTTTATTCTTTTTTCAGAAATTCCGAGGAGATTTAAAGGTCGTCGAAAGACTGCAAAGGTTATCTTCCAGAGAATGGCTGAGTGGGCAGAGAAAGCCTGGGGAAATGGTTTTCACTCAGCCTTTCAACCAATCAACTTTGTCAACAACCATCTGTGGCGCATAACCTTGGGAGCTGACTTCCCTGAAGATCCGATGCTCCCCCCAGATCCCATCGAAACGGTCCAAAGAATTCTCGCACCAGATGGGAAAACCTACCTTCCCACCAGGAATCGATCTGACAGTCACCTGCCACTAAAAAAGAAGGGAAAGCTAACCCTCAAAAAACCCAACACAAGCAAGGCTAACCCTTCCAAACATTCGAAGCCTGTAGGGAAACGAAAAGCGCCTGCATCTCAACTTCCTCCAATATCCGAAGAGGACGAACCTGCACTGAAAAAGAAAAAGAAAGAAAACAATACTCCAAAGAAGAAAAAGAGCAAGTCCACCACTCCAAAGAAAAAGAACGAAGCTGACATGCTCGAAGAGGTATTGGCTTCCGAAGTGCATGAGAAAATCTTCATTGAAGAAAATCCTCAAGGGGGATTGGCACTAGGAGATAGCCAAGAAATTGAATATCTTAACCTCGAAGATTTCAACTCGAGCGGGGATTTTGCAGTCACTGGTGAAGATTCTCGACCTGTCAACACCATTCCATCAACTTCTATTGGGGCTGCCATAACTTAAACATCTAATGCAATCGTTCCTGCTCATCATCACCCATCAAACTTGCCCAACCCCGACAGATCCGATGAGGTAACTTCAATCCTTCGACCTTTTACTAATTTAAGTGCTGCAGCCAAAAAATTATGTGAAGAAGTGAACAATTCACACACACAATTGGAGCTCCTTGCACAAGAATTAATCAAGAGCAAAAAGGAAACAGAATCTGAAAAGGCTTCGAAAAATGAAGCACTTCAAAATTTCGAAGCTGAAAAAGGGAAGCTTCTTAAAGAGCATAAAGAAAAAATCAAAGCTTTGGAAACTTCTCATCGTCTGGCTCTTGAAAATATGAATACCCAACACTCTACTGCCATGTTCGAGGAAAAGAAAAAATCTACCGATGCTGAAAAACTTGTTAAGGAAACTCAGGAAAAACTGGAAAATTGTCAAGCTCAATTGACTACGCTTCAAACAGGATTCGAGCAGGAAAAGAAAACTGTCGTCAAGAAAGCCGAAGCTGCTGTTGGTTCTGTGATGCTTAATGGTATCAAGAAAGCTCAAACTCAAACAGCTATCGATCTTCTTCGAGAAATCCATGCTGCCTATCCAAGGTTGAATTTAACAGAATTTTGGAAACAAGTTCCAGAGGAAGATCGTCCAAAGGAAGCATTCGAGGTGCCATCAAACTCCTCAGAGGAAGATGATGCTTCTGAAGGGTCATCGGAAGAAGAGGATGACTAAACAGTAGGTTATATATGTCGCGTTTGTTTTTGTGTGTTTTAATTAAGTAGTTTTCTCCTTTTTTGTAAGCTTCAAGTTTTATCCGATGAAACAAGAAACTTTCTTAATATTTCAAATTTCTGGTGCACTTATAAAACATGGCACTTCGAAAATTAGATGTATTCATAAAATGTGGCACCTCAAAAATTAGATGCACTCATAAGACGTGGCACCTCGAAAATTAGATGCACTCATAAGACGTGGCACCTCGAAAATTAGATGCACTCATAAGACGTGGCACCTCGAAAATTAGATGCACTCATAAGACGTGGCACCTCGAAATTTAGATGCACTCATAAGACGTGGCACCTCGAAATAGGTTGTTTCTTCAAAGCTATTGCTTTGGAAAATTATTCTTGGTCAACTTTCAAAGATGATCAGTCTTTGCCAAGTTACCAAAATAACAAATCATTCATCATACTAAACAACCAATGGCCAAAAGAAATTTTATTATGAAATTCAATATTAACCAGACACCTCATTAAAACCTTTCTGGGCCAACAGATAAGGAAAGAGTATGTCTGTCTTGTAAAAATTCGAAGTTCAATTTTACTCACAATACAATTTCAAATGTTCTATATTCCAAGGGTGTTTGAGCATCCTCCCCTCACGATCAGACAACCTGTATGTCCCTGGCTTGACCTTCATTTTGACTTCATAAGGACCCTCCCAATTCGGAGCCAATTTTCCGAGGTGCTTGTCCTTAGTATGAAGAAATACTTTTCGCAACACTTTATCGCCAACCTTGAACTCCCTCTTCTTAACTTTAGCATCGTACCTGCTTCTCATTAAGGTTTGATAATGAACCACATTCAAATGTGCTTTGACCCTTTTTTCCTCTAACAAATCAAGCTCAACCCTTCTAGCTTCATCATTATCTACTTCGGAATATCGCAATAACCTGTAGGAAGGCAATGTAGATTCAGCAGGGCACACAGCATCCATTTCATACACTAAAGAAAAAGGAGTCTCTTTTGTGGCCTCTCTAGGGGTTGTTCGATATGCCCACAACACTTCTTGAAGATAATTTGGCCATTTCCCTGCTGCTCCCGCCAAATTTTTCTTCAAACCTTCCAAAATAGATCTATTTGTAACTTCCACCTGCCCATTTGCTTGTGGGTGGAAAGGAGTAGAAAAGCATTGTTGTATTCCTTTCGAGGAGCAAAAAGAGTCCATTTCCTTGTTATTAAATTGGGGACCATTGTCTGTTGTTATTTTTCGAGGAACTCCAAAACGGTAGCAGATGTTACTTTGAATAAACTTGATCACATCCTTAGCTTTTGTTCCAGCTAAGGGCTCTGCTTCTGCCCACTTCGAAAAATAATCAACGGCAACAATAATCATCTATCTTCCACCTGAAGCCATAGGCAATGGTCCTACCAAATCAATCCCCCATCTATCAAAAGGAACCGCCTCAGAGATTATCATTAGAGGTGCCGCTGGTTTATGTATCAGATGTACATACCTTTGACAAGTATCACAACCTCGAACTAACAACTTGGCATCCTGTAATATAGTAGGCCAGTAATACCCTGCCAACAATACCCTACGTGTTAAAGCTTTGAAGCCACAATGAGCTGACCCATCTCCATCGTGTAATTCAGATAAAATGTTTTGAGATTCTTGCTTACTCAAACATCGTAACAAAGGCCTCGATGTAGATCTCTTATACAATATCCCATCCAATACCACATAACCAAGAGATTTATACCTTATTTTCTTGAGCAAGTGCTTATCAAGAGGTAGTATTCCCTTTACAAGAAAATTTAACAAGTCAGTTCTCCAATCACCCCGAATACGCACCGAATCACCTATTACCTCCTCAACAAATTCACACTGCTCAGAGCTTGATATAATCGAAGGCAATGGTTGTGTCACAATCCATGGATATTCTTCAGAGTAAGCCATTGTTACTAAAGAATCAGCCATTATGTTATTTCCTCTTCGAATATGCTCCACCTCAACATTTTCAAACTGTGCCATCACACTTCGAAGTTCTTGCAAATACAACATTAAACGGTATTTTTTAGCCTCTGATATTCCTTTAACATGGTTAACTACCAACTACAAATCTGTTTCTAAGCGCACGAATATTGCTCCACAAATTTTTGCTAACCGCAATCCTGCTAGCACAGCTTCATATTCAGCTTCATTATTCGAAGCATGAAATCCAAATCTTATAGCTTGAAACATATACTCCCCTGTTGGTGCCACCAATTCAACTCCTGCACTCGACCCTTTATTACTAGATCCTCCATCAGTTCGTACCGTCCACGTCGGATTTGTGTTCATTTTTTCACCTTCTTTCTCTTCGGATCTACTCGAATGAAACTCAACAAAGAAATCTGCTAAGGCCTGAGCTTTGACAGCCGTTCGCGGAGAGAATAACACATCGAAATCTCCCAATTCAACAGACCACTTAGTCATTCTTCCTGAGATATCTGGTTTTTGCAATACATTTTTCAATGGATAAGAGGTTCGAACCACAATTGTATGTGCTTGGAAGTAGGGACGCATTTTTCTCGCAGCCACTACTATGCACAATGCCAATTTTTCGAGCTTCAAATAACGTTTTTCTCGCAGCCACTACTATGCACTCACTGCATAATCTGATACTGCTATATACAAAAACAGTTGCCCACCTTCTCGAGGCTTTGATAATATTTCAGGAGTGGACAAAAGATTTTTTATCTTAATAAAAGCTTCTTCACAATCCGAAGTCCACTCAAAATTATTAGGTCGACGCAACACCTGGAAAAAAGGCAGGCATTTATCTGAAAAACAAGAAATGAATCTGTTCAAAGCTGCTAACCTGCCTGTTAGCATTTGCACTTCCTTGATACTCCGAGGCGAGGACATCGATATCAAAGCCTTCAATTGTTCTGGATCCACTTCGATTCCTCTTTCACTTATTACATATCCCAAAAACTTACCAGATCGGACTCCAAACGTGCATTTTTATGGGTTCAACTTCAACTGTATTGCTCTAAGATTCAGAAACGTCTCTTCTAAATCATCGATATGATCATCATCACTTTTGTTCTTCACAAGCATATCATCGATGTATACTTCGATATTCCTCCCTATTTGCCAAGCAAACGCCTTATTCATCAGCCTTTGATATGTAGACCCAGCATTTTTCAATCCAAACGGCATCACCCTATAACAATGTAGACCTCGATCAGTGATAAATGTTGTGCTCTCTTCATCCTCTGGATTCATTCGAATTTGATTATATCCTGAAAATACATCCATAAATGTTAGAATTTTGTTTCCAGAAGTAGAATCCACTAGTTGATCAATTCGAGGTACTGGAAAAGGATCCTTTGGGCAAGCTCTGTTTAAATCTGTGAAGTCTACACACATCCTCCACTTTCCATTCTTCTTTTTTACCACTACCGGATTAGCTGTCCATTTCGGATATTTGGACTCCCGGATATGCCCCATCTTATACAATCTATCTACCTCAGCAACTATGGCCTCAGATTTTTCCAACGAAAAAGCTCTCCTTTTTTGTATTATTGGCTTGATCTTCGAATCCACCGCCAAGCTATGACATATAATATCAATTGGGACCCCCACTACATCCTCGGACCTCCAAGCAAACACATCCAAGTTCTTAGAAAAATAATTCAACAATCTTTCTCGCACTGACAAAGACAATAGAGTCCCAATTCGAAGTACTCTGCCATCATTGAAAACGCATTCTTCTATTTCTTCACTTACCACCACAGAACTCGGGGTTGACCTCGGATCATCAATTCCCTCATCTGTACCACTAGAAGGCAACCCCCCCCCCCAAACTGCTATTTCTCCATTGGATCATCGGTACTTTTGTCACGTAGTCTAAACGCAGCAGCGTAACACTCTCTAGCCACTTTTTGGTCACTTCGAACTACACCGATTCGATCCCCAACTACATATTTCAAACATTGGTGAACTGTAGAAACTATAGCATGCATTTTTGCCAGCCATGACCTTCCAAAGATAGCATTGTAGCTCGACGGACAATCTACCACCATAAAAAGTACTTGCACTTTCTTTTTGAAAGGCCCTTTTCCCAGAGAAATTTCACCTTCAAACTCCCCTACTACATTCGATGTCGCGCCAGTAAACCCAATTATAGTTCTTTCTGACCTTTCTATCCGAGGTGGAACGGTTAATCTATCATATGTTGATTTAAACAACACATTAGCAGAGCTTCCAGTATCAATCAATACTCGTCGAATTTCCACCCCACACACTTCTGCTCCAATGACCACTGCATCTTCATGCGGACCAGTAATTCCTCTCAAATCATCCCCATTGAAAATTATGAATGGACATCCTTCTTATTGTTCAAGTGTGCTGATGCTCCTCCTTCAATTTGATGCGTTAAATTCACTATATGCCTTTTCCTCGAATTATTAGTGTTATTAGTCATTGAATCTCCCCCAAATATTGTCAGTGACTCAAAAAACGCACACAAATCTCGAACACGTCCCTTACGCATCGGCTCATCAACTGATATCAACAACAATCGACTAGGGTCTGGGTCGACATATTCTGAAGCTACATCAAATTCATCACCTGCAGCATCTAAAATCATCAGTGCACTTTCCTGCTTAGAATTAGGATTGCCTACCTTTTGAGTTGTGGTTTTAGCATTCCTTTTGACACACTCCAACAATTTTCCGTTCTCTATTAAGACCTGCATTTCCTTCTTCAAAGTAATACAATCATTTGTATCATGCACAATATCATCATGATACCTACAGAACTTGTTATTGCGTTCCTCTCTTGGCCTATTAATTGCTGCCGGCTTTCTAAAATTCACTGTTCCCTTGGTTTTATCATATATCGATGCCACACTTTCAGTCAAATCTGCATAATATTCTGGCCTTACCCACACGTTCGACCTTGATCTGAATTGGTGTTGATTATTAGAATTGTACTGATTAGAACCTCCTTGATATGAGCTTGAAGAACCCCATTGGTATGAGTTCGAACCTCCTCGATTAGAAACATTTTGATTACCCCTCGGGCGCGATGAGTTATTATTCGAAGTTTTCACTTGACTATTCCCTTTCTGAACAGTACTACCTCCTCCTCGAACCCGAGTAGACTCTTCGACTTTGATCTGATCTTCAACCTGAGCCATGAGAGCTCCAAACGTTAATGCCATACGCCTTGTAGTCTCATCAGCTAAATCTCCTTGCAACAATCCTTGTCTAAACGCTGTTATAGCCACCACCTCCTCACAATCATCTAATCCAGCTTTTGTTGACACAAATCTTTTAGTATAATCCTTCAACTTTTCTCCCACAGCTTGCTTACATTGTATTATCGTATCTCCATTAGCTCTCATTTCTTTGCTTCCCACAAACTGTCTTCGAAAAGCTGTGTAAAAGCCTTTAAAATTTACAATGGACTCCTTAGGAATCTTGTTGTACCATTTTAGTGCAGTTCCTTTGAATGTCTGAGAAAATGCTCTACACACCAATTTATCATCGTCTTCGAAATTAGTCATATAGTTTTTGAATTGTTCTATATGATCATCTGGATCTTGAGTTCCATCAAACTTGTCAATTTTAGAAATGTCAAACCGCCTCAGAAGCGGCACAGATCTAATCTCACTAATCAACGGTGAGTCCCTCCAATCGACTCCTTGAACAAACTGGTCTTCGTTCCTCATTCCCACAGTAGCATACAAACTTGATTCACCTTCAAATTTCCGAGGAGAATACTTCCGAGGAGAATACTTCCGAGGAGAATACTTCAGAGGAGAATACTTTCGAGGAGAATATACTTGTCTTTCCTTCTTTTGCCTTCCTCCTCTTGAATGACCTTGAGAATGCTCATATCTTGGTGTTTCATCTGACTCCGAATCTTCAAAATCCTCTTCTTCACTAGAATCCACATACCGCCGTTTCTGCAACTTTTCTTTTCTTTTCATTCCACTATGCTCCTTCTTACGCTCAAAATGTATTTTACGCTGTACATATTGAACGTCGTCATCGTCATTTGACGGATCCGATTGATCATCCCGATCACCTCTTGCTATTTTAGATCTAAGTCTAGCGCCATCATTATCTTGCTTCTTTTTAACAAATTCATCAAGATCCGCCACTTTTCTTATCATCTCATTCATTTTACCTTCGAAATCAAATTGGTTTGATTGAATTGGAATTGACTTACCTGCCTCTTTCTCTTGCAGATCAGATTTCAACGTCTCCAAAGCTTTTCGAACAAGTGGATTATCTCCTTCCTCTGAATTCATCTCCGATAAGCAAAAATATAAACAAAATTCTTCAGAAAACGAACAAATTGGAGACTCGATTTTTGATCTATCGATCAAGGTATCTTTGCCCCCTCTTTCTAGTGCCAATTTGGTGAGAATAAAGATTGAATTGAGAAGATTGAGAATATTGATCAAGAATCAACAGAGAGATTTCTAGGTAGTAAAAATAATCTTTCGCTTCTGATTATTTCATAGGTGCAATCAGTCTCTTCGACCTCTTTAAATAGGCCTAGTGAGTTAGTTACAAGTTCGGTTACATAAGGGGTTTATTTACAGTTCAGTCCCTATTCTTCCTGTAAAACTTTAATCTTACTCTATATTAATAGAACTTATCACTCAAGTCCTTATTAATTGCATTTAAGTCCCTAAGGAATATATTTCCTTATCAGATACAATTGAAGGCAAGATACCAAGATATTACAAGTGGTTTGGTTTAGAAAGTAAAATAAAATTGATTTTGATTGATACTTCAAAGGAGGCAACATATGAACAAGTATATTTAACCCATAATATCTGATCTTGTATGGTAGAGTCCCGCATGGCTTTGTCCCGCTTGATATAGTCTCTCATGATTCAGATTTTTTTACACATATAATTGTTTCACATTATTTTTTGGCATGGTTTAGCATAATATCTATATCCCACATGATATAGTCTCACATTGGTTTTAGGCGGGTTTCGCATAATATCTTTTTCCCGTATGGTTTTGTCTTGCATGATATAGTCTCGCATTAGTTTTTGTCTGGTTTGTATTAAAAAAATTATCTTTCATATGTATTTACTTAAATATTTGATTTTTTTTAGGTTTTGAACGGGAAGGTCCAACAAGAAGAAGAAGTTGATTATGAGGAATATTCCAAAGAAGAATATTTGATGTAGAGAAAAAAAAGATGAAGTTCGTATGAAAGATTAAAATAGAATGATATTGTTGTGAATGAAGAAAATAAGGATGATATTATAGTGGAGGAAGAAAAAATAATGATGTTACAATAGAGGAAAAAAATAATGATGATGAATGTACAAATTATGATATGTAACAAGACTGGGATGATTCTAGTGATATAGAGAAAAATTTGATCAATTCAATTTTCAAGAATGTACAAGTAAAAAATCTACATGGACTAAAAAGACTACAAACAGATGGAGAAAATCAGCAAATAATGATGTACAACCAATAATATCTTCAAAATGTGCAATAGAAGTTGATCATGTACAAAAATAGAAGTTGTTACCTAGAGAACGTGCTCCTAGTTCACATAAGCAAATTGAATATCTCAGATTCTTAGGAATCTAAAAATACTTGAAAAATTAGTAAAGAATAAGTTTTCAAACAAACTAACTGACAAAAACTTCCATTTTATAAGAGAAAAAGAAAACTAAAGCTATAATTGTACCAACAAAATTAATAATCTTTCATCTATCATCTTATAATGGTATATCATATACCATGGTTGTGCGTCCATCATGATACATGGTTTTGCATCATTTACATGGTTACGCATCTATCATTATATAATGGTCTTTTATTTATTATGGTTGCTCATCTATCGTGATGCATGATTTCACATCATTTATATAGTTGCGCATCTATCATGATACATGGTTTCACATCATTTACATGGTTGCACATATATCATTATTTAACTGGTTTCGCATTATTTACATGGTTTCACATCTAAAATCATGTAAATGGTTTCGTGTCATGTTTATGATTGCGCATTTATCATCATTTTAAATGGTTTCACATAATTTACATGGTTTTGCATCTATCACCAGCTAAAATGGTTTTGTATCATTTATATTATTTTACACCTACCATCATTTAAATGGTTTCGCATCATTAATATGGTTGCGCATTTATCATCATTTACATAATTTTCATGGTTTTTCATTTATCATAATTTAAATAGTTTTGCATCTATCATTTTTTGTATTCTATATGTCAAGTTTTTAATATTCAGGTTCATTTATTTTGCAAAATATTAACATGAAAATCCCGACAACAACTGAGCATGTGCCTAGCCAAATCATAGAATTAATAATAATTGAATAAATGAATAGTTATACAGTTTATCATAACAAAAATAAGCTTAAGACTGCAGAACTACAACATAAAATCAATGATATGTAGTTTCCTACTACTACATAGATGATACATGATATTGTTATAAGCTAGAAGAATCATATTACTGTTGCTAATACAAGCCAGTAGGTGGTTACAAGTCAGAAGGATCAACAAATCGTTGTATATGACATTGTTTCGAATATTAATGTGGAAAACCAATACCCTGCTTCTGATTTTATTGAGGCTCAACACATGGGAACTCTAATATTGTTGTTGTGGAAAACTATGAAATTATATATAATGATGATGTGGAAAACAAGGAACCTACTCCTAATGTTTTTATAGGAAAAGGACCCTCCTGCTATAGAGGTGATCTAAGAGAATGAAGATAATCTTCATGTATAGAAATATGAAGATATTTATGAGTAGAATAATGTTGTGGAGAAAGAGGTGATCTATATTATTAGATATTGATAAAAATATTATAAAACTTATCTATTATTGTAACTTTTTTTACATATGTATTTATTTGTGTATTAACATGTTTTTGGCTTATATCATGTAATATATGGTTTCGCATAATTTTTGTAACATATTTACTCGCACGAATTAATGTTGCATGGTCTAGTCCTGCATGGTTTTTTCTTGCATGATATAGTCTCTCATGATTCAGATATAATCCCGCATGATATGTCCCGCATAATATTGTCTCGCATGGTGTAGTCCCTCATGATTAATATTTTCTTACAACTGTCATTGTCTCATATTATGTTTTGCTTGGTTTTGCAAAATCATTTTTGTTTAGTCTTAAATTACTAAAATACAAAATTTTATAAATGAACCTTCCATTATACACCAATTCTGGAAAATGAGACTCTAGCTAATCAAGAACTATAAGAAGTAAGTGATTGGATCCTATTAATGAGGATGAGCTGATCCATATGGAAATATATTTAAAAAAAGATATAAGTGAACCATCTTTTCTCTCATCTATGATCTTATCTTTCATTTTTTATATCTATGGTCTCTCATCTATGATCTTATCTCTCATTTTTTTTATCATATATCATCTCTCATCTATAATGATCTATTATCTCGCATTTATCATATTTGTTTGGTCTCATCTACAATAATCAGTGTAGATTTTTCATAGTTCTCACATAGTTTTATCTCGCATGATATAGTCTCTAATAATTCAAAAACATTTACACATGTAAATGTCCCGCGTTGTTAGTTTGCCTAATTTCACATAATATATTATTCTGTCATCTATCATGCAATCAATTATCCTGTATATATCATGTAGTATATTGTCCCGCATCTATCGTAGATTATATTGTCTTGCACTGAGCATATTTCATCACTCATCTGCTTTCATGTCTTGCATGTATCACATTTTCTCTCGACTCATTTACTAATATACTCGTTTTGAATTTTACAGATTTTTTTTATAAAAGACCTTCATTTGAATTATATTTGGATCTTACTCAATTTTAAATCCTAGTAACAACAATAGTTGAAATACGAGAACAATACAAATTAGAATTTGTTCAAAAACAAAAAAAACATAATGATCTGATAGTATAGTCAGTTTAAAAATCATGTAATATTTTTGTTACTAATATGATGGAGATGTTAGGTCAAGAAGAGATGAACTACAAAATAAAAATTTATTTTAAATTTATTTGTATGTCTGTCTTCCTACTATACAATTAACTTAA
The DNA here is from genome assembly GCA_036936605.1 of Limnanthes douglasii subsp. nivea. NCBI lineage: Eukaryota > Viridiplantae > Streptophyta > Magnoliopsida > Brassicales > Limnanthaceae > Limnanthes > Limnanthes douglasii. Next base: position 197,113,424 of record JAUPFV010000002.1, on the reverse strand, counting down.
TGTTAGTTCCATTTTTAAAAATACATGGGTTATTGACCATTTTATATATTAGTATCTTAAACAAAATTGTTTTAAAATACCTAACACTACTTATAAAATAGAGAAGGAACTTATTCAAGAAAAAATTATATTTTGATGTATAAAGGTAAGAACTATCCAATTTTACAACACATGTATGGATTAATAAACAAAAATTATATCTAACAAAAATTATTTCAATGTAGCACATGATATATACCAATCAAGATATTAGAACTATTTTTGACGATAAATTACATGGTCGTAGATAATGTTACATATTTGTTCCATTTCTCACAGAAGGATCACGAGGTACAATTTCCCATTAGACTTTATTGGTACTAGATATCGATAATATAGCAACAATAAATTTAAACTCATTGACACCAAAAGAGAAAGCATCCGATAATACACAAAAAAATGCATAAAGATTTGTAAGTGTTACATGTTTAAAATTTTATATTAAGTTCGAAAATGATTATTTCTTGCATGATTATGTCTCGCATGATCATTTATAGCATGTATATGTCTCTCATCTAATGTATTTATCTTGCATGATATGTAATGTCTCCCATATTTCTGTGAATTTGTATATTGATTAAACTTTAACTTAAATATTGAATACCTACACAGCAATAACATTTTTTCCAATAACACCAAAAATAATTTTAGTATATTCTTCAAGAAAAAAGGAACACTTGATTGTGGCATAATGATTTTCGAATACACTAAAGATTATATTCAAATGAGCAGATTTGGATAAACTAATGATATTGAAATTCTAAAAAGAATATAGATATTTTATATGTTTCTTAATGATAAAGACATTAACATATATTGGTGAAATCATTATTTATAATTTTCTAATTATGTAGATCCTTACATACATTGGGTTTATGATGTAAAAATAATAAGAAATGTATGTTTTCTATAATGTTCCGTAATGATACTAACACAACATTTTTATATATATATATATATATATATATATATATATATATTATAATGTTCTTTAATTTACTTTGTTATGTATTTGTTGGATTGCACGTACCCATAATATTAGTCACGCATCTATAATATTAGTCACACATATATCCGTTTCCATGATGGGGTCTTGCATTTATCACCAAACATAAACTAGTCTCGCATCTATCAACACTCATGAACTGTTTTGACATCTATCACTATCCATGTACTTACTTATGACTGGTTTATACATTGACTTATTATATACTATCGCATCTATCACTATCCATCTGTACGTTGTCCATCATCTATCGTGTATGAAAATGTCCCATGTCACTACAATATATGTTGGTCTCGCATCTATCACCATACTTATACCTATGTCATGCATCTATCGTGCAAATGGTTATACCTATTATGCGATTGCTTATATCTTGTCCCGCAACTTTGGTTCATTTTAATAATTGTAAGAATTATACAATTTGGTTTGTGTTCTATTTTTTTAGACAAATTACTATTATTTTAATTAATATAATTTACCATCTTCCTACCTATTTTGTCATATCAATATTTGAAATTGATAGTAATTTTTTATTGGTTATTTAATTTTTTTTATTTGACATAAGTAGATATATTCATAACTACTGTGCAATAACTACAAGGGTTATTTACCAAAAAATGAAGCAAACTTTAATTATTGAATGTATGGTTCTAACCTTTTGGCTATAAAATCAGTTTACACTTTCATTAGTCTTTCATACAAGAAAAAACCTTGTTATTCAAAATACCTCCTATAATTATTGTCTCCTCTAATGATTCCATTATTAACACTTATGATGATTAATCACCAGATGATTTATCACAAGAATGTAAAAAGTGGAAAATAACTACCACATAATAATACTCTTTGGATTCGGTCGATGAAGATTATATTATTCTCCATTATGTTTTGGATATGCTGGAGATAAAGATGACACAAATAACGATCCTCGTCATGTTCATGGAAAAGACAAGATGAACTTTACTATAGTTGAAGACTTTGAATTTGAAGAGTCTAAAAAATAATAGACTGAAGAAATAATCTAAAAAATAGTTTGTAAAAGAAAAGAAAAGTCTGATGAATAAGATCTTAAGAATGATGTTTCAAAAAAATGACTTGAAACTTTGTTTTTAGTTTTATTGTTTTTTTGTTATTTTGTTTATACTATATTTTTTATTTGTATTTTTCGTGTTGAAATTATTTAGATTAAAGTATTATTTTTAGTTATTAAATTATAAAGTTTAATGTTTCAACTCTAGTAATTATAATGCTGGTCATGCATGTATTAGTTTCCATGAACGAGTCTCGCATCTATCACAAAATATGAACTAATCTCGCATCTATCAACACTCATGAACTGGTTTTGCATCTATCATGACCCATGTATTTGGTTATGATTGGTTACTACATTGAATTATTATATACGGCTCTCACATCTATCATTTGTATGATGTGTCCTACATCTACTGTCTATAAATATATTATATGTTCCATATCACTATAGTATATGTTGGTCTCATATATATCACCACATGTGTGCATATATCTCCTTTTTATCATGTAGATAGTTGTGTTTCGTTTCGCATCTATCAAGCAGTGGGTGATTTCTGGCCCGCAATTGTTTTTGGCTTCGCATTCCAAAGAATAAAAAAAATCTGAAAAATACTAACAAAAATAAAAAGATTAATGCAATAACAAAATATTAGATTACAAAATCCTTAATAATTAAAAGTATAAAATTTACATTTATCTTACAAGACATCTACATATGATCTTTAATTATGACCCTATTTCGAACAACGAATATACATTATCTTTGAGGTACTTAATTCTCATTTGGATGGAATATGTTTCTTATTTGGTCTCATGGTTCTTCTTTTTAAAATTGGAGGAAGTATTTCCTGTAGAAGTTTTTTAAGTATATGTTTGACCAAAAATAGTAAATTCAGGTATCTCATATGAAGACGCCTCCTTATAAGATCTAACAAAATAGCATAACTCAACATATTTCATATGATTTCTATATATAAAAAATATGGCAGCCAAAGCATGGGAACATGGAAAAAACTCTTGTTGTCAAGCACCACATGAACATTTATATATACCACGATCAACAATCATAAGAGGATCATAATTTTTTTTTGTAAAACAGGAGTAGACGAATGAACTATCCATATAGGTAAACGACAATACTGTTTAATATTATTATAAAAAGACATCGTTGGAGTATAAGCCATAGAACCATATCAATTGTAATTGAAAAAACACAACTATATTTGTCTAAATGTATATTGTCACAAAAAACTAATAACTTTATAACCTCATTCTTTAAGAAATTTATCGATATATTGAACATACAGGTTCTGAGTCGCGACATGAGCATAAATTTTGAACATGTAAATAATCTTATTCTTAAATGTTGTAGATTTATTACTTAAAGAATACTTCAAATTATTTATAACATGATAAATATAGTACGCATGATAGGAATCTAGAAACAAAGCAAAAAAAAAACTAACAATACCTAAATAGCGATCAATAATAATTGTGATTTGACGATCCAACAAATGGATTTCCAACATTTTCAGAAACCATAACCAATTTTTGGAATCTTGACCCCCAACAATATCAAATGTAATAAGAAAGATACATGTAAAACAATTATTGTAAATATAATATAAATAATATTATAATTAGTGCATTTCACATATCATTTGTCTCGCATCTATTATATGTGGAACCCCGCATCGTATTGATTTTCCCTATCATATTGATCGTATAAGGTTTCGCATTTATCGTATTGGATCCCACATATAACTTATTGGTTATATAAGGTTTCACATCTATCAGATTGATTATACATGGTTTTGCATCTATCATATTGATTATACATGGTTTTGCATCTAGTATATTGATTATATGTGGTTACGCATCTATCATAGTTACTATACCTGGTTTCATTTCTATCATATATCCGGTTTTGAAACTATAATATTGTTAAACATGGTTTCATATCTTTAGATCTAACATAAGAATTTAGAAATTAAAAACATTAAATAACAAAACTATTCGTTGTTACAGTTTTTATCGATAACAGATAATAATACCCCTTTATATTTCCTCGTAAAAAAGGTTCCATCAATAAAAAAAACTGAACGAAACAAATGAAAACCATGGAGAAAAGATCCAAATGCTAAAAAACAAAGTTTGGAAACATTGGTTTTCGAAGTATACTCCGGTAAGTAGTCATTACTTATAACAAGAATCTTCAATGTCTTGAATTAATTCTTAAGTAGTGTATACGAAGTAGAACTATCTCCATATATAACTGTCTTAGCTTTCTCTAAAGCTTCTATGAAAGACGATACAAGATTTCTAAACCATAATTATTTTTTAAAAATTTATTTTATTATTGTAGCTATAATATCAATATTACTTCTAATACAATTACGTATCTTATTGGGAATCAAATACGATGATAATACTTTCTACTTTATTTGTAACAATCAGTCCCACAAGTGTGAGGCTGGACATACTTCTTAACAATCATAAAACTAGTAGATTTATCTTTTTTATGTAAAGTCTCAAATGACAACCCTTTGAATCTTATTTCTTTGCAATAAACAATTACTCTTTCTTTATTATTATGCAAATATTTGAAAATGAAACATTCTTGTAAAACAAACTTACTAATAGTTAATATTAAACCTATTGAATTTTTTTAAAAAAATTGCCCAACACCACTAATTTCATCAAACCAACTAACATTAGCAAGTTTTTTGTTCTTGTAACCAATCAAATTCATACTAGACCTACTTTACCCAAAACTAAAATCTTGATTTGAATATTCAAACAAAATTTGAGATGTTTCTTTAACGTTTTCATCAACAACAACATTTTCAATATCAATAGTACAGTTAAAACCCCCAAAGTATCAACAATTCATAGCAAAATAACTAAATTACCGTAACAACCTAGATAATATTTTTGAGGTCACCACAACAGTATCTTAATATGAATTTACCATACATCATATTTACTTAAAACAAATTTAATCATGTCTTCAAAGTATTCAAACAAACCAAGATCACAGATTGCAAGTTCACCATTTAGTTTAAAAATACTTAATTGATTTCTAGACATCGTGTACTTGCATTTGAAAATTCAAAAAGTAGATATAAATATGTGTCTCACATATATCATTAGAAAACTAATAATATTCTTGTATTTATCATAAAAATGCAACATATGTGATAATTAACACAATCTCGCATCTATCTTTTAAAAAACTAAAAGTCTCGCATGTAAGAATTAACAACGTCTCGTATTTATCAATAAAAAATAAAAAGTCTCTCATATGAGAATTAACACAGTCTCTCATCTATTATTAAAAATAAAGAAGTCTCGCATGTAAGAATTTAATATTGTCTCTCATCTCGCAAACAAGTTCGTGTATTTTGAACACTCAACCACTAATTGGATGAAGAGTGCTCATTCTAACCAAAAATATTTTATAGGTACGACCAAGATTAACTTTGATTTGTTTTGGGATATGGTGCATTGTTTGGTTAATGGAACATTGAGCAACTAGAGCATCGCTTGAAAATAGTCGATTTATAATATAACATTAATTTAGAGATAATCTGTTTGACAAACTCTTAGGTGACGTCTCGGGAAATAATTTAGAACTTTTTCTTCTTAAAATTAGAAGGTGCTAAAGATATTAAAATGTCAGAAAATATTTGCACTTTTGTTATACGAGCTATGCATGATATACTATGTTGGTACAAGATTCACGAGTTCTTAACAAAAGCATAGTGACGTCGTTAGAGTTTTAGGACGATTATTGGAAGAAGTTATATATCATGATACAATCAAACCTAAGCATGATAGAGATCTTGAAATAAAATTTAGATAAAATTTTACTTTGATGTCATGAAAACCAATGTTAAATGACGCATATAATATATTTACAAGAAATAGTTTGAAGTAGTCTATGTGGAAACTTCATCTCTTTTTGAGCCTTTTAGAGAAACAAAAACAATATGATCATTCAACTGTCAGACGTAAATTATATATTGCATCGTCTACTAAACGAGATAGATTTCATTTATAACATATGCTAGATTTGGAAAAAATAAATGCACTTTTGCTACGTAATGTTTTTAAAACTTGGTTAAAGCGTAAAAATGGAACATAAGTATGCCCGTTCATTTTGAAATACCAACATAAGCTAGTGTTCATGTATATTCGTCACAAATCTTCGATAGTTGTAACTCCTTCAATGTCGTTGCTATATATACAAAGCAAACTGAACTCCAATATTGGTTCCAAACTATTATTTCACGATCCAAATGATACTTAGAATAGTTTTCGCTTTACTACAAATCTTTATAACTGCGATTAACGATGTTAGACCCGATGTCCAATGCGTGTATCGGTCAGTTTCATATAGATTGTACGACCAACAAGATGGGTGGTAGGTCATTAAGAAGGCCCTTTACGATAATCGTATTGATAAATTTGAAGTTTATATAGAGATATTTAATGGTAGAGATGCGTATTCACATGCTAGTGGAAGTACACATTACTATAAAGATACTGACATTACAACGAAGTAGATTACAATATCAGATTTGGGGATCGCGATCACATCAAATTTTAACTATATCGTCCATTTTATACCGGAGTTGGGGTCGGTGATATGAGTTTCACTTTTTTACCATTACAGATTGCACCATTCCCGTTATCTCAAAAGAAGGAAATATGGTTTGGTTTTGTTAATAACAACCATTTCATCCATATAAGTATTCTATTGTACATTTGAAGTTTTTTTGTTATAATAACGTGTCATCTTCATCCTCAATTATTTTTATTTTTTATATAGCTTTCTATTGCAATTGACTCACCATGCGCACATGTATATCCTTTTTGTATCGTATAATGTAGCCTAGAAAAAAAAGCTTGTGAGTTAACGATTATAATTCAATGTAAAAGATATCAATGATATAAATTTGTAAGCCTGGCATCATCAACCTCAAAGTGATCGATTGAAACAAATTCATTTAATGTTACATAAATATTTTTAAAAATATATGTCATTATAATATTACATGAACTCTTTTTTTGAACTATTTTTTATTGTAATATTACATGAACTATTTTTTTTGGAACCATTTGTCACTGTAATATTACATGAACTATGTTTTAGAACTATGTGTCATTATTATATGCAAGGATATAAAAACTAAAATGTTGTGTTAACGGTTTGAGTACATTAAACTTAAAGTGATGAAAGTAAACATAAATTGAAAATACATCAAAAGAAAATACATTCCACATAAAATGAGAAAATATCATAAGCAAATATATTAAACATAAATACATGATACATATACACAACACTTTAGGAAGAGTTATATTCTTGCATATCTAATTCTAGAAAGCGAGAATCCTCTGGTACTTGTTCCAGTTTCTTTTCAACGATGTTCAAGTCAATCTAATGACCTATATGTCGTTTAATGGAATCAGTAATGCGCAAATCAAACACTTTATGCGCCTCTTGCATGCATGGGGTAAAAACCCGAATGTTTAGAATCAAATTTTCAATATTTGAACCTGATGGATACATTTAACATCATTACAATAGGATAATAACTTATAAAAATAACATTTAATGTAAAATAAAAACTAAAAATTAGAAAAGAAAATAACTTAAGAATATAAAACGAACATTAAACATGAATTACAACAACACATAATTTTAGTTAAAGTCATATCATTCAATAAATTCATATCCTTCAACTGGTGTGCAATTTATTATTGCATCCGTTTTTTCAACAAGTTTCTCCTCCGCATAACGTAACATATCGTTTGTGATGAAAATCAATAATTTCTAAATTAAAACCGTTGAACGCCTTTTGCCTAATTTTTTTTACGAGAGGTCGAACACCTAAACTATTGGTTTCGATTTGAAATGATTGTACTTGGTAGAAACTTCTTCACGTTTATGTGGAGACGAAGATGAATTTAATGCAAGCCCGTACACATAGTACACTGGACACGTAAGTTTATTAAAAAGTCCATCAGTGGTCTCTGACATCATTCTCTTCACATACTTGACGGCTTGCAACAAGTGGTTGTCTTCTTCGAGAGTTCATTCCATATCAAAACAATTACAAGTTTAATTAGTTATGTTATTTGATAGATGAAGTTGTTTGTACATAATTAAGTTATTGGGTACATATATATAAAAGAATGATGAAGTTGGTGGGCTAATATTTTTCTCGGAAAAAATGTATTTAGCGGGAAATTAAAATCGGTACAAAAAATGTGATTGGAGAAAATTTAAAAATGGTGTGTGCACCATGATATACATAACTGGTACCAATTGTGCCATTTTTTTTATCGATTATGAACTTAACACGATTGGTTTGAAGTTATAATATCGATGATGAGAACAATTGATACTACTTGTACTGGTTGTGAATGGACACAATCGGTATCTACATACCGATGGTTAGTTGATAAGTTGAAAAACAAATTTTTTTAAAAATAAATCTAAATAGTTTTTTGGGTGATTTCACAACCTAATTTGTTTACTAACATATGATTAATAGATTGATAAAAAATCATTGACTATTGTATTTTTTGAATGATTCAAAATATTATGTTTCATAGTTAGTTTATTTAGTAACATTTTATTGTTAAGAATTGATTTATAATTTTTTTTTAAAAATATTAATTTTTTTTGTGAATTCACCTCCTAAGATTTTTACTAATATTTTGTTGTGTAAAAATATTAAAAAACACACATATATATATATATATATATATATATATATATTTACAAAATTGTTAAAAAAAATCATTTTTACTCTGTGAAGTCGTATTTTGTTTTTCAATATTTACAAAATTGTCACTAGGCAAAAAACCCTTCAAACCCTATTAAATTAAAACCAATGCCATCGAATACTCCAAACTACTCCATGAAATTACAAACACAATTTCAATTACCAAACTATAATACATCTTCTCCAAATTACCAAAAACATCAAAACTCTAACACCGTAAACCCATTTTTTTCAACACCTTCAAAACCTTCATAACATGACCGAAATAGAGTGAGAACCAGTTCCCCTGCAGACCAGCATAGACGTTGAGGAGGTATATTGCTTTCCACTATATTGTTTTTGAAAAACATAGAGTTTTTTAAAAAATATTTTTGTGTTCTTCGCCATATGTTGGCATCAAGTTAGTGTTCTTCGCCAAGTTATGGCGAAGAGAACACTCCTCACGCCATGAGATAACGTATGGATTGTACTCTTCGCCATACCATCAGTGGAATAACCTAACCTAATTTGTAATCACGGTTTAATTGATTTGTTTACAACTTACATATTGGAGGAGGTTACCCAATACGACATTTCGCTTGTTTCCGACTACGGTCACCATTTCACGACTCACAACGAGTATAACTTAGACTCGATGACCAAATTAGTCAAAAGAACAAGAAAATATTTAGATTTTTCGATTAATATAACATCTACGGAGTGGATCAAAAGTACGCTCACCATTTCAAGGACATTTACAATTGAACGGAACGGATCAAAAGTACGCTCACCATTTCAAGGACATTTACAATTGAACGAAGATGGTTGTTCTAGTAATAATATTACTAATAATAATAATATTAATAATATTACTAGGATTAATATTACTAATAATAATATTAGTAATGATTTTATTATTATTAATATTATTAATATTACTAATAATGATACTATTATTATTAGTATTAATATTACTAATAATAATATTACTAATATTATTGTTATTTATATTTTTAATATTATTATTAGTATTATTAATAATAATAATAATAATATTACGATTTCTTGAAGATATTATTACTATTATCATTAATTATATTAGTAATAATAATTTTATCAAAAAACTGAGAATGGGGTGAGATTAATAGAAAGCAAATTTCGATTGATCAATAATTTTCAAAATGATACATTTGAGACATAATATAAATAAAAAAACCTCACGGCAAGGTGAGATTAACAACAACAATACATAGTGCAATATAATTTACTAGTCGAAATCGTATCCATGTTGTCCTGTATAGGTCTGAAGTTCGCAATGTCATCCTCTTTCTAAACAATCCTACTCTCGAGATACACTAACATATCTCCAGTAATGAAATCTATCATGAACAGGTTCCACTCTTCAAGTGCTTCTTGCTAAATTTTGTAAGACAAGTTGGACAAACGCTGCAATGGTTCAGATTTCACACGATTGTACATGTTTTTGACTTCATCATGACTGCGCAAAATTGGATTTGGAACCTCGAATCGTCCATAATCACAAAACATCTTACAAACACTCGATCGAAAAAAGTATCGATTGTATCATTGGACATTGTTAACTTAATAAACTTCACGGCCTGAAGCAACTGATGGTCTTTGTTTAAGTTAAAGTCCATACTTAAATCCATAACCTGAAAATAGAAACACACTAAATGTGAAGGCGTACTTGAAAATACTAAATGTCAATTGGAAAGTTGTTTTAAGACAAAAATAGCGCAAACATATATAATCTACACCAACGAAGATAATTAAACCGGTCCCGGAATAATCCAGCAACCAGAATGACCCACGCCATATGTATGGCGTAGGTTTAGGAGCCCACACCATGCTGGTTGGCGGATACAAGGCGTTCTTCGCCAATCGCTGGTGAAGAAAACCTGCACCCAAAGACAGATTTGAACTGAAGCCTATACAAACCTAAACACAGTCTAATATATACAAATCGAGGCGTTAACTTATATGAAACCAGTTTCCCTAAACTACGAATCGAAAACAAACACCAATTGAAACACTAACCTTGACAAACCGGAGTTGGTGTCGAAACCTGAGTTGTCGTTCTTCAACGAACCGATTTGTTGTCGCTTGTGACTTGCCGAGTTGCTAGTGGATGCTTGGTGAGCTGCTATTGGTGGTGTTGAGGCAGACTTAGTTTAGGTTAGGGATTGGTGCCGCTGACTTAATGTGTTTAGGTTAGCTTAGGTGGCTGCTGGTTAGAGTGGTGGTAGTTTAGGTTAGTGTGACATATTTTAAATTTAATTTAAAGTTAAATTTAGATTTGGAGAAATTTCGTTTTAGAGAGAAAATAGAGATTTCTTTTTTTTTTAAAAAATTATGATAACTTAAGAGAGTAATTTTTACTATTTAAAGGATTTCGTAAAGAAAAAATCGTCAAAAAAGATTAACTTTACCCAAGAATTCTGAAAATCCAAAACAAGCGATTTTATAGAGAAAACATGGCTTCTTTTCTTTTAGCAAATTTGAAAGTATTTCACGTCCCTAGATACCTAAACTTGTTTCTTTTGCCTGTATACTCATAACTCGATCCTAAATATTATGATTTCGTTTTAGAGTAATGATTTAGATTTATAGGGAGAATTTAAAAATTATTTATATATGGTTGACGATTTGTTGAATTTTATATTAATTAATTACTGATAAATAGATTAAGCATAGTTATTATTATTAATACAAACTTATGGATGATTAAAAAGACAAATGTTTGCCTCAGTGTGAATTTAGCTTTTGGCCATTGTCCTTTTCCAGGGAAAGAGAGATATTACAGCCTGCCATGACCAACTACGAAGTCAAAGTAAGAAACAAATAATTTAGCTACACAGATTACAAACAGAAGAGATAATTAGCTAGATACATCAATTCCAACTCTGGATATATTTCGGCTCAAGGATTTAGAGCCATTAATTCTTTCAAACAGGGCAATGAAATACAACCAAATCATTACAAAATAAATAATGAAATAATGAATTGCAAACTAGTATAAGCAAGTCATATCATTATTCCGGCCTAAACAAATCAATTCTAATGCAATGTATGTTATCAATGTCCGAGTTACAATAATCCCCCTGAAGAATATAATAATTCGGAGTAATAATTGGGCACACATAAAATGAAACTGCAAGAGAATTTGGAGTCAGACATTAGAATCAAACGAATGATATTCACAAACCTAGAGATGATCAGATAAACCAGTAGTTTCCAGTAGTGTTGCTAAGCCAGAATATCAAAGGAAACTGGGCAAGAGCAATGCACAGCAACAGATAGTTATGCCGGCTTGAATCGTAGCTTCTAACGTCAGCAAAAAGAGTTCGCTTCAAAGTTTTCACTAAGAAAATTCCCATGCAGAAACAAGTCCACATCATTATCAAGTAATAGGCGTAGTTCAGCGTGATTCTTCCTAGCACAGCTACGCACATCCCAGCAAAAGTATAACCTGCGTATGCCACCATGTCCAGTAAAGGCGCCTCCCCACCTCCGAGTGAAAGTATAGAGACCTTGAGAAGAGTCACTTGAAGAAACCAGCCCACCAATCCTTTCACAAATTGCCAATTTAAGGCTTCCGGGCTAAACCTGATACAAATTTTAAATGCCTACATAAATTAGACAAATAGAAGACCAAGGTTTTAGGGAAGTCAAATGATTTGGGACGAAAGTTTCTCTATACATGTTTCATTTGTAAAACAAGTCCTGTTAAAACATCAAACTCTTCATGTCGATCTCTCTCTAAATTTAGCAAAGGAACTAATTAATATATTAGAACTTAGAAGTAGTATCTAGTTTCAATTTTTCTTGCTTATCTTTCTAAGTCTAAAACAATGTTGTTCTCCTTTTACTCAATTACGACAACCATTCCAGACTTACTTCCCAGAAATTCCTAATGAAATTCCAGCGAGAATCACGTAGGTAGCGAATGCCATGAAGGGAATGTATAAGTCAGGAGCATTTATGTCATTTATCGGAGGTTTATACGAAAGCCTGCCTCCAACTGGTTCTGTGATCCTTGTCCAGTGCCCCTAAACAAAAGGTAGTGAAGAACACATCTGATTATTCTATGCATCTTCCCTTTCTCGTTAATTTGAAAGATCACAAATACTTTTTCCATACCCGGTATAGAAATGGAAATAGAACAATCTTTAATTTGTTCCTCACATAATTGTCGTTCACTTGAAAGTAGTACTGAGGATCAGAGAAGTACTTGCTTATCTGCACATACAAAATCTTATGGCACTATAAGGTTTCCGTAAACAGCTAATATATTATAAGAGCGAGAAAAGCAGATCTTTGGCAAAAATGTCCATCAAGAACATGTTATCTATTGGCACTATATACAGACCAAGAGCTGATTCTACAAATATGATAAGCTTCATACACTACTTACATTGCTTTGTACGTACTCAGATCCTGATCCTAGAATTCTCTCCCCATATGCACCCAAACCCCCTCGAATAAGTCCAGAACCCGCACCATAAAATGCATTCCCGAATGGAGTCGATGAAGGGTTAAGCCCCGGTCTTGGCCCTCCAGGTTGAAATCCCATATTCTCATTCATTCTGCAGGTACCCAAAACATGACATTTCTAAGTAGGCAAAAGAGAAATACAAACTAAGGATCTTATTCCAATCTGAGGGAAATTCAAAGGACATAAAGCTAGAACTGAAGGTAAGTAAGGTCTTCCAAGTTTCCTTTATATAACGTACCTTTAACATTCCTCATAACCAAACCATTACCAAACTCAAAATTTACATGTTTATAGTGACTATGGTCTTCTTCTATTTCGATCATAGGGCACTAAACCCTACGCATTCTTGTTTCACTTTCTAATTTAGCCCAATTTTGTTTTAAACGCACAATGTGACTGCTAATTCGTCTGAAAGTATACAGAAACCTAAACAAACACTTGGGTTTCAATTCTAGTTGCTAATTCTGGATAGCCAAACACGAATCCGAGAGGAGAATCGATAATCATTTGCCTGAAAGAGATCTAGAAAGTAAAATCGAATAACCAGATGAATCAGGAAACGTAGTTATTAAATCAGATGATGATGATGCATACCTGGTAATAGATCAGTAGTATTGGTTGAGTCTTCCGCCAATCTCTGAATCACTTTGAACTTCCATTTTAGAATGGGAAACCCATTGCACGTTGATTGTATATACTGGTTGGTGCGGAACTCAGCTTAGCGCTTAAAGTATACCGTTTAGTCGGTTGGAAATGAGTAGACTAGTACATTTACGATTATATGGTGGGGCTATTGATAAGTTAAAGGAATTAAATACTAAAATAATTATGAAATAATCTAATGTACACAACATTTAATAAAGAATGATCGGAAAAGTTAGTTGGTCAGTGTTGTAATTTTTAATGCGTAAATAACATAAGATTAAAAAAAAATAAGGTAACCATTATAAAATATGACTTGATCGATAAAATTTAATTATTAGTGAATGAAAAATAATTAGATATATAATAATAATATAAAAGTATCGTAATAAAAAAAAAGTTAAAAGGGTTAGATAAATATTGGTTTTATAGTTTGAAGTATTAGTTTGCTGATTATTTGGGGCATAATTTATATAAGTAAGAGAAATATGATCTCAACAATAGTATGATATTGTCCGTTTTGGGTTCAAAGGTCCGCACGGTTTTGCTTTTTGGCCTACTTCCAAAAGATCTCATACTAGCTAAGATATATTCTTACTTATATACCACTGATCTTTCATATGACTAACCGGTGTAGGATATGTGACTTTGGTCGCCACCCTAACATATCCTCCTCTCGAACAAAGCCACACTTTTAGCCTCCTCTCAATTAACTTCCATCCGTCCACTCTAATCAGGTTGTTGACTACCTGAATCATAGAGGCACTACAGATGTTGCTACTCATCTCCTGTTAGACCATCCCTGTCTTGTTCCTTAGCGTCACTCCAATAAAGTACCACAGTTTTGGTACACTCCAACCAAGCCACATTTTTTATGAGCCACGAGCACTCCGATCTAGGATCTCTGGAGCAGATCATTCACTTTGAGCATTGTTGATGGCTCATCATGTTCGACATCTGGGAATTTCACCCACATCACGCTCTGTCTGGGCATAGAGCTCTGATACCATTTATTAGGAATATGGGTACCTCTGTATATAAGTAAGAACAATCTGATCTCAACACTAGTATGATATTCTCCACTTTAGGCCCAAATGCCTGCACGATTCTATTTTTTGGTCCACTTCCGAACGGCATCATACTAGTTGAGATATGCTCTTACTTATATACTACTAATCTTTCCCTACCCGATATAGGATGTGAGACTTTGGTCGCTACTATAACACTTCACAATCCGAACCATGATAAATCATGTATTGTGATTGATTTTATATTTATGTTCTTCTTCTTAACTTTGGTGTTATGAAGTAAATATACAAAACTTTGTTATTTCCCGCGACATTCGCATGAAGTTATTCACCATGAGGCAAAGTCTCGGTAAGTAGCCAAAACTATAATATTGTGAATTCAAACATAATAGATCTTTAATTACTAACCATCTCATAAGCATAAAAATGATCATTTCCTATAATACTAATTGTTCAAATACCCACTTAAGAATAAGTAGTTGTAGTTTTTCATGAAGAACAAATTCAACATCCTCAAGAAAATATGCAAATTAAGAATACTCCGTTACAAATATCCACAAACATAGAAAAGCAAACACAATATATTTAGTGTATGTAAAGTATTTCATTAAAGCGTTTTAAATGAACATTAAAATTCTTTATGGTGTAGCATAAAATTTAATTTGAGATTCTACAACGTTATAGAGAGTTATATAAGAACATTAAGACTCTTTATAATGTAACATAAAAATTTAGTTTCGGCTTCTACAATGTCATAAAAATTTCTATAAAAATGTTAATGTTCTTTATGATGCAAGATAAGAATTTATGTGTAGCATATACAACGTCATAAAGAGTTTTACACACACATTAAATTTCTTGTGATATAATAAAAAAAATCAGTTTAAGCTACCATATTATCACATAGAATCTCAACTCTCAACCATTGACTATTGTAACAAGAGTGAAAAATGATGTAAGATAGTTAAGTTTAAGCTTTTATAGGTTATTTATAGAAAAAATACTAGTTATTGCAAATTCATATTTGAACCATACTTAACTCAAAAATTAACATGATAAGATATATGTAGGTCATATATCAAATAAGCTTCATTAAATATGAAAATATTGACATTTAAGTGAATAATCATTTTAGTTAAAAATTCTTTCAAAATAATTATTATATATACTACACAGTTCAACGTTAAGTTTTATTAAATGAATATTAGGATCATGTTTCTCTAAATGTTGACATTGATAAAAAACTGATATCACAACGGATTATGAGCAAGAACGATTGAAAATATTAGTATTTGATGGATAAATGAAATCCTAGGATTTCAAGAATACGCAGTTCTCTTAATCAAAAAGTTTGAATTTTTATTATTTCATAAAACAATAATTGTCTCAAAGTAGTGCTTAAGGCGCCTTAAATAAGAATCGTCCAAAACCTTAATGTAAAACAAGAAAACATAAATGAACATAACAATATCAAATTTTAGAAATTATAAATACAATTAGATTTGATTTACTATTTAATAAAATCCTTAAAATATAAATTAAATTAAATTAAATTAAACTAAGACATATTTTTTTTATAAAAATTTGGGTCTTCTCAGCGTCTCGGCTACATTATCATCTCCTAGTTCGAAAGAATTCTCCATCGAATTCTCCCTAGATCTAGCATTTTGGAAAACACTCTTATTATTTTTTAAAATTTTCATCGATCAGTTTCTCTGCATAATTAATCAACCTTATTTCAAGAAATACACGAGTAATTTAGAATAAAGTAACAATACTAAGCGCTAACCCCTGGCTTCATATCTTTATAATCATACCGACAACTTCACTTAACTTGCCGATTTCCGCAAACACAAACACAACTTCTACATAAAACCCATGTAGGATAACGTTGAAGGAAATGTTGACCAACTAATCAAGTTTCTTTAATGCATATTGTCGAAAAGTATACGTGCACCATCCAAAACTTGAAATTTTAAGTACGCATCGAACATTATACTGTTAACAAACGTTTCAGTTTCTAAACCACGACTATGTAGTTTCTAGTATAATTTTTTTTTCTAAACTAGCAACAACCATTGACGAGATATCACTATAAATTACTTTAGTAAAGTATCTAAAAGCATTGTTTTTCATATGTATCTAAAGGTTGAACACGAATAGTATCAATAACAAAAGTAGTATTTTGGGTAAATTCCATATCTTATGTGCCATATTTGATACCAAAAATGACTTTGAAATTGTTGTTTGTGAGCTTCACACATGTTTTACCAAAATTAAATGTTGTTCGACCAATTTTGTATGCCTTAATTGCATAATTCATTAACTCGCAATGTTTTTATGCGGAATTGTTTGTGTTCCCTTGTGAGACATCTGATAACTGCATTATCATTAGTTAGAACGTTGACTAAGTTTCTAGATAACAAGGTTAGTGCTTTAACTGCAACAACGTCACGACATGTCTGGTTGACAATCTATTTATTCCCGTGATATTGACGGTCATGAGGAACCCTCTCTTCCGCAGCCTCAGACTTCTTCACCAA
Source organism: Limnanthes douglasii subsp. nivea (assembly GCA_036936605.1). Classification (NCBI taxonomy): domain Eukaryota; kingdom Viridiplantae; phylum Streptophyta; class Magnoliopsida; order Brassicales; family Limnanthaceae; genus Limnanthes; species Limnanthes douglasii. The sequence continues at coordinate 197,095,839 of JAUPFV010000002.1, read as the reverse complement.
GAAATAATCCTCATCGTAGCCACCGTATATTGGTTCGTCAAATACGTTCTTTTTGAAGACATGATTGATTATGTATCTACAGAGCATGATATATAAGGATATGATACCAAATGATATAGCAGCGGGATATCAGGAAGAACGATTGATAACATTAGTATTTGATGGATAAACGAAACCAAGGATTTCAAGAATACACAGTTTTCTTAGACACAATCTGAATTTTTCATATTTTATAAAACAACAAATGTCTCAAAAGTAGGGTTTAAGGCGCCTTAAACAAGAATCGCTCAAAACCCTAATGAAAAATAAGGAAACATACATAAACGCAATAACATCAAATCCTATCAAATCTGAATATAATCATATTTGATTTTTTATTTTAATAAAAGAATTAATATATAAAAATGGAATAAATTAAAATTATAACATGTTTTTTTCTTCAAAATTTGGGCATTCTCAACTTCTCGCATACATCATCCTCTCGTGGTTGGAAATAATTCTCCTTCGAATTCTCCATATATGTAACATTTTAGAAAACACTCTTATTCATTCTCTAAAAATTTTATCAAACAATTTCTGTGCATAATCAATCAACCCTATTTCAACACATACACGAAGAATGCATTTAAAAGTAACAGTATTAAATGTTAACCACTGACTTTGCATCTTCATAACCATACTGACGACTTCACTTAACTTACCTATTTCCGAAAATACAAACACAACTTCCACATAAAACCCATATCGACTGTGTGTTGAAGCCAATGTTGACCAACTAATCAAGTTTGTTTCACGTACATTGTCGAACAATAAATGTGCATTGTAAAAAACATGAAACTTTAAGTACGTGTTTAAAATTATGTTGTTAAGAAACATAGGACAATGTAGTTTCTTATAAAAGAAAACAAATTCTTCTAAACCAGGAACAACCATTACCAAGATATCACTAATACTTTAGTAAAGTATCTAAAAGATTTGTTTCCATATGTATCTAAAGATAGATCACAAATAACATCAATATAAAAAGTATTATCTTTGCCTTCCTCTATAATACATCTGATAACCAGATTATCATTGGTTGGAACCTTGAATAAGTTTTTGGCTAACGACGCTGGTGCTTTAAAGAAACAACAGCACGATGTGGCAGGGTGATAATCAATATATTTCTATGATACTGATGGTTACGATAAACTCTCTCTTTCGTTGCCTCATACTTCTTTATCAAGAAATAATCATTATCGTAGTTATCGTATACTAGTTCGTCAAATACGTTTTTTGAGAGATATGATTGATCTTGTATCTACGTAGTAGGATATCTCAAGCTTTGATACCAAATGATATCGCAACGAATTATCAGCAAGAACTATTGATAATATCTATATTTGATGGATAAAAAACTCTAGGGTTTTAAGAACACACAGAGTCTAATTTTTTTTATTTCATAAAACAAAAATTGTCTCAAAAGTAAGGCTTAAGACTCTTTAAATAAGAATCACTCAAATCCTAATACAAAATAAAAAACAAAAACAAAAATCATAATATCAAATCGTATCAAATCTGAATATGATCAGATTTGATTTGTTATTTTAATAAAATCCTTATAATTAAATTAAATAAAATTACAACATGTTTTTTTTACAGAACTTTGGTCTTCTTAACTTTTGAGCTACATTAAAATTTGATATATAGAACCTAATGAATTCATTAGTTATATATGATAGGTTACAAACAATAATCAACAAAATGAAATATTAAAAGGTTTTTAACTATTTTATGTAAATTTTATTTAATACCAATGGTTTACAACACTAAGTTATTCATGTATGATATTTAAGTAATTGTTGTTTCTCCAAGTATACCATGATTTCTCAAAGTTATAGTCTCTTTTGATATTGAAATGAACTTAGTAGATTATTATGGACTTCACAAGTTTACTGGGAGTAAATTCAGATATAGTATTGTATGTCGATGATACATTCATTTTTAATAAACTATAATATGATGTTGCATCCCACCAAGATATCTATATTGAAGCAATTTGATATAAAATTTATGTTGAAGACATTTTAGGTGTTAAGAACCAAGATTCATAAGGATAATCCTTAATATTTTATATATTTATTATATAAGACATACATTAAGAGCATGTTTTAAAATTCTTCTCACAAGCTTATAGATTTTCTTGAGATAAGTTATTACGGACAAAATCGTGAGTTTGATTTGAAAATTCAGAGATACAAAAGATCTCCATGTTTTGGCAATGAAACTTTGATGTATACTCACGCTTGTTCTAGATATGGCATAATCATTATTCAAGATACTTCAGTATTCAAGGTATGAACCATTGTTCATAGTATATAAGTCTTTAGATGTTTTCAAATTATAAAGCATCACATGTTGACATAAAGAAATTCATGCAATTAAGGATATCATTTTTATGCCATGAATTTATGGGTTGCGTGGATGTTGGATAAATTTATGTGATTCAGATTTACTTATTTTATGATAATAAAATTTATAGCACACTAAGTAAGATCAAAATAAATAAAAGACCTTCAGTTTTTTGAAGTAAGAGCTAAAATGGAGCAAATAAAAATACATTCCATAATTTAGTTTATTTAGTTAAGATTGCATGAAAAGAGGGAGATTCATCTCTATTTTTTCATCTTTTTCTACTAAGTTTTTAATGTAAAAAAGTATTTAATAAATATATCATATATGTGTACGTTCTTAGTCTAGAGAATATTTAAGATTCAATGAGATTTTGTTTGTAATTTAGTTTCATTTCAGATCAAATTGTAATCAGTTTTAGTTCGTATATGACTCAGTCAAACGATACAATATATATTTTTGGTCTTATATTCTCTTGTACATTCCGTACAAATTAGCAATCTGAATTCAGTTAAGGTGGATTAGTTGGGAATCAATATGTTAAATGGTTACATATTCTTGTGTTTTTTATGCTACATACCATGAGAAATAAAAAAAAATGATGATCATAAAAATATGATTGATGCGGGAATGATCACACATAATATGACTTAACTTTCTTATTAATTTATTGATTGTTGTTTAAAATAATAAGATATTTTGGTTTATCTATTAATATAATAACATCAAATAATGCACAAGTCAAATGATACATTTAATACATGTGATGATCCAAGTGGAAGATTGGAAGAATATTCTAAATTTAAAAATGTTGCATCGATTTATTATTTAGAGGATTCGGGGTATTGTAGGTTCAATTAATAAAATGTAATCACTAATAAATATTAAATATTTGAAACTACTTGATAATAATATAATAGTATCATAAAATATAATATATAGATACGGTGGGTTAATAAGCATTATGAGTTAGAGTTTTTAAGGTCCAACACTTACTTTATTGTATAAGCCAATATCAGTTATGATCCTTATATGACACGAGACCGTTGAGTAATGATATTATTAAGTGTAATATTTTTATTAAATCACACATATATATATATATATATATATATATATATATATATATATTCCTTAGTCATGAACTTTCCAGTAAGAGTTTCACATCTTTAGTCGTCATAAAAAAAGAACACATATTCTTATTTTTTACCTAGGATTTCTGACTTCACATCTATTCATTGGTTGATTTTTATTTTATTTTATCAAGAGCTTGAATTCTTCTAATTTCTTCAAGAATAATCCTTAGAATAACTACTTGTAAACTCTTAGAAAATCCATAACTGAGCAACCGAAATCTCAACCCATTCAATCAAGATGAATTCAAGTAATTTGCAACCCTATATTTGTTGCATAGTTTATTTAATAGGTGAATCTATATATGTAGATATTAAATATTGTGGAATTAATCCCAATTTTTTTTTCTATACTACAATTCAAACCTTGTTCACATATAAGTAACATAATATTTTTTACGAACACTCATTAAATATTATTAATGGATATCACGTATAAAATAATAAAATATGATATATTTGTATTTAAAGTTGGTGAGGATAATTATCGCCTGAGGGTAGACTTGTAATTTGTTTGGTGTTTTTAAAGAAGTATGTGGGTGTTTAATATTTAGAGTAGAGAGTAAAGGGAGAATTAAGCTGGCTGGTTGCAGTTAATTTCTATTATTCACATTTAATGCAGGTGGTTGGGTATTTATACCCTTACACTTGGGCCCTTATGGGCTTTCGGGTCATGTTTAATGGACCCGGGTCATGTTTAAAGACCCATGAGCTCTAAGTAGGAGAGCAAGCAGCTTAGTCAAGAAGTGTTTAGGTTTTTTAGTACTTTTGTCATAGTTCGAACAGTCCCATTGGCTAAGTGTTCGAAGTGCTCTGTCCGGTCCGGAGGGCTAGGTCCGACATGTCCCTGTCCGGGGAGTAAGCAGAATTCGGACTCATCAGGAGCCCCTTTTTTAGGTGTTTGTTCAAATTCCTTTGTCAAAAACCTGAAAAACAGTCCGACGTCAGGGGTGGTTTTAATCCGGACAGGTTTGTCAATTTGGGCTATGGGTTTATCCGGACTGATAAAGCTTCATGAATCCAAAACGGTTTTTGCCAGAGGTCATGGGACACGTGTCGCTTTCTGGTTGGTTGCTTCAGCCGTTTTTTCACCTTGAATTTCAAACCCACCTTCTTCGAAAAGCAACCTCTTAATTAAAGGTGGTGACATCAGCGCCATCTTTAATCATTACTAATCTTTTCGAATTCTCCTAGGAATCAAACTCCTTTTTCAGATTTACTATAAATTCAAACACACTTTCTACTGTTTTACCATCTCTCTCATATTTACTCTGCACTACTTTCTTAAAGCTTTCTCTCTCTAAAGCAAAAAAATTTACCCAGATAGTTTATGTTTACAGCGAGGAACGCTCTGATTAAAGGTGGGTGGCTCAACCTTTCTGAATTAGAGAAGGCACAAAAGGTCGAAAGGGAAAGATGTATTACGGCAGGGTTACCCATTTCGCCTGTTGACAGACTAATAACTTCAGCCACAAAGTCAGATCAAGGCTCCTCTTCATCAAAAGGAATCAAGCCGAGAAAGTTATTCCATACTAATCTCTCCCCCATCATCTCTGGTTCTTCGGTTCAAGAATCAGAACCCATTGTTGAGCCAGGGGTAGCTGTCACTAGTTTAAAAAAACCCTCCCCCTTCATAGCTATGGGGTCAGATACTGAGCACTCCCCTCAAAAATTAGTCGACCGGAGAAAAGGCCGGTTAGTTAAAGGCCAAGGTTCTAAGAGTACTCCTTCAAAGTCGGGTGCTAAAGACAGCAGCACTGGGTCAGAAGTGCCCATCAGAGCTCCCAAGGACAGACTGTCCGGTCCGGAGGGCACCAGTCCAAGTCTTCAAAGAGAAGCATCTGCACCAGAGCCCCTACTGGAGGTCAGAAGCCAAAAGAACACTGAGGCCCAGCAGTCCCGAGACCAGGCTGAGTCAGATTTGAACCCTCCTCCTACTACTGCTGCTGAAAATCCTTCAACAATTATGGAGGAAGTAATGAAGGACTCAGCTGAAGAGGCTCCATTTGAGTCTGAGCCCTCCGGTCAGACCAGTAGTGCTATAGTTGCCAAAAAGGACAAAGCCAAAGAGAAATTGTGTTTGATGCATCTGGATCTGCTGGAGAGCCTCGAAGGAAAGGTGGGGCCTTGTTTTTACAAGGTCAGCGTTAAGTACCTCCTCTCCTTGCAAAAAATCAACTACGCATTCATCCACACAGCTGAGCTGGGCCGGATGCGTACGAAGTGGGGAATACCAGAGAATGTGAAGATCAGGATCCTCATACACCCAGAGACTTCCATGGACTGCAAGTTAAGCGAAATCGTCATGTTCACGGAGCTATTCAATTGGGGGCTCAGACTCCCATTGGACCCAGAAATTGTCAGATACTTACATATGATAAAACTCTGTCCGAGCCAGTTGAGCCCCAACGCCTGGTACACCCTCATGTCCTGCATCACGGCTTTAAGGCTCTCCGGGATTCCCCTACCAATAAAGGAGTTTGCTGCTGTGGCCAGTCTTTGTAGAAACCACCACATCCCATTTTACCATTTCAATATGAGGGATAATTTCAAAGGTGTGGATGATTTGTTAGAGGCGGAGAGGAATTGGAGGACCCAGTTCCTGTTTGTTAGTGGTGCTTGGGAGAACGGAAAGAAGATCAAGTCCGGAGTGAACCCAAGCCTTCTCAGAAGTAGGTGGAGGAGTGACCGTAAGTCTCCTGCTTCATATTTTTGTTTTTTTTAGAGTTAGTTTAAACTAATTCGTCTTACTTTTGCCTCAGCAAAACTGCCCAAGGAATTTAGTGACTACCTGAAAACCGGGCAGGCTATTTGCACCAAGATCAATGCTTGGGCTGCTGAGAGGTGGGGGAACCGGTTCATGCTGCTTTTACCAGAGGCAACTTGGCAAGGTCTCACTTGTGGAACACCACAGGTCGAATAGACTTGACTTGGGAGGAGCTCACCACTCAGCCTCCTCCGGATGTTGTGCTTAAAAGGACCCATGAACCAGATGGGACACTCTACTTGCCAGGTCGGGCCAAAGCTCCAAGCAAGATGAAGGGTAAAAAGAAAGGCAAGAAGGTGGTGGGTGGTGCTAATCATGCTGATGCAGAGAAGGATGCTCCAATAGACCCGGAGGGGCCAGTCCACAACCAAATTGATGCTGCTCTCTTGGAAGTGGTGGAGCAGGAGACTGAAAGGCAAGAAGTGAACCCACCAAAACCTCCAAGGGCTTCCAAAAGAAATCGTAAACAGGGAAGTGACAACAAAGATAGGAAGGTCAAGAAGAAGAAGACTTCTAAGGGTGACAAGTTTTCTCTCCGGGCTCCGGAGCCCCCTTCCCAAGATGATCCTACTGACCCAACACTAGCGGAGGAGATACCGGGCGACTACCATATTGATGAGGTCGAAGGGGGAGATCTCAACATTGATGGGGTAGACATCACCGGTCTTGGTGGGCTTGGTGAGTACTTCATCAATCTTCCTAGAGACGACTTTGCTGGGCCTTATCTCCCTCCGAGCACCTTAAATACAGTCACTTTCAATGGTAAGACCTTCATTGTTTCAAGTGAAAGGGACGTCATAGCCCACTCTTTATTAAGCAATGTTCAGCCTGTACTTGCGTTGGAGAAAAAAGTTCGGAATCAGGCAGACATTATCAAGGATCTTAAGTCTGACAAAGAGAGGCTGTCCGATGACTTTTGCACTGTCACTTCAAACGCTGCCATTCTAAAGGAAGAAAATGATGAGTTGAAGAGAAACCAAGAGGCAAGTACCACAAAAGTCACCACTTTAGAGGACACCATCACAGAGCTCCGGGAGAAGCTGTCCGGAGTGGAGAAAGATCTTGCCACCTCAAAGGGGGAATCCAAGGCCAAAGACCAAATCATCACCAAATTGACCAATGACAAAATTGCTCTTGAGAATACAATGTTCAAGGCTGCCGAGGAGAAAGCTACTTTGCTAAGAGAGCAGGAGGCCAAGATTCAAGCCAAGATCGACACTTATGCCAACAATGTGATCGACACCCAGGAGGAAATGTATGCCAAGGTGAGGTCTGACATGGTTCTACTCTTCCACGAGAAGTTTCCGAAGAGGAACCTAGGGGATTTATGGCTTCATGTTGAGTCTGACGACCTCCCGTATCATACAATAGCTGAAGGAGACTTGCATGGTTATTCTAGTGCTTCCTCATCCGATGACGAAGAACGTACCGGGGAGAGCCCAGACGAAGATCAAGATGATCCTAAGGGAAAGAAGAAGGTAAATGAAGCTGAGCCATCTTCAAAGGCTCAGCCTTAATTTGTGAACTACTTTTTTACTTTTTATCCAGACTAAAGTCCTCGGAAGGCCAAGGCACTCTTTTTTGTAATTGTGTCCGGTATCTGACCATATAGGTTTTTTGTTCTATTTTGACAATTCAAAAGTCCTTGGAAGGCCAAGGCACTTTAAGTTATTTTTAATGAACATTTTTGTTTTGTGCAATTCTCATCTTCTTTTATTGTTTGTTCCAATTTTGATGGCTAGAGTTTAAACAGCCTTTAGTTATTTCATAGTGAGAGTGTTTAAATTCTCCGGCTAGAGTTTAAATAGCCCTTAGTTATTTCATAGTGAGAGTGTTTAAATTCTCCGATGACGAATATTTAAGTGGCCATCATTCTTCAATTTCAATCCGAATAGTGTGACAAAGGACAAAACTTAAAACACTTCGGAAATTTTTTAAGAAGGCATCAAATTTTATTCAAAAGCCCGGACACCTCATTAAAACCTCTTTGCGCCACCAGGGAGGAAAAAGTATGCCCCCAAATATTTACATGGATGTTTAAACAAGTAAATATTTACACAAATGCTACTCCAAGTACATCCGGAGATGTTCGATATTCCAAGGGTGGGTCAGAACTCTTTCATCCTTTTCTTCTAGCCAATATGTTCCAAGTTTAAGCCTTTCAACGACCATATAAGGTCCTTCCCAAGTTGGGGCCAATTTTCCGAACAGCTTTTCTTTAGTGTGTAAGAAGACTTTCCTCAACACCTTGTCCCCCGGTTGGAAATCTCTTCTTTTAACTCTGGAAGCAAATCTGCTTCTCATCAACCCATGATAGTGTGCAACTCTAAGGTGAGCTTTAACTCGTCTTTCTTCTACCAAATCGAGATGGCTTCTGATTGCCACCTCGTTAGCGCATTCGGAGAAGTTGTGAATACGAAATGATGGGAGAGTTGCTTCTATGGGAGCTACTGCATCCATCCCATAGATCAAAGCAAAGGGTGACTCTTGTGTTGCAGCCCCAGGTGTTGTCCGGTAGGCCTACAAGACCTCTTGTAAATAACTAGGCCACTTCCCAGTAGTCCCTTCCAAATTCTTCTTTAAACCGGACAGTATAGTTCTATTAGCCACTTCGACTTGTTCATTTTCTTGTGGGTGGAAAGGTGAAGAGAAACAATGTTGTATACCCATTGAGGCACATAAACTCTCCATTTCCCTATTGTCGAACTGTGGCCCATTGTCTATTGTTATCTTTTGTGGGACACCAAATCTGCAACAGATGTTGGATAGAATGAATTTTATAACAGCTTTTGATGTTGTTCCTGCTAGAGGGGCTGCTTCAATCCACTTTGAAAAGTAATCTATAGCAACAATTATAGTTTTGCGTCCTCCGGAGGCTATAGGTAGAGGCCTTACTAAATCCAACCCCCATCGAGCAAAATGAATAGGCTCATAAATTGACTCTAAAGGAATGGCTGGGACATGAATTTCATTGCTGTACCTCTGGCATGGGTCACACCTTCTTACCAATTCCTTAGCATCTTTCATGATAGATGGCCAATAGTAACCGGCCAGTAGAACTCTTCTTGTTAAAGCCCTGAATCCACAATGGGCTGATCCCTCACCATTATGCAATTCAGAGAGGACTACTTGAGACTCTTCATCCCCCAAACAGTGCAGGAGAGGTTTACTGTAAGACTTTTTATACAAAACGTCTCTCAATATGATGAAACCACGAGCTTTGTGTTTCAATGTTCTGGCTAGTGATTTATCCGGAGGCACGATACCATTGGAGAGGTATTGCAGGAGAGGAAACATCCAGTCCTGAGGATGTTTCACCTGTACTTCAAAAATTTCTTCTTCTTTACCCATATTTAGTTGAATGGAGGGGCTTTCCAGCACATGGATCCATGGATATGACTCCGTGTATGCTATGGTTTCCAATGAGTCTGCTAACTCATTTTTTGTCCAGGGTATATGTTCATAAGAAACACTTTTAAACTTGAGTGCTTCATTTTTAAGGAGGAGTAAATATTTCACAAGCTGCTCCTTTTTAGCCTCAGACTAACCTTGGGCATGGTGGATAAGAAGTTGGGAGTCACTTAGTAGCCTGGCCCTCTTAGCCCCACAGATGTAGGCCAACTTTAAACCAGCTATAGCCGCTTCGTACTAGGACTCATTATTGGATGCCCTGAAAGCAAAACATATAGCTTGGTACATTTTGTCACCATATGGAGAAGTCAAACACACCCCGGCACCACATCCCATAGTGCTAGATCCACCATCTGTTCGGACGACCCATACCTTTTTATCCTTTATGTCAGTAGCCTGCTCCGAATCTCTGTCGGAGTGAAATTCAACCAGAAAATCAGCCATAGCTTGGGCCTTGACTGCTGTTCGAGGAGCAAAATCTATGTCGAAGTCCCCCAATTCTACTGACCACTTAGTCATCCTGCTCGAAATGTCTGCCTTTTGGAGGACATTCTTCAAGGGAAAGGAAGTCCGGACGATGATGGGATGAGCCTGGAAATAAGGCCTCATCTTTCTAGCAGCTATCACCAGGGCTAATGCTAACTTTTCGAGTTTCAAGTAGCGCCTTTCTACATTTATCAAACTTTTGCTGATGTAGTACACTGGATGGGGATGAGTATCCACTTCTCTTACCAACACAGCACTGATGGCACAACTTGAAACTGCCAAATACACGAAGAGTGTCTCCCCTTCAACTGGTTTAAATAAAGTTTTGGGGGCATACTCTTTCCGGACGGATAGGTGATGTGATATCACATCTGCTGGAACCCCCGTAACATCAGCGTTGCACCAAGCGAAAACGTGTTAATGATTCTTCAAAAACTTTAACATTTCATTTTTCAAAACGGGTGGCATCTTAGACCCTATCTTGACACTTTTTCCTTCTTCCAAACAATGTGTCTCTACCTCTTCGACCGGCATCAACACTCCAGGGGTCTCTCTGGGGTCATCAATTTCACCCTCACCCCTAGAAAGCCCCTCAAACTTCTATTGCTCATTGATACGAACTGCCCCCTGTGTCCGGGGAGCCAGAGCTGTGGCATAACAACATTCCCTTGCAACCTTTTGACTGCTCCGGACAACTCCCACCTGTCCCTGAACAACATATTTCAAGCACTGGTGGACTGTCGAAGCCACTGCATGCATCCTAGAGAGCCAAGACCTCCCTAGAATGGAATTATAGTAAGTGGGACAATCCACCACGATAAAAAGTATCCTGACCATTTTCTTGAAAGGGCCCTTGCCCAATAGAATTTCCTCTTCGAACTCTCCGATCACATCTGCTGAGCTGCCAATAAAGCCCACAATTGATCTGTCCGAACTCTGAATTACAGCTGGATTTTTCATTCTCTTGTAAGTAGTTAAGAAAAGGATATTGGCTGAGCTTCCAGTATCCACCAGAATTTGTCTTATGTCATTGCCCCCAATAGATGCTCCTATGACAACAGCATCCTCATGAGGGCCAGCTATATCTCTTAAATCATTTTCATCAAAAACAATGAAGGGGAATGGATTTGGTGACTGATAGGAAGTCATGCCTCCTTCTAGTTGGGTGGCTAAAGTATGAACGTGCCTCTTCCTCGAAGAAGCAGTAGGAGCTGTCATAGTATCCCCTCCGAAAATTGTAAGTGACTCAAAAAACTAAATGAGTCCGGAGACCGTCCTAGAACATTCCTCAATTGCACCCACTCTGTTTCGAGTTGGATCAGGATCCAAGTACTCAGATTCTACATCAAACCTCTCAATTATAACCATGGCTCCCTCCGGAGCAGCATTACTTGGACCAACCTGGTGAGTATTGTCAGGCCTGTTACCTCCTCTTCTTTTGACATAAGCCCCCAGATTTCCCCTTTCGATTAAGTTCTGAACCTCTTGTTTCAAAGCTATAAAATCATCGGTGGTATGGCCAATATCATTGTGATATTGGCAAAAAGAGTTATTGCGATGCTCTCTGGGAGATTTCAGTGTGGCTGGTCTTCTATAGTGCACCTCCTCCTTTGTTTTATCATAAATGGTGGCCAGACTTTCTTTTAATTCTGCGAACCACTCCGGTTGGACCCATGACCCTCTCTTGTTTCTAGATTGCTGACTCTGAGCAGGAGCAGCTGGCTGAGACTGAGCTTTGGCCTTACCATGCCCCTGTCCGGTCTCCTTTGCCTTGTTTCCAGACTGATTCTGATTGGGATTTGGTATCACCGGGGTAGACCTCACCTGCATGTGCACCCTGGTTTTCTTCGTTTCATCGATATTAATCTGTTTTCCAACCTGATTCAGCAACCCTCCCCATGTCATGGCCTTCTTCCTGGTCACTGAATCAGCCAAATTGCCAGGGTTCAAGCCCTATCTTAGGGATGCTATTGCTACATGTTCGAAGCAATCAGCCAGCCCGTTCTTGGTATTCACAAAACGACTTATATATTCTTTTAAGGACTCATTTGGTTCCTGGGCACAATGGATTATTGTATCTCCATTGCCCTTTAGCTCTTTACTCCCTACGAACTGCCTTCGAAAGGCCACCCAAAAAGTATCGAAATTCTTAATACAACCCTGAGGCAGGCTGTTATACCATTTTAGAGCACTCCCCGTAAATGACTGGGAGAAGGCTCTGCAAAGTAGCTTATCATCGTCGTCAAAGTTCATCATGAAGTTTTTAAACTGTTCCAAATGGTTGTCCGGATCAGTACTGTCATCGTACTTTTCCATTTTAGTGCTGTCAAACCTCTTAGGGGGGTTTCCGGACAGAATTTTGGAAGATAATGGGGATTGCCTCCAATTTCTACCACGATTGAACACAGTATCCTCATTGGGAGTTGTAAAGATACCTGGTTCATCGTGGAAAGCGAAAATATCCATCAGCATCCGGTCCACATGCCTCCGGCTATGAGATGACCCTTTACCTATATTCCTCTTCATCTTTCCATGTCTATCTTTTTTTTCTGGAATATTTTTTAATCTGCTTTTGCTTCTTTTTAGTTCGACCCTCATCACTGCTAGAGGATAAGGATTCTTCAACCCCCTTATCGTCCGAAGAGCTATCAGAAGATTCTGAGCTTGAGTCAGAGCTCTCCACTGGCTTAGACCGGTGAGACTTTTAGGAGCTGGCATGAGTCTTTTTGGTACTCACATGAGTTTTTGAAGGCTCATGCTCCCTAGGGTTATCGGTGTGATGAGCAACTGATGCTTTGGACTTTTCTTTCATGCCCATCTTAGCCTTTTCTTCCCTTAGAGCTTCTATTTCACCCTTTAGCCTATCACGCTCTTCGATAGTGTACTCATCGTTCTCACCCACCACTTCGAGCAGAGCTGGTGGTACTTCTGGATCGTCCGGATTCATTCGGACTGACTTTCTTTGCTGGTTTTGAATGCTTGATTCAGGCACCCTCTTTTCCCACTGTGGTCGCCAATTTGGTGAGGATAATTATCGCCTGAGGGTAGGCTTGTAATTTGTTTGGTGTTTTTAAAGAAGTATATGGGTGTTTAATATTTAGAGTAGAGAGTAGAGGGAGAATTAAGCTGGCTGGTTGCAGTTAATTTCTATTATTCACATTTAATGCAGGTGGTTGGGTATTTATACCCTTACACTTGGGCCCTTATGGGCTTTCGGGTCATGTTTAATGGACCCGGGTCATGTTTAAAGACCCATGAGCTCTAAGTAGGAGAGCAAGCAGCTTAGTCAAGAAGTGTTTAGGTTTTTTAGTACTTTTGTCATAGTTTGAACAGTCCCATTGGCTAAGTGTTCGAAGTGCTCTGTCCGGTCCGGAGGGCTAGGTCCGACCTGTCCCTATCCGGGGAGTAAGCAGAATTCGGACTCATCAAAAGTTGTTGAAGTTAAATCAACAAATATGACATTCTCTATTGAATTTACATGTATCCATAGTGAAACGCTAATAATTATATGGAGGTTTTAAATTTCTACTGTCATTGGTAGAAGAAAACTCAGTCGATTTGTCGAATATGGTAGTGTTCAATATAAATTGATATTGATGAAGGTCCTAGAATTGTTTTTCTAAGGCCGATCAGATAATATATCAATTATAAACTAACAAAAAAAATGTTCGTATGTATATAAAAACATTTCATGAAGGATAATATTTTTATCAGTTCATAAAAAGGACAAATCATGTATTGACCGATATAATGCAATTTATATGATATATTTTTAAAAATAAATATTGAATTTAAAACTGAATACACTAAAAACTAATTTAAAAATCTTAAAATAAAATATTTCTCGAAGGAAAGATAAATAAATACATGTATCTTGAAAGAACGACAATTAACCAGTAATTTAAATTTGGAGTATAATCGCATGACACTATATGAATACTCTCTTTAATTGTAACATGTAACTATAATTTATTTATATAGATATAAGGTTTGTATTAGAGCTTGCAACTGCACATATTGTCCATTATTTAATTGAACTAAAATATTCAAGGATAAACAAAACTCTTTGAAAATGATCAAATATTTATAAATTATGCATGTCAGCCTAGCATATTCCATAATATCAAAGATATTATTTATGTGACGGCCATATATTTAATGTTATAAAGAAAAGACCATGCTATAATATTGGATTTAATGTCACAAATTGTGGTTGTGTCGTTCGAATGACATACACTATTATGTACATTCGTTTAAATATTGTTCTTGAAAATTAAAATATTGATGGTAATGATCCGTTATAATATCACAAAAACAAATCGAACAAAAACATAAAATAACAATAATATTGATTAACATTATAATTAATTTCGATGAAAGTAGTAAATCTCATATTCTCAATAAGATTTCTCAAATCATTTTTTAAAAAAATACTAATTTTGTTAATTATGTGAAGAGACATAGCTGCAAAAATAATGAAAAGGTATTGATCAACCAAGATATTTGGCATATTGATATATCTTATTACAAAAAAATATTAAAATGACTTCAATACATGTAATCCCTCATTCACTCTATATACTGGATAGCAATCTGTGTAAAGCTGGTAGCACGAGTACACTTGAATAATACATGTCGATGAGTTTAACTTATTGATCAATCCAACTCTTATTAAAGTAAAACATAACAAAAACCTATATCATTCTCTGAACAATTTTGAGTTCTCATTTGTATATTTATCATATGTGTGGTCATTAGTACTTACAGTTTCATGCAGTATTATAAGGATTAAGTGATGATTAAAACCCTTATATGAGAGTTAGACGAATATTTTATACCAAACTAATGGATAACATTAAAAGTGACACATTCATTAACAATTATAAAAAGTTTAAAAAAGTCTATAAGAACCTTTTATACTTTAAAAATAACGTATTCATCAAATAATACTTGTCAATATCGTAGGTTGGTTGTCTAATGTATTGTAACACAACCATATAATCGGTTACATGGTTAAAGTATAAATCTTTATATTTTTAGTAATACAAAAAGTGCCATCAACTATGTGTGAAAGAAAAAAAT
Source organism: Limnanthes douglasii subsp. nivea (assembly GCA_036936605.1). Lineage (NCBI taxonomy): Eukaryota > Viridiplantae > Streptophyta > Magnoliopsida > Brassicales > Limnanthaceae > Limnanthes > Limnanthes douglasii. The sequence continues at coordinate 197,080,569 of JAUPFV010000002.1, read as the reverse complement.
TGACATTGAGCTCATCAATGATAATAATGTTAATTATGTAAATATGTACTATATATATTTTTAGCACATCTTTTCAAAAAATTGATGAAGTGGATTATTTATAAAAATTTATACCATGTTTTTAGTAATTTGTGTTAATCTAACAACTAGCTAGGAATTGTTTTTATAAAAAAATATATTATTATTTTTGGTAATTATCTGATTTACTGGACAATAATTATCATATAAATTGTTTAGTCGAGTTTACACATATGACATAATCACTTGCAAATAAATTATATGAGATATGCGTTAAGTTTAAATTTATCAATAGACCTAAACATATACTTATACAACAACACACCTAAATATACTATCCATCAATATCAAAAGTATTGTAAACATGCTGTCTAAGTTATAAGTACAAACATATACATAAACACACATTAAAAATGCCTCATGAAAATAGTTTTAACATTCATTATGTTGTGATAAATCCTAACTAACTCGTTGTGATCGAGTACTTCAATCGTACTTTTAAAATGATGGATTTATACAATGCATCCATAACGTTGCTACTTTGCGCAACTCTAGGTAAGTTAGATATAAACATAGAAATTATTTTATACAAAATATATCTTCTAATATAACTTATATAATCTTTCGTGGTGATTTCACTGCACTCCATGATATGAGTGATCTATATTCTCGTCGAGTATACAATCTTCACAGTTGTCTCATGTTGTTGCTCCTATTTATAATATATATTCACATTTATTGGCCTTACTAATTATTTTAGGAGATTTTTTTAGGATGAAGTACATATTTCCAAATTTTAATAAAACTTGATATGGTTTAAATGCTTCAAACATTATTGAAAACATTGGGTAGATGTACGCACTAAATAAAATCTTAGAAGGTTGAAATACGATTTAAAAACACATCTAAATTACATATATAGGAGTTAAATAGGTTTATATTGGTGTATTATTGTATTTGTTTTTAGAAAAATTAATGACAACTTACCAAGATTTTTCCAATTTAAAAAAAATGTACTCCGTACAAAAATTTTATTTTCTCATATTTCACTTTCGTATATGAATACATTTAACGAGAAAGGATTGAAATCATGTACTCATACAACGAGTTTATTATATAAAAAATAATAATATTGTTGTACATATGATAATTTAGATGAATAAAATAACCATATAATTGGAGTGAAATGTTCTAAAGTCTTACGTAATTGATCTTAAAGAATAATTAAATTATTAATTCTAAAAACTTAATAGTAAAACTCACGTAGATATTCAATTAAAAGTAAAGTCCTTCACCTCGATATAATTATTATTATGATCCATAAGAAAACATTGAAACATATACATTGGTGATTTTAATTATTATAAATCGCTTTGGTAAACAATGATAGGAGTGTTTTAGTGAGAGAAAGATTTTAGAGAGAGAAAATGAGAACACAAGTGAGTAAGAACAAAGTTTCAACCCCTTTATTAGTTCAACTCTGGCATTTATATTGAGGTGCATGGACTTAGTGTATAACTGAAAAACGGTTACACAAAAAGACTTATTACACGTTAGTCCCTAATAAAGATATGTACTTAAAATCGTTCTTTTAACCTTCTATTATTTATATTTAAGTCCCTGAACTTCTATTTATTTATCAGTAGCCCCCCTTAGTTCTCATGTCAGTTAATGCATGAGAACTAGTTGTCTCCGAATCATGTCAAAAGCAACTTCAAAATCTGACAATTTAAAAACAATAGGATTTTTCTCCTCGAATCTCGTTAGACGCAGATTTGACAATCTAAATCAATGATTTTCTTCTCCTCGAATTATCTTAAACGCAGTGATACATCGAGGCATGCTTTCAGATGATCATTCCTTAATTTTACTTCAAAGTCGATCTTACAAATGTAACTGTTTAAATTTGTCATGATTTCCTAACTGTTAGGCTTACAGCTAGCATCTGTTAGTCTTACAGCTAAAATGACAGATATCAACCATATGACAATCCGATGTCCATTCAAATCTATTTGGCCCTCGCAACTCTTAAAACAAAGAAAAGATTTGTCAGAAAATCTAGAAATAAATCTATCAAGTGCTGCTAACCTTCATGTCAAAATTTGTACTTCTTTAATAGATCGAGGTGAATTCATTGCTATCAAAGCTTTCAACTATTCTGGGTCACCTTCTATTCCTCTTTCATTGATAACATAACCCAAGAACTTCCTTGATCGAACTCCGAAGGTGCACTTTTCAGGATTAAGTTTTAGTCTGATTGCCCTCAGATTCAAAAATGTTTCCTTTAAATCCTCCAGATGCGTATCATCCCTCAAGATTTTTACCACCATATCATTAATATGCACCTCAATGTTCCTTCCGACCTGAGTGGCAAACGCTTTATTTATCAACCTTTGATAAGTAGCTCCAGCATTTTTCAATCCAAAAGGCATAACCTTGTAGCAAAACAATCCTCTGTCAGTTATGAAGGTCGTACATTCATGGTCTTTCAGATCCATCCGGATCTGATTGTATCCTGCGAAAGCATCCATGAAATTTCATATTTTATTTCCTTATGTGGAATTAATCAGGTGATCTATTCGAGGAACGGGAAATGGATCTTTAAGACATGCTCGACTTAAGTCTGTAAAATCCACACACATTCTTTATTTTCCATTCCTCTTCTTGACCACCACTAGATTCGTCGTCCACAAAGGATATTGTGACTCCCTTATATGTCTGACCCTTGATAAACAATCCACTTCGGAAACTATTGCATCTGCTTACTCTGATGAAAATGCCCTTCTTTTCTGAATTACTGGCTTTACCTTTGGATCAATAGCTAAACTATGACAAATTACTTCGATCGGTACCCCCGTCACATCCTCCGTTTTCCAAGCGAAAATATCCAAGTTGAAAGACAAAACCTCTAGTAGTTGTAAACGTAGAACTGGGCCCAGTAAGGTTCCTATTCAAAGTATTCTTCCTTCAGAAAAAGTATACTCCTCAATTTCTTCCCTTACTGTCAAAGACCCTGGGGTTTCCCTGGATCGTCAACCCTTTCATAAAAATCCGAGGTCAACCCCTCAGACTGTTATTCATTCATCAAGTCTCAACTGCTGGATCCTTGGATCCGAAGTGCAGTGGCATAACACTCTCTTGGAACATTCTGGTCGCTTCAAACGACCCCTACACGATCTCTTACCACATATTTAAAATATTGATGTACTATCGACACAACTCCATACATTATGGATAGCCAAGACCTTCCAAAAATAGCGTTATAACTTGTGGGACAGTCCACCACCATAAAGAGCACTTGAAATTTCTTCTTGAAAGGTCCCTTTCCGAAGCTCACCACTTATTCGAATTCCCCAATCACTCTCGTGTTGTCATACCAGTGAATCTTATAATCATATGCTTCGATTGAGAAATTTGAGGAGGGTTACGCATCCTGTCATAAGTCATTTTGAAGAGGACGTTCACAGAACTATCGGTGTCTATAAGAACACGTCGAATTTCAACACCAAGCACTTCTACCACAATAACTACAACGTCTACTTGTGGCTCCGCTGTACCCCGCAAGTCGTCCTCATCGAACAAGATAAAACGTATAGCCTTTTTTCCATACAAATGGATAGATATTTTTCCTTCAATTTGAGTTTTCAAATTGACAACACGTCTCTTCCTTGAACTGTCAGTAGTACCAGCCATTGAGTTGCCTCCCAAAATAGTTAACTACTCAAAAATGTCACACAAGCTTCGCACATGTCCTTCCCTTACCGGCTTCTCAACAACCATCAGAATTAACATGTCTGGATCTAATCCAAATATTTCGAAATGACAACAAATTCAATATTCTTAGAATCGAGAATCATAAAATTCTCAGTTGGCGCACTTGTGTTAGTAGGCCGTGAATTCGATGTTGGAGTTTTTGACGCTTCTCCTTGTGATTTCACATAAGTCAGGAGTTTTCCATTTTCAATCAAGATTTGGACCTCTTTTTTCAATGCAATACAATGATTGGTATCATATCCAAATGTTCTCGTGATATGTGTAATATATGTTATTCCGCTCCTCCCTTGGCCTATTTATTAGAGCTGACTTCCTGAAATTCACGGAACTCTTGTTTTTGTCGAAGATTACAGCTACACTTTCTGTTAAATCTGCATAATACTCTGGCATAATCCAATAATTTGGCCTCGGTCTGTTGTAATTATAGGACGGGGCATGATTTGAAATCCCTCAGTTTGAGGTGGAAAATTATTATTCCTCGAACGCGACTGTTGATTACCATTTGAGGGTTGCCCTTGATTATTGGCCACCTGACCCGAATGTTTTGGAACATTAACTGGTCCTCCGTGGACCCTGGTTGACTATTCAACTTTGATCAGGTATTCAACCTGAGCCATCAGTGCCCCAAAGGTTAAAGCCCTTTTTTTGTCGTTTCATTAGCCAGATCCCCTGGCAGTAACCCATGCCAAAAAGTTGTCATCGCCCATACCTTCTTCGTAATTATCCAAACTTGCCTTAGTCAAAATAAACCTCTTTATGTAGTCCTTTAATTTCTCTCCAACTACCAGTTTGCACTAGATAATCATATCCCCATTCGCTCTCATCTCCTTGCTTCCAACAAATTACCTTCGAAAGGCAGTATAAAAATCCCTGAAATTCGAAATGGATCCCCTCAGAATCCGATTGTACCACTTTAACGTTGTTCCTTTGAAAGTTTGTGAAAAAGTACGACACAATAGCCGACCGTCATCTTTGAAATTCATCATGTAATTCTTGAATTGTTCGATGTGATCATTTGGATCTTTCATCCCATCGATTTTTTCAACCTTAGAAATATCAAAACGCTTCGGAAGCGTAATGGATCGAATTTCACTAGTCAATGGAGAGTTCTTCCAATCAACACCATGCACGTACTGATCTTCAGTCCCCATGACTACATACAAATTCCAATCATTTTCAGCATACTGACTCAATGTGTTCCCCTCACACCAATTAGATTCTCTCAAATAACGACCAATGCTGTCTCTATTAGATTTGTGTTCTTTTTTATGCTTCCTTGGATGTTCCCTTTCTTGTTCTTCCTTCGCATAAATTCTATACCTCTTAAAGCCTGAGGCAGAACTTTCAACCTCTTCGTCACTAGAGGTGATACATTTCTGTTTGTCTTTCTTTCCCTTTCGAGAATAATATCGCTATTTTGGAGCTTCGAAGCGTGCCTTCTTCTGCTCATTTCTAATATGCTGATCAGTGCAATATCGATCATACTGATTTCCCATTTCAGGTTTCTTATTTACTTGTCTTACCTTGGATTTAAGCTTCGTTGAGTGAATTTCCTGCTCTCTTTACTCGTACTTCTCGTTCAGCGTGTTTATTTTATCCAGAAGCTGGTTCATACGCATTTCAATATCTGCCTGAGTTTGGATCAGAACAGATCCTTCAGGTCTATTTTTATTCCCTTGTAAATATTCTCTCAGCGTTTCAATTGCTGATTGGACTAATGGATTGTTTTCAGGATTCATTGTGAACTTTCAAGACTATTTTTCAAGATTGATAAAATTCAAACGAGAGAATAAGACACCGATTGTTAGTTGTCCCCAGTGGAGTCACCAACTTGGTGAGTTCAATTATTATAAATCACTTTGGTAAAGAATAATATGAGTGTTTTAGTGAGAGAAATATTTTAGAGAGAGAAAATAAAAACACAAGTGAGATCTACCCCTTTATTAGTTCAGTTCTTGTCATTATATAGAGGCGCAAATTCTTAGACACGTTAGTCCCTAATAAAGATATGTACTTTAAATCGTTCTTTTAAACTTTTATTATTTACCTTTAAATCCCTATACTTCTATTTACTTATCTAGCATCACATACATACGTAGTATAAAAAACATCTATCACGGACATACGGATTAGAGTTGAGATATTAATCATTTGTAAATGTTTCTTAAAATAAGTTTAAGTAAATCCCAAATATTTACAATTCTCATTAACTACATAAAGGTAAACTAAACGAAATTCCCTTTTTATAGGTTTGTTAAAATTTTATATTATACTTGTTAACCCATATTTGCAAATATATATATGATACATTTCGTATGTTATTGTCATAGTGGAAACTTCAAATCAACTTTTACGTAACTTTATTGACCTCATATCGTAATTTGATTTCATTTAGTGGATAGCCCGTAAACATGTTTATAAACATTCAAACTTCATAAGTAATATATATTTTATCCATAATATATCTCGTATGTTTGCGACATCATCATGATGTCTCAGTTAGCTATACATAGCCACTCTTATATTGACATGAACGACCACATCATTGATAAAGAAAACAAATTTATATTTTGGTGGTTGTGACAACTCGTTAGGTAACCATTTATGGTTAGATCTAATTTGAGCCGTAAAATCTGTTGGAACCAAACTAAATTAAGCTAGAAAGATATTAATTAATTAAGTTAATTAATTAATATATTGCTCAGGGATTTAGATTTTATGTAGTAAATATTATTCATATTTTTTTAAAGATTTGATTTTTTTATTTTAGAGAAAATATTATATTAGTCAAAAATATTATTCTTCTCTCATCTTTTTTATCTTTTACAAAATCATATCACAAACCATAATACCGTAAATGATTGGGTTTGAAGAAGTGTAATGAATAAAAGTAATGTAAGTGATAATAATTTAAATTATCCCCCCAAATAGGCTTCTTTAAAACAACGTGTAAAATCATATCACAAACCCTAATATTGTAGGTGATTGGGTTTGAAGAAGTGTAATGAATAAAAGTAATAATAATTTAAATTATCCCCCAAAAAATAGAAAGCCTTTTTAAAATGAGGCAGGTTTTACTGACCGGTAAAACACAACCAAATCAAGAAAAACCAAACCAAAAAAATCAAATCAAATAATCAAACCAATTCTTTTTATTAGGTTCTTAAATAGTTATTAGAATTTAAGAACCGAAAGAACTGAAAGCCGGAAATACTGAACTAAAAGAACTAGATTTTATTTGCTTCTTAAATAGTTATCGGGCTAAAGAACCAAAAACAAAAAAAATCTGACTCGAACCGAACTGAATAATGAAACGCCCGTGTAGAGAAACAATTAGAGGAGATTCTCTAAAACAAAAAGACTAGACAAACTAACCACACATGCACTTTAATGAATGGGTCCTTATTCGGGTTTGTACTTTGATGAATGGTTTAGTTTTCTGTTTGAAAATTTAAAAATGTAAAATATGGTTTGTCATCACTTCAAAGCTAATAAATATAATATGGTTGTTAGGAATTCATCATGGGTCTTGAGTAATTGATAATCGCTAGGAGACCATTGTTTTAAATGTCTATATAAACTGTTATGAAACATATACGATACATATTTTAAAATTTTAAGTTCTCCATAATTTCATTGTATAATAGGTTTACAAACTGAAAAGCAGTATCAATATCAATAAAACAAAAATTAGACTTTCAAACTAAAGCAATCGGATAAAAATTTGAGCTTGATTAATATAAAACTGTTATAGTCCTCTAGTCTATGAATTGGATCATACTTTTCTCCCTTCTTTATATCAATAGCAAGAAAATTTTGATGGATTAATAAAGTTAGATATTTATTGCTATCATATTGAAACTTAACCTCGTAATATTATAGTCTATAATAAAACCTTGAAACTTTTTTGAACACATGTGAAACCTATATAACTTATATACAAAACTTATAATAGATAGGTTTTAAAATGTGAGAAACTACAATCTCTAAAACTTAAACTTTCACAAACTTCCAACATGTTATCAAAGTAATAAGTTTTGCTAACCTTAACATGTTTGTATGTTTTATAACTAAGTTTGTTGTATAAATATTAGTTTTGTCATATTATGGATCGGGTAGATGGATCATGTAATAGATGGGTCAAACAAAGAAAATTTAGTCGTGGAAAAACCTCTTACTTTTGCGCATCCTTACCCGGTAGATTACACCAATCCTTATCTAGAAAAGATCATCGTTTATGTCATTCCAAAATACAAAGGCTCTGTCTTCTAACTCGAGGATTATAATAAGTAAAAAAAAGTATATTTCTCTTGATTCAATACTGTTATTATTTCCAAGTTTCAAAACACATACAACCTATTAAATATGAAAAGGTGAGGTAATATTAAATGTAAATTTGACATTTGAAATACATGTGAAACATATCATCATATTTTCTTTTATATATTAATGAAAAATATGAAAAATATGTTACGGCCATAATATATTTGTAATTCTCTATGAGTTTTATGAAATATGTAAAGACTTTTTACTATCGAAATTATATATATATATATATATATATATATATATATATATTATTTATAAAACATGATAAGTTAAATCTGTGAAATATATTCTAAAAATATATAATTTTTATTTTATTTATATCATAGGAGTAAAATATATTTTTAGCACATCAACTTAATATTATGGAGTCTCATACATCGGAAGCAATTATGTGTTTGTTTTGATACAAATTCATATGGAATGATTATTAATATTTTGACTAATTGTAGTGTGAAATATCCCAATATTGAGGTGTTCATAGAGAATTTTCATCTAGAGACCAATATATTTTATATTCAATTTGGTGAAATAACCATCATGTTAGATGATGTGCACATTATTACCGGGATGAAGGTCACCGTAATATTATGAATGTTTCAGGAAACATCTCCAAAGTAGAGCTTCATTTCTGTGATAGCAATCAGTTTGGTCGAGAATTCGAAGAGTTATAAGATGATAACAAAAACTTCAAAGCTTTTAGAATCAGTTTGAACTATCTACACATGACTTTAGCAGTTATAGACACTACGACATCAACATCGATCTTACCAATGATGACGTGACCATACGATGGATGTGTATTTATGTTACTTATTCGAATTTTCTATATTTTCTAACAAAATCAAGATGTACGTCGAACTTAAGTATGAGCTCCTCCTCGAAGACATTGAAGGTATGGGATCGTAAGCATGATGTGTTTACATACTGACACATATTTATCATGATTTAGGCACAACTTTGGAATACACAACACAAAACATGTGTGGTTTTTTAGTTATTCTAGATATATGGATGCTATACTACTTTCTTATTTTTCGTCCTATTATATGTGTTGATTACTTGCGTTAGATGGCATCCATAGTGAGGTGGGATATGGCACATATTAATTCATACTCTAGTAAAAAACCAAATTGATGATTATGATGAACCATATGGTGGAGTCTAACGTAAGTTCCACTACTTATACCAAGGTCAGTGGTTCATTTTTATTTTCTAAAGTATGGTAATGTGGGTATACACTTGTCGTGATATGTTCTTCTAGATATTGAAGTTGAGTGCCTTTTTTTCATGATATATTCTTCTAGATGTCCTGGCTGAATCCATTGTCCATATCTTACAACTGCGACCAAATCATGGAAATCATATGGATCATTATTTATTTCCATAATCATTTGGATGTTATCCCTCAAACTCTCATTTTTCATATGCTTGGACTAGATAATATAATATTTCTATCTCTGACGAACTTGAAGCTAGTGAATTAATTTTGTAAGGTCGTATAAAATATATTAATACATTTGAAGCAACCATGTGGAGGATATTGAACCAAGTAAAAGCACTTCCTATGAATGTCATAATAAATTCCATGCACATCACCACTAAAGCATAACATTTTATTTTTAAATTTTTAGATGTGCTTCTCATGGTCTTATTTGTCATATTTGTCCATTTGACTATTATCAAAGTTTAGTGTATCTTCATATAATATCTATGAGGTTTATGGATATTCATTATCAATGAAGTACTCCTCTCAGGAGGTATGATCTTTTTACCCCAGACTCTTTGGTCAAAGAGGAGAATAAGTTTATTTTTGTGATTATCCGGACCACTACATAGCTGAAGGCTGAAAATTATTGTTTATATGATGAATTTGTGAATAATCAATAAAAATTACCTTGTGATTGCTAAATAACATAAAGATTTGGTTGGGTCATCGAATGATATTTGTAAGGGTTTAAATGAATAATTGATGAGCTCTATAGGGGTTCATCTGACCCATGTAAGATGGAAAAATGTAGTTCTTTTAGTTGGAAATTTTTTTTGTGGTACTAAAGGGTAATCTTGGCTTATCAAAGAATAGTAATTGTAATATAATTTTAATTCAGGGAATGATGTAATGATGGTGGGACCTTAATCTAGTTTGATTGTCCGCCCGGTAGTGGTGTACCGACTAAAGGAATATATCATTAAGCTATGTGGGCCTCCAAATGAGCTTGGTTTATGTTTGGAAAAAATGGAACACCTGTTAGTGGTATGGATTAACTCTTAAACTTTTTGCTTTGCTTATGTTCTGATGGGTATCGTTATGAGACATGCTTCTTTTTTTGCTATTATATTATGAGGTTAGAGTCTTGCCCATACTCCTACTACGATGGCAGCAACGACTTTTATCACTCTAGCTGAAGAATCCTTGATTGCAATTGTCGTTGTTATATGTGGACTTTGTCCAAAATGGTATCTTACACCAGTTGGTGATGTTCTGGTACCGATAACTCAATATATAGAGCTTATAGCATCATCACTCTCATCTTTATTAGTATCCATTGTTCGTTGGATCTCAGATCTCAAGCCCAAAGCGAGAGTAGTCAACATGGCCTCCAAAGCACTGAATGACGTTGACATCTTCCTCTTTCAGTTCGTTTACTAAATATTATATGTTCATTTTTAATCGATTATAATGACTAGAGTGACATGGGAATGTGGTGATCCATTAAGAGTCGTCGGATCTATTGAATGCTTGGATCCCATAGAAAATTCCAATTTGGCGAGACATTTGAACTAAGTGGATCTGAATGTTGATTCAGGGTTTTGTGTAATTCATAGAAATAAAATATAAGAAAAATAAAATTAGTATTCATACTTTTGTTCCTTGGGTTTGATCATAATTTATAAAGTTACAAATATATTACATACAGAAGGTAGATAATATCTAATTTAATATGAGATGTTATATATCTTCTAACCTAATCTTTTATTGCTCGGAATAAATATCTTTGAACATAATCTTAGGACTACATATCGATTTAATAATATATATAACTCAATCTTTATTATCCTGAAATAGTAGTAGTCCAATGGAATTTTCTAGACCAGATATTATATATGGGCCGATCTCTTCATATATCATATAGTAATAAAAATATCAAAAATATGATATATAATTATCATTTTTGATAAAAATATTTCTATAATAGTTAGTTAAACGAAATCAATTATTAAGCATAGTTATGAAAATAGATTTTCCATTCTTAAAAAATATATTCTTTTCAACTTCTCCCTATATCAACATTAAAGAGTTATTTTTTCAAAAAATCCATCTCATCCTATTTGTTTAGAGATAATTTATTTTGAATCTTTTTACTTCCTCTCTCTTCAACACATACAAATTTAATTTTTTTTATAAAACCCTAAATTGGATTTTAATTTTTTCTTTCGGTAGTTTGTAAGGCACATTTTTGTTTAGTATCGGAAATGAGTTTTAAACTCATATTCGAAAAAATTCCGACCATCAAATTAGGGTGTAAGAGAACTTTTATATATATCATTTCGTATAATTATTCACCACAATTATGGTGTTAAAGAAGATGCAATGTGCAAAAAGAAATATATATACATTGCAAAACACAATATAATTACAGTTTTACAAGTCAGTTGTTATTGTTATGCATGTTTTGCAAATCAATTTTTAACAAGGTTTCACATGGTATAACAATTTCATCTTGTGTATCTCATCGGTTAACTTCAGTAACTAATTAGAGACATTTAGATTTTTTTCTTTATATTTAGGAGTTATTTTAAAATATCTATGCATCCTCTAATGACAAACATAAAAACTCAATCAACAATAAAATTCCAACTTAGCAATGCAAAATAAAAAGAACATTATGATTTATGCAGGTATATTTGCTCTGAAATTGAACTCTACACCTATTTATCTTAAGAAAAAAACATAGATAAACCAATGTTAATCCTTGAAACTAGTGAACAATTACACAAGATATGGAGCAAAACTTCAATTTTAAGAATTAACAACATAGAGACATATTTTCAATAATACTTTCACTCTTAGCTCGAGTATCGGCCATCGTATCCTCTCAGACCACCGATACCGTTTTCATGGAACTAAGATTACTTTTCGGCTGTAATTTTTCTTATTTCCATTTGGCCTTTTTGTACTATGACTACTTCTTTGAATGTTGGCAAAGTACCGTTTGAACGTATTGTAAATTTTTTCATTTAATGCAATTTACAGCTTTTTATACCAAAAAAAAACATAGAGACATAATAAACACCTTACTGTTTGAAGCTGAGAATACAAAAAAAACAGCAAAACAAATTGGCAGCTTGTAGTTAGGTTTTTCTTAATGATAGTAAGAGAATAATTGTTTTAAAATGTTGCAACTTGTAATTAGGATATTCTTAATAATAGTAGGAATTTGTTTTAGAATTTTCTTAATGATTAAAAATGACTGAAATTTGAAAGTTGGTTGAAAAAGTACAAAAATAATAATAATAACTATCTTAGCTACTAATACTATTTGTATATAAATCTAAGCTTTTAGTCAAGTTTTTTCTAATAACAGTAAGAGTATATAAATCTAAGCTTGTAGTCAAGTTTTTCCTAATAACAGTAAGAGAATAATTGTTTAAAAAATTGCAACTTGTAATTAGGATATTATTCATAATAGTAGGAATTGTTTTTAGGATTTTCTTAATGATTAAAACGAACTACAGAATGAGAATAGACTAAAAAAAATATCTTCATTACTATATTATTTGTATATAAATTTATATTATTGATTTTTAAATCAATATATCTATTTACGTTTTATATAATATATATATATATATGATACGAAAATTACATTATTCTTTGTGCTGAGTTGAGAACTTTGTGCTCGCACTCAACACCCATGAGTTTTGGGTTTTAATGTTTTCGACTACACTAAATTCTACTTACTTTTACTTAAAGACTAAATATATTATGAATCATGCTAACCTGTGTCTTTAAACACTAATTACTGTTTATTGACCATTTAATAATTTAATATTTAAATTAATTTAATTTACTTCATATTAAAAACAAAAAAGTAGAATGGCGCTTTTAGGCACTGGTTAACATTTTCTATATATTATATACCATAAGCGAGTGGATGTTCAGACCCCTATAACTTCCTACCTACCTTCGCCTCATATCATTACATTTCAATTAATATCGTATATTTTTCTAATATATTTTTATGTAATGTAAATATTTTTAAATATTGATGTGTTATACCATATTTTTTAAGAATAGAATATATACTAAGAAAATGGTCACCAACTATATAAGAAAATGGTCACCAACTATATCATACGAGATTTTAATTCCATTATCTAATTACTTTAGATTTTTATTTTTGAAGATCTTAAATGCACTAAATAATTTTTCTTTATATTTTAAAAAATATGATATAAATAAAGATAACGTAATAAATAAATTAATAAATATGTTTTAGCTCTAGTATAAAAAAAATTTGTTAGATATATTTGAATGCTGAATTGTTATGAGAACATGAATATAGTATAATAGTGATAGGTTTGTTATTTTAAAGACCGTCAATATTTAGAGTGATTTTTTTTATAGAAACACGATAACTATTATCCAAAAAGAAGAGAAATATTCTTATTCATGTTATCATGCATTTTCTTATCCAGTTTCTTATCTCTTGGATACACTATAAATTATCAAGTCAACCTAATGAGCTTATCTCTTGGATACACTATAAATTATCAAGTCAACCTAATGAACTTAACCTTCTAGCAGAGTAGGTTATTCTATTGAACAGATTTCACCTTTAAACTACCATAATCATTGCACGAACGTTGAGATATAAGTATAATTTGTTCAATATTTGGAATAATTGTTATCTTTGTTTTGCGGTACTTTCAAACCTTGATCATGCAGATGTTTTCCAAATTTGAACAGTCATACTTATTGGTTGGATAGCGAACCGTGTCACAAACTATTTTTGGCCGAACTCGAGAAAGTGTTGAGATACATTATTGTTATTTTTGATGGGCTTAGTTTCCTCTAGCCGAAAAAACTTTGGAAGTGTTGGAAGTGCATCTGGATTAGTTTGGGCTGACCATGTTCATATCTTGATAAAAACTCTTCCCTGATTAAAACCTCAACTGAGAGAAAACACTTTATTTCTCTAAAGGTAAAAAGTATAAGAAACATATAGTAAGCTACTAGAGTCGTTCGAACACTTTATCGAATAAAAAATACTTCAATTTTCCAGATTGATGTGGATTTCTTCCGAGTATAAGAAAGTGCTCCTTAGTCCTTTCAAATTATGAAAGAATGCATAACAAATATTTCTAGTAGATAAATAATTTCGGAAATGAAATTTCTACTAGACAAAATATTATATCATCCAAATTTAATAAAACTGAAGCTTGACATTTTATGATTGATGATTGGCCAAAACTCGACAACTCGGTGTATAGAAGATATCGAAAGTTGTGTGTTTGTGAAACATTACCTGGACAAAACTAAATTGTTGACCTAATTGAATGATGGAAAGAAATTAATTTAAAGTATCGTTAGAGAGTGAGCTAATATGTTGACCAATGACAGAAACGCATATATTGGGTTTTATTCTACGTGTGCAGGAGGTTTGTCTTCATTCATCGTATCCCTCCATTTGTTTGAATATGCACCATATCTCTGTAAAGAGATCCAAGTCATTGATTTTAAATAAATTTAAGGGTTAGTATTCAATCACCTGCTATTACGTATACCAATATCATCTTTTATTCTTCATTTTTACGCTCTTCACCATTATTAATCCTTAAAGATAAAACTTAAACTTTGTCTCTTACATCATTAGGTGCTAAAACTTAGAGGCTTATTTTCAATGTTTGTTTTAGTCAATGATAATCTACTCCGATAATCTTGATTTTAATTTTGTTGTTAACAAAAATGATAAGAAAGAGAATCTAAAACTTTTGATTCGCCATAAAGGTGATGATTCCAGCAGTCAAAACCCAAACAGACGCACATCATTTGGTTTTCCATCACTTAAACGCTTACAGGGGAATAAATAGACTTATGTTTGTCCAAGAATAAGTTTAAAAAACCATGTCGGTGAAGAGATAAAAGGTTTATGAAGATGTTGTTCCTTTTGTGATTATCTCATTGGTGGATCATGAGTCTGTATTTTTCATTGTTACATTAATGCTTGTTAGAACTTCTATTTCCACAATATAAGTCAATGCTGGAAGACCACATAAAACAAAGTATGTGAGTAATATGTTAAATTGTAATTAAAACCAAAGTACAACATGTACTAGTTATAAATATTAGGCGACCGATTAGAGTAAAATATTGAGGATTAAGGGGTTCCAAAAAAGGTAAAGGTTCGATTTTCAATAGTCTGTCAAACTCTCATATATGATTATATTGATAAGTTTTATTTTTCACGTACATCCTGCAGATGGGTGTTTGATTTCTTTTAATTTGAGACTTATTCAAGCTTTGTAAAGATATCAAGATATGTCACCGAAAACTTGTGTCGAGTGTCTGCTTAAATTTAATTGTGGCCATATTTTTCCCAAAGGATATATAATTACTTTAATGCTAGGAAGTTTTTAACAATTAATTCAATTATTAGGTGAAGTTACAACCCGTACATTTTTTTCATCATGGGTGATAGAGCCAAGATCTTTTAAGACCTTTACGATTACAACAAAATTTGTAAAAGAGAATTTGTATATGTTTCAGGCAACTGAAAAACCGGGATAAATGAAGATAAAATACTTTTCTCTCTTGCATGGACTTTGAAAAGTGAGTCATCCACATTTCTTCATATTTTATTATGATTCTTAAATTGGACATGCGTTTTGATTTTACTTAGATTTCTTGTGGGTAGGGTCAAAAGTTTGACAACAAGATTTCATATAGAAAGTTCTAGATGTAGAAGAACATTACACTACACGGATTAAGAAGGATGCACAATGGCATTTCTGTTATGGATCCTCTCTTGTGCCTGAGAATTTTGTTATCAGTGGTTTGTGACCCAATATTTGTTGCATTGGTAGATATTCGACCAACATAAATCTAGCACATGGAAAAGTTGATCATGAAAAGACTCTCACTACAAGTAGTTTCAAAGTTTTTATTGCATCCAGCACTGAAAGAATAGATGGTTTGTCTATAATAAGGGGTGTGGTTAGGCGTTCTCCAACCGTAAAGGTGGCTTTAAATCCTACTGAGATGACAGGTTGAATGTGATAAATAGTATGTCTGATATGGCAACAAAAGAGGCATTAATGAAGCTTCAAATAGTGATGTATTTGCATGTGACTAATATTCTTTTATTACGACTAAGGTCTTTAAGGTTGTTGAAGCTAAAATAAAAATGTGGGACTTAAATACCAAGTTTTTATTAGTGACACAAATGACAAATATTCCTTCCAAATATTTGTTCAGATCTTCTATTGTTGAGAGTTATGCCATTATGTCTTCATTGTCAGAGGTGAGAGAGGATATTCACGATAATATAGGGAAACCTATAGCCCATCCTGAACTGGAAGTGGCCATTCCATCTTTTGAGGGGATTATTAGACAAGGCCCTAGTGTTGAATCTCCTTGCAGTAACCATGTATGTCTATATGTTCCAGTTAAGAGTTAAAATGGTAGATCTAAAGTTGATGTCATGTGAGAATAATTTGTTTATAAAGAAAAATCTAGTTTTTATATGTGATGTGCATTCGACTACTACCAAAAAAAGTTATGATTATTGAATAAGGTTCCCAACCAGTAACGAAAGTTCTAACTTGTGAAGAAAAAATGAATTCTCTTTTGTATGAGACAAGATCGAAGATCAACCTCAATTTTATAAAGGGAAAAACCATCTAGTCTAGTTGATGCTGAGGTTTCTCGTTTTATGAAGCAAGTTGTTAGTTAAAATCATATGAGAACAGTGAGTGAGGGATCCTCTAATGCTAAAAATGCGAATACTAATGATGAATTTGGTGTAAAAACCAATTAGATAAAGGAAAAAGATATGAAAGTTATGTTATATACAACTAAAGGTTACAGAGTTGAAAAAGTATTATGCCATTGTGGTGGAGGCTGAGGGAACCAAGATGTTGGAATCTGTAATTGTACTAGTTGAAGAGGAAAAGTATGCAGATGACTTAATTACAACTACTGAGAATCCTAGGTCTAAATATGATAAACCTCGTATGTGTTAAGGCTAATGAATGATATTCCATTATTGATAGCTGAAGGCTCTAAGAATTCGGAGTTAAGCCCATCATCTCTCAAGGTTATTGCTAGATGTGTATATTTTGAAGGAATCTTGATATCTAAATGATGAGAATCTTATTTTTGATATAGATGAGACTCTTGGACCACTTATTATAACACTGGAGCAGATTGTTGAACTTGTTAGCCAATATACTACTTCGACCAGTATGTGAAAATTTCAAAACCACATTTCTCTTGTGGATTTGGCAAAAATAAGTTGAATATGGGCATAGAGGTAAACTACTTTTTTTTCCTTTGAATTTTCTTATTCTATATGGATTAGTTTGTGAAAAAACTTAGAATGTTTGTTGTAGCTGCTTCTGAATGTATTGACCATGCTACATCAGTCATTGAAAAATATTTCAACCTTCATGTTGGATCTTTAGAAATTTTTAGAGGTTCTAGTGAGGCTTTTAAGGATAGTGCGAAGCTACAAGCAACCTTTCAAGAAAAAATATGTGCCTAAGATGGTTGAGTTTTAAAACAAAGTAGTGTCCAAATAAGTATTAAGGGCTAAACTTTACTCTAAGGTTGGGGATCTAACTTGTCTTAAATAATAAGTTTCTTCCAAAGCCTTCTTGGTTTTAAAATTGCATGGTGTATTTAAGAGTAGCACCCAACGGTAATTATCATTCTTTATCGTTGGAAGTTTCCTTTACAAATTAACCCTCATCTAGATCGAAGGTCTGTCCTCATGCCACACAAGTTAAATAATAGAAATATCGAGTTAGTCAAGGTTTAAGAGTTTTGGAAGCCGATGAGATTATAACTCAACCTGAGAAAGAATATTTTTAAGTACAACTGGAAGAGGATTTGTCGCAAAAGAAAAATCTAGAAGATATATTGCCAACTGAACATGTCGAACGAGATGAATTGGAGGATATCTTGAGGAAAATTGCTTGAATTAGCCAAATATACAGTTCACAATGTTGAGAAAAGACTGGCATTGTTGTTCCATACATAATTTCTAGTGCAACTAATCTCTCAGCCAATATATGGACTTCTTTTACATTTTGTGTGTTTTCTATGGTGGATAGGTTTGACAATTGACTATGTTTTTTCTTTAATGCATTACTCATTGACCATCAACCTGAGAAATTTTTTGGGTCATACATCGAAAGTACATTTCTCCAAATTTAGCTTGAGATTGACTTACATAAGGTTTGTGTTTGGATAAATGAGCCATATAGTCTTCTTCTCAAACATTAGTAAACAACATGTTATCAATATAATATTTTAGGTTTCAGCCAAGATATGTTACAAAATCTTATTGAAAAGTTGTTGATATGTAGTCCGAATAACATAACTTTGTAGTGATGCAATCTTTTATTCCGTGATAAAAGTTGTGCTATCTTAATCATTTTGATACATTTGTATCTGGTTAAATTTGGAACATGCATCATGATATCATATTATCCCGAGATGTTGCATCCACAATCTGGTCGATTCTTGAGAGAAGGAAAAAATTCGTTCAAAAAATCTTTATTGAGGTTCGTAAAATCTACACACTTGTTCTTATTGTCGTTCTTATTTTTTATTAGTACTAAATTGAATTTCCAAATTTAGTAATAGGATTCATAAATGTGGCTCATGTTAGTAAGTTTTTTCTACTTTTCCAATAACTGTTTCCATTTTATGTTGATAGTATGACCTATATTTATGTTTGATTGGCCATAAATTATTATTTATAGACAAGTTTTATGGTACCTAACTTTGGTCGGGACCTCTGTGACATCCTAGACATTCCAAGAAAACATACTTAAGTTGTATTGTGATAATAAAAGTAACTTGTACCTCATTTTTATTGGTATGTTACAAAATATCTATAATGTCTTGTTTCTTTTCATGTTGATACTGTTAACTTACTCCCCATCCTCTATAAGGTATGGGGAGCTCTATTGGGTCATCCATATCATCATAGAAGACTATACTCCCCGTTAATTGTTACTTCTTGTAGATATGGAAGTGACATAATATTCAAAGGACGTCTTTTTATTCCTTATGATCACTTTGAACTTGATGTTGATTAGTTATCAAAAACACCGATGTACTATAAAAACTACATCATGTATTTAGTCGAGTCATGATATTTCTATTATTACGGTGACAGAGGAGTGAGCTTTTATTATAACGAATAAGAAAAAAACTTTATTTTAGAATTCCAACCTCTAGATGGATACATCTATTGTGAGTTTTCCTAACACGTTGCATCTGTAATAGTGAATCTAATTAATATCCTTTAAGAGGGATCAAGACCGAAGTATCTCTCATTTTATTGTATGTACTTTTGTAGAGAATTTTGGTTGAACTTCTAATGTCTATCATGATTTTGACTCCTACTTTACAAATTTTACTATGATCAATACAACATCATTTTGGGGTGTGACTACTTCTTGCAGGTCATCATCGCCGAACCCCAATATTAGATGGGAATTACAATAGGGGTGCAATGATGTGCGTCTTTGGTTATTAACTTTCGGATCGTCTAATTTTTTTTTGAGTTTCTAATGATTATAAAGAAGGGTTGACCCTCCACGAATGACTCCAGTAATTTGTATATTAAAATCAGTGTCTAGATACCATTTCTATTACCTCAATGTCTATATTGGTGTCCTAGGTTCTCGGTTTATCAAGTGCTGCTAAAGATTTTCTCTCATGCCTTAGTGGAGGGTCTCAATCAGTCGATTCATGTTTTGGTTGTTTATGTTATTTTTCTTAACATACTATGATTTTTCCTTCTTCAGTTATATTTTGGACCTGATCATATAGAGCCCAACAATCCTTAGTATAGTGTCCGATGTTATTATGAAACTTACAGAACTTGTTCTTGTCTATGTGTTTATTGGGGCTTTGTAAATTCTTCATCATTCAATACTTGATTTTATCTTTGGTTCGTTTGTAGATAACTCCTAAATTTTCATTCAGCTCAATGAGTGGTCCTCTATGTCAACGTTCTTTTATTCGATAATTATTATAAATATCATTTTTATTGTTGTTCATTCCTCGACCATTCTAATTATGATATTTTGACCTTAGTGAATGTTCACTAGTTTTATTAGGTGCCTCATTATGTGGTTTGAAGTTGACATGTGCCACCATCAATTATATTTTTACGGCTGGGGATGGTAAGAGGGGTATGTAATTGAAATTGTTGTCCTTCCATCAAATCCTTGCTTTGGAAATGTCTTGACCTTGATATGGCGCTCCACCTAATTAAGAAGATCTCTGAATTTGAGTGTTTTTTCTTCATTATGGCATCTAACAGAGGTATTTGGAATATCGATTGTATGTATGATGTAACTACCACCAAATTAGACAAGCTTGCAATTTGATCTTTGTGTCCACAAACCTATGTTCCCTTATGGTTTTCTTCGGTCACTTCTTGAAGTGTATGATGTATTCATCATATCCCTTGATCACTTTGGAACTAAGTAATTTTTGAAGGCCATTCTTAGCATCTACAAAATTTTGATACACCGTGATGGGAGATTATTGAACCACGTCAAAAGATGTCTCAAACGTTCATAGAAATATTATTGTGCTTCATCTTGTTATGCGTATCGTACCACATCATCTTGATTTTAAATTTCTTTATATGATGTTTAAGGTATTCTTTTCCAACGTATTTTTCTATTTTGTGGTTGTTAAAGTATGGTGGAAAATATGCATATATCTAGAGTTAAATGAAACTATGTATCCAATAAGTCATAATCATTTTACATGATAACTGATGTAGCCCAGAAGGCCAAACAAAAATCTTTTTTATTTTATTTTATTTTATTGAATTATCTTATATTATTAATATCAAATGTGATTTTATTTGATTTTATTTTAAAACATTTATTTTATTTTAAAACATTTATTTTATTTTATTGTATTCTAATTTAGGGTTTTGAGGAGCTCTTATATAAAATCTCAAATGTCTTAAGTTATTTTAAGTTTTTGGACTAATCTATTTTTTTATCTCTAAAAGTTTTAGTCTTTGTTACCCTTGGATTAGGGTTTTATCTATCATGTTACCATTGAATTAGGGTTTCATCTATCGTTGTTTCTTCTGTAATTTTCGCTGCATCAATTTGGTATCAGAGTCTCAGTTCTTGATACGAGGCAAGTATGTTTCTGAATCCTGATTTCATTTGATTCAAGGTCTAAATGAGAGAACTACATCTATGGTAATGAATATCTCGAATATCGTTTGATATGCAAGGACACACCAGTCGTTTCGATGACGATCATATTGACCGGTTACTGAAAGAGTTTAAATTGACTACCAATCATCGGATCAAGGATAAACTTTCTTATTAAGATGTTGTCTCAAGCTATGAAGAGGTTTTTGAAACCAATATTTTTTCATCAACTAGACATGGGTTGTTAGTTTTGGGCTACGAAAAGGATTTCGAAACCAAAAACATTTTATCAACTCGATGGCTTCAATATGACTTCAAATAAAGAACACTCGAGAAAAAATTATCTTATTCCGATAAGACCAACGATTACAATTTCGAATGTAACAATTGAAAAAATAAAGTAAAATAAGTTTGGTTGTTGATGATGATGGTGATGGTGATGGTGTTATGAATTTGAGAACGAATTTTAGTCAACCAGGGGACGATGATATAGCCAGAACCCAAAACAAAAACTTTTTTTTAATTTTACTTTATTCAAATATCTTGTATTATTCAAATCAAATATGATTGTATTAAGATTTGATTTAATAATTATTTTAAAATAATTATTTTATTTCATTGTATTCTAATTTAGGGTTTTGAACAGCTCTTATATAACGCCTTTTATGCCTTAAGTTATTTTAAGTTTTTGGAATAATGTATTTTTTATCTCTGAAAGTTTCAGTCTTTGTTACCCTTGGAATAGGGTTTCATCTATCATGTTACCCTTGAATTAAGGTTTCATCTATCGCAGTTTTCTTTTTTTACACCGTGTTATCAATAATGTTGTCCTATTTTTGTTTGATTGTTTGATGAATGGGAAATCCTAATGATGTTATGGACCTTTCCATTTCTCATACAAATATGTTGCATTTTTCTTGTTTAGAAACGCTGGCTGGTATCTTTGAGGTTACTAGGCGTCATATGGATTCAACTAAGCTAGATGGCTCATTAGGATGTTCAGTTGAGTCTTGTATACCTGGATTGGTAGTTAATGATGGCTTTCATCCATTTCAATAGAGGCCTGCGTGTAACTTGTTTCATATTTATATATACTAGCCATAGTTGTGCTGAGGTTGATGAGGGGGGTGAACGTATACTAATTATGTTGTATTCTCAATTATGGTGTCAAAGCATGCTAATATCCAAGTTGGATCCCTAATGGTACTATATAAATTTTTTGATGGTTTGGATGGAGCACAAGAGAAGTTTTTAGCTTGTTGGTAATATCATTGCAGTCTCATTCTTGTTGGTGCAACTTATTGTCCATTCGACTGAAGCATACCGTTTGCTGATAGTACCGCCTACCCTTTACCAAGTCCATGGCTGGAAGAATCTTGCTCTCGGACTCCCTCATATTTTCCTTCACTAACATGTTTTGATATAAGGTTTTTTCTCATTCGTTTTCGTTTTCTTGCGTCGACACCTTCTAGTCCGCTCAGAAGATCCTTCACCTGAATCGTCCTAGTTATTATCAAATCTATCTTATGAGGAAATGATTTTGCACCTATTGGTGGTGGTTTTGTGGCCCTTCACTATCATGGAGCTCGTCACGTTGTATCATTCCTCCTCCTAATTGACCTCTGAATGTTGGATCATTGATCTTACTCCTTAGATCCGCTATTTTTCTTTGGTTGTCTGCCCATCAACCAAACTTGAAATGAGTGTCTTGTTGGCAATAAGAATTTCATCAGCATGGCAGGATTATTCTCGTTTTTAGCAAGGATTGCGTTAGAAACATAAACATTCTTCTTGTTGGGGATGAAGACTTCATCAGAGGAATGTAGTGTTCTTGTTAATAATTGGGATCGTATAAAAGGTAGAAATATTTTTCTTTTTAATAAAATGAACCTCATAAGAGATAACAAGACTTTTCTTCTTAAAAACACGCCCCCACCTTTGGTGAGTATTCGTACTATTTTATTAAGAGGCCCTTCTAGTTGTGTAAGGTCATCTTGATAAAATTCAAGAATCTTATTCAGATGAGGGAGATTCACAACACAATCACTTTTTTTTTCTTCGGACAATGTTATTTTGAGGATCTTCGGGATCATCTTCTTGGCTAGAGGGTTATGCATCATGGTTGGGTTGTTTTTCTCACAAAAAATATTTCCAGAAGAAGAACCAACATTATCTTTTGATGTTTTCTTCTTAGAAACATTCAATCACAACCCAAACTTATTTTGGTTATAAATTTATTGAATAATTACAACTTGAAGATCATCAAGAGTAGCTTTATCTCCGGTCAAAGTAAGGGTAATGTTACCATCAGAGGTCATGGTGAATTCTTGGATAGGATAAAGACCAACTAAAAAAATTCTTCTAAAAAGAGAATGGTTTTCTAAATACCAGACCGAGTATGCAGCGACGTATAATCTTAGTAAAATATGTATATAACTACCTTCATAATCTTGCTAAATAGAACCTGATATTTACCAGAATCTGCAAAAGATTAAAACTCACAAAGGAAGCGTTAGTCAAGATGGCAATAATATAAAAAAACTAAAAAAAATCATATCGTAGAACATCTAAGTCGTTGGATTCAAGCGGGATCAATGGTAAAAAATAATTTGTACATTTTTTCCTAATAATAAAGAGGAGGGGGACAAACTCATTTAAGTGTGAAAAGTGGAAGGGTTTTTAAACGTGTCAGATCTTAGAAGTAGTTAATGATATAATTAATCACACACCTCAGTAAACCTGAGTTGTCAAGAATTTTGTGCATACCAAAATCTTTAAAATAAAAAGTATTAATTGTTAAATTTCTACGTTACCTCATCCAAATATTTTTAATAGTCCTTTAATAAATTATTTTATAAAAATTAATTTAATGACTAGGAGAGTCCTGATAAAGTTATATCTTATATATAGTATATAGTCCTTGTATCCAACTATTAACTGAATAAAATCCCGAAGAAGCTTGTTAGGGGTTTGCCTGAACCCTAGAATAAAGAGGAACGTGCCTTATTATTCAGCTATAACAATGAAGGATCTTGTTGGTAATATTTTTGCAGTCCCAATCTTGGTGGTGCAGCCTGTTGTCCATTCGACTGGAACAACCGTTTGATGATAGTTCGACCTATCATTTACCAAATCCATGGCCGGAAGAATATTTCTCTCTGACTCGCTTATATTTGCCTTCACCAATGTGTTTTGATATAATAGTTTTGCTCATTTATTTTCTCTTTTTCTTGCGTCGACACTTTCCGGTCATGCCGAAAGATCATCGGCCTGAATTATCCACTCTGTCTCATGAGGAAATGATCTTGCACCTATTGGTGGTGGGTTTGTGGCCCTTCACTATCATAGAGCTCGTCACGTCATCTTTTTCCTCCTCCTCATTTCCCTCTAAATGTTGTATCATTTGTCTTACTCACTGGACTGGAGTTGTCAGCATAACCTACAAACTTTTATGATTATGAGCTTGGTTCTAACATAAGTCCTATGCTAGCTGTAACAAGTCTAAAATCAAAGCTCTCATAATAGGTGGTCGAATACCTAGAATTTCTATTTATATGTCTTCATCGATATATGGATCATGATTTATGTTTTAATTCACTATTACTTGTTTTTAGGTCTACTTAATTTTGATTTTTTCGAAAGAAATCTTCATGGTAGAATTTGATCTCACGGAAGATGCCAATTTGGTATGAAAAAATCCAGTTAGATAAATCTGAATACTGGTTTAATATGAGCATACAAATAAAGAGTATCATAATGATAAGTTTGTTATCCAAAAGATCGTTAATATATGGAGTAATTTTCTATTTATAGTACTACAATATTTGTTATGAAAATTTAAGAAATTACATATGTGTATTGAATATTTAAATTAACCCTTCTTAATCTTATTATCAGACATGTTGTTAAACTAATGTCTATCTTTAGAACCACTCTTGTTCTCCAAATCATAGTCCAATGGGTTTAACCTTCTTGCGGACTGTGAAATTATATTAAACAAATATCACCCAAGTTGACCTTTACAAATTATAACACCATAAAGTCTATATCTAACATTATTAATTATGTCAAATACACCTTTCAAGGTTTTCGTAAGGATTTTTAGTATCTTTTTATTTAACACAAAACCATAGTTTTGGTATGGACCTGTCACACAATTTATTAGTTCATTTAGTTAACCATCAATGATAAGGTTGTATCCTATAGGTAGTATATATCTGTTATAATGATGAAGTAAATATTTATCAAAGGCTAACAAAATAATAAGATGCAGGTAATAAAGGACAAACTAAAAATGAGGCATAACACATAGAAGATGAGGGTCATAAAAGGTGTAACACGGGGATTACAAAAAGATACCAGATGAGGTCATAATGAAAATACTAGACAAGAGTCATGAAGAAGTACGAGACGGTGTTCATAAATAAGATATCAGATGATGGCCATAAAGAAGTACAAAACGAGAGCCATAAAAAGGATACAAGGCGAGCACAAATAATTACAATGAAAGCCATTGTAGCATGATAATACGTGTCATAATACTAGACGGTGTTAAGAAATGTGGCTAGATAATTATTGAGAGACATGGCTAGACACTTACTAAGAAACGTGGTTAGATGGTTGTAATGTCTGGTAAACCGTATAAATAAGGATGAGAGCTTCTATTTTTAATCGGGTCATATTTTAAATAATTATAATCAGTATGTTAAGTGCTACATTCTTTCCCGATTATTTTTCGTCATCTTGGTTATATAATTAAAAAGAAAGTCCTTTATAAATTAATTTTATTAACATTATAATCTATATGTTCATATTTTTAAGTACATAATATAATTATTTTAAACGTTGGATTATATAAAAAAAATATTTATAAAATTTAAAACCAACCACGAATATCATATTTTATGAAAGTACGTGATTATGACATAATTAGTTTTGTAGATTCACACACAACTAACTATAAAGAAAATATCTTCTAAAAGATCTTACGAGATAAGGTCTTTGTTCATGTCTATAAGATATAAAGCATTTAAAAGTTTTATATTTTTCATGCCGACCCTTCAACCTTAGACATTTAGTATGGCTCGACTGCTAGTAGACAAGAATAACGACACCAAAAACTCCACCAATACTGTTAGAATAGAAAAATTAACGTTGGCCTCATCTTGACCAACCTTTTCAAGGCTATCCACATTAATAAGTATGTTGTATATGGTCTGAAACCCAAAGCGAATTTTTTTTGTTGATAGTCAAAAAACTTTGAAGATCTTAAAATTATGCTTTTTCATAGGTGGTAACTCGAACCCTTTAATGCAACAAGTTGGGCCCGGTCGACCATAAAAGGGGCCAAACCCCTCAGTGCAAGAATTTGAGGCTCAATCAATCAAACCTTTAAAGATAGGTGGCATACCAAACCTTTTAAAAAATAAAAAAAAATAAAAAAAATTGGACTTTCAAACTAAGAGCAGCGTCATTAAATCTCTGACTCGCCTATATCATTATGACGTTGGCTTTTGCATGAACTGTGGACGAGCGTAATAAGTAAATATGATAATTTATATCATTTAAAAAGGTTCAACCTCTTATTCCAAGTTTAATGATTTTTAGTTTAACAGAGATGTATTAATTCTATAATTCACTAGGCCAAATTCAATGTTTGGCATACCACTACATGTTTGCGTGCATTTTTTTCTCGGAGAAATAGAGTATCGTTTTTCAAAACAGGTTTTCGCCAACGTGAACTTTAATGAGATAAATTAGGGATAATATCATGTATAAAATTTAACTCTTATTTAGTTGAGGACATGTATAATAGCCGACTGATTAGGAAATGTTATACTCCTCATGAAACTCGCAAATAATAAAAGGATTACTGATAACGAATTGTTAGTTAGTTGTCACCCAAGTACGGATCAACCACATACGATATATTATTTAGGTCAGGCTATAAGTTTATATATATATATATATATATATATATATATATATATATATATATTCTGATTTACTCATGTGATCTTATTTGTGTTCAAGCCCATGAGTGTCATTGCAAATAAATCATAAAATCCTTGGTGGAAGATATTTTTTTAAATATAACATTATCGTAATAGTCTTTTTTTCTAAATAACATATTTTTATAAATATGGATAGACGAGACGCTTATGTCAAAAAATTTTGTTGACAAAATGGTTTCCGAATATTACAGTCATATCAAAGAAATTACGCCTCTTTAGTTCTTCATCTACAATTGTGCGACTAACGTAAACAACTTCATACAAAGTCAAATCCCATTAAACTTGGTTTGTTAATTGTGCTCTAATATAGGCTTATTCCACTGGACATCCAAACACAGAGTGACTTGTGGTCCTAAAACCAAAATGACCAATCGGGTACCATATTTTTCATCTTGGAAATAAACGACTTTATAAACGGGAAAATTCTAAAAATTTCAACTTTTCTTTAACTTTTTGAACTTTATTTATAACTTTTCGGCGTATGGTGTTGGGTAATTTTGGAGGTTTGGATGTTTTAGACTTTGTATTTATTTTGGTTTGACTTGCTAATATTTTTTGGTGCTTGCAATTATTTTCGGAGTTAGGGCGGTATATTTTAAGGGCCATATATTCTTAAAATGTGATTGCTCTTATTTTTTCGGACTTTTTTTTTAAATATTTTTTCCACATCATTTCATTTTTTCCAGTCCTTTTGGGGGAATAACTTGGGTATTTTTGAGATCAAATATTTCAAATAGGTTTGATAAGGTATAAAGCCTTTGTTTTGGATCATACTCATCAAATATAGTAACTATTTTAAAGAGATCTTTATTTTTATAATCGTATTTGTTGTTCGTAACAAAATTTATAGTTTGCCACTTTTTGTCGGTCATAGAAAATAATCTATAATACAACCCTCTATTACCATTAAAAATATCTGACATCCACACTGAAACCCATGCATAGATTTAAAAACACATCCACAATCTCATTTGAAAACACATTTTGAGCCTTCACATATTCTTTTGATATGAGTTTAAGGCATGAACCACTGCGCTATTCTCTAACCTCTTTGAATTTGATTTTATCGTATACAAAATTAGATTATATTTTTTAATGATACTTTTATCTTGGTGTGCTACTTAGCGAGCAAGGTGTGAAATTTAATCTAAAATTGTTCAAATTTTAGTTTTCTCATCCCAATAAAACCATTTTAGTAATGAATGCGCGCCTTCAATACTAATAATAATAACAACTCATTAGTTTTCCTATGCTACTTGAATGCTACTTAATATATTATGATGAATGAGATTACCCATTAAATGTTGTGCTTCTTTAGTGTTTAATAAGGTTAGTTTGTGCATATAAAAATATATCACTGGATGGTTTTAGCGAAGATATTTTGGTATGTTCTAGCGCATTTGAATATAGTTTATATGTCTCCCTCATTATCGCTATGTATGTATGAAACTCGGAAACATTCATCCAATACATCACTAAACTCCAAGAATCAATAAACTTGTCATACACCAACCATTCTTCAAATAATATATTTGTATTAACAAGTATATTCATGCTTATATGTCCCTTGCATAACAAGTGAATAGTTTCCAGAAATATCTTGTTGATTACGCCCATCAATGCCACTTCTATATTAATCAACATAATATTAGGTAATTAGTAATCGTTTTTTTTGCACGAGCAACCAAAGGCGATCTATTGCCCAAATGTTGTTCTCCAGTTTATCCATACTCATAAAAATGAATGTTGTGCAATATGTTAAACTTGTTGACGTAACCTTAATGATTAAAACAATGGAATAATATACCTTGTTGTTTTGTAAGTAATATTCATAAACAGATCTGTGGAAATGTCCATAAAAGGTTGATGGATGTGAGATGTATAAAAATATATATATTTTTTCTTACTTGAAACACTTTAATTTTTATTTGATGCTAGACGATGTAGTTATTTTCCTTTATTTTATCCAACCAAAATTATATGTGCGTCTTACTGCTAGTCTTCAATGTTCAGGTTCATGTTTATGTCTTGTATTATAAATATTGTGTATGTTGGATACGTTTTTTGGTGACTCATTCATCAACCCGACTAATACATTAAGCGGACGGGAACTAGTTATTGAAATTTGTTTAACTAATTCTTATTTTTCTATCTTCAACTTTCTTGCTCATGAACATTCTTCTGAAAATTATACTATGTCATGATTATGTCATCTGCATGTAACTTTTAAATATCATAATCCAAGTTTGCTTTCAACGGGATAAACTCTTAACGCAAAAGGAAAATTATTTTTTTCCTTAACATTAGGTTTACTAGAAACATTCCTAAAAGGTCCAAATTTTTGAAACATTAATCTTGGGGTTCTCCCACTCCTACCATCATCGTAAAACTCTTATGAATCATGTATTTTATACTTTTACCCATACATTCTATCTATTTTGTAACATACGAAAATGCATCAAAATAGTGAATACATGCAAAACATATTCAGAAATTTTTGGTTCTATAGTGGTATCGTTCTCCTCAAAATTTAACGACCGAAAAACAATTTAGTTGCAAACCAAAGTTACATTTTTATTAACATTTAAAAGTTTAGTAAATAGCGGTCGACTTTGTCGACATCAGTTATGTTTTTTGGACATTAATATTGACGAATAATGTCGACATCAATCTCTAATAATAGCTAATGTTATCGACGGATTTGGTCGACATCAGTACCAAGTTTTGGATATTAACGGCGGCGGATGGCGTCGATATTAACAAACCCCAAAACTTGAAAAAATTGTTTTTTTTTTAAATTTTTATTTGTGATTGTTGAATTTATATTTGATTAAATTGTATTGTTGATTCTTCCGTTTTCGAATTCTAATTTCTGTATATTCTGTTAAAAATATATTCTAAAATTTTTTACTGGTCTGTAAATAAAATTATAAAACGTTGAATTTATCGTTAACTGAATAGAAAAAAAATAGTTGACATAAAAAATACGCATTACATTCCTGCAATATATATTTTTTAAAATTTATGTACAAATGTAAAAAAAATTATATATATTTGTTTAAAAATAATAATATCAACTGCTAAAAAAGTAAAAAAAAAAATATATTACCT
Organism: Limnanthes douglasii subsp. nivea; assembly: GCA_036936605.1. Taxonomy (NCBI): domain Eukaryota; kingdom Viridiplantae; phylum Streptophyta; class Magnoliopsida; order Brassicales; family Limnanthaceae; genus Limnanthes; species Limnanthes douglasii. The sequence goes on along the minus strand of JAUPFV010000002.1, from coordinate 197,049,898 downwards.
CGATTACATTTATAATATGATAATAAATATTTTCGAAATATATATATATAATTTGAATGGAGAAATTTAAATGCTTAAACAAATAAAACTAACTAAAATCAAATTTGAAAACCTATTTATAGTATATCGGTTTCGTAACTCTGCTTACGAAATCTAGATGTCACTCTAAATTGGAAAACCTATTTACAGTAATTCGGTTTCGTAACTCAACTTACTAAATTTAGATGTTACTTTTTTTTTTTTGAATGCCGTCGTTGTTATTCCATCATTGGTACGGGATAAATTTCGTAAATATTATTTTTTTTGAAAAAAATCCGCAGCCGTTATTCACAGTGATTCACAGTATGACGCAATAGCATGTAAACCAACGTTAAAAACCAAACAACACAAAGTAATAGATTCGGCAAAAAAAACGTATATAACAAGATTTATGCATTACTCAACCAACTCGGCTATTTTTGAAAGCTAAATGCTAGCTATAGGTTTATATATCAAATAGTTGTCATATGACTCATATATATGAGTTATTTAATAAATATTGTTTCTTGTTTTTACAAAATAGTTTTAATTTTAGACGCAAACGAGTTACTACTGAAGTAGTATAAGAGTCTATGTGATGCGATGCGATGCATGAAGATATAAATGATGAAAATAGTTCGACACATAGTAGTAGGATTTTAATGGGTTTCCACCTGTAAAGTCGCGTTTGGATTCAGGATAGTGCATCGGAGTGGAGTCTGCATGTTGGGATTTACTATCTAATTTGGATATATCTTCACTGCCATGTTAAATTCCTTTTGAAATGTATTTAATATGTAAAATTAGAAATTAGATGATGAGAAAGGTTTTGTGAATTAAAATATAATTTATTTTTATTTTTGGTTCTTTTTTATATTTTCTCATTTATAAATTTTATTATATATTATTTTCATTAATGATAGCTGTGAACATATATAATTGAAATTAAATCATATATAAATAAATACTATTCTAAATGTAACTTTTTTTCTTATAAATATTTAGCATATGTATTATTCAACAAGTATTGTAGTAATGTTTTTTTTTTAATTTTTAATAACGGTTTTATGTATCTTATTTTTTTTCAAGAATCGGTAACTCACTTTTGTTAAAATATAAACAAAGTTACAAATAATTAATTATTTGAGAATTTTATATGAGTTAATATTCAATTGAAATTGATTAAGGTTGAGGATGGATTTTCTCTCTCAAGAAATAGTCTTCTCCTTCTTTGTAATAGTTATTCTTTTGTTGCTTCTTTGAGATCACATTTTTTGTGATTTAGGGAGCTTGTTCTTGAGATCTTCTCTTAATCTCCATCATGGAGATTTACAATAATGCAGTTTTTGAAAAAAATGATTTTCCTGTGTTGGATTCAAGAAACAGAGACGGAGAAATTAAGGGGAACTTCATCAAAAGCTATGCAAATGCGGTTAAAGGGACTGGAATAAATGATGCAAATAATGAGTTAATCCCGGAAAACGTTAATAGTATGAAGGATCATATAAGCATACAATACTCTAAAGGGGCTAAGGATCTGTTAATCAGTTCGTCAAAAATTTCGATAATAGGGAAGTTCTCTGCAGGTCTGCCTAAGAAATCTGTTATGGATCAGTTTCTTGTTTCAAGAAAGCTTGCTGGAAATTACAGTGTTGTTAAATGGGATTCGAGACATATAATAATGGAGTTTGACAGCAAGAAGATGTTGCTAAAGTCTGGGCAAGGAGTGTTTGGACGATTGGGAGTTCTATGATGCGGGTTCTAAGGTGGCATCCTGATTTTAACACTAAGTGGGAAAGCCCTATCTCTTTAGTTTGGTTGAAGATTGAGAGGATCCCAGAATTTTTGTACAACAAAAAGGTTCTTACTGATATTGTGTCTTCTATTAGCGTGTTGTATAAGATTCAATTTCTGGAAAAGAATAGGGCTTACAACAATGGAGCGATTGCTTTAGTTGAAATGGATGTGTCGTCTGTTATTCAAAAGCCTATTTGGGTAGGGTTTGGAATGAATGATGGTTGTTGGCTCTCTGTTGTTATTTATTTTAGTGTAATTGGATCGACTAGTCGACCAATTTAATCATGATATATTATCAAACAAGTCGTAGAGTGCGGAGTGCACGCTTGTTAGATTAGATCATGATTAGTGGGTTCAACGGGCGGAGCCCCTGGCTTGGTTAAATCGGCTGTTGTTGCAAGTCAACATAATTTTGAAATTGAAAATTTGACCGTTTTATTTAAATTTTAAATTTCAGCCGTTTTATTACAAAATCGGTTCAGAGACCCTAACTGCCCTAACTTCCAAACTGTTTTTGGTTGGTCAAATTTATAAATATGGGTTCTGTTGAAAAGGAAATCATATTATTTTTCATCCTCTCTGTTCAAAACTATATCTCTGATTTTATCCAATTGAAATTTTTGGAGAACCCCAAAAATATTTCAATAAGAAATTGTTTACAAGACTTCAGAGATTATCCGGAAACTAAACACTATTTTCTACATTTTATTGAAATATTCTGGTCTTGTTGATGAAGATAGAGATGACGAACGGAGGAGAATCTGCGAAGGAGATGACAAGTAAATTCGCTAAGTTGGACAAGTTCGAAGGACATGATTTCAGACGATGGCAGAAAAAGATGCATTTTCTGTTGACTACACTCAAGGTTGTGTATGTCTTGAGTACCCCCTGGCCAGAGATCACTAAGAATGAAACATTGGAACAAACGAGGAGGCGCAGCAAGTGGGAGAATGATGGCTACATTTGCCGATGCCATATATTAAACGGTATATCTAATACTTTGTTTGATGTATACCAAAATGTCGAATCTGCAAAAGAGTTATGGGATTCTATGTAATCAAAATACATGGCAGAAGATGCTTCTAGTAGGAAGTTCCTGGTTAGTAATTTTATAAATTACAAAATGGTTGACTCTAGACCTGTAATGGAACAGTATAATGAACTACTAAGAATTCTGGGTCAATTTGTTCAACATAATATGAAAATGGACGAATGTATTTCGGTTTCTTCTGTTATTGACAAATTTCCTCCTTCATGGAAGGATTTTAAACACACACTGAAACACAACAAGGAAGAAATGAATCTAATCGAACTTGGTAGTCATTTTAAGATTGAAGAGTCTCTAAGGGCTCAAGATGAATTAAGTAATCCCAAGGGTAAAAACCAAGTGGGAAACTCATCTGTAAATATAGCTGAAAGCAGCGGATTCTTTAAGAATGGAAATACAGATAAGAGGAATAAACGAAAGTTTAAAGAAAACAACTAAAACAATAATTTTAACAGCAAAAAGCCTAAAATAGCATGCTGGAAATGTGGCAAACCTGGTCACTTTAGAAGGGATTGTCGAGTTGGAAAAGGCAAAAATAATGTTGGTCCAAGTGGGAACAATGCTGGTTCAAGTGGAAACAATGCTGGTCCAAGTGGATCTAAGGATCCTGAAAAGCAACAAGGTCAGATTTTATTTCAGAATTCTAATTCTGGTCAAAATTATATATCTCTAATATCTGAAGCATTTTATGTGCAGGATGATGATGTTGCTTGGTGGGTTGATTCGGGAGCAACAAGTCATGTATGTAAAGATCTTCGATGGTTTAGTAATTTTCAACCGATTGAAGATGGACCTTCACTTAAGATGGGAAATGTTGCTACTGAACCAATCAAAGGACTAAGAAATGTTACATTACTATTTACTTCTGGAAAGTACATATTATTGAACAATGTATTGTATGTTCCTGGGATTCGAAAGAATCTTTTGTCTGGTGTTGTTTTAAACAATTGTGGTTTCAAACAAGTGTACGAAAGTGGCAAATATGTATTGTCAAAACATGGTGTATTTATGGGATTCAGATATTTATGTAATGGTATGTTTATGTTAAATATTAATGTTTCGTTCGAAAATGATTCTGTTTGCATGACTTCTACTAGTGTGTGTAGAAATATAAATAAAACAGAATTATGGCATGCTAGATTAGGACATGTTCATTATGAAAGAATAAAAGACATGTCCAGAATGAGCCTTATTCCTCCTGTTGATGTAAATAATGAAAAATGTAAAACTTGCATGTTAACTAAGATAACTAGAAAACCTTTCAATAATGTTAACCGAGTTTCCAAAATATTGGAACTAGTACATAGTGATTTATGTGATTTCCATGCTACACCTTCATTAGGAAATAAAAAGTATGTACTTTTATTGATGATGCATCTAGATATTGCTATATTTATTTGTTGCATGCTAAAAATGAAGCTCTTGATAAGTTTAAAATCTATAAGGAAGAAGTTGAGCTACATAAGAATGATTTGATTAAAAATCTACATACGGATAGAGGAGGTGAATATTATGATCCTATATATTTTCAGTCTACGGGTATAATTCATCAAACCACGGCTCCTTATACACCACAACAAACTGGTATAGTTGAAAAGAAGAATAGGACTTTGAAAGAAATGGTTAATTCCATGTTGTCCTATTCGGGTTTGAGTGAAGGATTCTGGGGTGAGGCTATGTTAACAGCCTGTTATTTATTGAATCGTGTTCCTACTAAAAGGAATAAGATGACCCCGTATGAGCTTTGGTTTAAGAAGCCTCCAACACTAAATTATCTGAAAGTTTGGGGTTGTAGAGCAGTTGTAAGACTCACTGAACCTAAAAGGAAAAATTTGGGTGAAAGAGGTATAGATTGTATCTTCATTGGGTATGCCGAGCATTCCATTGCATTAGGTTCTATGTGTTAGAATCTAATGATTATGTGTCGGTGAACACAGTTATCGAGTCAAGAGATGCAATATTTGATGAAGAGAGATTTACTTCTATACCTAGACCTAGAGATTTGATTCAAAACTCTTTGAATAGGAACTCAAGTGAAATTGAAAATATATCAAGTGGTACCAATTGTGTACCTGGACCTTCTGAACCAAGGAAAAGTACTAGAGCCAGAAAAGCTAAGTCGTACGGATCTGATTTTCAACTATATTTAGTTGAAGGGTCAAGAGATAAGATTGACTATCAATATCAATACTGTTTTGTTATTGAAGATGATCCAAGGAATTTTAGTGATGCTATGGCATCAAGGGATGCTGCATTCTGGAAAGAAGCTATCCAGGATGAAATAGAGTCTATCATGCATAATAATACATGAGAGTTGGCTGATTTACCTCCTGGGTGCAAATCATTGGGAAATAGATGGATATTTAAACGAAAAATGAAAGTAGATGGTACTATTGAAAGGTATAAAGCTAGATTGGTTATCCAGGGATTTAGACAAAGAGAAGGAATTGACTTCTTTGATACTTATGCTCCGGTTGCTACGATTTCCACTATTAGATTGTTGATTGCACTTGCATCTGTATACAATCTTGTAATTCATCAAATGGATGTTAAAACAACATTCTTGAATGGTGATTTGGATGAGGAGATTTATATGAAACAACCGGAAGGGTTTGTGATGCCTGGTTGTGAAAACAATGTATGCAAGTTGAAAAAGTCTTTGTATGGTTTGAAACAAGCACCAAAAGATTGGCATACAAAAATTGATAATGTGATATTGTCTAATGGATTTATTCTTAAACAAGCAGACAAGTGTGTATATAGAAAATTTGATAATTATGGTAAAGGAGTTATGATCTGTCTATATGTGGATGATATGTTGATTTTTGGTACTGACCAAAATCAGGTTAATGAAACGAAGAATTTTTTATCATCTAATTTTGAGATGAAGGATTTGGGGGAAGCTGAAATGATTCTTGGTATAAGAATCAAGCGAAAGAACAATAGTATATCGATTTCTCAATCTCACTATATTGAGAAGATAGTAAATAAAATTTAATTTTAAAGATTGTTCTCTGGTAAGCACACTTATAGATCCTAGTCTTAAGCTTCTACCTAATAAAGGTATTGCTATATCTCAACTTGAATACTCGAGAGCCATCGGGTGTCTTATGTATGCCATGACTAGCACTAGACCGGATATTGCTTTTGCTGTTGGAAAACTTAGTAGGTATACTAGCAATCCTAGTTCGCATCATTGGCAAGCTTTAAATCGAGTATTCAAGTATTTGAAAGGAACCATGAATTATGGTTTAACTTATACCGGATTTCCTTCTGTACTTGAAGGATATTCAGACGCGAGTTATATTTCCAATATGGAAGATCATTCTTCCACAAGTGGATGGGTATTTCTACTTGGGAGAGGTGCTATCTCTTGGTCGTCTAAGAAACAAACTTGTATTACTGATTCAAAAATGGAATCAGAGTTTGTGGCATTAGCAGCAGCGAGTAAAGAAGCTGAGTGGCTAAGAAATTTAATGTATGAAATTCCGTTGTGGCCCAAACCGATATCACCTATATCTATCAGATGTGATAGTGAGGCTGCCTTGGCCAATGTTTATAGACAAGTTTACAAAGGCAGGTCTAGACACTTAGGTGTTAGACACAGTATTATTCGTGAGTGTATCACACATGATGTTATTTCAGTAGAGTTTGTGAGAACTCAATATAACTTAGCCGATCATTTAACCAAGGGGTTAAATAGAGATCTTATGCACAAATCGGCTATTGGGATGAGATTAAAGTCTATTTGAAATCTCTCATGTTGAGATACCCAATTCCCATCTAATATGACATTAGGTGTTGAATTCAATGTGGAAAGCTTAACATCAAGATATTGGAACACATTTTTATATCATCCCAAGGTATGTGTTCAGAACTGCAAGTAGTGAATGTTGAAGATTATCTTCTTAATAGCTCTTTTGAAAAATTGCATATGCAGGTGCAATATGAAAAGAACTACCTATTTGAGCATGGAGTTTAGCCGCTTCAAGAAGCTAGGACTTGGCTTTGATATGCTTAAGAAGGATAAGGACACAAGGCTAGTAAAATATAGTGTCAAGTAAGAACAAGTGAGAATGTAAATTTATGTGTATGTTATCTTCATGTATTTATTGTGAATAGTAAAGGTTCAATCCTTAGTGATACCTTGATATTCGAATATTTGGAATGTGTAATATACTAATGTGAAATTCAATCGTTACGATATTTTATTTATGCATAAATTTGATATTTGATATGATTGTGTTTAGTAGATCATGAATTACACTAAATGGGGGGGGGGGAGATTGTTATTTATTTTAGTGTAATTGGATCGACTAGTCGACCAATTTAATCATGATATATTATCAAACAAGTCGTAGAGTGCGGAGTGCACGCTTGTTAGATTAGATCATGATTAGCAGGGTCAAGGGGCGGAGCCCCTGGCTGGGCGGAGCCCCTGGCTTGGTTAAATCGGTTGTTGTTGCAAGTCAACAGAATTTTGAAATTGAAAATTTGACCGTTTTATTCAAATTTTAAATTTCAGCTGTTTTATTACAAAATCGATTGAGAGACCCTAACTGCCCTAACTGCCCTAACTGTTTTTGGTTGGTCGAATTTATAAATATGGGTTCTGTTGAAAAGGAAATCATATTATTTTTCATCCTCTCTGTTCAAAACTATATCTCTGATTTTATCCAATTGAAATTTTTGGAGAACCCCAAAAATATTTTAATAAGAAATTGTTTACAAGACTTCAGAGATTATCCGGAAACTAAACACTATTTTCTACATCTGTCTCTTATAGAAACCTTCCTACGTATTGCTCAGCATGTAGTCACTTAGGTCATGATATTAATAGCTGTTTAAAAGTTAAGAAAATCTTGGATAAAAGAAATGATAAAGAGGAGTTGATTGAACAAAAAGAAACTGAGGTTGTATTGAATGATAATATAAAAGATTACAAGAGTGGCAACAACTATAATCTAAATAACATACAAGGAAACAAACCTAGAGTAAAATCTATAGTTGTTGAAAAAGATTATAATTCTTCAAAGGTCTCTAGTAATGTGAAAACTTGTAAAAATCTCAGCTCTTCTGAAAATGTTGTGAAGGATGTTGATACTTAGGTTGAGCCTTCCCAAGGAGTGCAAGAAATATCTGAAAAGAAAAAAAAATAGTATAAGTGATGATATTAATCTGATAGATGTCTTGAAGAATCTGAATAAAGATGTGGAATCTAAACTTTCTCAAGATTGCAACAATCATCTTTCATTTAAGAGCTCACCTAAACACTATAATATTGGAAGTGAGTGTTCTTCTTCTGTCAGTAAAGTTTGCTCTCTCACTTTCCATGGTTTTAGTAACATTCTGCAAAAGAAACTTAAGGGTGTTAACAAAGGTAAAAAGTCAAGAAAAAAGGTTATTAAATTCCTTCATTTTTCTGGGATCAAGAAAAAATACAAGTCGCTATCTGATCATGATTAGAGTGCTTAATTGGAATGTTCGTGGAGTAAATATTAAGTCTACAATTGGTAGGCTCAAGGATATCATTCTTAAGGAAAAAATTAAAATATTGGTAATTCAGGAACCTATGGCTAAGTTGGAAATTGAAAAGGAGGTTGCCTCTAGGCTTGGGTTTTCTAATTTTATTGCTAATATTGCTAACAAAATTTGGGTCTTGTGGGCAAATGGTATTAATATTACTATTATTGACAATCAGGAGCAGTGTATTCACATGGATGTCAATAGCTCAGCGGTTGACATAATGTTTTTGCTTACGGTGGTTTATGCAAAATGTGATAGAAATCAGAGAAGTCCTTTATGGGATAAGCTTAGAAGTTATGCTACTGATAAAAAGGCTTGGCTTACTTGTGGAGATTTCAATGTTGTGGCTTCTGTGGAGGAGCAGATTGGTTGTACCTCTCTCTCCCAAAATAGTATTGATGATTTTGTCTCTGTAATCAGTAATTGATGTCTTGAAGATGCCGGTGTGGTTGGCTCCAAGTATACATGGAACAGAAACATGAAATGGAAAAGATTAGACCGTGTGATGTTCAACACTAAGTGGCCTAATTTCTTCAGTTATACTCAGGTTATCAGCATGGTCAGAACTTGCTCTGACCATGCTCCTCTTCTCATTTCTTTCTCAAATACCATTAATAGAAGTAACAATACTAAAAAAAGTTTAAAAATACTTAAATGCTTGGTCTACTAATGAATCTTTTCTTAAGACTGTGGAGCAGAACTGGAAGCTTAGCATAAATGCTAGGACAAATGAGGTGTTTTGGTTTAAGCTGAAAATGCTTAAAAGTTGTTTAAAAAGGTGGAATACTAATAATTTTGGTAACATGTTCAGGAAGGTTACTGAGACTGAAATCAAAGTGGAAGAGATGAGTGCTATTCACTTAAGGGAAAATGATCCTATCTCTAATTCTAATCTTAAAAAGGCTATTTCTTTGCACTTAAATGCTTTAAGGACCGAGGAAGTTTTTTGGAGACAAAAATGTTTTAATACGTGGCTTAAGGAAGCTGACTGTAATACTAAATTTTATCATTCCTATGTTGACAAAAAGAGAAGGAAAATGAAATTAAGGGAATAAAAGATGGAGGCATATGGTATTATAATAATAATGGTATTGGTGAGTTTGCTACTAATTTCTTTACCTTTTACTTTTGTTTTGATTCTTACAGCAACAAAAGTGAAGAGGATGTTTTAATGAAGAGTGAAATCTTTGAGGCTATCCCTGATTTGGTCTCTGATGATGATAATACGCTCTTTATGAAACCTGAAAATGAAGAAGAAATTTGGGAGATAATCAATAGTATGAAGATAGACAGTGCAGCAGGTTTAGATGGTTATAATATTTCATTTTTTAAATCATGCTGGAGTATTATAAAAAGTGATTTATGTACTTCTATCAACTCATTTATTCTAGGAAATGATATTCCTTTAGGTGTCTTTGCAACTAGGATTTGTTTGATCCCTAAGAGCCTTAATCCTATTAATTGGAGTCACTATAGACCGATTAGTTTATGTACTATGCTTAACGGGATTTTCTCTAAGCTAATAAATACTAGGTTATCAAAGGTTCTTCCTCATCTTATTTCTAGCAATCAGGCTGCTTTTGTTAGAAACAGATCTATCCATGAGCATATTTTAATAGCAAAAGAAATTGCTTATGATATTAATAGGAAGCCTAGTAAAGAGAACATTATGATTCAATTGGACACGTCTAAGGCTTTTGACAAAATGCTCATTCCCTTTATTCTAAAAGTTTTAAGCTTATTTGGGTTTTCTAAGAGTTTCATTAATCTGATTTCTAAACTAATTAAAAATGTTAATTTGTCTATTTGTATTAATGGGAATTCCTATGGTCTATCACTTATTTCTGGATCCAGAATTCTGTAATTCCTATCAGTGTAATCAAAAGAATTGAAAAACAATTTAATCGATTTTTTATGGAGATCTAACTATAATGACCATGCTATTCATTGGTCTTCTTGGGACAAAATATGTTTTCCTTTTGAGGAGGGTGGCCTAAATATCAGAAGAATTACTGATATTCAGAGTACCTTCTCTCAAACATTATGGTTTGTTTATCGTAAAAGGGAGAGTCTCTGTTCTAGAATCACTAATGATATCTATAACGGAAACTCACACCCCTTAAAATATAATTTTAAGAAGAAAGGATCTCTAACCTGGAGTAGACTTGTAGGAATTAAAGATGTTGTTGAGGAAAACATCAACTGGCTGCTTGGTAGTGGAAACATTAATTTTTGGTGTGAGAAATGACATCAGTGGAAGCCTATTCTGGATCATAGACTTCCTGAGAATATATGGTTTCTTGAGGCTAGGGTGAACTTTTTTTGGAGAGATGGTGATTGGGATCTGGCTGCTTTAGCAAAGGCTGATCCTGTTGACAAAGTTAACCAAATCAGAAATTTCAAAATTGATAATGGCAAAAAGGACATTATGATCTGGGATTTATCTCCGGATCAAAATTTCAACATGAAGTGTACTTGGAATGCTATTAGGAAATTCAAAGGATCATCAAGTTTCAATAAGAAGATTTGGTCTACTATTATCCCAAGGAAGTTTTCTTTCTTACTCTGGAAAATTACTAAATGTTTTATTCCTATAGATTCAGTTTTACAATCGAGAAATTTACAGTTAGCATCAAAATTTCAATTTTGTGCTAACTGTGAAGATGTTCAGCACCTTTTTGTAAACTGTTATTATGCATGGAGCCTTTGGAGTCATTTCAGTAGTATGTTTAATATTAGGATAGAAATATTCATGACTCTAAGGAACTTAATATATAACTGGTATTGGTCTTCTAATCTAAAGGTTCACATTACTTATCTTTTACCAGCTTTAATCTACTGGATGATTTGGAAAAGTAGATATAATTTTAAGTTTAAAGGGTGTGCTATTAGTATATCTGCATCTATAAACATTATTAAGAAAGTTATTTTGGGGCTGGATATCTCTAATGTTCTGTCTAGCAAGCACTTGACAAATGTTCAGGATGCTGGGATAGAATTGGGCGGTTTATCTTATCTAAATGAAAAGAAGAGTGTTACTTATATTAAATGGGTCGCTCCTGTGCCTGGCAGGTTGAAGCTCAATGTGGATGCCTTCTGCCTTAGTAGTGGGGAACTTTGTGGAGCGATGATTTTCAGAGACAGTAAGGGGACTGCAATCAGTGCTACTAGCAGCTTGTTTGGCAAGCAACACCTCTGATTGCTGAGACCAGAGCGTTGATGGAAGGATTAATTATCTGCAAAAGGGAAAATTGGGTTAATGTGGATATAAAAATAGATTGTATGACGTTAATCAATATTCTGATGAAGCATAAGAATCCCTGGTACATAAAATCATTAATCGAAATTTGTAGAAAACTGATCTTACCCTCCATGACGATCTCTTTTGTATCCCGAGTTCAGAATAGTGCGACAGATTGGTTAACTAGGTGGATATTGAAATGCAAGGAGAAAGCTTTGTTCTCGCATTCAATGTCCCTGCCCCTCTGCTAGCTATTTCATTGCTTGAAAGTTTGGGGGTGGGGTACATCACTCCTAATTCTGTGTAGAATGTCTTTTTTGGCTAGATTGGTCTCTGGTTCGCAGGATTGAGCTAATTTGAAATTGGATTGCTGACTTTTCATCTAAATCAAAAGGTAGGGTTTATGGGAAATCGATTTGAGGTTTTTTTATACAAGTGAAACTGGGTGTTTTTCTAGGGAATTCTATTTTAAGAATTGAGTGGTATTTCGAATTAAACGATTGCATGGAGATGAAGAAAGAAGATTGAAGGCTGTAGAAGATGGAGAAGATGAAGGGCGAGAGAGAGTGTTTTTGGTTTTGTTCAAATGGCTATCTTGAAGCCTTTTTGTTTGTTTTGTTAGGCTTGGGGAAATTCCCCAAAGCCCTTAACTTGTTTATTGAGTCTAAATTGACCCCCCAAACCTTTGTAAAGTTTTCAATTTATTAATATAGTCGTATTTTGCTGAAAAAAAATATTCAATTGAAATTGATGGCCCGATAAAAAGTTAGGTCCATATAAGTAAAAACACGTTTATTCAAATAGAACCTAAGATTGAGACCATTTCAAATGTCGTCTAAACCTTTTGTCTAAACAGAAAGCGTAACCACTATCCCACCATTGAATCCGGACGAGGGCCTTGTACACAGATTCCATGTTCTGACAGCCAGATTTTTTCTTTCTCTTTATTCTTTGCTTGTAGTCAAGCTTGAGAAATGCTTTGGACAGTAGAACAACGGATGAATGTGAGAAGTTATTCATCGAATTTCACTACAGTTTCCTTCCACTATCGGTAACTTCACCATGGAATTTGGATGAGGGATTCGTGCATAAAATCTATGTTAAAAAAGCTAAACGTCTTCTTTTACTCAATTGTTGCTTGATAACAAGCTTGAGGAAGGGTTTGGAAAATAGGACTGAGGATGAAAGTGAGAAGGTACTCACTGGATTACCCACAATTTCCTCACCACTATCGATAACTTCACCATAGAAGGCAGATGAGGACTTCGAGTATGAAGTCATTTTTCTAACAACCAGACTTTTTATTTCGCTCGAATGATCAAGCTTGAGAAAGGTTTGGACAGTATAGTGGATGAACGTGAGAAGGTACTCATCGGATTTCACCACAGTTTTCTCACCACTATTAGTAACTTCATCATGGAATCCATATGAGAGCTTCATGCACTAATTACATGATCTAACAGTTAGACGAGGCATCAAGTGATGAGGAGTACTGAAGTACTATATTTGTAAGTTTTCCATACCTCTTCTGATTTTCTTTAGTTTGACAAGATATTTGATTCAAAGAAAGAATTCCAACGAATGAAGAAGCATTAACTCTTCTTTAATATGTTTTTTTTCTAGAAGAATCAATAAAGTAAAAAAAGAAATGATCCATCTTTAATTCTTTCTGGTATTTTCAGAAAACTTCCAAAATGAAGAAGAAAATTTGGTTACTAGAAGTGATAGGACTCTGAATTTAAAGAACACCTTATAAGACCATGTATCTTTGAATTCAATATTTTTTTTAAGGAAACAATAAACATTAGATAATTGATTCCATCTTTAAATTGTTTTGATTTTCCAGCAACCTTCCAATTTGATGCAAGTAAAATCTTAAAGACTGAGCAAACAAGACTCAGAGTTTATGATCTCCAACCTGTAAACCAAGCAGATAATTTGTACGATGATTCGTTAATTGACATAGGCTATCTATGAGTTATTCTATTGCTTCCTCTATAGAAACTTATTACAAGTTCCATTTTTCTTCATATAGACTTTTATTTTTCCTCAAGCAGGATTTAGGAATCTTAGATTTTTATGCAAAATTTTGAGTTTCTCTTTTCCAATGGTAGGGCTCAGAGCTATGTTGATTTGGGCAGGCCTCAGAGCTCCATTCCAAAACTAGCAGCTTATTTAATTCCTCCTTTCTTTGAAATTGATGAAATTTAAAGTTTTCCAACATCAGGTACCATAGATCCTTTAATAGGTCACTTCTTTTACTATTGAATCTGACTCTTTAATATAAGGTTTGATAAGGATCTCCATTTTGTCTAATCAGAGATACTTCATTAAGTTTTTTCAGAGTGAGTTGTCATCCTATATCAGAGATCACGATCCTATATTCTTTCCCATGGTTCATAAATTTTTTCCAAATCCTATCTGCAAAAATAAGATTCTTTTCGGTATAACAAGTTAGGTAAAACCTGCTTAATTTGTTATTTCTAAAAATGTTTATATGGTAGGATAAATTTAAACTCTCTTGACTGTCAATATTCTGTTCTTATGTATCATAAAATTAGGCTTTCTAGCTATTAAATTTCCCTTAGAGGATTATAAGATTGGCTAATATTGAAGTCTAGTTTTATTTTACACTTTCTAGTCCACTTAGTTATCTAATATGCAGTCTTATTTTGTTCTCTAAAAATATGGACTAAGGTCATGTTAGTAGTTACAAGTTTTATGCAGCATGTTAGGAGAGGTTCTAGGAACCGAATATCCATTTCCTTACCAATCATATCAATTAATATTTGAGAATCAGATTCAATTTCAATGTTATTAATATTCATGTCCTTACAAATTAGTAGGTAATCTAGTAAGGATCTTCCATAAGATAAAATACGGGAAAACTTCCAATATAATCTACCAAACACTATAATAAGAACACCATTTTCATTTCTAACCAGTCTCCCACCAGCAGTATCACCATTCAGACCGCATGAACCATCAATATTCAATATGAATCTGTTAGTCTTAGAGAGGATCCAGTTTAGGCTAATATATCTTCTTCTTCTAGCTTCTAAATTATAACATCCAATTTCATTGGCTGCATCAATGTAATTTCTCCAGTGACTTTCTTTAAATAAATTAGCAAAATCTAGTCTCATAAGAATATACATAACATAACTTATAACTTGTTCAGTTGTAGATCTATTGTTTTCAAACTTTGCCATGTTTCTAGCTCCATAGGTTCCAAGTGATAATTTGTGATATAATTTATATGATATGAATTGTCTTGTTAGAGGATGATAACCAATATCTAGTTATATGGACTATATTCATGTGTATATCTATATTAATTCTGAATAGGTTAGCATAGTAAGATAATACAACCCATAAGATGTTACAAGACACAAAAGTATGATTTAAAGTTTCAGATTCTTCACAAAATTGACATTTTGAAATAAGAGTAAAACTTGTCTTTTGGAGGATGGAATCAACTTAAGTTTTTCTAATTGTCCATCTTATATCAAGAGTAAAATATGAGATGCATTGTAATTTTTCTTTAAAATAAAAGCGAGTATTAATATTTAAAATCGACTTAGTATTTTTTATATTATTTTATATTATTCAGTATCCAAATATTATTATCAATTATTAAAATAATCGATAAACCAAATGATTTTACTAAAATTAATAATCTTTCATCAAATAGATATTTTTTTTCTCTATGTTTTCTTTTTTGATTTTTTTCACGACAAAACCCGAATTTAAAACCTCAAAATTGTTATATTTTAAAAGATAGATCGCAACGTTTAAGTGTTATTTCTTAAATTTTATGTATTTTTATTACCAAATAGACACGAGAATGATGTATCAATTGATATTTAGTATATATTTCTCGTATCAAGAAATATAATATTTTTTCCAAATAAATAGAAAGTGAGAGTTAGAAATGTTTCATGGTGGGTTATTGTGTTATAGATGGTTTGAAGGTGTGAAAAAAAAAATATGTTTTTGTTTTTGAAATATTAGGTATAACAAGTGTGAAAAAAGTATGTTTTGTGTTTTTTAAATACTAGGTATAACAAGTGTGAAAAAGACGACGAATATACAAAATACAAAAGGTATGTATAACAAGTGCGAAAGCATGGTTAAATTTGAAAAAAGAATGATTGAGTGACAACTGCGAAACATGGGTAAATGCAAAATACAAAACAAATGTTAAAAGAAGTCTCAAATGAAAAATAAAAGTTAAATTTAATTCTTTTACCTAAGTGCAAACTGTGAAACATGGTTAAATACAAAATAAGGGTTAAAAGAAGCGCGAAATGTGAAATGAGGGTTAAATTTGATTTTTTTTCTTGTCTAAGTGTGAACTGCAAAACATTGGTAATGTGAAATGTGAAACAAGGGTTAAAGAAAATGTGTAATGCGAAATAAATGTTAAATTTGAATTGTTAATATTTTTTATTAAGTGCAAACTACAAAACATGGATAAATGCAAAACAAAGGTTAAAAGAAGTTTAAAATGTAGAATAATAGCTAAATTTGAAAAACAAAGTTACCTAAGTGCGAAATACTAAACTCGGTAAATGCAAAATGTGGAACAAATGGTTAAATAAAGTGTGAACTACGAAACATGAATATTGTTTTGTCTAAATGTGAATTGCAAAACATGGGTAAATGAGAAGTACGAAATATGTGTTAAAAATAAGTGTAAATTATGAAACCGATGAATAGCATCAATTACTTCGTCAACTATGCATAAATAATAAACCCTCTTTATGATTTTACTACATAATAAGCTGAAAAAGACACTTATAATTTTACATGCTATTGCTATCCATAATACAGTCTTGGTACTCTACAATTCTTTAACAGATTTTAAGACGTATTCTAGAGATACATCAAATGGTTGTTGGTACTTCCAATCGTAAAGCCGTCGGCTATCTATTTGTTTAGGTTTTGTTGGAGAAATACAAAACCCTAAGTCATTCATATATAGGTTATACCCTACTTTCAGTTACGTAAATTAAAATAACCCTACTTTATTTTTCTCAAGTACCACTGAAACCTTACTAAGGCTGAATTCATATACTTAAAATTAAAAAGTTTTCAGGATTAATTTAATTTCACTAAATACCGATGAAACCCTCCGGAGGGCTGACTTCACATACTTAGAGTTAAATTATCACAATTACCATTTTGAGTGATTTTTTCCAGTTCATAGTTAATCAAACCTAAAAATGAACCTTCTGTACGACCGAAAATATCGGAATTAAGTAAACCATTGAGCCTTTCGAACCCTTGGATCCTCAAAAAGATAAATTTAACCTTTTGGAGGACCAATTAAATTAATTTTAAGATTCACCTAAAGGAATTTAAAACTTTAGTTATGCATGATGTGGTTTATTTTTGTTTGAGGGTAATTTTGTAATTTTTGTCTAGAGTTTTGTGGAATTTTGAGAGTATTTAATGTTTGAGTAGAATGTAGAGGGAGAATTGAGCTGCCTGGTTGTATTTAATTTTCATTACCCTCATTTAATGTAGGTGGCTGGGTATTTATACCCTTATCTTTGGGCCATATGGGCTTTCGGGTTGTGTTTAATGGATTCAGGTCGAGTTTAAAGACCCATTAGTTTTAAGTAAGCAAGTAGTCAGCTTAGTCAAAAAGTGATTAGGTTTTAAGTACTTTAGTTCTGTTCGGATAGTTCAGTGAATGAAAGTTGTCCGAACTGCCCCTGTCCGGTGAAGTGGACATTGTCCGAATTAACCCTGTCCGGTTCCCATAAAGTGTGGTGACAAGATCCAGACTCATCAGTAGTCCCTTTTTTAGGTGGTGTTCAAAGGCCTTTGGCAAGACCTAAAAAATAGCCTGTAGCTGGTCACAGCCATATCCGGGCAGGTTCTTCGAACTTTGTTATAGCTTTATCCGAACTGAAAAAGTTCTTAAAAACTAAACGGTTTTTTGCCAGAAATCGCGGGACACGTGTCTCTCTCTGGTTCGCCACATCAGCCGTTTTTTCACCTAGAACGGTGCTCCCACTTTCTCTAAAAAGTAACCTCTTCATTTAATGAAGATGACAACAGCGTCGTTCCTTAATCATTGCAACCCTTTCGAATTCTCCTAGGTATGAAAGCATCTTTTTGTGTGTTTACTATAAATTAATCACTTATTTACTGTTTTACCATCCTCTTCATCCTTACTTTGTTTAAACTTCAAAGCATTCTCTCAAAAACAAATACTCTCTCGCTGTGAGTTTATGTTCACAGCTAGGAACACTTTAATCAAATGTGGGTGGCTTAATTTATCAGAGTTAGAAAAGGCCCAGAAGGTTGAACGTGAGAGGCGCATTGTTGCAGGCCTCCTTGTTTCCCCTGTCGACAAACTAGTAATACCAAGCACAGAGCCTGACCAGGGCTCTTCTTCAACCAAAAGCGTTAAACCTAGGAGGTTGTTCCAAACCAACCTCTCACCAATTGTTTCAGGCTCGTCGGTTCAGGAATCAGAGCCCACTGTTGAACCAGGACAAGTAGTGACCAGTCTTAAGAAGCCTTCTCCATTTATTGCCATGGGGTCAGATGCTAATGCCTCTCCAGATAAGTTAGTTGATCGGAGAAGAGGTCGCTTGATAAAAGGGCAAGCTCCAAAAGGTACACCTTCCAAATCAGGGGCCAAAAATAGCAACATGGGGTCAGAGGCACCCATAAAAATTCCTAAAGACAAGAAGTCCGGACCGGAGGCATCTAGCTCAAGTCTCCGAAAAGAAACCACTGTATCTGAGCCCCAGCCGGAGGCCAGAGTACAAGAAATCAGTGAAACCCAACAGTCCGGAGGGCATGCTGAACCATCCTCTAACTCCCCTCACCCAAAAACAACTGAAAACCCATCCATGGTAATGGAAGAAGTGATGGAGGATTCTATTGAAGAAGCTCCGTTTGAGTCTGAAGTCTCCGGGCAGACAAGTGAGGCTACTGCTGCCAAGAAGGATAAAGGAAAAGAAAAACTATGCCTAAGGCACCCAGATTTGCCGGAGGTCCTTGTGGGAAAAGTGGGACCTTGTTTCCACAAGATTAGTGTTAAATATTTAATAGCTTTGCAAAAACTTAACTACGCCTTCATCCACACATCCGAACTGGGTCGAATGCGAACAAAGTGGGGAATCCCGGAGAATGTCAAAATAAGGATTCCAGTAGACCCTGAAACACCAATGGACTGCAAGCTCGGTGAAATAGTTTTCTTCACTGAGCTCTTCAACTGGGGACTAAGGTTTCCCTTAGACGCATAGATAGTCAAGTATTTTCATCTCATCAAACTTTGCCCAAGTCAACTGAGCCCTAACGCATGGTACACCCTCATGGCCTGTATCATGGCCTCCAGGCTCTCTGGAATTCCTCTTCCAATGGAGGAGTTTGCAGCTGTGGCCAGCCTCTGCAGAAACCACCATATTCCCTTTTATCACTTCAACATGGGTGATAATTATAAAGAAGTGGATGACCTGCTCGAGTCGGGGAGAAATTGGAAGACTCACTTCTTGTTTGTGAGTGTTGCCTGGGAGAATGGGAGGAATATTAAAGCCGGTACCAACCCGAGTCTCCTTACCAGCAGATGGTGAAGCGATGGTAAGAATCCTATCTCACATTCCCATCTTTATTTTTTATATAAATTTGTTTATCTGACTTGTCTTTTCTTTTTTGTTTCTTGACAGTGCTGCCTAAAGACTTCAATGACTACTTGATGGCCGGGCAGACCACTTGCACCAAGCTAAACGCTTGGGCTGCTGAAAAGTGGGGGAATCGCTTCCACAACGCCTTTACCGGAGGCAGTCTTGCAAGGTCATACCTTTGGAACACCACTGACCAGAGAGACTTATCCTGGGAGGAACTTACCACCCCACCCCCTCCGGAAGTAGTCCTCAAAAGAACACACGCACCAGACGGGGCATTGTATCTGCCTGGTAGAGTCAAGGCCCCAAGTAAGATGAAAGGCAAGAAAGGTAAGGGCAAGCAAAGTGCGGCTGAAGCCAACCCCACCGAAGCAGAGGAAACTGCTTCAACAAACCAAGATGGGTTAGTTCCAAGACAGATTGATGCTGCTCTTCTAGAAGTAGTGGAGCATGAGAGTACTAGGGAAGAAGCAGGATCTCCAAAACCTCCAAGGGTTCCTAAGAGAGACAGGAAACGGGGATCAGAAAACAAGGACAAGGAGGCCAAGAAGAAAAAGACCTCCAGGGGTGATGAGATTTCTCTCCGGCCCCCGGAGCCCCTTCCTCCTATTGACCCTACTGATCCTACCAGAGCAGAAGAGATCCCTGGTGACGTTCGAACTGATGAGGTTGGAGGAGGAGATATCAGTATTGATGGTGTCGACATTACTAGGCTTGAGGGGCTTGGTGACTATTTTGAAAACCTCCCCAAAGATGATTTTGCTGGTCCCTACCTCCCTCCAAGCATTTCGAACATTGTTACCTTCAATAGTAAGTCTTTCTCTGTTTCAAGTGAAAGAGATGTTATAACTCACTCTATTTTGAGTAATATTCAGCCAGTTCTTAGTTTGGAGAAACAAATGCGAGGTCAGTCAGCTATCATTACTGCCCTTAACTCTGACAAAGAGAAGTTGTCCGGTGACCTCCTCATTGCCAACCAAAATGCTGATGTTTTGAAGAGGGAAAACGAGGAGTTAAAGAAGAACCAGGAGGGTTGGGCCACAAAGATAGCTACCTTAGATGATACTATCAAAGAACTCTGGGCAAAGCAGTCCGAGTATGAGAAAGATCTCTCTTCTTCGAAAGAGGAGGTGAAGGCCAGGACAAAGTCATTCATACTTTGACCAATGACAAGATCTCGCCCGAGGACTCGGTGTCCAAGGCTGAACAGGAAAAAGCTGATCTGCTAAGGGAGCAAGAGGAAACAATCCAAGCCAAGATTGATGCTTATACCAACCAAGTGATAGACACCCAGGAAAAAATGTATGCCAAAGTGAAGTCGGATATGGTCTTGCTCTTTCACGAGAAGTTTCCGAAGAGGAATCTGGGAGACTTATGGACTTTTTTAGAGTATCCAGACCTCCCCTTCCATACGATGGCTAATGGTGATAAGCATGACTACTCTAGTGCCGACTCAAGCGATGAAGAAGAGAACACCGGGAAGAGCCCGGATGAAGAAAATGACGACCTTCAAAAGAAGAAAGCTAGTGAGGCTGAGCCATCTTCAAAGGCTCAGTCTTAGAATATCAATTATATTTTTACTTTTGTTTTGATTGAACCAAAGTCCTTGGATGGCCAAGGCATTTTTTGTGACTGTGTCCGGTCCTTATCCGGATAAATATTTTTGTTTTGACAATTAAAGTCCTTGGATGGCCAAGGCACTTCAGATGTTTTAATGGGTACTTTTGTTTCGCACAACTCTTGCATGTTTTCCATAGTTTTTCAATTACGGTGTCTAATGTTTAAACAGCCTTTAGTTATTTCATAAACATTTTAAAGTGAGAGTGTTTAATTTCTCCGATGACAAATATTCAAATAGTCATAACTCCTTTAATTTAATCCGGCCCATGTTTAAATAATAATTTCACAAGAACTTATTTAAGTAAAAACACTCAGAATTTTTAAGAAGGCATCGAATTTAATTTCATAAAAAATCCCGGACACCTCATTAAAACCTCCCCGCGCCACCAGGGTAGGAAAGAGTATGCCCCCAAATATTTACATGAACTTTTAAACAAGTAAATATTTACATAGTTCCTACTCCAAGTACATCCGGAGGTGCTCAATATTCCAAGGGTGATTCAAAATCCTTTCATCTTTGTCTTGGAGCCGATATGTTCCAGGCTTAAGCTTTTCAATGATCACATAGGGTCCTTCCCAATTTGGAGCCAATTTACCGAACTGCCTCTCTTTAGTGTATAGGAAAAATTTTCTCAACACCTTATCCCCCGGTTGAAAATCCCTTCTCTTGATTTTAGAAGCAAACCTGCTTCTCATCAAACCTTGATAGTGCACAGCTCTAAGGTGAGCCTTAACTCTTCTTTCCTCTATCAAGTCAAGTTGGCCTCTGATAGCCACCTCGTTAGTGTGTTCGGAGTAATTATGAACTCGAAATGAAGGGAAAGTAGCTTCTATGGGAGCTATGGCATCCATCCCATAGACCAAGGCAAAAGGTGACTCTTGTGTTGCAGCCCCAGGTGTAGTCTGGTAAGCCCACAAAACTTCTTGCAAATAACTAGGCCATTTTCCAGCAGCCCCTTCTAATTTTTTCTTCAAACCGGACAGTATAGTCTTGTTAGCCACCTCAACATGACCATTTTCTTGTGGGTGGAAAGGGGAAGAGAAGCAATGTTGTATACCTCTAGAGGCACAGAAACTCTCCATCTCCTTGTTGTCGAACTGTGGCTCATTGTCTGTTGTTATCTTCTGTGGAATTCCAAATCTGCAATAGATATTGGATAAAATGAATTTTATAACAGATTTTGACGTTGTACCTGCCAATGGAGCTGCTTCGATCCACTTCGAAAAATAATCAATAACAACAATTATTGTCCTGCACCCTCCGGATGCCATGGGTAGAGGTCCCACCAAATCCAACCCCCATCGGGCAAAAGGTATAGGCTCAGAAATTGACTCTAAAGGGATGGCTGGGATATGAATTTCATTGCTATATCTCTGGCATGGGTCACACCTCCTCACCAACTCCTTAGCATCTTGTATTATAGAGGGCCAATAATACCCAGCCAACAAACTCTCCTTGTTAGAGCCCTGAATCCACAGTGAGCTGATCCTTCACCATCATGTAATTCGAAGAGCACTACTTGAGATTTGTCAACCCCCAAACATCGTAAGAGGGGTTTACTGTAAGACTTCTTATAAAGAACATCTCTTAGGATGATAAAACCACGAGCCTTGTACTTTACTTTTCTTGCTATTGATTTATCCGGAGGCAAGATGCCATCTGAGAGATATTGAAGGAGAGGAAACCTCCAATCTTGAGACTGTTTTATCTGTATATCGAAGCTTTCTTCATGCTTACCCATACTGAATTGAATGGATGGGCACTCCAGCACATGAATCCAAGGGTAGGACTCAGTATAGGCTATGGTTGCCAAAGAGTCTGCCAATATATTTTCTATTCGGGGTATGTGCTCATAAACGATGCTCTTGAACTTAAGTGCCACATCTTTAAGAAGAAGTAAGTATTTTATTAGCTGCTCCTTTTTTGCTTCAGATTGAACTTGTGCATGATGGATAAGAAGCTGGGAATTGCTCATCAACTTGACCCTTTTGGCTCCACAAATAAGAGCTAACTTTAAACCAGCTATAGCAGCTTCATATTCAGACTCATTATTAGAAGCCCTAAAAGAAAAACATATAGCTTGGTACATTATGTCACCATACAGAGAGGTCAAGCATACCCCTGCACCACATCCCATGGTACTTGATCCACCATCAGTCCGGACAACCCAAACTTTTTTATCTTTTATATCAGTTGTTTGCTTTGTATCCCTATCTGAATGGAATTCAACTAAGAAATCAGCCACAGCTTGGGCTTTGATTACTGTCCGAGGGGAAAAATCAATATCGAAGTCCCCCAGTTCCACTGACCACTTAGTCATTCTACTTGAAACGTTTGCCTTTTGAAGAACATTTTTTAAGGGAAAAGACGTCCGGACAATAATAGGATGAGCCTGGAAATAAGGCCTCATCTTCCTTGCAGCAATCACCAAGGCTAATGCTAATTTTTCTAGCTTTAAATAGCGTTTTTCTGCATCTATCAAGCTCTTGCTGATGTAATACACCGGACGGGGAAATTATCTACCTCCCTCACCAATACGGCACTTATGGCACAACTGGAAACTGCCAAGTATATGAAAAGTGTCTCTCCGTCAACTGGTTTAAATAAAGTCTTGGGGGAGAGCAGATGTTTTTTGATTTCATTGAAGGCCTCATCACATTGTGAAGACCAGTCGAATCCCTTTGCATCTTTTAAAGTTTGAAAAAACGGGGCACATCTGTCTGAAGACCTCGAAATGAATCGATTTAACGCAACCAACCTCCCAGTCAACCGTTGTACTTCTTTAATGTTCCGAGGAGGCTCCATTCAGAATAGAGCATTAAGTTGGTCCGGATCAGGCTGTATCCCTTGCTCACTTATTATATACCCCAAAAATTTCCCGGATTGCACTCCAAACACACACTTTTCTAGGTTTAATTTCAAATTTACTTTTACTAAGTTAACAAAATTTTCTTAGAGATCTGTCAAGTGTAGCTCTTCGTCCACACTTTTTACCATCATGTCGTCGATGTATACTTTCATGTTTCTTCCAATTTGATCAGCAAAAGCTTTGTTTAACAACCTCTGATAAGTAGCCCCAACATTTTAAAACCCAAATGACATCACCTTGTAACAATGAAGGCCCCTATCAGTAACAAACGTAGTATGCTCCCGATCCTTTGGATCTACTTGAATCTGATTGTACCCGGAGAAGGCATCCATGAAAGATAGTAGCTTATTCTCAGATATAGAATCCACCAGCTGATCAATCCGGGGGACCGGGTATAAATCCTTTGGACAAGCTCTGTTGAGATCTGTAAAATCGATACACATACGCCACTTGCCATTTTTCTTTTTCACTAACACCGGATTGGTTGTCCATAAATGATACTGAGACTCCTTTATGTGCCCCATCTTAGTAAGCCTGTCGACTTCTTGAACTATGACATCAGCCTTTTCCTGAGAAAAAGCTCTTCTCTTTTGTACCACAGGTGCTATATCTCTTCGGATGGACAGTTGGTGTGATATAATATCTGTTGGTACCCTAGTAACATCAGTATTGCACCAAGCAAAAATATGCTGATGGTCTTTTAGGAACTTCAACATTTTAGCCTTTAATTCCGATGTCATTTTAGACCCTATCTTAACATTTTTTCCCTCTTCCAAAGAATGTGTTTCAACTTCTTCAACTGGTATTAAAACTCCATGGGTCTCTCTGGGGTCATCAATTTCACCCTCACCCCCAGAAAGCCCCTCAAACTGCTATTCTTCATTGATACGAACTGCCCCCAACGTCCGAGGAGCCAGTGCTGTTGCATAATACTCTCTTGCTATCTTTTGACTGCTCCGAACAACTCCAACTTGTCCTTGCACAGCGTATTTCAAAAATTGGTGGACTGTTGAGGCCACTGCATGCATCCTAGAGAGCCAAGACCTCCCCAGAATAGCATTATAACAAGCGGGAAAATCCACTATGACAAACAGTATTCTAATCATCTTCTTAAAAGGGCCCTTGCCCAACAAAACTTCCTCTTCGAACTCCCCGATCACATCTGCTGAGCTTCCAGTGAAACCCACAATTGACCTGTTCGAACGTTGAATTACTGCTGGATTCTTCATCTTTTTATAGGAAGTTAAAAAGAGGATATTGGCTGAACTCCCAGTGTCCACCAAAATTCGTCTTATGTCATTGCCCCCGATGGATGCTCCTATGACAACAACATCTTCATGAGGACCAGCTATATCCCTCAGGTCATCCTCATCTTAAAACGATGAAGGGAAATAGAATCTGCGATTGATAGTAAGTCATGCCTCCCTCCAGTTGGGTAGCTAAAGTTTGAACATGCCTCTTTCTCGAAGAAGCAGTGGGTGTTGTCATGGTGTCCCCTCCGAAAATTGTGAGTGATTCAAAAAAGTTAATAAGCCCGGACACCGTCTTGTAACGTTCCTCAATGGCACCCACTCTATTCCGAGTTGGGTCAGGGTCCAAGTACTCTGACTCTACATCGAATCTCTCGATTATCACCATTGCTCCCTCCGGAGCTGATGTGCCTGCGTTGTTTGGACCAGCCTGATGAGCGTTATCAAGCCTATTTCCTCCTCTTCTTTTAACATATGCTCCCAACTTTCCTCTTTCAATTAAATTCTGGACTTCTTACTTTAAAGCAATATAATCCTCGGTGGTATGGCATGTATAAATATGATACTGACAGAAACAATTGTTACGATGCTCCCTAGGAGATTGTAATGCAACCGGCCTTCTATAGTGTACTTCTTATTTCGTTTTGTCATAAATGGTGGCTACGTTTTCTTTTAACTCAGCAAACCACTCCGGTTGAACCCAAGGCACTTGCTTATTTCTAGATTGTTGACTCTGGGCAGGCGCAACTGGCTGAGACTGAGCTTTGGCTCTGTGATGACCCTGCCCGGCCTCCCTTGCCTTGTTCCCGGATTGATTTTGGTTTGGGTTTGGTGCAACCGGAGCAGACCTCACCTGCCTATGCACCCTAGTTTTCTTTGTTTCATCCACGCTAATTTGCTTTCCAACCTGATTCAGTAGACCTCCCCATGTCATTGCCTTTTTTCTGGTCACTGAATCAGCCAAATTTCCAGGGTTTAAGCCCTGCCTCAGATAAGCTATTGCTACTTGCTCAAAGCAATCAGCCAACCCATTTTTGGTGTTTACAAAGCGACTTATATATTCTTTCAGAGATTCGTTTGGTTCTTGGGCACAATGGATGATTGTGTCTCCATTGCCCTTCACCTTCTTACTTCCAACAAACTGCCTCCGGAAGGCCACCCAAAAGGTATCGAAATTTCTGATGCACCCCTGTGGTAGGTTGTTATACCACTTCAGGGCACTCCCCGTAAAGGATTGAGAGAATGCTCTACAAAGCAACTTGTCGTCATCATCGAAATTCATCATGAAATTTTGGAATTGTTCCAAGTGATTGTTCGGTTCTTTACTGCCATCGTATTTCTCCATTTTTGCACTATCAAAACTCTTAGGGAGGTTTTCGGACAGAATCTTGGATGACAATGGAGATTGTCTCCAATTCCGGCCACGACTGAAAACAGTATCCTCATTGGGAGTTGCAAAGATACCTGGCTCATCATGGAAGGCAAAAGGATCCACCATCATCCGGTCTATGTATCTCCGGCTATGAGACGATCCTTTGCCTATATGCCTTTTTAACTTTCCATGCCTATCCCGTTTTCTTGAATAATTCTTAACCAACTTTTGTTTCTTTTTAGATCGACCCTCATCACTTCTGGATGACAAGGATTCTTCAACTCCATCTTTGCCCGAGGAGCTACTGAAGATTCTGAGTCTGAATCAGAGCTCTCCACCGGCTTGGACCGGTGAGACTTTTTAGAGCTAACATGAGTCTTCTTCATACTCGCATGGGTTTTTGAAGGCTCGTGCTCTCTAGGGTTGTCAGTATGATGAGCAATTGATGCCTTTGATTTCTCTTTTATGCCTATCTTTTCCCTCTCTGCCCTCAGAGCTTCTATCTCGAATTTTAACCTATCACGTTCCTCGATGGTATATTCATCATTTTCTCCCACCACTTCAAGCAAAGCTACTGGTACTTTCGGTGCATCCGGATTCATTTAGACTGGTTTTTCTGATGGTTTTAAATGCTAGATTCAGGCACCGTCGTGCTCCCACTGTGGTCGCCAATTTGAGGTGGTTTATTTTTGTTTGAGGGTAAGTTTGTAATTTTTGTAGAATTTTTGAGAGTATTTAATGTTTGAGTAGAATGTAGAGGGAGAATTGAGCTACCTGGTTGTATTTAATTTTCATTACCCTCATTTAATGTAGGTGGTTGGGTATTATACCCTTATCTTTGGGCCATATGGGCTTTCGGGTTGTGTTTAATGGATTTGGGTCGAGTTTAAAGACCCATTAGTTTTAAGTAAGCAAGTAGTCAGCTTAGTCAAAAAGTGATTAGGTTTTAAGTACTTTAGTTCTGTTCGGATAGTTCAGTGAATGAAAGTTGTCTGAACTGCCCCTGTCCGGTGAAGTGGACATTGTCCGAATTAACCCTGTCCGGTTCCCATAAAGTGTGGTGACAAGATCCGGACTCATCAATGCATGTCTATTTAAACATTCAAACACATAAAATATTTATTCCACAAACACATAAAAACAGCACGCTAACATTTTATCATGCGAAACATATTTTTTTAATTTTTTCCTGTTAACTAGTAATTAATAAATAGTATTTTCAAAAAACAATATTCACAACACTGTCAGGTACCAGAAAAAAAAATTATAACAATTTTTACCTTCTGAAAAACAATGTCCACTTTTGACAAAAATCTACCATTTTGTTGTTGTCAGTAGGAAATCTGCTCAGCCAACAAGGAGTTACGATTTACCTCGCAGGCCGCAACGTTCATCCACAGTGTCATCAATTCGCTCACCATGATGAATGTCATATCACACAACCTTCAATCGGCAATAACATCATGGGTTAAGCAGTCGATGATCCTTTATCTCGATATGCTTGAATTAATTCATTAAATTAGGGATTTGTTGACGCTAAATTTGGGAGAAACTTTACAGCCATCAGTCAAACCCTAAATTAATAAAAAAAAACCTATCATATAGTCAATTTATTCACTCAACTAAACATATAAACATGCTTTTCGATAAGAATAAATAATTTTAAACATGTTTTTCATATAAATTCTAATCCATGACCTAACCAAGTCAATTAAATATTTAATCTCAATAACATAAGTTCTCTACAGTAAAAAACACATACATGATTCAATAATAGATATGCAATCATTTATCCTACGAATCATAAGAGGGTTTCATGGCTCTGATACCAATTGATTAATACTGAATGAATCGCATTAATAATTTCATTAAATACGAGGAAAATAATATATCATCTTATGATTTTACTATAAATTAACAAAAAAAGCAGTAATCGTTTTTCCTGCTATTGCTATCCATTAATCCACTCTTCGATAGTATACAATTCTTCAATAAACTTCAAAACATGTTCTAAGAGATCCATTAATTTAGGGCTTAGATAGAGGTGTGTAGACATTTTTCCCTTCAATTGTGTGGCCAAACTGACCAATGTCTTTTCTTGGAACAACTTGACGGTGTTGTTACTATATCTCCTTCAAAAATGGTTAACGACTAGAAGAAATGGCACAATTTGGA
The DNA here is from genome assembly GCA_036936605.1 of Limnanthes douglasii subsp. nivea. Lineage (NCBI taxonomy): Eukaryota > Viridiplantae > Streptophyta > Magnoliopsida > Brassicales > Limnanthaceae > Limnanthes > Limnanthes douglasii. The sequence continues at coordinate 197,021,332 of JAUPFV010000002.1, read as the reverse complement.
CAATTTTCCAACATTTTTTTGTCACCATATTAATTCGAATCTGATCTAGATCAGAATTCCAAGTACTCTGAATCCACATTGAACAATTTAACAATTACCATAATACTCTCTTGTTTAGATATTTCTCTATTTTTACTTTAGACATTAGGTGATGCAGTTTGAGCCCCACTTGCACTAGGTTGTGCCCTAGCGCCCGATATCCTGTTAGCTCCTTATGATACTTGCATAACCGTGTATTTAAATTTTATTTTGGATTTTGGATAGGTGGTGGCATACAAAATTGCATAACAGTATTGGCCTATTCATAGATGGTGGCTATATTTTCAATCAGTTCTGCATAATAATTCGGGTGGATCCATTGATTTCCCTTTTGCTTTGACTGTTGTCCTTCTGATTGTTTTTACTAATGAATCATTTTTACTTAACTTTTTATGTTTTTTAACATGCCTCTTAGCTAGATTTTCTTTCTTGTTTTTGCGTTCATGATCACTACTCGACGAGGAAGATGAAACTTTATAATTTGATTCTATTGTGGAGCCCTCAATTGAATCTGATGTGTTTGTACAATATTTAGTTTGATGTTCTCTTTTACATTCTTTGTGGGCTTTAACTAATTGACCATCTGAATTTTTTTTAAGATTTCTATCGGGCTCATCAGGTTTGGGGTGTCTTAAATGATTTTTTTTACCCAAATCTTTCTCAGCCTATCTTTGGAATTTTAGTGCCTCAATCTCTTCCCTGAATTGATCACGTTCCTCCTGCATGAAGAGTATTTCCTCTATATTGTGATTTTCATGAGATGTATTAACATGATTTTTATTACCTTTGATCCCCTCATTTTCAAGAAGAAGATTTATCTGCATATCGAGTTACATGTCTCAAAGAGCTCCGAATATGGATTTAGGAACTAGGTTTTGAATACTGATATTTAGGTACCACACGCTCTCATTGTGATCGTCAATCTGGTGATGGTAAAATATGATTAGAGGGTATTTTAGATAAATGCTTAGATACTATATTTAAGTTTAAGTAGAGGGTAGAGAGATAATAGAAATGCTAGATATTAATAAGTAGAGAGAGAGAATCAACTAACGCATTTAATGTTGTTTTGGACTATTTATAAGTCAATTTGGATCAATGGGCCAATCGGGTCAGTTCGGGTGTACAAGTCAGTCTAATGAGCCGTAAAGCCCAAGAACATATTAAGCTAGCATACTGCTTAGTCACTAAGCACCCAAATTATCCAGCATGATTTTTATTACGAGTCTAAAATTCCCCCTAAGACAAATCCGATCCTAACTTCCAACGAAATCCGACCCTATCAATGCTCACATTAGCTAATCGTAATCAATCCCCCCTCATCATGCTCGGATCGACTAGTTGTAATCATCCTTATTTTGTCATGTTTATCTTAACTTTTCATGGTCGGCTTGGCTAGTTATAATCAACCTCGTCTCGTTATGCTCAACTCAGCTAGCCAAATCCAGCCTCGCATTTAGCACCTCATCTTCAACACATCATCGTCAGGACCTCATCTTCAACATCTCATCTTCACAAGGTACATTTGTGATGAATAATAAGTTACTAATAAATGTTAGAATTATAACTACACGTTTATTATCTCAAATACTAAACGGATAAAAAGTTAATATGAAGATAAAGAGTGAGCCTTTGTAACTAGTTTACGAGAGAGAGAGAGAGAGAGAGAGAGTTAGTTAGTTAGTTAGTTTAAATAAGAGGATGTGAGTTACCTAAAAGTAACCACTCACAAATATATTATCTTCTCGATTGTTTCGTGTAGTCTTGTACTTTTTTTAGATAACTTTATTTGATGTTTGATTAGATTTTTGTCTCATTAATTATTAATTTTTTGTCACTAGCCAATGGTTATACGAGGCATATATTTTCGATGCTTGAGGTAATATTTTAATAAATTATTTTTTTATTGTTTTTACGTAAAAAGTATAACTTCAAGAAAATGTTGGTTATCGATCCATATACAGCATGTTTGGAACCATCCAATATTTGGCTATTGATTATGAGATAATTTTACATGAGTTCTAGAGCCTGATCCGTTCCCTTATTTGATTTACTAAGAAAGTAGAGACACTTGATGACAAGACAAAAGGCTTAGGATCGATGCTATTATTTCAAATATTTTTCATTTTGACCTCGAGCGTATGTTTTTGTCAAAGTTCGATAACCCATCAAAAGTCGAGAAATGTCAGAAAATATCCCTCTTTTTAAAAAATATTCGAGAATAATAAGGGCGAGAAGGTTGTTTCATTAATTATTTTAACTTACCTATTTGGATAGTCTCCAGATGGTCAAGACAAAAAAAAATATGAGATGGTATTTTTTACATGCGTGTACTATGATTTTTTAATGTTTGTTAAAATCATTCGTAATTTATGGTAATTTTGTATGCCTGAAACTATTTTTAACTCTAATTAATGTCTTTTATGTTTTATTTATGTTTTTGCAAGTTATTTCTTATTTTGGAGGTATTTTTCCTTTATCCAACAATAATTGTTATTCTAATACTATTGTGTGTTGTTGATTTATACAGGTTCTTTACAACTGGGTTATCAATCTCGCAAAAGAGGAAAGATTTTCAAAATCTTTTGCTTTTTATTGCTGTCTTATATTTATACTTGATTTCTATAATCCGACTGACTCAACTTGATGCTACCAACTTTTAGTGGACCACTATTCTTGTTAATCCCCTTTAAGTTTAAAGGACTTTCATTAATCGTTAATTTTTATCATTATATCACATTTGGATATGTAGGGTACATCCAAGAAGAAATAGATTGGTTTAAAGTACATAAAATATCAACATGATTTCTACTTGTTTCTTTATTCTAGTTAGTCTTCTACGATTGAGAAATGAGCACTAATTTCTTGATCGCCTCTGCCAAATTAAAATTGTTTAATGTCACACAGGTAGAAAAAACACATTAATGATCAACTCATAATTTATATAAATTTTAATTAGAAAAACTATAATTATATATATATATATATATATTCAATTTTTTATATTTTGTAAATGCTTGTAAAGATCTCCCTTATGCTCATTTAGCTCAAAAGTAATAGATTGACTATTTTAATGATTGTCTATGGAGTTTTCAAACTTTGAATCATATGTATTGTATATCAACGTACGAGTGTTAAATGCATAGATAAGCTTTGTCACGTTTTCTTCGATAAAATCAAGTTTAGACATTCTTTCTACTCAATTATTATTAGTTTATGAGTAACTATTTATCCAAAAATATGAGACTGTAATCTTGGCGGGACTATGATATTCATATTATGTACTAGAGTAACGGGGGTTCCATCCATCGTGGACATGAGGGTAGACTGATGCGCTTAAAGAACCTCTTGAAAGACATCGTGCTATTTGTTAAATGCCAACAAAAAATTATCTAGATATTTTTTTAAAAAAGTTCGGTTAGTGACTCAACTTGTCCATTAACTTACGAGTGATAAGAAGATAAAAGACTGTTATAGTTAGCTCAATGATTAAAAAAATGTTACAATTTGATCATTCTTGCATTGTGACTATTATATATTGTAATATCCAGTGACATGCCATACATGCAATAAATATTTATCTTAATAAAATTAATTACCATTTTTGCTTTTATTTATAAAAATCAATATATTTGAAGGAGTAATCAACAGTCACGATGAGGTATTGTCGACCCTCTCTACACACAAAGTTTATAAAATATCTATAACCCATTACTCGGATGATACAACTTTTAAAATATCTCCATTGGTATATGGGGCTGATGGATAGTGTTAGCAAAACTTCGACAAGTAATTTATAATCGGACTAAACCTTTAGCAAAATCCATAATTATATGCCATAAGTAGCTTGCCAATATAACAACATATTTAAAAATATATGTTCATAATGCACTAACCATTTCTTTTCATGGATTTTTTGGAGCATAAAAGTCGATTCATCAGGTCTGAGTTATCGTAGTAGTGCCTCAGTAAAACATTGTCTATATACAGTTCTTCAAAGTAAAACATACTTTGTCGCATTTATCTTGAGAATTCATGCTAGAAATATATCTATAGGTATGTGTATGGTTTTATGTAACCTTGTATGTAAAATCATCAATCCTCTTCCATTGACATACATTTTTAAGGATCAACATGTGTTGCTTATACTATAGTTGGCATACCTCTTCAAAATCAACATTTGTTTAGCTGAAGAGTTTTACTTATAAAATTATCCATGTGGTATTATTTGAGGATTCTGTTTGAACTGAACTTGTTATATATAATAACTTGTGGCTTTGGTACTTTATAATATTTGATTAAATAATCTTTTAGGGCCTATATTGACTAAAAGAATGGTTGGTTAAAACTGTGAATCACAATATAATATGTATATTTATCCACCATATATTAGTTAGTCGGAACCTTGCAATTATGAATTTATATTTGGGGCATATATTCACGCTCTTCTGCAGTGCCTAGTAGCTGTTTTCACAGCTTATCATTCTTCTTGACAGCCTTGTCATATTTCATTTTTACTGAATCGTATTCTATCATAAATTGAGCCAACTCCGTGGTCAAACTACGTATGGAGAAAAAAATAGCGGATCAGGTTTCCACTTCTCTATGATAGAACAGTCCACTGACGACATACGTCGATAAACCAAGGCAAAATAATTATGATGTAAATGTTCAAACAACACAAGAGTTATACTTAATCATTATTTTAGAATCCACTATTGACATACGCATTAGCATGCATACCTCGATTTCCAATTCCAGTTGGCACTATAAAATCTCATTCATCAGCATCATATCATAAAAAGCCAAGTTTGGGCAGTGCTTCAATTGATCCATCATTAAATGAGAAGGTCGGGGCATGAAAAACTTCATAGGGGAAATTTTATGTTATCTTGACCCCTCTGTCATCATTGTTGCTTTGACCCTTTTGTGGCATATTATCAGGCAGCACTATGTTCACGAATGAGGACCATAACCCCGTATTATTCACAAAGTCCATCATACAATGCGCTAATCCTTCAAGAAACACCTTCTTCTTCTCCCTCACATCCTTACTCGTGTTCGGCTTCTTCAGCCTTCTATCTTTCTTCGTCTCGTCGGTCATAATAACTTCAAACGTTTTACTCGTAGGTTTCACATAAATTGGGATTAAGGGTCCTCTCGCTTCCCTCCCCCTCAGACTTTCATCTACCTCGTCCTCATCCGCTAAAATCATCATTCACTACGATAAAGGTAACGCATCCACAACAACCTTATTTATCTTCAAAGGAAAACATTTCTCCTCAGTATTATCATCTTCCTCACGGGAACGCATAACCTCATCCTTCATGGTTCCTTCCACCAACTCATCCTCCATTATATATACATTCTCTAACTGGCGACTATTCTCCTCACCTGCTCCAAGAACCAATGTTCATTCTTCATTTCCTTCTTCTTCCCGACGAAGGAGACGAATTCATCATTTCTCGTGCCTTGCGACTTTGGGGCACTATCAACACGATGCCCATATTATTCGAATCTTCAAACCTTTTCTCGATCAATGCATGCAGCCTCTCTATTATCACAGATGCTCCACTAACGGTCATTATTACATGCCCGTATTTTTATACTTCTAATTATGGCATCTTCCACAAATCAGACTTTAAAAAATTTAAAGAGGAAAACATACGTGAGTGTTCAAATCCCCAGGTTACGTTTGCAGTTGCTGCTAGCTTAATCAGCGGATTAACCGAGCCTTCTAGTTGCCTTTCCTTACACTATTATTGATGCTTTCCTTCACCTGCACACCCAAAAACATCATGTAGGTTATATATTCTCACACTACTTACCAATAGGTTACCTATACAACCCAGTCAGCTTACACATAGATTTCCACCGAATTTCTAACTGCAAGTTCATGACAGCACTTTTGTGCTTCCAATTCCATGACATATATATATATATAAGTATTCTTCCAGTTTTTGTCTGAGGTGAGTAGATCTACCAGTTTTTTTAACATCGAATAGTTTAAGATACAAGAAAGGCAAGCATGCCAACTTAGATACATCTACTGTTGATAAGAGATTCGCTAAGCATACATGAATCTTGAGAAAATTTTATCTCAACACTACACTCAATAACGTTCTCCAATAATTGATCGTTAAATGGGTGGGGAAATTCCTACAGAAGTAAGAAAATCGCTAATAAACGGAGAAAGAGAAGGCGAAGACCCCAGTCAAATATAGTCATATATAGGCATGTTTCACCCTCATGGGTATGGTAAGGCTGATCCCCAAACGAGGTAACCCTTATGATCACATCTTCATAAATTTCGTACCTAACCTTAAATTATTGCAACCCTTCTTTAGTATGATACCCGTATTTATGCGACATCTTAGCAAAGTACTCCTCCAAAAAAGAAGCACTTTCAAGATCCGAATTTGTGCTTTCAATGGCCTTATTTTTCGTCTTCACATTTTTCTTTGGCTTCATTATTGCACAGACTACAATGATCCAACAGTAGTCATGAGAGAAATGTATTATCCTAGTTATTGTGATTTTCAAAGAGTTACCGATATGGTATCATTCCCACAAGCAAACTTTAAGAAATACCACCCACATAATTTTTTTAAATAAACCCTAGCACTGTCCCAGCATAATCAACTACATACTACACCATTATTAAAGGTAACAATTACGTACCCTAAAAATTGATAAAATTTTAGGCGACAAATAAGAACAAGCCTTCCCCACTTGAGAGCGCAAACAAAGGTGTTTTTCTTTTTTCGTTCGTTCACACTCACTCATAAAATCACAAATGCACTATAATAGAATTGACTCTTCAATTTGAAATAATTTTACCCCATGCGTAATGAGAAGTTACTCATAATTACTCAGTTTATTAATGCTAAAATGCTTCACAAAAGTCAAAGCGACACGATCTATTTGATATCATTATGTCAGAAATACCAGATTACAAGCAACACGTATTACAACCACCGTCTTTACGTCATAAACCTCTTTCCACGTTATCAACACACGCGCATTAGACTTCACATCTATTATCCCACTGGTTATTACTCCATTCAGTACCTATTATTCAAGCTACTCAATGGACTAAGAGGAATCCCTAATGAGGTCAATAATATTAGCATCAAGATCACTGGAAAATATGTGAATAGAACAAACAACTAAAAACAAACGACCAGGGTCAAACCAAGGGCTATCGATTTTGTGTCAAGGAAATGGGCAAGTCACTTAACAAAAATATTAATGATAACCGAGCGAAGGTCCCTACAACAACACCCGCGATTGCCTTATAAAGAATAACCAAGTTGATGCTGAACAAAACAACCAAGCAAGCATGATCGAGGCTCGAACCGAGCATATGGCGTCACTTAGCCCTAGCTCTAATAAGGTATTTTCGAGTAGATGTGAAAGGGAAACCATGAATAGGCCATCATAAACCACGAATAAAACCAGAGGGTTACCGAATATATACGATATCGAGCGGAGGACATTACCGAGCTGAGGTCACCTCTGGCATATTGCAAATCGATGAGACCGATCGAGCACGGTTATTATGATAAACAGCTAAACAAAAGGTCATAACGAATTCAAAGATAGTTGATTGTTCAACCCACGTAATGCACTAAGACTATAGTAATGGTCGTGGTTTTAGGGCTATTATTATTAATAACGGTCTACGTGTGCGAATAACAAAATCATGTAATAAATGATTGATTGTAACCGCTATGTAATAGTATAAATAGGATAAAAATTGTAAGCAAAAGGATTGTAACCGCTATGTAATAGTATAAATATGATAAACATTGCAAGCAAAACACTATCTTCTTGAATTAATAAAATCACTATCTTAAAAATTATTTGTTAGAATTCCCTTTAACAGTGATACTTATAGTATTTATCTGGGTCTCGATGCTCTCAAAGACCAAACATTTGAGGAAGTTTAAGGAACTAGAAAACTCTTTAATCTTATCATAAATTGTAAATCACACTTTTGGTCAATTCTTTAGATATATTTTTTTTTTCAAATTAATCAAGTAACTTCTTGCTACTTTAGCCTTTATTGTGTCTTTGGTCATTCCGAAAACGTCCAAAAGATCGATTAACCTTTACGCCAAGAAATTTGGCGTGTCCTTTGAATAGTTATATTGAACCTGAGTCCGGACATAACATATTCAGATTTTTAAGTCTAAACTAATTTATGTGATTGATATTTTTTCTAGTAATAAAGTGTAGTAGAAACAAGGATACGATTCAGCATAACCCTTAACCATATCATTGCATTAAAATTAATTTACACTTCCACTTGAGCTAACAGAACATAAAAATTAAGGGCTCATTTTTCATAATACCCTCACCAAGTAAGCTAGGTAGTATACCTCGTTTATAGGAATCACATGACATTATCTTGCGATAATTCACTAGCCACTTCCTAGTCCTAACCAATTTTCTAATATAATCTCACAAAATTTCACTCGGCTCATGCTTGCAATGCATGATATAATTCTCATCATCTTGGATCGTCTTACTACTAATAAACTGGTCCCTAAAAAAGTTCATAAAATCTCAAATGTGCACATAGATCAATCATGAATCTGATTTAAATAAGTGAATGCACTTCATCTGAAAATCATTAGAAATGCTCAGTAGATGACTCGTCCATCTCCTTCAAACCAAGAAATTTATTTCTGAATTGTTTTATATGGTGGTGTATGTCACTTGGTATTTCATATTTATCCATATTATATTGGTTGAACTTGAGGGTAATTCCTATGAAAGAATCTCAAGGCTATAAGCAACTTAGCCATTATATACTTTGGATTGTGACCCTAATCTTGTGAACTTAGACAATCTGAGATTATGATCAAAGTTTGGAAGAGGTCATGAACTCAAAAGGCATTTCTCATGAGGCAAATGAACCATCATAAAGTTTTACTATTGGGTTTGGTTTTATTATGAGAAATGTGCCTACGATTGTTATCGTGGACCCCTTACAAGACCAAGGGACCAAACACAACCTCTCGCATATGGTGGTGAAGGATACTTGTGTCGATGCCTCGAATGAGAATATATATGGAATCAACAAAACTTTTGTGCGTATGCATCATATCCTAAATCTCACCCGAGATTTACGAAATGATTCAAACAGAGGAAGATAAACATCACTGACGCTATGAGCAACCAATCCGAAGATACTATGGAATTCTCGTAGATGAGAATAATATATGTCATTGAATTGTTTTTTTACATATTCTCACTCATAAAATGCTTCAGCTTCCCGTCAATTAGGTCTTATGCTTGAAGACTTTATTGCCCATAGGTTGATACGAAAAATCACAAACGTACGACTATGGAAATAATTTTGATGAGTACTATGACTCGGAATCTATCATACCCAATGAAAATTAATATTTTCCATCTTAAAATTTAATATTTTTATACTAATTTAACGTATTTGAATTATGATCGGTAGATCCAAATTTTGGAGGGTTTGTGAAAATAATAGAAATAAAAAATAAATTGGATAATTTATGATTATATCAATCCTAAAATAAATATAGGAATAAATAAATTATTATAAAGTTTAAACAACTAAATTAATTTAATCTAAATATATTTCTAAAAGTAAGGTTTTCTTTTTTGCTTTTATCCATCATCAACACCTAACATTTTATATATGAGACTACCTTTTGAAAGTGAGTCATACAATTCGATAACCTAGTTCAAACTTCTCAGAGTCGTGATGATAATAAATTACTCATTCAAACTAATGATATTGATAATTTTTTGAAGTATGTCTCACTTTTCGACGTTAACCTAAATCTATAAATAAATAATTGGACCTGTAGATAATAGTAAACATTAAGTTTTATTAATACTATAAAATATATAAAAACTAAACTAAAAATAAATACTTAAACTATTTTATAATAAAATATAATCTTATAGATTATATAATCCATCAAATTAAAAAATTAACTACTGCTAATTATATTTATACAAACAAAATAAAATAAAATGATAAAGATAAAATGAGTTAAAAAGATGTGGTTTTCGTTTTATATTGAATACATAAAGTAATGTCATATTACTTTGTATATAAAGGAATTATTTTTTCTATACACTAATATCAATGGACTCTTAATAGTGAATAAAATAAAATAAAAAGTAATCACCTATATGAAGTATATTGTCTAACATATAATCGAGCTATTAAAAAAAGGGAAATTGCATTTAAAGTACCCATTCAACTATTCAATTGCCATTTACTACCCAAGGTTTGATCAATTGTTACTTAATACCCAACTCAACTACCTTATTGTCATTTACAACCTAATATTATTTTAATACCATAACTACCCTTAACTCACTATATAAACATAATTTTCTGTTTTCTTTCTATTTTTTTCTAGCTTTTTGAAGATTTGAATTTGTTAGCCGCTCTAACCACCTAACCCTACGAACCACCACGAAGACCGGTTGAAATCACATTTTCCGGTGATCGGAGTGTTTAAGGTTTGTTTATTTATTTAGTTTTGTGGTGTAAAACGTATCTAACCAATGTCTTCTACGTAGAGGAACTAATCGTGTTTCTACGTATAGGAATCTAATGTTTTGCAAGTAATCGTATTTCTGGTCCCAGGTAATCGTAATTACCTACTGATTTCGAAGTTATTTTGTTGGTTTTATCAGTTGGAATAGGTTATATTTTACTGTTTCTAGACACCATAGCCTGATTTCGAGCTTTTCTCTGTTTTTTTTGTTACAGTGATCTGTTATTGTTTTGTTAATATTTGTGGTTATATACTCATGTCCTTGTTTTCTGATGTTATATACTAATTTCATAGTGCTTTAAATTTTTATTTCGGACGTTAAACATGTGTAGATTACGAGTTTTAGTTGTTCAGGCCTTCCACGCAAGATGCGAATTGTTTGATGTATTCGATGAGGAAGATGCTAATTGTATTACCAATTCGCATCACATGAAAGAATTTCAAAATTTGCTTAGAAATATGCTGCGAATGGTATAAAGAACATACGTTTCGCATGTTATGATGCGAACTAAGTGAAACATAGAGTATTGTATGTTCAAACAAATATCAGGACTTTTTAGTTAAATTTCTACGTTTTCACATGTTATGATGCGAACTGTGTAGAACTCTAAAGTATTGCATTTTCAAACAAATACCAGTACTTTTGTAGTTGCTTTTACGTTTCGCATGCTAGGATGCGAACTATCTAGACCTTTTTAGAGTATTTATTTTTCAAACAAATATCAGGACTTTTTTTACAAACAGATATCAGGATAGGATGCTGATTTATTCACAGTTCGCAGCTTGTAGATATACGCAAATCGCAAGATAGGATGCGAATTGTTTGATGCAGTAATAAATAATTTGCACATAGTTTTTGGGAATAATAACTAATAGCTTGTTCTGTCCAGGGTAAGAGATGTCCAAATCAAGAGTTTATATTTTTAAATATGGTCACCAAACCGCAATTGTGCCTTTCATGGAGTTTGAAAGCTTTCAAAGCATCCAAGCTTATGTGGAGAACACATGGGAGGAGCTTGCCACAGGTGACTACCTAATTACCTACTCCTGCGGGGATCACAATAAATGTTTCTTTAATAACCAGAATGATTTTGTTGGGTTGGTGTTATATCTTGATTTGGAGCGTTTAAAATGGGTTAGTTTTCTCATAGAACAACACGTCTTGGATAAGGATTCTGGTGATAAAAGTTTTGTTTATAAGAGCTCTGGTGGTAAGAATTGTGGTATAAAGTGTAAAGAGCGTAGCTTGAGTTTGGGAGAACCATCTCCCAATCAACTAGTTAGCGGGCAGAGTAGTAACGGTTTAGTTAATTATGATCAGAGAAAACAACAACTTGCTACTGCTGGTTGGGCTGATGCTATTACAGGAGTGGGTCAAGCTTTTGAAGAAGGTGCTGCCAGTCTGAGGTTATCTTTGTGCAAGTTTGCGTTAGAGCATGGTTTTTCTTTCAAATACTTGCACAACACAGCAACCAAGATCACTGCTTATTGTGAAAATAAGTTCACAAGCGGGTGCAAATGGAGGCTTTATGCATCTATTGATTCAAGCACTGGCTTGATGACGATCAAGAAGTATGTTCCGCACCATACTTGCAGTCCTATTTTCTCCAATAAGCATAAGCATAAGTGGCATAGGCATTTGACATCATATTTGATTGCAGAGGAAATTCAGGATTCTCTACGGACCTGCTATTCGTTGACAGCCAAAACAATACAATCGACTGTCAAACAAGATTACGGTCTTGACATCTCTTACCGTTTGTCATGGAATGCTTTAGAAAAGGCTAGGAGGGGATTTTTCAGAGATAGTTCAAGTTCTTTTAGTTTACTAAGCGGATACTTCAAACGCTTGAAGAGCCGGGATATTACTTCCGACTGCCAGTTGGAGTTGTCAGTTGGAAACCGATTCAAGCGTTGTTTTGTAGCATTCGGTTCGTCCCTTCGGGGTTTTCATTCATGTCGTCCAATGTTTTTTGTCGATGGAACCCACTTATATGGAAAGTACAAGGGTACCTTGCTCACTGCTGTAGCAAAGGACGGAAACAACGGTTAGTTACATTTATCTAGTTAATCTGAATGATGTTTTTGTATGAATTTGCTGATGCAATTTGAATCCGAGGCTGCAAATTAAGCAGTGTTCGAATCTTCATATTTCGCATTTGAAGATGCGAATTATGCGATAACAGTTCGCATCCTATATATGCAAACCTTTTGTTGTTGTGATCTTAACATTTTGCATTTGAGGCTGCGAATTAGGTATTATTTGAAACTGTGCTTACATCGCAGCTTATGCTTGTACCAGGACAGTATGCGAAATGTGTACAATTTTTATCTGTTTGGGTACTGTTATAGTCATCATTTGATCTTCCTTTTTCCAGGACTATTCCTTTTTGTTGTTGGTGTAGTTAACATTGAAGATTATCAACAATTGGATGTGGTTTTTAGGGTGTTTGAAACCACATTTGTTGGATCGTCAGATCACATTTATTTCAGACCGTCATTCTGGTATCATTAATGCTGTTTTTGTCTTGTATCCAAACTGCTATCATGCGTACTGTTATTTCCATCTCATGCAGAATTTGAAAGCCAAACTGGAACATACGAACAGAGACTATAAAAAAAGGATGTTGAGTTTCTTCCATCATCTTGCTTATGCTCCCAGTCGAGAGCTTTTTAAAGATATACTAACAGTTTTTCTATGTGAAGGTGGTGACAAAATGAGTGATTTTCTTGTAAATTTACCCCCTGAAAGTATGCGCAGGCTTACGTAAAAGGGAAGCGATACGGCTCTATGGCTTCTACTGCAGCTGAATCGTTTAACAATCAGATCAAAAAATATCGTGGCCTACCAATTGTTGAAAAAAAAGATGAAGGAGAATGTTTGGTTCAAAAGAAGAAGATTACTTGTAGTTTTCACATTGGGTCAGGTGTTTATTGGCAGTTTATCAATTTTAAATATTAGGCGGTAAAAATAAACTTGACTAGGTATTTACGGATTGTTCACCCAAAAATTAATATCTTATATAGAATCGATATAAAGTTCATAATTTTTTATTATTAACATTTATAAATCTGAAACGATTTATGAATCCATGTATCTCTCATTTAGTGATATTTTAGCATACCGTAGTGTTTGAATAGTGAAAAGAAAAATGATTTTTTGTGGGAGATAATGATTAGGTTTATATGGCTCTTTTATCATATAAAAATTAGGTGAAAGATCTAACAATTGTTTGACGAGAAACGTTGGAAGATCCAATAAAAATCTAACCAAATATATTATATCCCTTGCCAATTAACACCTACTATCCAATTTTTTTAATACCCTACATACTTTTATTGACTATATAATATAATTTTTCTTACGAAACAAGTCTTTTTTTTCTTAATTCTTTTCTCTATATTCTATTTCTCTCGTTTCTCTCGCATACGAGTTCAAACCAAAATTATGAGTATTTTTCCTGTCTTCTTTTATTTTTCTTCTTGTTTTATTTTTCTTTTCTTTCTCATAATTTGTTAGGGTTTAAGTGATTATGGGTAAAAAATTATTGTTAGCGTTTGATTTAAAACCAAGAAAGAGAAATGAAATCAATTATGAGCTTAAACCGAAAAGGTTTATTGATTTCCTTTCAGACTTAGGTAGAGATTTAAAATTAGAAAGGTTTTGTCGTAGTTTATGAATTTCTAGATAGTTACATCGGTTTAAATATGAAAAACACAATTTTTAAGTATAGATAATCGAAATCTGAAACCTTAGCTATTGCATATGCGAAAAATCGACTTATATTTGCGGATTGAAAACGAGGGTCAAATTTTAATTTTTTTGCCTAATTGCGAAATGTTAAACCATGGTTAAACAAAAATGCAAAATACAAAACCAGGGTTAAATTTCAATTATCCTTTTTAGATTAACTACGAAATGCGAAACCAGAGTTTAAACAAAAACGAGAAATGCGAAATGTGATCTACAAAGCTATGGTTGAATTTGATTTATTTTTTCAAAGTGCGGAATGGAAACCAGAGTTAAACAAAAATGTGAAATGCAAAACTATGATTAAATTTGATTTTTTTTATTTTTGTTCTAATTGTGAAATGCAAAACGAGGCTTTAAACAAAAAAAATACGAAATAAAAAATTAGGGTTAAATTTGATTTTTGTTTTTGTTTTGTCTAGGGACAAAATGTGAAACGAATGTTAAACCAAAGATACGAAATGCGAAATGCAAGTTGTGCGAAATGAAAAATATAAATTCCGCGAAATGTGAAACCAAAATTAAAAAATGTGGCGAATAAAATAAAATATTATTCACAAATCTATTTTTATTTGTCTAAAAATAAAAGAAATTAATTATATATCTCTTTAGCAATATGAAACAAATGTGTTAGTTATTATCATTCGTCTCATCATCTAGGTAGAATTTGGATAATCTGGAACCCTAGTGTCATTACCATAACTAGAGAGTCTCAATCACCCCAATACATCCACTGTTTAGCTAAGCCTCATAATTTCAGTGCATCTTTTAGATTTACTGCAATCTATGCTTTCAATGATGTTGTGGATAGGTATCCTCTTTGGAAAGACCTATCTACCATATCCATGGTAGACAAGACTATTCATTGGGTGGTGCTTGGGGATTTCAATGCCATTCGCCACCCGAATGAGCGTATTGAATCTACTGAAAATTGGTCACCCGCTATAGATGATTTTAATAATTGTTGCTTGAATTGTGATCTCAGTGATCTGAGATCATCTCGTTTCCATTTCACTTGGATTAACAAGCAGCCTCTCAACCCGATTCTATCCAAAATTGATAGAGTCCTTGTCAACCCTGCCTTGGACGATTTATTCCCAATGTCTTTCGCCCATTTTGGTTTTCTTCGATCTTCCGATCACACTACTGTTACGCTTAACCTTGGGTACCCCCGCCCTAAGCGTAAAAAGCCTTTCAAATTCTTCAATATGTGGCAATCTCACCCTCTTTTCAAAGATATTGTGACTAAGAGTTGGAATAGTCCCATTGCTTCTTCTGGGATGAGCTTGGTCTCTGGAAAACTGATTAGATTACAGTCCATGCTTGTGGGAATCAATCATAATGAGTTTACATAAGCTCTAGAGTGGTTAATGCCCAAAAAAGACTATTCCAAGCTCAAGCCAATCTTGCTAGTGATCCGCTCAATCCTACTCTTGTTTTGGAGGAATGTAATGTATGAAACGAATTTATCTTTCTTAGTAGACCCAAAGAATCCTTTTCGAAACAAAAATCTAGAGAAAACTGGATCTAGCTTGGTGACAAAAATACAAAAAATTTCCATAACAGCATCAAGGCTAGGCTTTTTCGTAATAAGATTATCTCAATCAGAGATGATAGAGGAGTTACTGTCACCACTCCTGACCGTGTCTCCAAGGTATTTGTGAAATACTTTGAAAGCTCTCTTGGGACCAGGCATACGACCGTCTATCATAGCCTGGATACCGTTTGCTCTCTCCTAACTTCCATAGTTACTAGTACGGATAAGGATTTTATGATTCGTGAGATTACTTGCGAAGAAATAAAATCTGCTCTATTCAGTATTGATAGTAACAAAGCTTCGAGTCCTGATGGCTTCAACTCTTGCTTCTTCAAATTTAACTGGAGCATTGTTGGCCACGACATCTGTAATGGTGTACTCGACTTCTTTCACTCTAATTCCCTGGATCCCTCTTGGAGCTCCACTTCAATTTCTCTCATCCCTAAAAAAGTTCATAAAATCTCAAATGTGCACATAGATCAATCATGAATCTGATTTAAATAAGTGAATGCACTTCATCTGAAAATCATTAGAAATGCTCAGTAGATGACTCGTCCATCTCCTTCAAACCAAGAAATTTATTTCTGAATTGTTTTATATGGTGGTGTATGTCACTTGGTATTTCATATTTATCCATATTATATTGGTTGAACTTGAGGGTAATTCCTATGAAAGAATCTCAAGGCTATAAGCAACTTAGCCATTATATACTTTGGATTGTGACCCTAATCTTGTGAACTTAGACAATCTGAGATTATGATCAAAGTTTGGAAGAGGTCATGAACTCAAAAGGCATTTCTCATGAGGCAAATGAACCATCATAAAGTTTTACTATTGGGTTTGGTTTTATTATGAGAAATGTGCCTACGATTGTTATCGTGGACCCCTTACAAGACCAAGGGACCAAACACAACCTCTCGCATATGGTGGTGAAGGATACTTGTGTCGATGCCTCGAATGAGAATATATATGGAATCAACAAAACTTTTGTGCGTATGCATCATATCCTAAATCTCACCCGAGATTTACGAAATGATTCAAACAGAGGAAGATAAACATCACTGACGCTATGAGCAACCAATCCGAAGATACTATGGAATTCTCGTAGATGAGAATAATATATGTCATTGAATTGTTTTTTTACATATTCTCACTCATAAAATGCTTCAGCTTCCCGTCAATTAGGTCTTATGCTTGAAGACTTTATTGCCCATAGGTTGATACGAAAAATCACAAACGTACGACTATGGAAATAATTTTGATGAGTACTATGACTCGGAATCTATCATACCCAATGAAAATTAATATTTTCTATCTTAAAATTTAATATTTTTATACTAATTTAACGTATTTGAATTATGATCGGTAGATCCAAATTTTGGAGGGTTTGTGAAAATAATAGAAATAAAAAATAAATTGGATAATTTATGATTATATCAATCCTAAAATAAATATAGGAATAAATAAATTATTATAAAGTTTAAACAACTAAATTAATTTAATCTAAATATATTTCTAAAAGTAAGGTTTTCTTTTTTGCTTTTATCCATCATCAACACCTAACATTTTATATATGAGACTACCTTTTGAAAGTGAGTCATACAATTCGATAACCTAGTTCAAACTTCTCAGAGTCGTGATGATAATAAATTACTCATTCAAACTAATGATATTGATAATTTTTTGAAGTATGTCTCACTTTTCGACGTTAACCTAAATCTATAAATAAATAATTGGACCTGTAGATAATAGTAAACATTAAGTTTTATTAATACTATAAAATATATAAAAACTAAAATAAAAATAAATACTTAAACTATTTTATAATAAAATATAATCTTAAAATATAAACTTTTTCGTAATAAGATTATCTCAATCAGAGATGATAGAGGAGTTACTGTCACCACTCCTGACCGTGTCTCCAAGGTATTTGTGAAATACTTTGAAAGCTCTCTTGGGACCAGGCATACGACCGTCTATCATAGCCTGGATACCGTTTGCTCTCTCCTAACTTCCATAGTTACTAGTACGGATAAGGATTTTATGATTCGTGAGATTACTTGCGAAGAAATAAAATCTGCTCTATTCAGTATTAATAGTAACAAAGCTTCGAGTCCTGATGGCTTCAACTCTTGCTTCTTCAAATTTAACTGGAGCATTGTTGGCCACGACATCTATAATGGTGTACTCGACTTCTTTCACTCTAATTCCCTGGATCCCTCTTGGAGCTCCACTTCAATTTCTCTCATCCCTAAAAAGAACTCCCCATCTGATCCTGCCGACTTTAGACTCATTGCTCTATGCAATGTAAGCTACAAGATCATTTCCAAGATCCTTGCCAATAGAATAAAAAAATCCTTCCCTTATCTCATTGACAATTCGCAGTCGACTTTCGTTAAATGAAGGAATATTTCGGATAACATCCTTTTATCCCAAGAGCTGTTGAAGGGGTACCATTCGAACAGTCGGGACAAAAAGATCGCGCTGAAAATCGATTTAATGAAAGCCTTTGACAATGTTAGATGGCACCTCATCCTTGACATCCTTGTAGCGATGCATTTCCCGGTCAAAATGATCACCTGGATCATTAAATGTATTTTTTCTCCTTTCTTATCCATTAATATAAATGGGGACCCTTATGGCAATATCAAAGGAAGGAAAGGTCTAAGACAAGGAGATCCGCTCTCCCCCTTTCTCTTTGTTCTTGTCATGCAGGTTCTTTCCAGCATTCTTCAGGAGAAAAGCAAAAATTAGAATTTCCGGTATCATTGGAAATGTCAGAAGCTAAAAATCATTAATCTAAGTTTTGCTGATGATTTAATGATTTTTTTTCATGGGGATGTCCATTCCCTTACTCTTATCAAAGAAGCCCTTGATGAATTCTATATTCTCTCTAGCCTAAAAGTAAATCCCTCTAAAAGTCAAATCTTCCTTTCTGGTATTGATGAGTCTCTTCGTGGGGAACTTAGGAGTATCTTGGGATTCGTGGAAGGATCAATCCCGGTTAAATATTTGGGCGTGCCCCTCCTTACTAGCCGTCTCATCCATTCTGACTGCCGTCCACTTCTCCATGAAATCACCTCGAGAATCGAATCCTGGACCACTAAGCACCTTTCTTATGCTGTAAGACTTCAACTCATTAAGTCTGTCTTATTTGCGGGTCAAGTCTATTGGTCTTCCATTTTCATCCTTTCCTCAAAGAGTTTAAAAGAATTAACCCAATACCTCTGTCACTTTCTTTGGTCTGGCTCGGCTATGAAAATACATGGAGCCAAAGTAGCTTGGACCACAGTCACGTTGCCCACCATAGAGGGCGGCCTTGGGATTCTTGATTTAAAATTTTGGAATCAGGTGGCTGTCCTAAAACACCTTTGGTCGATCGTGCGTAATAATCCTCACTTCATATGGAGTGATTGGATTAAGATGGAAAAAATTAAAAATAATAATTTTTGGAACCTTCCCTTTGGGTCCTCGCCCTCGTGGATCTGGAGGAAGATCCTTCGTCTTCGTCCATTGGCTTCTAAACTTTGCAGGGTAGCAATTGGAAATGGCTCAAGCACCTCCTTCTGGTATGACCCATGGCTCATCTCTTCATCGCTAGTTTCCCATTATGAAGAAAGTATTATTAAGGACTCGAAACTTGGGGAATCTCTCAAAGTCTCTGATTTCATACTCAATGGGAACTGGAATTGGCCTTCCAATTCTAGATCGGCCAATGCGTGCAACCGCGCTAACCTGCTGGAAATCAAATCTCTCATTCTCTCTCTACCACCGCCAACCTCACTCCTCAATGACACTACTTTCTGGAAGGCGAAAGAAGGATGCCCTACCTTCACCATCAAGGACACGTACCATGCCATTCGATCGCCCAACCCTAAAGTAGGGTGGGCCGGGTTAGTTTGGAACAAATCTAATATTTTGCGTCACTCTTTCATTTTATGGCTCGCTATCTTGGGTAAGCTTGTCACCAAAGACAAGCTCCTCAGTTGGGATTATAACATCCCACCTGTCTGTGTCCTGTGCAACTCTGATAATGAAACCATCCCTCATCTTCTCTTTGAGTGCAGTTTCATACAAAGTATATGGACCAATGCTAGCATTAAACTAGGCTTCCCCTTTACAGCTTCCTGCTGGCAGTCTTGGGTCGGTGAAGCGTCAAATTGGTCTTCATCTCGAAACCGCTCAATTTGGCAGTCTTGCTTCGCCGCTGTAATCTACCACGTCTGGAAGGAGAGGAACCTTAGAACATTTGGTTCCCCTCCGGCCTTAGCCTCCTTGGTGTCTCACCGAATTTTCTCGGACCTTCGGCTTAGATTCCAAGGCACCAAGGCTGGGTGGCCTTTCTAAAATTAATATTTACTACTCCTTTTCTTATAAAATTCAGGATGGACTGCTGAGAGCAGTTCGGGATCCGACACTTCATGGACCGCTTGGAAGACTGCGGCTACTCGCTCTGATATCTACCATTTTATCAGCACCTTAGTCTATATGTACTGAACATTTCCACTCTCTTCTAGAAATGGAACATCTTTTCTTGATCTTTCTTTTTCGCGTAGACGTTGTTTAATAGATTATTGATGTGTTCTCGGAATATGCCCCAGATATAATGTATGAACCATTTTTATTTATTTAATGCATTTTAAGCACCAAAAACAAATAACTTCATGTATTTGAACCCTCTCCAAACGTATTCCCCGTGTGTACCCATCGAGTAACGGCAAGCCACAATCGCTTAATAGGCATTTTGATTAAATAGTGCGCCTAGTTTAATTTAATTCTCCGCCAATAGACTTTTCAAATTTTAGAAATTGGATTTTATTTTGAAGCTTGTGGCAGCTTTCGTATTTGGAAGGACTTAAATATTGACAAAACCATAACAAAATCACTAAAAGTTAAATAATTTTATATAAATGTAAGCCGGTTCAAACTATTATTCTTTCTGTTGAGAAAAATACAAATAGAAAAATAAATGACATGAGAAAAACTCAAGTCAAAGTAAATGTCCAAGTTATAATTTTCAGCCATTTCTAATAAATATCTGAAATTAATTTTTTGATATTGGGCCATAAATTCTCAAACCAATCCTTCAAAAAATTAAAGAACTTTGTTATGAACCTAAAATAGAATCGGACGCATAAGTATCCGACTGCACATTCCTAATTAGTTTCCACTACTGGGTGTGGGTGGTGGTGAAACGTCTTCTTGGTGCTAGCTAGCCAACCCGACTCCGGTCAGCTTAATCTCATGTCATCATTGAAGTCCACTATCCACGCCATAGCCCACAGGAAAAAGCGGTCACATTCCAGTTGACGTCGGTGTCTATTCTTTTGTATTTTATTATTCATTTTCCTTTGATTATTCTCTATAATAATTAATTATAGATAAAAATGTTTGACCTTTCCCTCTATACTTCTTTTGTTTAATCAACACTTAACAACGTATTTGTCTTACTCGTGATCAATCAATTTCCATTCTTTATATACACTCGTATCATCATGGAAGAAGACAGGAAGAGAAAGGTTTCAGCTTTTGTAAGAACACTTCCTTTGTCCATTTCTCCTATTTATTTTCTTGTTTTTCTTTACTGGGTTTTAATTAGTTCTGTTTTTAGTTTATTCTTGTTTCTTTGTTATTGTTTTTGATTTTGTTTTTGCGTTGCTAAGCTTTCATGTAAGGAATTTATTTCCTCCATTAATTATGTCTTTGTTTCATTCAGTTATATTTGGTGATGGCTATAATGTTTTGGTATAAATTAATATTTTTTGGGGTTGTATAGTCTTTCTGGTTGTAGAACTCAATTTGTATACCTCCACAGACTTATTCCGAGTTTATAGCATAGATTACTGCTATTATGACTATGACAACTTAAGCTGATGCTTACAGGTTCATTGTATTGTGTTTTGAAATTATAACTTGGATGGACTTCTGTATGCTACATGAATTAGGCACTGTTTGAGTTATATAGCTCCATTTTGTTTATAAACTTTGAGTCTCAAAAGCCTGATTTTGGCTTCATGATTAAATTAGTATGAATATCTTAGTATTTTGTTGAAAAGGTATTGATTTTTGTTTATAATATTTAGAAGGTCATTCATGTTTGATATTTGTGATTCTCCGAGAACGAATTATTCATAAAACTGACTCGGATTTTCCTTTTCGAGCTTCTACCGATTTGTGTATTATATTCTTGTTTTTACTATTGCTCTCAGATGTACCGGAAAATGAACCAAAAAAGAAAAATTATGTTTCTATGCCGGCTACTCCCTGTGGTGATTCTACTCGCTGCAGTTTTCCTGATAGGGAATGCTTTTATAACTTCAGACTATAAGGAGGTATGACTTGTGTGCTTTAAGTCGCTTTTTTGTTTTCTGGTAGAAGCGATCTTTACATGTTATTCATGCTAATACATAATGTGATAACCAATTCAAGTTAGATTTTTACTCCATATTTAACATATTTCTTGAAATGATGTTCTAAATTCGAATGGAACTCCTCAATTGGCAGAGGATTGTAGGTTGGAGATCAACTGTTCGTATTGAAAGAACAAAACCCAGAACATGTGAGGTTCGTACATAAGGACAAGTGTTTTTCTGTCTTCTTGACAATAATAAGCCTAGACTTATGGTGTAATGCATACTTAGGTCCAGTGTAGACCTCCTGGAAGTGAGACACTACCTAAAGGCATTGTTTCTCCCACGTCTGACTTAGAAATGCGACCATTATGGGCTCCTCAAAGTAAGATGGTATGAAACTTTACAACCCGTTTTTTAGCTTAGGCTTGGTGTTTTTCTTTATAATTTTGTAAATCGCTTGAATTTGATTTGGTGCTGCTTTTAGAAACCAAAACCCATGAGCTTATTAGCAATGGCTGTTGGAATCAAGCAAAAAGAAAATGTGAACAAAATTATCATGAAGGTAAGAACTCATAACTCCATTATTCTGTTAGATCACTCATTTTTTACTTAAAATCGAAGATATATACGTTAACATCCCTTTTCACTTTAACGTCTCAGTTTCCATCAAATCTTTTTGTTGTGATGCTTTTTCACTATGATGGTATGGTAAATGATTGGAGTGAATATGAGTGGAGCGAACGTGCAGTTCACGTGTCTGCTATTGGTCAAACTAAATGGTAACTACCTAGCTGATATACGATTCTATAGTATTAGTAACGTAGCATCTTATAATATTTAACCGCAAATTAGGTGGTTTGCGAAGCGTTTTCTGCATCCGGATATTGTTTCGGTGTATTCGTACATCTTCCTTTGGGATGAAGATCTTGGAGTTGACCATTTTGATGCCAGAAGGTACCAACATGTTCAAGTTTTGTTGCAATCTGATTAGTTGGTCAATGAATAATTAGTCTTATGGTTTGTCAACTTGATGTGTAGATATGTTTCGATCATTAAAGAAGAAGGGCTTGAAATATCACAGCCTGCGCTTGATCCCAAGAAGTCCAGCATACACCACAGGATCACAGCACGGATCAGCACAGCAAGAGTACACAGGTTCCTCATTTATATAAGTTTAACAAGTATAAGAATAAGCACAAAGATTGTGAAACTTAAGTTATCGATTATAATTTTATAAATAGGAGAATCTTAAAGAGGATAGGACGGAAGAGCTGCAATGAAAACAGCACAGGTCCTCCTTGCGCTGGGTAAAAGAAACTGGGAATATCGGCTTCGCTTATTTTAGATATGTTTGTAGAAAAGAAATAAAATTAAAGATAGTGATGTGAATTACAGGTTTGTAGAAGTGATGGCACCTGTATTCTCGATGGCATCGTGGCGGTGTGCATGGTATATGATTCAGGTACGCGTCTTTACTAAAAACATTACCGGACCGACTACGCAAAAGTAATGGCATCGAAGGATATGTTCTCTCATGTTTATTGATTAAATTTTTTTCTCAAGAGTGATATGAAGTACGGATGGGGCGTAGATTTCCAGCTTGGTTACTGTGCACAGGCAATTTTTCTTTCCTATGATCGTTATCTACTCTTCTTCGTTTCTTGAAATTTTTTAATTATAAGTTTTTTTGACAGGGCGATCGAACCAAAAATATGGGAGTTGTTGATTCTGAGTACATAGTTCATTATAATCTTCCCACCCTTGGAGGTTTGGAGGCAAACAAGGTTATAAACTTTATATTGCAAACTAAACAAGACCAATCAGTTACAACCAGATTGTTCGATTTCGATTTGTGTCTGTTAATAAAAATACTTGTTTTCATGAATGCAGAAGGAGGCTGAAATTCCTTATCAAGCTGCAAACAAAACAAGCCTGCCTACACAACAATTGGTATCTATTCTTTAAATAACACTTCCTTTGTATAGGTCACCTGACCACATGGCTTGTTTAACTATCTTTGGTATTGTAGGTATCAAAGCATGAAGAGTCTCCAGGTAGAGCTGAGGTAAGCACTAGAGTAGCTTGGTGTTAAAACTTCTCTATCTTGTCATTGACCAAAAAAAGTTCACTCAATATCAAATGATAAGCAAGCAACATTAATTGTAGTTGTGGCGGGTTCAATGTCACTTAAAAGCCATTCCGTAGATTTACAATTTACGAAAACCAATTTTATGTAGGCGGTGAAACAATCTTTTATCGAGCTGGAGGCTTTTAAAAGTAGATGGCGAAGAGCTGTGAAGAAAGATGAGTGTTGGATCGATCCGTATCAACCCAACAACCACAAAAGCTTGTGACTTTGTGCAAGATAAAACCAAACCAAGCTAGCGGAAACAAACTGATAGATAATGTATACATGTATACTTACAGGCATAATCACATAAATCCATTGTAATCAAATAGATATTCTTTTCAAATCAATACAAAGAGTGTTATAGCATTTTGCTTATAAATGTATATACGGAAGTCAGGTCCTGACAAATATGTTGTTTGAGTTTATAATCGAGTAAAGCATAGATTTTTTGTGATTCCGCAAACTTATCAGATTCGAGGTATAATTCGGGTCAGATCCTAGTTTTATGAAACCGGACAATCTGGATTTTTTCTTGTTCATCTTCTAGATTAAATTGTTGGACAGCTTACTTCACTTCAATCACAATTTTCATTTTATTTGGAGACATAAGTCAGTAACTCACGCCACCAAGCAAGCAATGGCACGTTCACTATTGATGGTTTCAATTTCAAGAATACTTTTTTTCTCTTTTAACATATGCAAGCATAGAAAAAGAAAGAAAATGATTGACCCTCCTTGTGAGTCATGTATTCCCCTTTTAGCGTCCTAAGCAACGTACCATTGTTGCTCTATGTTCCCTTTCTCTTCTTCTATTTCTCGTGCTTCGATGACTTCATTCACATACCAGTTCCTGTTACTGTTGTTTCATGGGAAACAGCAAAATGAAGGTTTCAATCTCTCTCTAACCTCTTTTCTTTCTTTTTTGTTTTAATTTTGTTTCTCGTATATAAATATGTGTGCTTTTCTTGTGTCTGGTTTTGGTGTCTGGTTTTGGTTTTTGGTTTTGTAGGGTTAATGTTAATTTGGTGAAGTTACTGATGTGATTCTATGTCCTTCCCTCATCTTAGTGTTTGTGGGTGAATAATTTGAGCTGTGTGATTCGTTAGTTTTTGTTTTATATTCGTTAAAGAAGAAGTTTTTTTCTTCTTTTCTAGATGATTTTTTTATGTTACCTAACTTCGTCATCGATTTAATGCTATTAACATTGTTTCAAAATTAATAAATTAAACAGACGTCAATGCTTCAAGCTAGGAAATTTCAATAGAACATGTTAGGGTAGTAGCCAACTAGCCATTCTTTAGAAGTTAATGCAGAGCTGACTTGTGTAATAACAAGAAACTGTATTCACTTTTCGCTCTTGGATGTCTCAGGGAATGAACCAAAATGGAAAGAATGTGTTTCTTGGCACTCTACTCCCTACAATGTTATTACTGGCCGCAGGTTTCTTCATAGTGGATATGTTTATTACCGCAGAATATAAAGAGGTATGGTTTTCATTCTATGATAAAAGGGAGTCCTTTCGGATATATATCTGTGTTTCATTCATGTTTAGTAAATTTGTCTTCGGTGCGCAGAATCTTATAGGATGGGGATCAGTTCATTTGCAAACTGCAAAACTAAAAGCTTGTGAGGTTTGTAATTAGAAATAAGTCTTTCCTGTTTTGATCTACAGTAATCAGATCTATTCTTTGTATTTAAGGCTGTTATGTGTACTCTAGGTCCAGTGCAGGCCTCCCGGAAGCAAGTCACTACCTAAAGGCTTTGTCTCTCATACATCCGACCTAGAAATGCGACAATTATGGGATCCTCAACGAAACACGGTACAAAATTTTACTCTATATATGTATTTGTATATTTCTTTTGTTTTTTCCTTGATTTTGCTTTGATTTTGTATTTTCTTCGCTACCTTTAGAATCCAAAGCCCATGAGCTTACTAGCAATGGCAGTTGGAATTAAGCAAAAAGAAAGCGTGAACGAAATTGTCATGAAGGTAAAAAAACTCAAAAGTTTTGTACTATAATAAGATATCACCATAATTTCTTTTTCATTCCATCTTGCAGTTTCCGTCAACTGATTTCGTCGTGATGCTTTTTCACTATGATGGCATTGTAAATGATTGGAGTGTGTACGAGTGGAGTGAACGCATAATTCACGTGTCTGCTATCGGACAAACTAAATGGTAAGGGTTGTTAGTTCGTATGGCTTACCATCAGTAAATTGGTTTTGTAAACATATTTTTTTACGATTCAGGTGGTTTGCAAAACGTTTCCTACACCCTGATATTGTTTCAGTGTATTCCTATATCTTTCTGTGGGATGAAGATATTGGAGTTGAAAATTTTGATCCCATAAGGTAAGATTCTGTATCCATTTCTGATCGGTCACGTGTTGTAATTTAAAGATTTATCTTCCCCTTTATACTTACCGCAAATGCAGATATATTTCGATTATCAAGGAAGAAGGGCTTGAAATATCACAGCCTGCACTCGATCCCAATAAGTCCGAGGTGCATCACAAGATTACAGCACGAAATAGTACATCAAGAGTACACTGGTTCGTCGTAATACTCATATATATCCCTTTGCACTTGATTTTGCCTATTCATAAAAAAATTCTTCTCTTGACTCGAATTCATTTTGTGGTTTGTGGCATCTTGGTTACATAGGAGAACCTTCGAGTCAACTGGAAAGATGAATTGCAACGGAAGCAGCATAGGTCCTCCTTGCTCTGGGTAAAACAATCCGAGACTTTTAGCCTTCACTTCGACATTTCATGTACCCTTGTAAATATTTCCATCACTAAGATTAATACAAGAGGTCGGCATTACAGGTTTGTAGAAATGATGGCACCTGTAATCTCAAAAGCATCCTGGCAGTGTACATGGTATATGATTCAGGTATGCTTTCCGTACATAACACAGAACAGAATATGATATTAATCAAACACACTTAAAGAAAAATGCTAGTATATTATCAGCCGATAAGAGTTATGAGTTGTTTATTCATTACTTTCAGAGTGATATGAAATACGGGTGGGGTGTCGATTTCCAACTCAGTTACTGTGCACAGGCAAATTCTGCTGTCCATATTTACCTCGTATTTTTCAGCTTCTACTTTTCTTGAACCCTTTTAATGCCTAGTATTCTTTGGCAGGGTGATCCAACCAAAAATATCGGGATTGTTGATGCAGAATACATAGTTCATTATGGTCTTCCTACCCTTGGCGATCCGGGAGTAAATAAGGTTAGGAACTTATATACGGACCTAAGAGTGCCAATCTTTTAAAATCATGGAACTATGTAATCAAACAAATATTTTGCGACTGTAGACGGAAGCTAAAATTCCAGATGAAGCAGCAAAAAATGCACCACCACAAGCGTCTCCTGGTAGAACTGAGGTAAGCACCACTATATAATATGTAGAGAGTGGCCTGGCCAGCACAAAATCATTTGAGCAGATACATTATTTACGGAAACTATTTCTTGTGTAGGCGGTGAAGCAGGCCAAGATAGAGTTTGAGGCTTTTAAAAATAGATGGAAAAGAGCTGTTGAAGGCGATAATTGTTGGATAGACTCGTATCCGCAGAACTAGAAACAAACATGTAGTTATTTTTGGTTGCATACGTATCAAATAGATGGTGCCCCGAAGAGATGCATTCGTTAAGATGGGGTGGTTACAGGAGATATACATTTAAAAAGTACGGTTTTTTTTTGTTATGATTTGGTTGCGTATTGTTTAACGACATAAGATCATTTGTCAATCACTCTAACATTTGTTAAAATATGTAACTCACCTTAACTTAGTCTATAAAATATAAAAGTTAAGTGAATAACGCTCAGCAATATCCATTGAGCGTCATTTATACTTAGATTTGATTCCATTAAACGTCATTTATCATTTATCGTTTATAATTAGATTCGGATTATGATCGATTTGATTCCATTAAAAGTCATTTATTCAGGAATTTAAAAAGAGAAAAGTACTGGTAAATACCTTCTCAACTATGTAATTATCCAGTGGTATTCGTTTTTTGGATAGTGTCACTTGGTACCTCGAACTGAAATTTGGACAAAAATATCCCGATTAAATATACGCGCCGGTAAAAAAAACTAGTACAATTCTCATGATAGGATGTGAATTGCTTGCAACTCTCAGGATTTTTTAACGATTCTCGTGATAAGATGCGAATTGCTTGCAACTCTCAGGATTTCTGAACGATTCACATGATAAGATGCGAATTGTTTGCAACTCTCAGGATTTCTGAACGATTCACATGATAAGATGCGAATTGCTTGCAACTCTCAGGATTTCTGAACGATTCTCTGTTGCATTTAATCTCAAACCATAATTGTGTCCTTTGAATTTGTCCGTTTCTTTTTCACATTGTCGTTTCACTTTGTGCTGTCTTTTTGTGTACTCAACTTTGGACTATTTAATAGTCTCTCTATTACCTAATAAATCAGATCTCAGATGTAGCATTATCCCTGTTGTCTCAAAACGGTGTATATTGATCTGTTTCAAGATTAGATTTGGTATCAGAGCCTGAAGGTCTTAGCAGACGTATTTGTTTCACTAACGATGGAGGTGAACAAAGGAAAAGGAGGTTCGTACGGCCTAAGCTACCCAATGCTGGATAGAAGTAATTATACGGCTTGGGCTATCAAAATGAAAGTTTATATGCAAGCGCAAGGGGTCTGGAATGCAGTAGAGCCAAAAGATCCCAATGTAGCTGTCGAAGAGAAGACAGATAAGATAGCGTTAGCAATGGTGTATCAGGAAATTCCCGAAGATGTATTGCTCTCAATTGCGAACAAGGGAACAGCGAAGGACGCCTGGGATATGATAAGAACCTTATGCCAAGGTGCAGACAAAGCAAAGAAGGCACGGATTCAAACCCTAAAATCTGAATTCGAAATGCTAAATATGGGTGACAATGAAAAATTTGAAGATTTTCACATGAGAATGAATAGCCTCGTTACAAATATTCGAGCTTTGGGGGAAACGATGGAAGAATCATACGTCGTAAAGAAACTTCTGCGTGCTGTCCCTGCCAGATTCCTACAGATAACTTCAACACTGGAGCAATTTGGAGACATCGAGAGCATGACTGTCGAAGAAGCTGTGGGTTCACTCAAGGCACATGAAGAACGAGTAAAAGGAAGGACAGAAACGAAGGAGATTCAACTCATGTTGACAGAAGAGGAATGGGCTAAACGAGAAGGAGCCAACAAAAAGCTTCTATTGACGCGTGAAGAATGGCTGAGGCGAAACAATGGTGACAGATCCACAAGGCAGAGAGGCCATGAAAGGTTTGACAAGAGTGTTATCAAATGCTTCAACTGTAATATCTATGGTCACTTCGCCTCAGAATGCAGGAAACCAAGGAAACACAAGGAAACACAAGAAGCGGAGGCGAATTTGGCTGCGATGGAAGATGATGAAATGGCCCTACTCTTGGCCAAACATGATAAAAACTCGTCAAAGCTTCTCCTGAATGAGGGAAAACTGCTATCTACTCAATTTCCAAGGCGTGGAGAATGTGCAGGCGAATCAAATGTCTGGTACCTGGACAATGGTGCAAGCAGTCATATGACAGGTTTTAAAGAAAAGTTTGCAGAACTGGATGAGAGTATATCTGGTGTAGTGCGTTTTGGAGATGGTTCAAAAGTCGAGATAAAAGGAAAGGGCACTGTGATATTACTGTGCAAAAATGGAGAAGAAAAGATGCTGCGAGAGGTGTATTATATACCTAGTCTACGTAATAACATCATATCATTGGGACAGATTTCTGAAGAAGGCAATAATGTGGAACTCAAGGGAGAATTTCTGAGGATCTACGACAACAAAGACAGATTATTGATGAAGGTAAAACGATCTGCCAATCGACTTTACAAAATTATTATTGAGACTAACAAACAGGAATGTCTGATGACTAAAACGGATGACATCACGAGATTGTGGCATGCCCGTCTTGGGCACGTCAATTATCAAGCCATGGCTCTCATGTCTAAGCACCAGATGGTAGAAGGAATGCCCAGGATAATAAAACCAAATGTCGCGTATGATGGGTGCTTAATGGGAAAGCAAACCAGGAAGGTATTTCCAGCCAAATCCAAGTTTAGTGCAAAAAAGGTACTAGAACTTATACATGGTGATCTGTGCGGTCCGATATCTCCAACTACTGCCTCTGGATACAGATATTTCTTTTTGTTAGTTGATGACTTTAGCAGGTTTATGTGGGTGTACTTTCTAAGAACTAAGGATGAGGCATTCGAAGCATTCAAAAAGTTTCGTGTATTGGTTGAGAACGGGTCAGAGAAAAGAATCAAGGTGCTGAGAACTGACAGAGGAGGTGAATTCAATTCTAATGAGTTTAAAGAATACTGTGAGAATGCAGGAATTGAGCGACACCTCACGACACCCTACACTCCGCAACAAAACGGAGTGGTAGAGCGTCGAAACCGAACTATTGTGGAGATGAGTAGAAGCAGTCTCAAGGAAATGCAATTGACATCAAAGATGTGGGCTGAAGCAGTCAGAAACTCGGTATACATCCTCAATAGACTACCCACGCGAGCATTGACAGGCAAGACGCCGTATGAAGCATGGACAACAAGGAAACCGCAGATAAGTCATGTACGGGTCTTTGGGTGTTTATCGCACATGAAAACTCCAAGTGTGCACAACACAAAGCTGGATGATCGCAGTAAAAAGTTAGTTAATCTGGGGAGAGAGCCTGGAACTAAAGGATACCGTTTATATGATCCCAATGAAGATCGTATACATATAAGCGGTGACTTCATTTTCGAAGAAACGAAGCAATGGCCGTGGAGTATGATTGCAGATAGGGAGGAGACACAGGAGAGTTTTATTGTGGCAAGTATGCCTGAGGTTGATGAAACAGGTCAAGATGAGACCGAAATCGTGGAGTATGGTGATGACAACCATAGTGGCAATAACACCCAGACGTCAACACCACAGTCGCGGGCTTCTGAGTCTCCTCAGTCCTCTGTTGGATATGACAACTACAGTAACACTCAGGTATCCACTCCACATTCTCAGTCGTCTGCTTCTAGAATCAATCGAGATAATTACGATGATAGCACAGAGCCAAAAAGATTCAGACCTTTGAGTGAAATTTACAATGTCACAGAAGAAATTGAGCTTGATGAAGAAGAATTGTGGCTCATGGGGGTAGATGAACCTGTCAATTATACACATGCAGCAAAAGATGTCAACTGGAGGCAAGCAATGAGGCAGGAGATGGATTCTATTGAGGCAAATGATACATGGAAATTGACGAGTCTACCACCTGGACAGAAGATCATAGGTCTGAAATGGATCTATAAATTAAAAAGGGATGCTAACGGGAAGGTGGTAAAATACAAGGCACGCCTCGTAGCAAAGGGTTATGTACAAGAACATGGCATTGATTTTGATGAAGTATACGCACTAGTTACTCGGTTGGAGACAGTGAGGTTGCTATTAGCTTTGGCAGCTAAAAATCAATGGGAAGTGCACCATCTCGACGTAAAGACGGCCTTCTTGAATGGAGATATAGTGGAAGATGTATACGTTGCCCAACCAGAGGGATTTGAAAGAAAGGGACAAGAGCACCTAGTGTACAAATTGTCTAAAGCTTTGTATGGACTTCGCCAGGCGCCTCGTGCTTGGTACGCCAAACTGAATTCATGTCTTATAAAGTTTGGATTTACTCGTTGTCCGTACGAGCATGCTGTATACACAAGGAAGGAGGGAGAAAACAGTTTGGTTATTGCAGTATACGTAGATGGCATTCTAGTAACAGGCACGAGTGTCTTAGCAATCAAGGATTTCAAGAACCAGATGAAGCTTCAGTTCGAGATGAGCGACATAGGAAAGCTCAGCTACTACTTGTGAATGGAAGTTGAACAAGGAGAAGGATATATCGAATTAAAACAAGCAAGTTATGCACGAAAAATTCTGGAAAATGCAGGCATGGCAGATTGTAATCCGACGAAGTATCCAATGGATCCAAAGGAACAGCTTGATCGAGACGAGACAGGAAAATTGGTCAATGCTACAGACTACAAGAGTATGGTAGGGGGTCTACGATACTTGGTTCATACGCGACCAGATATCGCATACTCAGTGGGAATAGTCAGCCGATATATGGAAAAACCCACAAAAAGGCACCAGGATGCAGTGAAAAGAATACTCAGGTACGTTAAGGGAACTATACAACACTGGTTGGTGTATACAAAGAATAGTGGCAATAATGTGTTAACTGGGTTTTCAGACAGTGACTTGGGTGGACAAATTGAAGATAGAAAGAGCACAGGAAGAGTAGTTTATTACTTGAATGAGAGTATTATCACGTGGGTCTCACAAAAACAGAAGTGTGTTGCTCTATCATCGTGTGAAGCTGAATTCATGGTTGCTACCGCAGCAGCTTGCCAAGGTATTTGGCTTAGAAATACTCTTAGGCAGATAACACATGAAGCTGTTGGCCCAGTGATCTTATGCATAGATAATCGATCTGCAATCGACCTGGCTAAGAATCCTATGTTCCATGGTAGAAGCAAGCATATCGACATAAGGTTTCACTTTATCAGGGAATTCGTAGAGCGAGGAGAAGTAGTCTTGAAACATGTTTGCAGCAACGATCAAAGAGCAGATATTTTGACAAAAGGGCTAGCTACTGTCAAGTTTGAAAACATGAGGAAACTATTGGGAGTCAAAAACTTGAATAAACGAGGTTGAGATTAGGAGGGAGAGTGTTGCATTTAATCTCAAACCATAATTGTGTCCTTTGAATTTGTCCGTTTCTTTTTCATATTGTCGTTTCACTTTGTGCTGTCTTTTTGTGTACTCAACTTTGGACTATTTAATAGTCTCTCTATTACCTAATAAATCAGATCTCAGATGTAGCATTATCCCTGTTGTCTCAAAACGGTGTATATTGATCTGTTTCAAGATTAGATTCTCATGATAAGATGCGAATTGCTTGCAACTCTCAGGATTTTCGAACGATTCTCATGATAAGATGCGAATTGTTTGCAACTCTGGGTTTTCTAAGCGATTCTCATGATCGGATGCGAATTGTTTGCAACTCTTAGGATTTCATGAACAATTCTCATGATATGATGCGAATTGTTTGCAACTCTCAGGATTTTCTGAACAATTCTCATGATATGATGCGAATTGTTTGCAACTCTCAGGATTTTCTGAACAATTCTCATGATATGATGCGAATTGTTTGCAACTCTGGGTTTCCTGAACAATTCTCATGATATGATGCGAATTGTTTGCAACTTTGGGGTTCTTGAACAATTCTCATGATATGATGCGAATTGTTTGCAACTCTCAGGATTTCCTGAACAATTCTCATGATATGATGCGAATTATTACTGGTGAAATTTTATTTTTTAAAAAAATAAAAAAATATCATCAATGGATCTAGTTTTGTTTATTTTTAAAAAACAAAAGTGATGGTACTTTCATTTATTTTTTTCGAGCTCTGGTTCGAAAGATACGGATCTTTTAAAAATAAAATAAAAAGAAAAAGTAGGAAAGAGAAATTTTGGTTACGTGGTTGTTCATGAATGGTGAGGGTAGTTAGGGTATTAAAATAAAGTTAGGTACTATGTGATAATTAGGTAGTTGAGTTGGGTATTAAGTGACAATTGATCAAACCTTGGGTACTAGATGACAATAAAATAGTTGAGTAGGTACCTTAGGGGTAATTTCCCTCATTAATATCCATCCAATTATATTATTTATTTTTATTTTTATTTATTTACAAATAATTTAATTTTTAAAAACTAGAGAAAAGTATCAGAAAATACATTTTCAAGTTTGATATTTCAAGTAAGTACCAAAATATTAGACATTCCCCATTAGTACCTAAAAACCAAATTTTGACCAAAATAACCCTAAAGCTATATGAAAGAGAAAATAGGTTCACAATTATTTTTTATTATTTTAATTTTAACTCCCCCTCCCCCCAAATCCCAATAAGCTTTAGAAACCAAAAGACTAAAGAAAGAGACAATCACAAATCGGAGAGAAACCCTAAAACAAGTCAGGCGTAGGTGTGGTTGTTTCTGAACTAACTCCAACGAGTGTAGAAGTCTTGTCGTTCTAATCCACCGTTGAGGCGAACTTCGTCTTCATCTCCTGTTTTTAACCCAGAACCACCGTTTCCGGTGAACTTCGTAAGTTTAAACTACTCTGAAGGTACGTCAATAGTTGTTACTTATGTTGTTTATGAATAGTTCTGGACTGGTTGTTGGAATGAGAAACTAGTTTCTCTCCGTTTGGGAATTAACGGTAAATTATTGTACAACCATTCGTCGGCTGGTTAACGGTACAGTTGTGCTGAGAAAGATCATAGTTGTGTATGGTTGGTTTTATGGTGTTCGTAAGCGAGAATAAATGTCGAATTAGTTGATGGCTTGTTTAAGATATGCGTCAGTTGTAGTATCACGCATTGTTTGGTTTTGTGTTTTCCTTTACATGCATGCCTGTTTGGAATTAAAACGTGGGAACTGCAGCATGTTTATATGGTATATCGCGTCTTCTTCAGTGTGACAATGCGTATTTTGAGTTATGTTGTAGTAGTTTTAGTATGCATCTCGCGTGTCTTCTGGTATGTATCTCGCGTGTGTGTTGTTGTTTGATCTGTATGTTAATTGGTGTTTAGTAGGGTGTATATCGCGTAAGAAGTAAGGTGTAATGAGTATACTAGTATGTGTAGTTTATATTGCATCTCACGTTGTATAGTAAGGTGCAGGGATTGTAGCAATGTATGTGGTATATATTGCGTAAAGTTGAATGTGTATCTCGCGTTGTCAGAAGGTGCAAATTATATAGTAGATTCTGTACTTTAAGCTCTAACTCGCGTATGGTGGAAGTCGTAAATCGCTACCTTTACAGACATCCAGACGAAAATCGTGTCTGCTGTATAAAATTAGGACTAAAAGCCCGATTTGAATTACCAAAATCTAACCTAACTGTTCTTTTGTACATACATGTTCAGGTATGGGCAAAGATACTTTTTACAAGTCTGGTTTGGTCAGCATATTAAATTTGCTCTAGAAAAACATAGTGGATGAGGAGCATATTGAGGCTACGAAGAACACACCATTCTATATGTTGCTGAAAGCTTCATTCATGCTAAGAAACGAAGATTTACCGAAGAAGAAGTTTAACAAAGTTATAGAGGAGATTGTAAAGAGATATTCTGTCAAGAAAGGGTGTTTTAGAATAGGTTCGAAGAGGGTTAAACTGACCACCAAAGATGTTAAAGCCATCTTTGGTCTTAAACACGGAACGAAAGAAATCTCAATGAACAAAACAGGGGCATTCACTGGAAGATTTGCCGATGGTGCAAAGAACGAGTCTCCACTGATGCAGAAATACAAAAAGACGAAGATCAAATCGACTCAGAAGTATGGTATTTACCAGACAACAAATTTACATACCGGCTAAGTGTTAGTGTGACTGAGGTAATGGCCCTACCATACGAAGGAGAGTTAGATTTCAAGGTAAAATTTAGATTCTTGATATAACTCACAAAGAACTGACAACTAGTTTGATATAGCTCTGAATGCGTTGTGTTGTAGATCATTGATGCCTGGATATATAAGTTGCTTAAAGAATCAAACTAGAAAGTGCCTTTCAAAGGGTTTGATGACAAGTACAGTTGTAAATACAGCGCTATTCAGATTTCTGGGGTCGCAACGGTTAGTATTTAATTATTAAATAGCCATTGAAAGTGACCCATAAGTTTGATATTGTTTTGTTGTACGCGGGTTTTATTATAGAAATTACTAGCAATGAAAGAAGATATTTCGAACATTGTTGACGGAGTTTTTGAAAACATGAGGGAGGACACATTTATCGCATTCATTCCGGTATGCCACATAAATGAGAATAGTCCTAACCACTGGACGTTGTTGGTAATAGCCATGAAGAATGGGTTAGCCAAAAACTAAAATCCCTTGTTCCCTCTCAGCAAATTCACTCCAGATGACACTAGGAAAACAGGCGACGCATTGGTAAGTAGTATGAAACTGTATTGCCTGATGTTGTATGTTCATTTTTGGAGGTGAATGAAAGAATTGTGTGTTGCTCTCATGAGATTCTTAAAGGTCATTGCTCCCAGATCCCGTTTGTTGTATATGCGAATCACGTTTTATGCATGGAACTCACGTGCTAATGTAATGTGATTCGCATCATTACAACTAGCTATACAGTTTTACATGTTATTTAAAAAATAATAACCTAAGATTTTTTTTATCTGAGCAGCTAAACTATTGTATGAATAAAAAATACATACCACATGTGAAGAACGAATACAAAGTTAAAGCTGTTAGAGATATTCCGCAGCAAGAAAAATATTCACTTGGCTGTGAAGTATTCGTTTGTCAATATGTCAAAGACATTATCCAACACAAGTTTATACCCAAGGAATATAGCAAACAAATGCCTGCTCAAGCATGTGCATAAATGTTTTACCACTTCCTAAATGATAAAACTACTAATCTGAGGGTGTTGGATGCTTAATTGTTATTTTTAATTCTGTACAGTACTCGAAGGACATCTTCGTATGTAATTGAATTCTGATGGGTTATTAGGTGACATTTTATGGTCAGGACAATGTCGTTTATTAAGGTAACTTAGTGTGACAATTGTTTCCAACAATTGTATGCATTTCAACCCTTGTAGATCACTAACCATAATAAAATCACGTAAGTAGCATGCTATATGGATACTTATAACGTAAAACGCATTACTGTAACAATAAAAATGGGATTGTAAAATGCAATAATATTTCTCGTGATATTTGGGGAGCGGATGTCGCCAATCGCATGTTTAAGTTATTTGTCTATCATGCGTGATAGGTATCATGCAAATCGCATGATAAGTATGGCTACATTTGTTTAGTTAAATTCTCGCCTATTTTTTTGCTACTGTCCCGCCAAAACGTACACCTAATAATTATTACCCGTCCATGTTAGCCACCTACTTTTCCGCCTTATATAAACCACCAGACTACAACTTTTACTCTAAATGAAAACAATTTACACATTAGAAATGGGAAAACAGTATGAGTTGGTGCGTGGATGAAGATCAACACTTGCTTCAAGCGGTGAAGTACGTTAAGACAACAATTTCCGATGAAACGACAAATGCTTTTTTCGATGAAGTGTTATGCAAGATGTACTTTGACTATGGGAGGCTTGGATTTTTCGCACCCCATGTTCGCAGCCGAGAAGAAGTCGCTTCAAGGTACAATAAACTAAAATCCGAACCCTTGCTACGTGTGTCTGATCTTTGTCTCACGTTGCGCGAAGAAACAACACACTTATGGAAGTAGGAACTTAATGGTTGGATATCAAGAGATATGATTGTGTACTTGAAGGAATCGATTGCTGAGAGAGAAAATGCGATTGCCAATTGTTAACCGGTTGATGAGAACCTTGGTTGTTGATTTCAGTCTTGAATATTCTTGAAATTAATAATGTAATTTTAATTCTTAAAAAATGGTTGTCTTTAAATTTGATCTAATGGCAGTGATTTAGTTTCTGGTAGATCGCGTTTGGTAATAATTGTATTTTTTTTTTCAAATGATGAGTGTAAGACTTTACATGTGTAACCTTTATTGATGCTAACTCGCGTGTCGTGAGAAAGGAGTTATTTAACAAGTGAATTATTTGTGACTCCTAACTCGTGGCGTATATGATCAATGTTTCTCAAACGAATCCTGTTTGGTGAATCGCTATCACAATCGATATGTGACCCCTAACTCGCGTGAGCAGTCACTAATAAGGCTGTATCGCGTGATCAGTCAAATGAGTTATCTACTAAGCTATAAATGTGGGACCCGTAACTCGCGTTGTATATGAGACATAATTTTCACATCAATCGCGTTGTTTGGTGAGTTGCGCGAATCTGCAAAAGGTAGACTGATTGAATGGCTTGCAGAATCTCGATGGTGTATAGCCATTATTAAGGCGGAATCACGTGATTGGTTAAGGGAGTTATTTAGTAAGTTAAAATTGTTTTACCCCTAACTCGCGGCGTACATGAGATATGATTTTCATACAAATCGCATCTTCTATCTTATCGTTTCAACTAAATGGCTTGCTCAAAATAATTCAAAAATAAAAGGACTCATTTACAACTTATGTACATTAGTTTAGGTATGTCCCAATTAAACATTTTTTAACCAAGATGAATTATTGAGTGAGGTGTCCAATACGTAATTAAATATAATTATAGACCTTTTTCTAATTCAACCCCACCTTCAAAGAATAAACTTTACCAAAAATATAATTAAAATTAATGAATCGCATGGACATACCACTAAATGGTTAGGTGATGATTAAAGGTCATTGAATAAGTCATGATCGATATCAAATATGGTGGTAGAGTAAAACAATCATGCCAATAGTTACTAGTACGCGTTGGTTATTGTGATAAGTATTTAACTCGTGTCATAATTACTGCCTAGTGAAAAGACAATGGGTTGTCTTTTCATTAATTGGCATTGGGTTTGTAGGGTAATTTAATGCATGATTCGACATAGGTAGCTAAAGTACTCATTACATGTGCATTAATTGATAACTAGAGTAGTGATAGGTTTGTAAATATAAATAAGTGTATCTCATGCATCGTTATCCACTACCCTATTCAAATTCAAAAGTCTATTTGTATTCTAAACAAAACTTCTGCCAAGAAAATGAGCGGTTCATCACTCCAGTCCTACGGTTACCCATCTTCTGATGGTAGGTACTCTAATGATAGTAAAAGGCACTCCGACTACAAGCACTCCACTCCAACGGCGTACTCATCCGACGAATCGAAAGATGCTATTTCATCCTCGCTTTCACTTGATGATGACTATGACTCAAAATACTCTTTGTCGTGGCGGGAGGAGGAGTTAGACTACGACTGGTATCCAAAACTCCGAAGGACCATGAAGAACACGAGGAAGACGATAAGGAGGAAGTAGACTCCTAGGAAGTCTTCGAA
Organism: Limnanthes douglasii subsp. nivea; assembly: GCA_036936605.1. Lineage (NCBI taxonomy): Eukaryota > Viridiplantae > Streptophyta > Magnoliopsida > Brassicales > Limnanthaceae > Limnanthes > Limnanthes douglasii. Next base: position 196,981,942 of record JAUPFV010000002.1, on the reverse strand, counting down.
GGATTCATCAGACGATGAATACTGGGGGATGGAAAGTGACGACGATAAAGATGAGGACGAGGAAGAGTTTGAGGAAGAGTGGGAATCAGAGTCTAAGGATGAAGAGGAAGGTGAAGAGGAGGATAACTCTTCTGATAATTAATCAGTATGTGGTTGTTTGTTTGTGTTTTCGTTTTTTGGTATTCAAATTGGTGAACCCTATAATATGTATTGGTTTTTTTATTAGGGTTTACAATCTGGACAACCGTAGGTCCATTGTGATTTCAGGTATTTTGTTTGTTAAATATGTTTTTTTATCGGTATCTACTTAGTTCCATTTGTAGTGGTTTGATATGTCTAATTTGTATTCGATTTATGTTCCAATCTCACCAATCGCGTCAATTCTGGTAATGCTTGTAAATGAGATGGTAGCAATCGCGTTGAAATGGACATAAAAAATCGTTATGACTTTCTAATCGTTTTCTATGTAAATCGTGTTATCTTTGGTGTGGGTATTGTATATGAATCGCGTCTTCTATATAGTTGCCGATATGGAAAATAATCAACGCACATAGGTTCTCCACAACCACCTTATGTAAATCACGTGTTCTCTATATAAGAGACGCATCTATATTAAAATATGGTGGCTCACATTAGAGATTAGACATAAATCGCGCGACTATAATATACATAAGTTAAATCTAAGCTGTGTTATATTTATTTAACATAATACGTGATTATTAAACACAATCGCGTCGGTGTGGAGGACATAAACTGGAAATCGCGTGTTGGCAATCGCGTGTAATCTTATAACTCAATATAACTCGCGTGTTGGCAATCGCGTGTAATCTTATAAATCAATATAACTCGCGTGTGTGAAAAATAATAATCAAACAACTGGAGGGTATCAACTAAAAATAATGTCAATAAGTAAGAAAGATACAGAACAAAGGGAATCACGTTAATACATACTGAATAAAACAGATGAAACAAAAAAAGTTAGCAAGGCAAGCTCATAATGTGATATCACATGTCCTTCGGTTGTGTCCAAATTTAAAACAACAGCCACAACGCAAGTGGCTCGATGATACTTCTCCTCTAGATGGAATCCTCTTTTTCCTTGGCCTTTCAGCTCGCCTTTTAACGTTAGGAGGTAGAACAACAGGTTCTTCATATTCGTTAGAGAATGAACTTTCACCAAAGCCGGTTATTGCATATATGTTAAACGAATAAGTGGACCTATAATTACCAACAATGTAGAATGGTTCTATCAACGTCATAGGATCTTTGTTAACCGATGTTATTGCAACCAATGAGTGCGGACATGGAAAACACCCTTGCTGCCATTAACCACATGAACACTTAAAATCAAGTATGTTGACAACCATAACTGGTTCATAATAAAATTCAAATGAACTTGCAGAAGACTTAGATACTACCCACGTTCGACCGATTAGAACATTCTCCTTTAACTTCTTGTCATATTCGGGGAATATATAACTGTTCCAGCTGAGCCCCTCCGAATAACGTCTAGAAATCGGAGTCATTAGCATCACTCTAGTCTTGTCTACATTTCAATAATTGGTAGATTTCAAATCTTTTTAATCTGATTGTTAAAGGATTCGGCAACAGATGATGCCATTGCCCCATAACATTTCCCAATGACGAATAGTTGGGCGTACCTTTCGGGAGGTAAATACTCGACGAATTTCTTAATATTTTTACCACCTCTACTTAAAAAATTGGAGAGTCTCTGATTAAAAAGTTCAACTGTAGGAGCATAAGCACAACTTTTAAATTGCTTAAACGTCTTCTTTTTAAACTCTCGGTTAGTGCAATTAAGAGCGGTCCTCAAATTATTAAGGAGATGATATATACAGTAAGCATGAAAGCAATTTGGATAAACAACAGAAACAACATTAATAATACCAGAGTATCTGTTAGAAATAAAAGTGATTTGAAGGTTTAACAAATAAGGTTTAAGACGTTCCATAAATCACAGCCATTTATCGGAATCTTCACGACCGAAAATACCAAAAGCAACAGGAAAAAATACCTACAATATGCAAATAGGTTATGGAAGTCCAAATGAGTAGTTCAAAATATAATTGGGTGATAGGTCTGTGTATAAGGCTACATACATCCATCAAGCCGCGATTGCTAACGTTTTCATTACATATCACGCGATTGCTAGCTATAACAGAAGCAACATCGCGCGAAGATAAGCTATGAACAAAGCAACATCTCGCGATTTCTATGCGTCTGGTAATTAACATCTCGCGTAATAGAGTGTGTAAGAATCGTGTGGGTATGATAGTGATGTACTTAATCGGTGGAAATCGCATGCGTATGTCATCGTACATCGCATCATTTGTTACCTTTACCGAAAAACGTTAAAATGAAAGGAAGGTTTAAAACTCACCGTTATTGCCATCATTTACCACTGCAGACAACAATACACCACCATGCTTGCCGTTTAAATAGGTACTGTCCACATACAAAAATGATCAACATGAGTGAAAGCCTTGAATGCATGATCCAAATGACACAAAGCACCTCCTGAAGACATTCCCAAAACCAACCTCCAAATGGCAATCAGTAGTAATATCTTGACTTTTTAATCTTCTAAAGTAAGCATTCAGCAAGCCAAACGAAGTATTACTATCTCCAGAAAAATTCTCTCATCGCCTTTTCTAAAGCATTCCACGAGAGACGGTAGGAAATGTCTAAACCATAGTCTTGTCTGATAGAATATTGAATAGTTTTTTCTGTTAAAGAATGACATGTCCTAATTGATTCGTGTATTTCATTCGGATTCAAATCAGACGTCAAATGCATAATTTTTTTCTTGGGAAATACCGGGCTACATGTATGGGCTTAGACAAATCGCTTGATCATCATTAAACCAGTGCTAGAATATATTAATGCATACAGTCACCATTTACAACCACCTAAATCTTTGTTGACACAGTAAGCAGTGATCTCAGTAGACATATTATGCATATACTTGAAAGCAAAACCAAGCTCTAAAGCATATCGGCATAACGATAACCTTAGACCTGAGGTACTATCAGCAAATGTCTGACCAACCCCTGTGATAGCATCAACCAACCGCTAGTAGCAAGATGTCTTTTTTATGTTGCGAACTGAGTAAACCATTACTACTCCCCCCACTTAGTAGTTGATCATCACAGGGTTCTACAAAGCCTATGGTAGGCTGTATACGAATGTCATCCGCATTTTTTTCAACTACTCGTTGTTCTATAAAGAAGCTAACGCTTTTCAGACGCTCCACATCAAGATAAACAACTAAACCCATGAAATCAGTCTCGTTATTAAACAAACAGTACTTTTGATCACCACAAGATTAGGTAATAGTGTAGCAACCCCTAACCAGATCATCTCATCTACCTTCAATATAGTGTTGAAGAGTCTCAAAGTTTTCAAACTCGTTCAAATGAACGATTGAGGTCTGCTTGGAATATTTGAAAATACACACTTTTGACTTAAACATCTAGTCCACTGCAATGATAAACAAAATTAGACTAGGTGAGTGAGATGTTTGAAATCACAGTACGAATCGTGCGAGACGTACAAATTTATGTAGCAGTGAATCACGTGATTCATAATAGCAGGTAAATCGTATGTACTGCCTAAGCGTAACAGTTAAACGTAACTCACGTCATATAAAACATTAAAAGAAGACAAGCTTCGCGTGCACGCGAGATGATTCAGGCAGTGACATAATACTCGAATACCTCGCTTCATGGTTAATTGGTAATGTAAAACATGATTTTAACGCGAGTCATGTACAGAATGGTTATCTAAAGCAAGGTATCACACTCGCATCGTCTGCACCTTAAAAACATGCTTCCCCATTAACGCCATGACAGTATAAGCAAGGTATAGACTTGGAATAAAACACATTCACTATCGCCGGAACTTATATGACACAGAATAAGCTGAATACAAAACTTGTTAAGGTAATCAGAAGTTTTAATACATAAATAAATTTCGAAAATTTAATATACACAGAATAAATTTCGAAACTTTAAAAAAACTTACAAAACCCAGCTTAAAAGACCCAGGTTACAAAAAAGCTTTCACTCGTCGAGCAAAAAAAACTTACAAAACCCAGCTTATGGACAACAAGCTCACAAAACAACTTCAAGTCGTCGTGAAAAAAAATCAAAACTTAGCTTAGAAAACACCTTAAACTCGGTGATAAAACCAAGCTTTACAAAGACCTTCAACAAGCAAAACAACAATATATAAAATATTACTTATAAATGGTTTCGACAAGGAGGTATTCTAACTGGTTTGGTGAGAAGGTATAGGTTTATGACCATTTTTAATATAATTTAAAATAGCATGGTAGGTTGTACTATTAAAAATTCAAAATTTGAATTTTGGTTGGAAAATAGACTGAGCCAAATTTTGAGGGTAGTTCAGGAATAAAATAAAAACGGGGTATTGAAAAAGAATTAGTTTGGTAAGATGAGTGTTTAGTAAGCATAGAAAATAGTTGGGGTACTTGATAATAATAAGTTTGGTGAGAAGGTACTTAGTGTGACATTTCCCTAAAAACTATTACTTCCACTTACGGTTTTCAACGAGACGACGAATCCAATAATCCGTCCAAAACAAAAACGATAAGATCCATCATGTATTATTGAACGTCCAATCAAAATTTAAACCCAATCAAATTATTGGTTCAAAACTGTTAAGGTGGTTTAAAACCTTATTTAAAATTAAAACTAAACTTTATATAAAATATAATCGGTGTTAGTCTATAATTTAATAGGTTAAATTTGTATTCTCTTTTTTATTATATCACGTAGCGGTTATTGAACTATCAAATCTGTTACTTTTTTTAGATCGGTTCGATAAAATCCGTGTTTGAGAGCAGTTTGATAGTTTTATTAGTGTTTGCACGAGTCGAAATTTGAACCCATTATGGACTGTAAGACCGATAACTTAACAGTATGATTCTGAAAAATCTAAATCTGAATGGGATCAAACTGATAACAACCCTACTTATACATGTACATTTTAGATGAACAATTTTACTCCATTTAATTAGCCAGTTAGTAATGGTGAGGTTTATTTTTGTTTGAGGGTAATTTTGTCTAAAGTTTTGTGGTATTTTGAAGGTATTTAATGTTTGGATAGAATGTTGAGGGAGAATTGAGCTGCCTGGTTGTATTTAATTTTCATTAACCCTCATTTAATGTAGATGGCTGGGTATTTATACCTTTATCTTTTGGGCCATATGGGATTTGGGGTTGTGTTTAATGGATTCGGGTCGAGTTTAAAGACCCACTAGCTTTTAAGTAAGCAAGTAATTAGCTTAGTCATGAAGTGATTAAGTTTTTAATACTTTAGTTATGTTCGGACAGTTTAGTAAGTGGAGGTTGTCCGAATCGTCCCTGTCCGGTTAAGTGGATGATGTCTGAATTGCCCCTGTCCGGTTCTCATAAAGAGTGGTGACAAAATCCGGGCTCATCAAGTAAGAACCGATTCATACCCAGATGGTTCTCTTTAAAACCACACAAAAATAATAACCTTTTATTACCATATTCGAATAAAGCTAAACCTACAGTTTTATCATGTTGAACCATATAACCATTTTTAGCCTCGCGCTCTTATGATGCAGAAGCGAATCTAGTTATAGATAATGGATAATATGCAACAAAACTACACAAAGGAACTCTTCGATATCAAACATACCGTGACCGTCTTGAAAGAACATATGGTGGCCTCATATGTTGCTAGAAAGGTAAGACGACATGGATCACGCTTAGTAATCCATCGTTATGATGACTCTAACAAAGACGTTGATGCTTCAACTGTCTCAGTTCAACAGTATCACCCTACAACTGATCGGTCTCCATAGAAAGAACGCCTAAAATATTTAGGAAAAAGGTTTTAAGAGATATACATTATAGGGATGGTCTGAAAAAAGATTGATAATAGTGCAGTTAGCGCAAGTGCTGCCATTCTCGTTCAACAAGTCAAACTCTTATTCATCATTGCAATAACGATGATTTCTCCCGAGACAAGCTCAATAAAGGGGTAGCGAAGGGTCAGTTGGGTTATCCAACATTCTCTCATAACCCTTCGTTCCATTTTAGGACACCTCATTTAGGCCCACAATGGCCTTGGAAAAACCAAGAGCGGATCTCCTCGATAAAACTTCATATTCAAGATATGTTGATCCACAAATATTTTGAATGAAAGGAGCACGATACGTGATAAAGTATCGGTGCATCCCCACTAACACTATAAATAATTTTAGGAGATATAACCTTCAAATTCAATCATATAATATGGTCAAGTACGACAGGATTAAAAACTCTGAGCATCACATAAAACAGTTTCAAAACAAGATACTGGGATTTGGTGATAACGGTGGGCTCATTAACGGAGATTTCTCAATAAACTTATAAGGTAGCACTTCAAAATGGTTCAACTAGTTGCGTTCGGGCTTGATCTATACTTTTAAAGTTCTCTAGACGTCATTTCCATACCAGTTTATATAAAGTAAGGTAATTCGAAGAGAAGTAGATTATGTCATCCATTACAAGTAAAAGGCTATAAGAGAATGCGCGATTATACCAAACAGTTTGTTAAAACAAATACCAACCTAAAAAGCTTCAAAAATCTGGTAGTGTGTGTTTTATATAGGCTAAAAATCCTCCCTAACCTCTTGGTTGAAGACATTATGAAGTGTAAGGTTCCGATCTCCGAACAAATTTTAGGCTTGGTAGAGCAACTATCAAGGTTGAAGAAACCATGCATGTGATTCCGAGAAGGTTGAATGCAAAATTTTTGTACCAGTCTACGTGTAAATTGAGTGTCTCCTTGTTTGTCTACTACAGATAGGTAAACATGTTACCAAACCATCGCAACGATGACCTTCTTACAATAATATATTTTTCTAAACCGAAAACTGAAGACCTACAAGAGGTCAAAATTTTCAACAGCACAAAGATTTTAATACCTAGTGCACAAAGCTCAATGAAGGCATATTCACAATATGAGTGAGCTAAAGATGTGATAAGTTTTTGAAAATCGGAGAAGTTATAGATCTCTAGAGAATCAAACAATTTTTTAAGTACCATAACGATATTGGGTCATCATAAATTAGAATACAAGGCTCTAAAGGAAGAGATACAAAAACTCATTTATTATGGTAAACTTCTCTAATTCATCAAGGATCGATCCCTTCCTACTTCCAAACAAAATCCAATAACTCAGCCATCAACGCTCAAGGCCGATCCTCTCTAAGCAACACCTGAAGTGCAGTTCTTTATGGGTGCAAAAATACAAAAAAAAATTGGATCTCGATCCACACATGCATGTAGTAAGATAACCTTTGGAGATGATACCCTCGTATGAATTACTATTTTTTCTAGAAAATATCACATCGTTGAACTTGAAATCCAAAACTTAAAATATTGGTTCATGTTTACTATAGTGTTTTCTCTCATATTAGCTTCGACGATGACGACTTGCGAGGGATAATAGGACTCAATGAGGATGCAATAATCATGATCACTGAAATTTTTAGTGTCTAGGTAAAACAAATTATGGTCGAAACAAGTAGATTTGTGAATATCCTTTTCAAGAAAAACTATGACACATCTATTATGAATATGACTAGACTTCTAATAAAACTTAGTCCATATTACCATTGCAATTAAAGATCTTGATTAAAAGATTAAATATGAGGATCCATGTTATCTATTTTCTTGGGTAAAACCATAGTTCGGATGAGGTAAAAACCAATGTATCGACTAATAAGCCTTGAGAGAAAACAATTAACCATGTTCAAGACAAGAAGCAAATAAAAAATGTAAATAAAACTAAATATACAAGGAATTTTCAACGCGGTACATATTGTATAAATAATCTTATATCTACGAGAAACGTATACTATACGTAGGTTACAAAAAGACTCTCAAACACAAAGTACTCAATCATTCTTTTTAACAAAAGATGACGTGATTCAAAAAACATATCTTTGATGTTTATCTTTTGCCTTATTTATCTTTAAAAACTAAAGTTATTTATCGCTTTTTGAAAATATGTTGCTCATGAATTTCCTCACAAATTGCATAGTAATAGTTTATTCTATTTATTGAACAATTGTGATAACTCATAATACATTAATTAAGAAACCTCATAAAAAAATTAATTAATATAGAAATCTAATTAATATAGGAACACTAAAAATAGTAAACCCAATTAATATAGAAGATTAAAAATAGTAGACACAATTAATATAAAAGACTTTAATAGTAAAACAAAATAATATAGAAGATCCAATTAATATGCAATCTAATTAGTATTTAATACTCAATTAATACGAAATATAATTAATATAGAAGGACAAAACAATAGTAGACACAATTAATATTAAAGACTTAACTAATATAAAAGACACGTTTAAATAAAAGATTTTGCTTCGAGTTACTTCTATCATACATTTAACAATTCTCTACTAAGGCCTTGCACCCAATGTTCCACTCTATAGAAACATAAAAGATAGTATATATAATTAATATAGAAGATCCAATTAATATAGATAATTGATTTCAATAGAAGATTTTACTTCGATTTGCTTTTAGTCCCATTTAACAATTCTTCACTTAGGCTTATAATAACTCATGTATCTGTTGCGTCCAATGCTTTACTTTTTAGAGATCGGCTTACCCGCATCTCATACTTGCACAAGTCTCATGCAATTCGCGAGCTTTGCAATCTGCAATACCTTAGTCAAAACATCTGGAAGGATTTTCTTCGCAAGCAATCGTAGCCACCTCTACTTACGGATCACAATGAGCCAGGTTCGGATCAGGTTCAGGCTTACCCGCTTGAGCCTGCATTTTTTTAATTGAACCCTAACCCGGCCTGACCCACTGTAGATTTAATATTTTTTATCCCAAGCCGGACCCGCACGTGTTCACGGGTCAGCCTGAGCCCGACCCGCAAAAAATAATTTTGCTATTTAGATTTTTTGTTAGCAATTTTATTTTTTAATTTTATACAAAAATGAAGATGGAAACCTTTTAAACTAAATTAAATATACTTAAATAAACCATTAATGTTACTTATATAAACCAAAATATAAATCTTTATAAAACAGGCAATCTAAAATATGTCTTAAATAATATGAAATAAAATATTAAAATAAACATAAATATTTTTGAAACTTTTTCTAATTTCGAATAGTATCATCAATCATCGCCACCATTTATCACAATGTTTTCATTTTCATATTCATTGTAAAAATCATCAAGAAAATTTTGAAATGTCGATATTAAATGTAGCATTTTTTGTGACAAACTTAATGCATATCATAATGCTAGATTAAACAATAAAAAATATTGATAAAATTATATTAAAATAAATTAGTAAATATAAAATTATAAAAAAAATTGATTAAGTTTAGTGGAAGAATCTAATTATTAAATATATTATTGAAAATAATATTTAGTGGAAGAAGCTAACTAGTCATTATTGGAATTACAAAATTTATATATTATTGGAAACAATGTTTTTCAGTAATTATTAATTTTTTATATTATTATTATTATTATTATTATTATTTATATTTATATAAATACTTTATATTTTTGGGCCGTATCAGGTTGGACAAACTAAAAATCCATATCCGGCCCGATCCGCATAGAGGCCATAATTTTATTTTCGTACCCGACCCATTATAAGTTTGGACCGGACAAAACCCGACCAGGTCAGATCGGTTCGGGGCGGTTTGGGCCGGCTCAGACCAACATTGATATCCATATACTTGCTCCTTATCTTCCATGTCTCGGATGAAGTGTAGTTTAATGCCTATATATTTAGTTTGCTCATAGAACTTAATATTTTTCATCAAATGAAGGGCATTAGCATTATCACATAATATAACCACATATTGCTCAACACCAATTAGTTCACTTAAAAATCCATTCGGCCAAATAACTTTTTTCATGGCTTCTGTAGCACCCATATACTCGGCTTCTGTAGACGATAATGGAATGATCTTCTATATATAAGACTTACAACTAACCATTCCTCTACTCACTCTAAACAGGAAATACGAAGTAAACGTTGATAAGGGAATGAAAATATGATGATAAATAAGCATTGGTCTAATAAATACAATGGTCAAATAGGTATAATTAGTTGCCAAAGACTAATCTAAAGCAAACATAAGGATTGAGGGGTTCAAATGTAATAACTATTGAACTTGTTTATGAATAGTAAATGAGTAGGGTGAGAGATCCACTTTAACAGTGGTAATCATATAATTTTATTATTCACCTCGTGTACTATATAAAGGACATTACCTTTTGGGGAAAGGTCCAATGATTAGTCAATTATTACTATATTTATTACTTTCGTCTCTTCCTCTCTCTATTAAATATTGATTCTCTCTCTAAAAGCATTTGATATGAAAATTTCTTATACTAACACTCCGATACGAATATTTTCACATCCAGATTTATTACTAAGAAATATCTAAGTTCATCAGTTGATCCGTCTGTGGGAACCTGAGTGGTACCCATAATCACCGTTCCAAAACCACAAGGTTAATCTAAAACAAGAAAACAATAGAAACTGAAATTCGTGGAGAGACAGAGGCAAATCCAACAAGAAATTTGATCGGAGTCTCATCTGGAGATCTTGTGATGGAAGAGAAAGTAACAAATGAAAGAAACAACAATAATCAATATCTTGAAGATCTCATAGAATCTGTCTTAGTAGCCAGGCGGGAAGAGCTATTATAGGACATTGAGAGGCTAAATACTGAAAAGGAAGCGATAATCAGCTCATGAAGAATCAAATCAGAGGTTCCACGAAAGCACATTGTGGCAGATCAAGCCCAAGATGTCAATCAATCCAAGGAAAATAATCAAATAAAAAGTCGTTGATCCTCCAAAATGCGAGCTATATTTGAACAACGATATGAATCAGCCGGATTCTAATGAGTATACTTTTTTTAGTTTAGATGAATTTTCATCCTCGGATACCGATGCTAGGCATAATGCATGTCAGAGACAAATATATTCGAGGGTTCATAAAAGTTCTCATCGAACCAGTCGAAGGACTAAGGGTTCGAGGAAGAAAAACATGATCATGGAAAGAGAAAGTTATATTCCGAAGAGCCTGACAAAACGGTAAATACAACTCGACAAGAACATATAACTCCGCGGAGGCAAATTCAGTCTAACAGCTACAATCAGGATTACCGAGTCAGTAATCAATGTACTTTCCCGTCTGAGGAAGGTCTATATGTGACACCAAACGAAGGACCGGGGGGAAGCGCGTATAAGGTCAGACACAATTGGAGGTCATCTTCACTCTCTTCGGAAATTTTGTATGGTCATCTTCCAAATTGGTTTGACATATCCAAGTTGGAAAAGTTTGATGGGGCTCAAGATCCGGACAGCCACATCGAACAGTTCAAGAATTTTCTAATCAATTACGACGACGCTAATTTATTTTGTAGGGATTTCTCTTAAACTTTCAAAAATGTTGCGTCAAAATGGTATAATCGTTTACCTCAAGGGTGTATCAAGAATTTTGATATGATCTGGAGCATGTTCCGACAATATTTTGTTGGAAGAAAAAAGTTTGAGAAAACAGGGACACTATAATCTACTGCAGGTAAAAAGTGGGGGAGAGTCTCAAAGAGTATACAAAAAGTTTTATCCAGGTCAAGATAAATATAGAGTTTTGTGAAGACAAAGTGGCTTTGGCTTCCTTCCGAATGGGTTTATTTCTGAGGGTGATGAAAGATAATATTGTGGAAACACAGGCTATGACATTTGGAGCTTTGATGGATAAGATAGAAAAACAAATTTTAGTTGAAGAAACTAGAGCGTCAGAGATAGAATCAATATCGCAGTTTAATCCAAATCAGTTCTATCAGGATCCACCCATGATAAGATCCAGTGTACCACCAGTAAACATCCGACAACAAATAACACAATCAACAAGCACGGTCCGACCCCGTACACCCGTTCAAGTTGTTAGTCAGGAACCTCAAAGGGTAGTCAACACTCAACAATACACACCAATGGTCAACATTCAACAATATGTCAGACCCACGTCCAATAAATGGGTCATACTATCTTTGAAAATGCACGTTCGAATGTACACTTTCGTAAGGTTTTCCCAATGTAGACTTCGATGGAGCATAGAAAAAACAAGTATTGTCAGTATCATGAGGATATCGGGCATGATACAAAAGACTGTGTGGCATTGAAAAAATAAGTACAATACTTGATAGAAAATGGGAAGTTAGTCAATTTTGTGAAGAAGAATTCTACAGTTGCTCTCAAACAAGAAGTTGTTCCTAAGCAAGAGGATACGATGATGATATCTGAAACAATCGATGCAGAATCTATAGATGCATTCGATATCTCCGTTGAGTATTTAGACCCAAAGTCCGGCGAAAACAGAATAAACATGGTAAAAGAACCGATAACAAGAGGAAATGTTAGTGAGTTATGTGCTTTCTTTGACTCAGCAACAATTTTTGGGGGGAGATACAATTGCAGGAATATCGAATTATTCTCGGAATAGACACATAATTAGTCTAGCAACACAACTAGAGCAGACACTTCAACACATTTATATATAAATTTGTCTCCAATACTTTTCTTCAAAGATGACGATATGAGGGATGTAGCGGGCCCGCATGAGGATGCAATAGTCATCGGAGCGGAGATAGTGGGGAATGAGATACAATTTTTTTTATTAATACAGGTAGTTCAACTAACATTATGTTTATTACTACTAACAGCCAAATAAAAAACCCACCAACAATCTTACGATCAGACCAAACGATAGTCGGATTCTTTGGGGCTACAACTGAGGTAGTCGGAGAATTTGAGAGGATGGTAGAATTGGGCCGAAGACCATTCAAGAAGGTAGTTACAATCCTGTTTGTAGTGATAGATGCTCCCACATCATATAATGTTATCTTCAGAAGGTTTTGGTTATCTAAAATACTTGTTGTGCCATCAACCGTTCATCAATGTTTAAAATATGTTGTGGGAAACAATGTGGGAATAATTGGAAGCAGCCAGAAGATGGTAAAAGAGTGTTACCGAGCAGTGTTGGCTCCCAAGCAAGTTAAGAGGGTTGAATGAAAAAATTAATAAGGGTTCCCCCGGAGTCCGATCCCGTGGATGATCTGAGGGAACCCCCGGGTTTATAGTCCCAGACGATAACTTTGATGAGCATGTCTTTTTTCCGGGTAAAAGCCTCAAAATTGGCACGAGATTATCTCTGGAGGTAAAAGAAAGTTTAATATAGTTTTTATCAACAAAATTACATTTGTTTGCATGGTGTACATAGGATGTTATAGGGGTTCCAACAAACATTATTTATCATAGGCTTGCGGTACGAAGCAATGTTCATCCAATCATACAGAAGAGGGAGCATTTTTCTCAAGAAAAATCTGAAGCTATAATGGCAGAGGTGGATCGTTTAACTAAAGTAGGCCATATACGTGAGTCACAATATCTTTTATGGACTACTAATCCAGTCTTAGTAATGATGAAGAATGTCAAGTGACGAATGTCTGTGGACTTCACTGATCTAAACAGAGTGTGCCCCAAATATCTTATCCCCGTACCCATAATAGATCAGTTAGTTGATTCGACCTCCAGAAACCGACTGTTATCTTTTATGGATGCTTATGTTGGTAATAATCAAATCCGAATGGACCCAAGAGATCAGGAAAGTACGACTCTCATCACATGAAGAGGTTTGCATTTCTACAAGGTAGTGTCATTTGGGTTAAATAAAGTCGAAGCGACATATCAGCGTTTAGTAAACAAAGCTTTTGAGTTCCAAATTGGAAGAAATGTTGAGGTTTAAATTCATGACATGTTAGTCAAAAGCTCAAAGGATGAAAACCATTTGGCTGACTTAAAAGAAAATTTTGCCAACTTGACAAAGAGAAACCTAAAATTGTATCCAGAAACATGTACGTTTGGGGTAAGATCCGGAACGTTTTTAAGGTACATAGTGAGCATGTTGTTGAAGCCGACTCGATATAATTAAAGGCTCTGAGTACTCCGAGAATAATCAAAGAGGTACAAATTTTAACATGAAGATTGGCAGTGTTGAACAAGTTTATATCACGGTCATCACATAAGTGCGCTGCTTTTTCCAAGTGCTAAGAAAAGCAAATTTTTTATTGGACTCAGGAGTGTTCGGATTCTTATAATCATATTAAAGAATACATTTCTTCACCAGAAATCTTGACAAAGCCAAATCCAAAGAAAATTTATATATCTATTTGGCAGTGTCAGATTTTTCTGTGATTGCAGTTTTAATCCGAGATGAGGATAATGTTCTGAGGCCAGTATATTATGTGAGTAAAAGTCTTCTGGATGTTGAGAAATGATAACTCATGTTAGAAAAGCTAGCCCATGCACTAGTTACATCCGCGCAAAAAATGAGGCCTTACTTCCTGGCTCATTAATTGTTGTACTAACATCTTTTTATTGAAAAACATGTTACAAAGGATTGATGTGTTGGGGAGAATGACTAACTGGTCGGTTGAGCTAGGGGATTTTTATATTGATTTTGAGCCAAGAACTGTTATTAAAGCACAAGCATTAGTTGACTTCTTAGTCGAATTTCATTTCGAGAGGACTAATATGGAAATCGATGAGGAAAAACTTGGAGCAGAGTGGACTTTCCGAACTGATGGGGGTTCAAGCTCGTCTGGTTGTGGAGCATGGGTACAATTGGTTTCTCCTGAAGGAATTACAATGTATCAAGCCATCCAATTTGGATTTAAAGCATCAAACAAAGCCGAGTACGAATTTGCTTTGACGAGCTTGAGACTTGCTAAAATCTGCGAAGCTAAAATAGTAACATTTATAAGCGATTCATAGCTTCTCATAAACCATGCATATGGCCTATCGAAAGCAATAAAATATCATTTAGTGGAGTATGTGGAGGCTCCAAAGAATTTAACTATGGCTTTTGAAGGCGTCAGATACATACATATTTACAGAGTTGGAAATTTGGTAGCTGATTCTTTGGCTAAAGTTTCTTACTCAGATAAATACCCTTAGATAATCACACAAGAAAACCATTTTATAGTAAAGGGATCTAAATTGGTTGAAGGATTATTCAAAGTTTTTCAAAATTCTATAAGTATGGTAAAAGACCGGAGGAGCGAGATTCAAGAATTTTTGGTGAATGATATACTACCAGATGATAAGGTGATGGCTAAAAGAATACGATTTAAGCATGCAGATATGTTGTCCTCAGGTATGTACTGTATAAAAAAATATTTTAGCCGACCTTTACTCTGACGTTTTGGAAGAGATGAATCGCAGATGATACTTTCAGAGTTACATGACGGGGAAGGGTCAACACATTGTGGCTACAAAAAAATAATATGAAGAGTTCTTCTTGTTGGGTATTATTGGCCGAATCTATCACCGGATGCTACAGAGTTAGTATAAAATTGTGATACTTGCCAAAGATTCGCTAACGCAATCTATTCACCAGGTGTGCCTCTCGAATCAATACCTGAGTCTTTACCATTTGACCGATGGGGAATTGACCTACTCGGACCTTTACTAATGGCATCCCAAGGTCGACAGATAATCATTGTTCTAGTCAATTATTTTTCAAAATGGGTGGAAGCTGAGCCTTTGGCAGGGACAAGAGCTAAGGATGCGATCAAATTTATCGTTTCTAATATTTGTTGTCATTTTGGGATTCCGAGGAAAATAACAATGGAAAACAGACCACAGCTGGATAACAAAGAGATGTAAAATTTATGTGTACCCAAAGGGATACAACAATGCTTCTCAGCACCTTTTCACCCCCAAGTGAATGGTCAAGTCGAGGTGACTAATCAGATAGGTGTAGATGGTCTAAAAAAGAACTTGAAAGGTAAGGCTGGAAAATGGACGGATTATTTACAAAAGGTTTTATGGACTTACATAACTACTCCTCGGATCGCAACGCAAGAATCATCGTTCGCACTCGTTTATGGGATGGATACAATGGTACCATCAGAGACAATCTTCCCTTCATTTAGGCTCAGTAAATATTCTGAGGAGATAAATAACAAGGGAAAGTGCACAGAGTTAGATATAGTAGAGGAAAAACGAAGAATGACACAGTTGAATTCTCTACACTATCATACTTTGATGAGAAGTCGGTATGCTTCAAAAGTTAGAAGACGAGAATTTAAATCTGATGACAAAGTTTTGAGGAAAATGTTCCTCCATACGAAAGAAAAAAGGCTTGGCAAACTAGCTCATAACTGGGAGGGTCCGTACACGGTGACAAAAAAAGTCAAACCGTGGACATACAGACTCAAAGATAAAGAAGGAAGAGATCTTCCCCACCCCTAGAATATTGAGCACCTCAAGTGTTATCTAGAGTGAATGTGTAAATTTGTAAATTTTCTTAATGAACTTATGTAACCATCGGTGGCATACTCTTTCCTACCCGGTGGTGCGGGAAGGTTTTAATGAGGTTTCCTAATAGCCGACTTATATATAAAAAACTTTTAAATGTTCATCTTTTTAGACTCAAAAGACCCTCCATAAAAGTTTGGATGTTGTTGTTCATCTTTTTTAACCTAAAAGAATATCATTTTGGATGATAATGCTCATCGTTTTGAGTCAGATTGATCTCCAACCAATGTTGGGGTACAATGTTCATTATTTTGAACTAAGAAAGTCTTCTGTTGAAGGCAAAAAAATAGTGTCCACCTAAATAATATCATACTCTAATGCTCATCTTTTTGAGTTAGAAAGGCCAACTAATGAATGTTGATCAACAAATTGCTTAATCATATGGAAAACTTTGGAGGAAGATAACTTCTTCATAAAACTATAGAAGGTGATCATACAAAACACTGTGTCACTTAGATTGCTAGTAACACAAAGTCATATAAAATAAAGATTTTTGAGCAAGTCTGATCATGGATTCCAAAAAGGGAGGTTAACAAAGGTTATACAAAAGATAAAATTCGAATATAAATAAACAACAATCATTTGTTTTATCCGAGCACGGATTCATCTTTGATATCTTTTGAGGAGTCCGAACCGGATGAAGAGATTCTCGAATCACTTCTACTCACTAAGTCTTTCTCAGAAATGCCAACTATACGATGTTTTTCTAGAACATGTAGCTAAAGAATTCCTAATTTTAAGTCACGAAAGCATTCATGCATTTCCATAACCAAAGCTAATCTGAGGTTAGCATTTCTTGCTTCAAGACGAGAAACGTAGTCGGCAACATAAGCATCAAAGCATTTCTTCTTCTCAGCTACAAAGTTATTCTTCAAGGACTCGTTCTCCTTTGCGAGTTTTTCGATGTCGTCAATAGCGTTCTCAAAATATGTTGTAGTGATTCCACATGAACTAACGAGACCATCGATAAGGGTGTCCCGTGCAGTATCCTTAATGATGAAACGTTCCATTTCGTCATCAAACTTTGTTTTTTCCTCAGAAAGTTTAGTCTTCAATGAAGTAATTTTCTTTAGATGATCAGAAGATACTTTTTTCTCATGAGCGAGTTCATCCTCCACTTTCTTCAGTTCAGTCTTTCTCTGGTCTTCAATTGCATTCTTTAGGCGAACAATTTCATCATTCAAGTTCTTAACCTCAACAGTCAAGTTTTTCACTTCAGTTCTCCTTTGAATACCTTCGCTTTTATAACGATATTTACGGTTGGCTTTTCTTTCAATGAGAGCAATAACATGGAGAAATTTATTGAGTTTGTTAGGAACAAAGTCATTCTCGTAAACATCAAAATAAGTTGAGGCATGAGACAGATTTTCACCCTCCCTAGGAATTTCCCCAGTAACTTTTTTACTTTGGACAAACTCCCTACCGGAGTCCAAGTTGACGATAACAACTTTCTTTACAGGGGGAAAACTCGGGCCCGTTGTGTTTTCATTTTCCTCCTCACTATCAATAAACTTATTTTGCTTTTCTTGAGCAAAAAATCTTTTTGGTCTCATAACACCTTCCCTCCATGTTGGCCTCACTTCAATCACTTCTTTATGGATAACATCTGTTGGGTTTTCTTCTTGAACGTCAATTTGGGATCCCATTCGAATATTAGTCCGTTGGACTTCCTGGACCTCAACTGGTGATCTATCATGGGAAACAGTCTGTTGTTCCTCATGGAATTCATTTTGTTGTTCCTCTCGGACGTCTTCTTCCGAGTCAACGTCATCATCAGTCTTTTTGTCCTCACCATCGTATTTGTAGTATCCTGATGACTCAGAGCCCTAGCTCAGGTTGGAAGAAAGACTTGGTTGTCCAACCCTTCCAAACATTTGAGAACAACACCTTCTGGAGGAGGTAGCATCAACTCCTTCAAGGATTTCTTTTGACTCGGGTCATATCTCCAAAGATTGCTTCTGACTAAATTCGAGGGTGTAAAGCACCTATGGAATTTATATCTCCAATTGGCACCTGCCCAAGCGATTAACGTCTCGAAGATGTCATTGGCAGACTTAACATAGTCTTTGAAAGGCTTAGCAATACCTTTCATAGCTGTTCATAAAAAAAAATTAGTATGATCAATTTAGATGAATAAAACAGAATAAGTAGACTAGTACCTCGTCCAGTCCATTCCAAAGATAGTCGATGAGGCATTTCTTTGGAGTTCTCAAAGCCCGTCTCCTATAATCCGAAGATGAAGATAAAATGTTCTTTCCACTTTTTATCTACCTCTAAGTGATCCTTGACTACTTTATATTGTTTGGAAATCCTTAAAGAGTGGTAAGGACAATTTTTGGCTACCCCCAAAATAGATACAAGTTGCTCCATTGAGAATTCGATTTAGAAAATCCTAGAAGCCATAAGACAGGCCATAAGCGTGTACCACATATCCGGGTCGGCCTGAGATGGACACAACTCGATCAGGTTGAAGTCTTCTACCAAAGCAGGGTTAAGGGACAGACGAAGACCCCAATTCATGAGTTCTGTGTAGAGTATTAGTTCATGGTTACAAACATAGATGGGTGTTTCTCCAACAGTTGGAAATGAGATTATACCGCTTTTTGGGGTCACCCATCGGTCCCTCAGCTTTACCTCCTCGGTCGGATGGAAATATTTGTACTTAACCCTGAAAAGCGCAAGTAAGTGCTTGGTCTCAATCCCGCAAAGATTATTACCAAGGTATCTTCTATGTTTGAAGGGAGATTCAAGGCACGTCTTCTTTTCTGCTTCTTTTTATTTCCCTTGGACGTTTCTCCTTGACGATTGGGAGAAGTGACAACAATATTGGGGGGAGGAGGAGAAATTTCTCGATTCGACACCAAATATCTGAAGGTAGACGGCAGCATGGGGATAGCCTGAATAGGCTCTGCTTCTACTGGGGCCATTAGGTTAGCTCCCCGGTCAGTGCCTGACTCATCAGACATCCTGTTTTCTTGAGATTCAGAGATGGACTTTGGAACCTTCCTTGGACGAACATTTTTGGATGAAGGACTTCGTGGACTAACTTCAGGAGTGGTCTGTGGAGATCATTGGGGAGTGACCTGCAGAGTCGTAACCGAGGAGGCCAATTTAATTTTGATAGATCTCTTAACCAGTTCTAGGGATTGTTTTCTTTTGGCCCAATCTCTGCTATCCATCTCAAGAAGATTGTCCTTGTCACCACTCATGGGTAAGAATGAGAATGATTGACGACTACTGTTGGAAGGAAAACGGTCACCCTTGTTTTGCCCTAAACAAGATTGACCGGGGGCTGCGCGACAGATGAAGCAGAAGCTCTAAGTGAAGAAGACGATAAGTTTTTACCTGAAGATCCTATTATATCAAATCTTCACCGAAGAGGAGACCAATCATCACGAAATGTAGGTTGAAATTTTTTGCCAGGTGTGGGGTGTTCTCTAACACCGAAAGCTCTTCTCTTCTCTATTTTGCTAGAAATGTTGAACCACCTCCAAAGTTCGTATCTTTCAAGGTTCACAAACTTCTCAGGCATGAAAGGTTAAGAAAATAACTCGACCTCAAAAGTTATTTATCTCTCTAGAACGAGTATTTATGAAAGAAAGTTTTTTCTAACCAAGTATAAGTTGAAGGGTTAAACTCAAGGGCCTCGACACGTTATCCCACTCAAATATTTTCCTAAAAAGTGTATTGGTGTGTGTTAGGAGGTGATCGACACGTGGCCAGAGGTGATGTCGTTGCCTTAGGCTATTTCTGACACCACAACGGATAGATAATTGCACGCGAAACTAAAATAAATTATGGGTGATATGATGTCATCATGACCAAAAGAGTGGTCACAAGTCTGAGTAAGATTACAAAATTCGATTCGGGGAAGTCCCCATAAGAAGATTTATTTAAAACACAAGTAATGAAATCGTTTGATTGGAATATGAAACAAAAATGATCTGTGGAGGCCCAAGGACCGGAAAATCTAGGCAGACTTAAAGGAATAAAAATTCATCCTCAAATCAGTCCGAGGAGGATCTCAGGAACAAAAGTTAGGGGAGGCTCAACATAAAGAAATATTTGTTCTCAAAATTAGTCATTCCTCAAATACTTTCACAATGACTGATGGGCTACTGATAAGGGAAGGAAAACATGATGATAAATAAGCTTTGGTCTAACAAACACAAGGTTCAAATAGGTATAATTAGTTGCCAATGACTAATCCAAAGCAAATATAAAGATTGAGGGGGTAAAATGTAACAACTAGTGAGCTTGTTTATGAACAGTAATGAAGTGGGGTGAGAGATCCACTTTAACAGTGGTTAATCATGTAATTTTATTATTCACCTCATGTACTATATAAAGGACATTCCCTTTTGGGAAAAAGGTCCAATGATTAGTCAATTATTACTACATTTATTCTTTTTGTCTCTTTCTCTCTCTATTAAATATTGATTTTCTCTCTAAAAGCATCTGATACGAACATTTCTTAGACTGACACTCTCATACGAATATTTTCACATCCGGATTTATTACTAAAAAATATATGAGTTCATCAAACGTCCTTGTGTCAAAGCAGCCCGCATAATCGGAGTTCACATACCATTTCAAAAATATATCACCCATATTTTTTTAATTGTAACACAACCTTACAACAAAATAACCCTTCAAGTATCTCATGAGCCACTTGAGTGTATGCCTATGTGTCCTTTCTAGATTCGACATAAATCTTCTCAAAATACTTATAATGTAGGCAAGCTCAGGTCTTATTCAAATAATAACGCCATAATACTACCAATAATATTGGTATAATGTGTTCCCAACATATACTTCTTATCTGATGTTTCGATTGATGTTTGACTGACACTGAGTTTGAATTGGGAACCAATGGAAATTTTAACCACTATTGCTTTTGACATCGATAATTTCCTTAGAATTTTTTGTATATATTTTTATTAAGATAAGAATAAATACTCCTTCGACATGTTATTCTTGATCTCACTACTAACTATCCTCTTAGTCTCTCTCATATCCTTCATCTCAAACTCTCATTCCAGCTGAGTCTTTAACGCTTCAATATCATCATATGTTTTCCAACTATTAATGCGTAATCAAGATACACCAATTATAGGACTTGTCTTTTCTCGTGTGTTTCCCCATTCCAATAGACACATTTACCCTAACAGTTAAAGATATATTTAATCGATCTCATAGAAGAATCAAATATTCTATTCCACTGTCTCGGTAACTGTTTCAGCCCATAGAGATATCTCTTGAACGATCACACATAACCCTCATTTCCTTCTTCAAACCCATTATTGAACATATGTAAATTGTTTCTCCATGAAGGGATTTATTTTTGTAAAATATTTTCCTTGGTATCGACGAAGGATTCCTTTAGAACAATCATGGAAGTGGTTGCATGTTTTGACCTTGAGCTTCATAAGATGGATGTTAAGACCGCTTTTCTCAATAAAAAAAGCGATGAAATGATTTATATGGTGCAATCAGAACACTTTGTAGTAAGAAAATCAAATGATCTACTTTGTAGTCTTAAGAAGTCCATTTATAGGCTCGAACAAGCCTCTCATCAGCGGTACAATAAATTATTTGAGGTGATAGTTTATTTTGATTTTGAAGTCAACTCGATTGAGGATTGTATGTATCACAAGTTCAGTTGGAGTAATTCATATTTCTTATATTATATGTGAATGGCATATTTTTTGCCTCAAACTATAAATAATTATTACAAAATATGAAGATATTTCTATCAGACAAGTTTTATATGAAAGATCTTGGTGATGTCAGTTTTGTGTTAGGAATCCAGATATATCGAGAGATCTCTCGTGGTATTCTTGGATATCAAAAAAAGTATATATTAAAAGTGTGCTACAACGTTACAGATCGGAAAATTGCACACCCCTGAGTACCCATATAGCAAAGGGTGACAAGCTTAGTCTGAGTCATTATTCTAAGACAACACTTAAGATTGAGGCAATGAAAACGGTCTCTTATGTTTTGGTAGTTGCGAGTTTAATTTATACTCAAGCTTGTACTAGGCCGAATATTTCTTGTGCTATAAATATGTTAGTAACCTAGGCATGTATCACTGGAAAACATTTTACTCTAGTATATTAAAGGAACAAAAGGGCACATGTTGACATATATAAATTCGGAAAGGCTGGAGATTATTAAGTATTTCGACTCAGATTTTGGTGGATGCATAGACGCACTGAAAACACTTCGGGCAACATATTTTTATTGTCTGAAGGTGCAATATCCTTGAAAAATGTAAAGTAAACAATTGTTGCATCATTTACCATGGTAAAAAAAATTGTTGCATGCTTTGAGGCATCAAACCGGACATTATGGCTGCAGAATTTTGCCACCGGGTTGTGCATTATACAAGGGATATAAGGTCCCATAAGGATGTCTTGGGAAAACAATTCAGCGGTGCAGTACTCTAACAACAATATAAGTTCGTCTAAATCCAAACACATAGACATAAATTAATGTATATTAAAGAGAGAGTTCAGATGGATCAGATAAATGTAGAGCACATCGACACAAACTCCATTATAACAGATCCTCTAACAAAGGGGGTTTTGCTAAATTTTTCCAGGGACACACCATCAATATGAGTGTAGTTGATTTAGAGGACTATTAGTTTCAATAAGAGAGTTTATAATAAGATCGGATGTTATATTATGCAATATTTTGTACATATATGTTTGATTATTTTTATTGATATATATCAGTCATGTACGGGGTTGTACTGTTCACCTATTGACAATAAATTCATGAATCTCATTAGATTTGAATATATATTCTTAACTAACATTTTGTGGTCAAAAGTGGGAGATTGTTGGAATATCTTTATGGACCGAAAATAATTTGGACCGACATGCTAAATTTATATATTTGGTTATTGTCTTAAGGTAGTCCAATAATAAAAGTAATCGAGTTAATTAAGTTATGTAATTGAATGAATTTGACATATGGATGAAAAAATATGTATGGGTCCAAGTGTGGTAGTCGGGTTGAATTTGGACACTGTGAAGAAGAAGACCCATATATCAACACGTAAACCTAAACTAATAAATCATGGTGTAAATTGATTTATCAATTTACTGGGTTGTGATCCCCAATTGCGAGATAGTGAAACATGTTGGGCTTTACAATTTTGGGATTCAAGTTGTGAAGCCTACATATAATAGGCGTACATTTCGGTATTTCTTTCGTCAAAACCAAAACAATGAAACCAACCACTATCTCGAGGATCAAAGCTACCCGAAGAAATTGGATAATGGAGAACTAAAAACAAACTTGTAAGTGTTCTTTGTTTTATCATTCATTTATTCAATAGGAAAATCACAAAGAGGTTTATATTTTTTGCGGTTTGATGAGTGATTCGTCAAGTTGTTCACTCCACCTCCTAAGCTTATAGAAAGAAACAAAAATGAAGAATAAAGAATGGAGAATGAAGAATGTAGAAGAAGAAAATTTCTGTAAAAATTTGTTTATTGCTTCAATGAAAGTTTGTACGATATATATTCTTGATAGCTACTTTGCTCTTGGTTACAATGAATATTCTCTAAATTGGTTACAAAATTTTATCCTCTAAATTATAATTTTGTGATTCTTGTTGCAAGTCAATAGAACTGGCCAAATCAACATCGAAAAACAGTGAGCAGAAACTGAGAATATGGTTCGAGAAAATTTTATCCTATTAATTATAATTCAATGCCAAGTGTCTTTATGCCAGAGTACCTCAAGTTTTTTTTTATTTTGTAAATGTAAGCTTGTGGGTGCTTTTATAAATTGTGAAGACCCTCACATGTTTGTTTTTGGTCCACTTTCAAAATACCTCATATTAGTGGAGATATAATCTTACTTATATACATTTGATACTTCCTATGTCTAACCGATGTGAGATATAAGATTTTGGTAGTACCCTAACAAATCCTCATCTTGAACAAAGTACCACTATAGCCTTCTCACAATTGACTTCTATTCGCCCACTCTAATCAGGTTAGGTTACCTAACCTCTGGAACTTTTATCTGCTCGCTCGACCACCGTACTTGTTCCTTAGTGTCACTTCATGCACTCCGAACTAGGTCTTACCATTGATCACATAGCTTGTTCTTTAGCGCCACATGCACTCCACACTAGGTTCTATAGAGCAAACCATTCACCTTAAGCATGGTTGTTGGGAATATGAGATATATAAGTAAGAACATATCTCAACTAGTATGTGGCTTTTTAGAAGTGGACCAAAAGTAATGTCGTGTGTGCCTTCGGTTTATATACCATTTGTTGGGAATATGGCTCTGATACGAGTTGTTGGAGATATGAGTTTGTTTATGGTTCACTTCCAATATACCCCGTTAGTATACTAATGGAGATATGTTCTTACTTATATTCCTTTGATTCTCATGTGTATCGATGTGGGATGTGAAACTTTGATCGCCACCCTAACAATATTGTTGCTCAATAATGTATACCTAAAATTAGGTAGAGGTTACCCATATATCTGAAAGAAAAGATAGTATAAACATTTGATGAAGCCATGTAAATTGTAAGACGGTTATCGTTCGCTCTTTGTCGTCGTTGTCGTTCGCTCTTCAAGTTACTATGAGGAAGTTTTTGTTCGCTCTGCGAGAATATTAAGTTCGATTAGGGGATTGCAATGGCCTTATGGCGTGACATCGCTGGTTTTGGCGATGCTTTAGCTTTACCTAGTTCAAGCTCTTTTAAACGTTGTTTAGTTTGTTTGAAGTTTACGAAAGTTATTAGTCTTTTATACTCTCTTACTTTTTATATGTAATACTAATAGCTTGTTTATGGTTGATTAATTAGTCTTATATATTTTTTATGTTTTCTTTTATGTATAGAAAACTAAATTTTCCTTCTTGGGTTTTATCACGAATGGTGAGCGAGATAGAACCCAAGAAGTAAATGGTATTATGCTGAGTGACTTAGATAACAAGCAATCTTTAGCATATTAAGCCAGCCAGTAATGTTAGCCATACCGATTCGAAAATTACCTCCTAGGTCATATGCTGAGCCAATATGCTCGTATGAAAAAATAAAGCACCAGCAGAATAGGACTTGCTAGATAGCAACTTTAGTTATTGTATAAAGCATAAACAGACACAAAATGAAGCCGTCTCTGTCTCAGTCTCTTAAGAGGAATAACGAAAATATTATATTCATATAAATTATAAAGTATCATTAAACATTAACCTTTCTGCTCAGAATTCTCGAAATGGTAACTCCAAGTTCTTCGCCACTATCCTCTTGCACGTGATGCCCTGCCTGCAAGAGCGACAAAACATTATGAACTCAAGTAACAAAACTACTATTGAAGAATAAATGTTGTAGTTCACGAAATAGGGTACCATAGGAAGTTGAATCAGTTTGTGGTTTGATTTCTTGCAGAAATCTTCAACCCCATCATAGCTCAGCCAACGATCACGTTGCCCCCAGCAGATTGTGGTCCGAACTTTCCAGTTGCTATCCATCAGTGTTGTCTTCATTTCTTCCACATAATTCTAATATGCCAAACATCCAGAAAATTCTAAACAATAAGGTCTACGTAGTGATTTGTCACATGATACAGTTCTTTATTTTGTTACCTTCCTTATGCAATTATTTTTACGAATACGTGTTTTCGATCCGTTTTCAGTAGATAAGAAAGAAAAAACCCTTAACCACTAAAGATGAGCCTAAACAAAGCATACGCACAGTTGAATCAATGTAGAGCTTGCTTGATACATATGATTATGACTGGATTAGATTAGATTGAACTATTTTTAGTCCGATCCTGCTTTTGGTGATGCTAAGGACTAATTAGTCCTGTCACTATATAGTCCAAATTTTCTATCTGGTGTAAACATAAGACTAAGCAAGCCTAAAATTGTTAGGACAATCCATCATGTGTGTGAACAGCAATTGATTTACCTTGAGCTCCTTCTTCATGTCTTTGCTAATTGCGGTCAATGCAAACCCTGCAGAACCTGATGTGAGGTAAGGGCTTCGATAAACCATTGCATCATCTTCCTTCAACTTATAAGGACCACTACTTGTCAATGGTTTGTCGCTAGCCCTCAAAGGATCCTGGTTATGAGCAAATACAAATGTTTGACATGAACCAGACTGAAATATTCAATTAGAGATATCAAATCAAAAGAAAAGAAAGTAGAGAACCTGAGAAAAAATTTCACCCAGCAAAAAGTTAGTGAATACAGACAAGGTTGACGGAAGATTTGCGTGTTTTGTTGTTAGCTAGAGCAAGCAAGAGAAAAACATATGCTAAGTATGACCTCTATGAAGGTCTTTGTAAACCTATGTAAATTTCAAAGAAAATCATACAGGAGGATTCAAGAGTATCAGGTCGCTAATCTTGTCCTGATGTTTGCTTGCATATTTAACCACTGCTGGGGAAAAATAGCCCTGTAAGTTATAAGTAAGTTTTAAAATGATTGCAGTTCACATAATTAACTCTTTATGTCAACATCGGTCTGAATAAAATTAACCTGAACAACAAGTGCGACTTTAGTCGTCGAAACTTCGTTAATCAAGGACTCCAAAGATGACTCATAATCTGCAAATCCAAATAATAACGACTAAAGGAATTTCCTTTTCTTTCCACTGATGTGAGTATTATGAAGCAATTACCAGTCAAGGTGTAATCAAATCCATTTTTGGCTTGAGGCTTATCAGAAAAACCAAAGCCTGGAATAGAAAAAACA
This sequence comes from Limnanthes douglasii subsp. nivea, assembly GCA_036936605.1. Lineage (NCBI taxonomy): Eukaryota > Viridiplantae > Streptophyta > Magnoliopsida > Brassicales > Limnanthaceae > Limnanthes > Limnanthes douglasii. Next base: position 196,954,745 of record JAUPFV010000002.1, on the reverse strand, counting down.
TAATAGGGAAATAAATTTAAGAAATTCAATTAGATTAACACTATAAGGAATTACAATTTTGTTGGACACGCAGAGTCGAAGATAAGTTTTTTTGCCAATAATCTTGTACCGAGAAGCTTAGTACTAAGAAACAACATCTAAGTTTACTTGACATCCAATTCTTCACACCTACCCCTCTTTATAAACGAATTTGAAAGTGTACGGACTGAAAAATGACTTGTCAAGTTATACTCTTTAGAGTCATGGACGTTACCTAGCCAGTCGAAAGCAATGGCATGATAGTTCTTGGAAAGAACAGGAAGTACTTTGCGATAAGAATAAGCCTACCAGCAAACTGAAGTTAGTCATGTTTTGTGTTTCGGAATCTGACGAGTTTAAGATTTGGTGGTACTAACCTGTGACGGAAGACCGTGTATCAATATAACCGGAGGACTATCAACACTCCCACTTTCGATGCAAAACCATCTATTGCAAAAAAATCATACACATAGAGAGATAGAGCGTGTTTCAATTCATAAACCCTGCAAGTAGTCATACTTCAATAATATTGCATACAATAACCAAAGGTTACCTATATTATTGACAATAACGTTTTTGAAAAGAAAAATGCATCTACTGGAACTTTTTACCTGAAAAGATCCGTTGAAGCCTGCGAACCAGCACCCATCGGAAGTCCGAATATCGGATCTTTCGCCTTTTTCGTAGAAGCACCAACAACATGAGCTTTTACCTATAAAAAAAACAATCATTAGATGCAAAAAAAAAATTATGTGATTTTTTCAACAAAATAGTAGTATGAACCGAAAAATGGCAAGAAATTACCATCTTGCCTTGCTTGAACCATTCATCTGATGGACTTGGCTCAGCTGAATATTTCCCTGATAAAAGCAACCAAATCATCGAATTTTTCAGATTTTAAGCCAAAATCAATTTTGAAATCTGTATTGTGATAAATATACAAACCTCCACTGAAAGAAAAGCCATCTCCAGCTGATTCTTCAACATACAGAAAATCCTAACGAAATCAAATGCCAAATTCAATTAAACAAAGCTTATCATAAATTTTAGTACACTAATTTTTAGTAAACATTTACGTTTATTACAGCTTCTTACTTCATAAATAAGACACAACGGTTAATTTGTGTTTCAAATAACAAAACATGCAAGACTCTAGTTTCCTCCGGACAAGTCTTGTATATATACCTCTTTGCCGTTGGATTTGCAAGTAAGTTTGAGAGACTTTCTGCCACAAGTTGAAATTGAGGATCGTGATCGTCCGCAAGAGAGTGATGGAAAGGAGATGGAGTAGAAACTAGGGGTTATTGATTGGACCGCCATTGTTGTAAGAGAAAGAAGAGGTAAGTAAGAAACACAGAGACAGTTAACGGTTTTGTTGTAGAGAGAGAAAGGATAGGCATTTTATGGCTCTAAAACTAAACAATATATTCGAGTTCCTTAATGGATCCATTCGGGCCCATATAATTTCTAAAGACTTTAACTTCATAGTCGTTTTCTGATCTTCTTACTGTAAGAATCTTACAGAACCCAAAGAAGAGAGACAAGAATGGGACTACATGGTATTCAGCTTCCTGTACTTCGCCGCTGTTACGCTTTTTCAAGACCCATTTACTTATCTAAACCCAATTATCCTCTTACTTTCCCAGGTCCCCATCCTTCACTTTCCTTTTCCGTATATAAACACATACACTATACACATGATGTTATAAATTATATAGTTGTTTTATTGTTTATCTAGTGGAATTAGAACTCTAAGATTTCTATTCAGTACTTTCATCGAACATGTGGTGGTCATGGAATTTGAGTACATGTGCATTTACTAAGAAGTTTTTCTCAGGGAATTTGAGCAAAAAGGATTTAGGCATTGTGTCTTCGATAACGCTTTTACATTTTTGCACTTACTTCACTTAAGCATATACGTTCACTTTCATAACATATCGATTGGATTGACTTGTTTCTGAGTACTAGGTTTGATATATTCACCAGGTTGTAGTTGGCTTTTGTTTTATTTATGTAGAAAGTGATACTTTTGCATTGTTGTTTTGGTATTGTGGAAAACATTAAAAACCATTAACGTTTTGTATTATCAGTGTCATGGGTAGAAGCAAACAGGCGTAGTCTTTTCAGATGCTATGCTGCTTCGAAGCCAGTAAAGATTCAGATACCCAAGAAGTGAGATCTTTAAGTTCTATGTCTATATCTCAGTGTTTTACTGGATAAATATTTGGTATCTTTCGTTAATAATTGCTCTGGTAATTGACAAATTTAGGAGAAAGAGACTCGATGAGGTATGTCTTGAAAGATATCAGCAACATAGCCGAAATTTGATACAATCATGGATCTTACAAGGTACTACAACTTAGCCAGCAGCCTTGTTACTAACTTCCGCGATGACTCTCTTATGCCTTTCAGACTGGAGGTTGCTTGATTTCATTACCCCTTTTAGACTTAGCAAAAAACTAGTTTTAAAGCTTATAACATAAAAGAAGAACTAAAAAGATATATGCTAAAGAAAATTAGCTTTCTAAAAGACTAGTTTTGAGCTTATAGAATCACTAAGAAGACGTTTTTGTTTTCTTTTAGTTCTTGTTTCCGTTTCATGCCGTCTCCCCTTTAACCTTAAAAGTTGCCGGTTATTTTTTATCATGCACCCAACAACCTATAACTTCTTCTATTTTAGTTTTATGTCTATTCAAAGCTAGCTCTCTAGCTTATAAGTTCGGCAGAAAACAAACAGCCCTGTATAGCCACAATTATGGCAAAGACAGTCATTTGTTTTAGATGGCTGACATTGTGCTTATTTGAGAATATTATGTAGGAAAACATAGTTTCCTTGCCAAATATATACACATGATATTGTGGGCTGCTTGGGACTTGGGCTGTCCTAATTGTTTCCTTATTGTTGCTTTTCCTCGCAAGGTTTTAATTCTCCTGCAACAGCCTTCACAGAGTAGTTTGTGATGACTTCTCGCTTATGATTTGTGGTGTAGGTAAAGTTTTCGTGAATGGGAAGATCGTGAACAAAGCTGGAACTCCTGTATCTGATCAGGCTATTGTAGAAATCAAGGCTGAAGTTCCAAAATTCGTATGTAGGTGATTATTCCATGAAACCATTAGTTTAAAAGTCGGTGCATGAAAGTTCAGAATCAGATGGAGACATTTAAATTGTGTAATTGATTCATTGTTTGCTCATCCAGAGCAGGATATAAGTTGGAAGCTGCCATTGAACAACTCGGAGTTGATGTTGCTGGAAAGGTAGTTCTTGATTCAGGGTTATCGACAGGAGGTTTTACTGATTGCTTGCTTCAGTATGGAGCTTCATTTGTTTATGGAGTTGATGTGGGTTATGGACAGGTACTAACCATCATCGTTGTTATTCAAATATGCTGGTCCATCTTTTACTGATGTACATTGTTTTTAACCTCTTGGAATTACAATGGCTTTTGTTTTGGTTGCTGATTATGTCAAATAGGTAGCAGAGAAAATCCGTACAGATAATCGAGTTGATATTATAGAACGCACAAATTTAAGATACCTAACAAGCCTTCCCCAAAAAGTTGACTTGGTGACTCTTGATCTCTCGTTCATTTCTATTATCCTGGTAAGCTGTTAAATTGTTGTTTCCTGTTTTACTTTATTACTTATATGACTTAGTATTCTTCTAGAATCTTTCAATGTTGCCGTTCGTACTTCCGTTACGTGTTCTTTTGGAATAACTAAATTACTTTAGGTACTTTCTATTATACTTGAGCTGGATTTTGAAAGCAGGTTATGCCAGCTGTTGTGAATGTCATGAAGGAAGATGCAATGCTAGTAACGCTGGTCAAACCTCAATTTGAAGCTCACAGATCACAGGTACATGCACTGTCATACAAGCACAAGGAACACCTTGATTATTCAAATTTCTTTGTTTCTATTCTCTTTCATACAAGTTCTACAAAGAACTACTTTCCGGTACCAATTTTAATTCAGAGCTCCTGGAATATAAAGTTTCCGAGCTTATCGCCACTTGAACATTTGTGACTAGAACTGTGTCTATCAAGCTCTTCCTATTTCCGTTGCAAACTGTAAACTAAGTATATTCGAGTGGAAAATCAGTAATGTCAAGTATCCCTTTAAAATTAAAGGTTTTATTTCTCTTCCTTTGCAGGTAGGAGGTGGTGGAATTGTGAGAGATCCCCTAGTCCATCAGGAGGTTTGCATCTATCCCTCTTTGACTCACTACTCTATTTACCACATATAACAAATTTATTCTTCTGTCCTTGTGTTTTACTTCTTTTCTTTTGTCTTGAACACTGAATGGAAGAGCTTTTCTGCGACCTAAATATTTGGTCCCTCTGCACTTTATTAATCTTTAGGTCTCCATTTTCGCTATAAAACCATTCAGAGCTTGGCTGTAGGTTTTACTGCTTACAAGACCGAACATGATTTTTAAAAATTTGTTGAAACGATTGACTCTAGATGTGCCTTGTTTCCCAGGTTCGAGAGAGAATTATAAAAGGCGTTGAGAATTTTGGATTCGTGAACAAAGGCTGGATAGAGTCCCCTCTAAAGGGGGCTGAGGGTAATACAGAATTTCTAGTTTGCTTTAGTCGGACATCTGCAAAAACTGAAGATTGAGGCATAATAATGAACCTGTGCTCTTCGCCTGGCACTGGATCCTTAGATAGAGATCTGCAGAGATACTTGTATGTTTTAACAGATAAAGCTAGTTGCTTTATGATGTGTGTAAATTAGATTAGTATTTAAAATTTATTCAGAAAATTGAAAACCAAGCACTATGATGTTACTTTTAAAGTAGTAGCCAAAATTATAACATTTTACTGTCAAATAGATATTGTATGGTTCATCCTTTTCTTACAAAGCAAACATCAGTTATCACACACACAAAAAGGGATAAAAACAGTCCAACAATTCGGTGTGTCAAAAAGAATAAGTGTTTCGTGTTTCCCTGAATTCGGTATGTCAAAAGAACAGGACCACCATATGATCCTAAAACGTGATACAGATTAATAACTGTCCAAGGCATGAGGGGACAGCTGAAAGCAAATTTCAAGGCTTTGATGGAGTTGGCGAAGATGGTGGCTTCAGATCTGGATACTGCAATCATGTATCACAATGACAAAAAGGAAGACAAAAACATGTAAGTAAATCATATTTATCAACAGTGCCTAGTGCATAGTTTATAAACATAGCAACATATAAAAAGATCAGTATTACTTATCAGTCTATCTTAGCAAATTGGGTTGAACACATTGTCTTTAAATCATATCATTTTACCTTAAACCTTAGAATATGAGGAGAGAGAAAAGAGAGAGATTGTACATTTGGGTAAGGTGACAAAGGTCTAGTATCACTTATCAGGGATTTGTTGTCGTCGTTCACGTTTTCATCATCAATCCTTTGGCTGGAGTCTACATGTTCAGTGTCCAGCTTTTGGCTTTCCATCGTAATCGGAATCGAACCCTCATTTTGGACTTCGGGTTGATGAGTAAGTCCACCATTAACCCCTACTTGCTTTGAAATTTTATCCTTCTTCCTAGGCAGGATATGTAAAGAAGGCGGCAAGAGCTTTTCCTGAATTGCCTGCACGCCACAAATTGAAAGTGATGCCAAATGGCACGGTAAATGTTTATGGTAACGTTTAAGTGTCAGAAGTACAACAATGACACAGTTGACAAAAATATGAGCATACCAACCACCCATCTTTGCCTCGGACACCATTTTTGATTGCATAGGCCTCCTTAAATCCGTTATTGCATAATAACTCAGCCACTTTCATTGAATTACCATCAAAACTACCTTACACCACCACAACAACAAATGATTAACAAGTCTCAGAAACCCTAGAGCATATATATAAGCTACTGCAACGAAATTGCCACTAAGAAATGGTTGCATCAACATGAACGTTCTGGTTACATCATTTTTTTTAACCCATGGAGGAGGCCAACCTAAATAAATAAAAATTTCAAACTTGAATACAACCCTAATCATGACAATTCAAGCCTATTCATTCTATCCTAAATAATTGTCTTTGATCTAATTCTAACCTATCTAATCCAATCCTATTTACTTGACTATATATCCTCCTATCTTACTATAGTATAGATATCCATAGAAATGTATTTGAGCGAGCTATAAGAAAGATTATAAATCTACAAGGCTCACTTGTCTAAAACACAGAGTACTGTGTTTTCAGGGTCTGGAAACCTCTCCTTCACCTTCCTCACAAAACCATCATCGTCATCTCCTTCCTTGAACTGAACCTGAACCGTAGTCTTACGCAAAAGCTTTAGATTCGGTGACCTTAAAGTCACTAATGTCTTCTCATCTCTAATATCCAAAAGCTGGGCATTCGGGTCACCTTTAAGCTTTCGAAATGCATCAATGGCATAAATGGGTTTGAATTTACTCAGATAAAACTCTGCTACAGGTATAACAATCAGCCAAATGAAAGTACACCCAGCAACAAAAAATGGGTATCTATTGAAAAAATCATCAATTGATACCAAAATAGATTCGATGTCGATTTTTCCACCTTCTACAGAAGAAATTGCAGTTTCAGTAGCATGGCATGGAAGGGAAGCCAATAGATTAGTTAGTATCAGGGTTTGCAGGGAAGAAGAAGAAGAAGAAGAGGAAGAAGAAGGAGGAGAAGGGAGCTTTAGGTTTGGAGAAAAATGTAAGTCTTTGGTGATGGAAGGAAGAGAAAGTAATTTAGTTGAAGCAATGAGTGTTTTGTAAGAAATAGATTTGTGGTTTTTCGGGAGACTTTGGGGTGGTGGAGCAGATGGAGAGAGAAACATGGAGAGAGACACCATTTTTGTGATCATCAAGAGTGACAGAGAGGGAAAGGAAGAAGATAAGAGCCGGGCAATGTAATGGGCTGCACCATTTATGTGATGGACTACCTATGCATGATGTATCTCCTAACTATAATCCATGATTAAATTGTGCATGAGTATATGATTTAAATTATATTTAGTAGAGTACCTCGCTTAATAAAACTACCGTTTGAACTTCTACTAATCAGTAGTTATCGATAATAAAAAATACATTAATTAAGATGGTAATATGTTTTGACTTTTCTTTTATTCCTTACTTAGTGGTCAAACATAAAATTTATGAGCTTTGGTTTTACCACTTTACTTTATACTAAATTCATAGCTTTATGCTATTGGGAGGTTTTGAAGAATAGCTCAATCCGGGACTATCAATTTTAATAAAATTTAGTTTTTAAAATTTTTAAAAGTCCTTTGGTAGTTTTTGATAATATAGTTTGGATAAAACTAGTCTCATTCGCATGTTAACTATCAATTTTTGTGACAAATATTTCAACTATTATTTTTGCTAAAATTAGTTTTTTACTTTTTATTTTGGATAAACTTAGTGCTCTTAATAAACATGCGCAAGAAACTAATTTTATCCAAAATAGATGATATAAGGACTACTACTGGATTTTTAAAAATTTAGAGATTATATGTCACCAAAATGGATAGTCATGGGATTACCATGACTATCCATTACAAAACCTTATTTGGAGATTGTAAGCTCTAGTTAATTTTGTCTAATTTCTTACTTATTAATGCAATTTCCCATTGTTTTATGAAATTGTTTTTATCTTATTTTATATATCATTTTTACAAAATTTAATGAGAGAGTTACTTTTAGAATCCAGGTTAAAAAAAACTATTATGGATAAAGGCCAACAAAATTAACAACTAATTATTTAAAATATAATTATATATAAAATCATCGATCATTTGTACATTTTTTTCTTTTAATTTAAAATTTTAATGATACGTATTTTTTAAACCGTAACTTGGAAAAAAATTCGAAAATGTCATTGGTTTTGTTTTTTAAGACGAACAAAACTAGGATCATTCATGATATGTTTTGAATTTTTTGTAAAAAAATATTTTACAGTTTCTCATTATATGATTTCACATCTATCATAGTTGTCTGGTTTCACATCTAACATCTAGCATCTAACATCTAGCATATGTCATAGTTGGCTTGGTTTAGCATCTATTATAGTTGGTCTGGTTTCGCATCTACCATCTACCACCTATCATACTTGGCATGGTTTCACATTTATCATAGTTGACATGGTTTCACATCTAGCATTTATTATAGTTGATTTAGTTTAACATCTACCATAGTTGGTCTCGTTTCGCATCTAGCATATATCATAGTTTCCATGCTTTCGCATCTAGCATCTATCATAGTTGGTCTAGTTTCAAATCTAATAGTACATAAATGAAAAAGGTTTCGCATATTCTTTGTAACGGTCGTATTCTTCGTTTACACCGTTAAAAAAATTCAAACACATTTTCTGGAAAAAAAAATACTAATAATGATTGAAATATAAATTAACACAATATTTCAACTACAAAGTCAAAGTAAAAACGCATGAAATACTAAAAATCACAAATAACACAGAGATAGAAACTCAAGAACAAATCTACAAAAAAATAAGAAATAAAAAATCAAACGTCGAAATCAAATAAAAACACAATCAAAATCGAAAACTACAAAGAAAATGATTGAATAAAAACAAGGAATCGAATGAGTAAAATCTTCAAAATACTACTGCCTAGTGTGTCCAGTCTCTCGTGTTAAGGGTGGATGTTGAAACATTATCATACATCGGTAAGATACCCTTAATTTGTAGTATATAAAAGAAAAAATCAACCTTTTTCTCTCAAAGCGTGTTTTGAAAAGTGTTAGGCATATGTTTTCTAGCATGCTCCAACCCACTTTGACATAAACCAGTGCACGTGGTGTGAGCTAATTTTGACTACATTATGGAGCGAAATTGTTAGGAAATCTGTTTATGAATTTCCGGATAAACTTTGAAGTCTTGTTTTAACAATTTCATATTGAAATTATTTTGGTGGTTCTCCAAAATTTTCAACCGGATAAAATCAGAACGTTTCTTTTGAACAACGAGAATGAATATTTTTGTCGTTCTCGCCTTTGTTACAAAATCATACTTATTTATTCAACCAAAATACTCCAACTGTAAAACAGTTTTATGTCCAAAAAACGGTCAAAATTTCAAATGATAAAACGACCTAAAGTTCAAATTCAAATTCAAATTAATTTTCCAAATTCAAATTTCTATGAATTTTTATAATAGCCTTATCATTCAAATAAATTTTACTACACCAAGGCTCCGCCACTTGGACCCACTAATCATAATATATTCTAACAAGCGTGTACTCCACACTCTTTGACTTGTTCGATAATATATTACCACTACATTGGTCGACTAGTCAATCCAATTACACTAACATATCCAATAATCTTCCCCATTTTAGTGCAATTCATGATTAACTAAAACAATATCATAACAAATAAAAAATTTATGCATAAATGAAATATCATGACGATTGAATTCCATATTAGTATATTACACGTTTCAAATATTCGAATATCCAGGTATCACTAAGGAGTGAACCTTTACTATCCATAATGAATACTCAAAGATAATATACACATAAATTTACATTCTCAAATGTTTTTACGTGACACTATCTTTTACTAACCTTGTGTCCTTATCCTTCTTAAGCATATCAAAGCCAAGTCCTAGCTTCTTGAAGTGGATAAGCTTCATGCTTAAATAGGTAGATCTTTTGCTCTTGCGCATGCATATGCAATTTTTCAAAAGAGCTATTAAGAAGATAAACTTCAACCTCCACAACTTGCATATCTGAACACATACTTTGGGATAATACTACTAATGTGTTCCAATCTCTAGATGTTAAAAAAATTCACATTGAATTCAACACCTAATGTCATATTAGATGGGAATTTGGTATCTTAACATGAGAGATTTCAAATGGACTTTAATCTCATCCCAATAACCGATTGTGCACAAGATCTTTACTCAAACCTTTGGTTAAATAATTGGCTAAATTATATTGAGTTCTCACAAACTCTACTGAAATAACATCATGCGTGATGCGCTCAAGAATCATACTTTGTCTAACACCTAAATGTCTAGACCTTCCTTTGTATACGTTTCTATAGATATTGGCCAAGGCAGCTTCGCTATCACATCTGAAAGTGGGCCACAACGAAATTTCATATATTAAATTTCTTAGCCACTAAACTTCTTTTTTAACGCAATACAGGTTTTTTTCTAAGAAGCTCAAGAGATAACACATCTCTCAAGTAAAATTAATCATCCACTTGTGGAAGAGAGACCTTCCAAATTAGAAATATAAATCGCATCTGAATATCCTTCAAGTACGGAAGGAAATCCAGGATAAGTCAAACCATAATCTACGCACTTGAATACTCGATTTAAAGCTTGTCAATAATGTGAACTAGGATTGCTAGTATACATACTAAGCTTTCCAACAGTAAAGACGATACTAGACTAACCACATACATATACCACGAAGCATTTCTGATTCCTCCAAATCTTTCATCTCAAAACTAGATGATAAGAATGTATTGGTTTCATCAATTTGATTTGGTCAATGCAAAAAAAAATCAACATGTCCTCATTTGAAAATAAAATCAAAATTTACCAAAATCGTAAACAATATTATATCCGAATTACATAAAAAAACAATATTATATTAACTTATAAATAAACTAAATATGTAATTCAATCATTTATAGACTCCTATTGATATTATATATACACTCCACATTAAGTTCTATTAATCTTTTATAACAAGTGCACACCTAATTGCCAACCTTTAATACTTGGCATTTAACTTACTGGTGGTTTGAAAAAACTTTTATTCAATATACATTGCACATTAAAACTGAATATGCAATAGCTTCTCAATTGAAAAGTAACCACCATAAGCTATAGACTAATATACTCAACTCCGGTTTTATCAGGAAATAAATATATTATATCATAATAAATTCTTATTATAGATATCATAGTTCTTCTATTATGAAAATGTACGTTCAATATGTTAAGATAGTTTATATAACACTGGAGTGAGCCATTTCAATATATATAATACTTCAGCCTTAAATTCTTAGTTTTTAATAAAAATCCATAAGCAATTATCTTCTAACTTAATTCTTATTTACATGAACAGTTAAGCAATCATGACCATAAGAATCCACTAAACAATTACAAGCAATAATTTACACTTCCATTGCTTACCTTTTAACTTGATTATTATTTACTACCGGAATTTATTTAGACGCTTTAACTGCGTGCATATAAATTAGCTATAATTTTGCGTGCAGCTTAAGCCAATTTTGTATTAAACACGGTAATTAGTTATAATTTTGCATAATGTTTAAAAAACACAGTAACTGCAAATAACTATAACAATTTGACATAGCACTGTAAACGAATTTCATATTAAACCATTGATGTATGCAAAATAACAATAATTTTGGATGTTGTTTAGCCGAAATTTGTATCAAAAAATATAACTGCAGCATACAAAATTAACATTCTAACTAGAGACTATGCATTTAGTTTTTCATTATTCGCACAAAAACAATTAGAGAAATCCATCAAACACTAATTTTTATTAACTGTTTAATCAACCAATCTAGTAAAATGAAAACGAATTTTAACGACATGTTTAATGTCCACTTTCTAGATATTCATATTTACAACAGCAACAAAATTTATTCCACTGAAATTCTTTTCATTAACGAGAGAATTGTAGATGTATTTTCATGCATAAACTCAAGATTTGAAAAATTATACTTACATAATGATCATACCGAATCTCTCTTGTAATTTATCCGAAAAGAGGAATCATGTTATATAAATATTCTTCACCATTTCAATCTTCATACCCATTATTTCAATCTTTTCTAAAACAATGACAGATAATTTCAATCTTTTGTTGGGAATTTTATTTAGAGATTTCCAGATAAACTCTGAAGTCTTGTTTTAACAATTTCAGATTGAAATTATTTTGGTGGTTCTCCAAAATTTTCAACCGGATAAAATAAGAGTATTTCTTTTTAACAACGAGAATGAATATTTTTGTTGTTCTCGCCTTTGTTACAAAACCATACTTATTTATTCAACCAAATTACTCCAACTGTAAAACAGTTTTATGTCCAAAAACGGTTAAAATTTCAAATGATAAAACCGACTTAAAATTCAAATTCAAATTTGAATTAATTTTTCAAATTCAAATTTGAATTAATTTTCTAAATTCAAATTTGAATTAATTTTCTAAATTCAAATTTCTATGAATTTTCATAATAGTCTTATCATTCAAATAAATTTTACCATACCAAGGCTCCGCCACTTTGACCGACTAATCATGATATATTCTAACAAGTGTGTACTCCACACTCTTTGACTTGTTCGATAATATATTACCACTACATTGGTCGACTAGTCAATCCAATTACACTAATATATCCAACAGGAATTAGATTTATTTTTTTAGAAAAAACATAATTTTGTTACTACTCATAATTTGTAATTAAATTTTATGGAAACCGAAATTTTGCAACAAAAAACTTATACTTCGTAAAAAATGATACTTTGCAAGAAACTAGAAAACGTGTGGAATCGAGTCTCATAGAAATTGCTAGTACATCCTTAACACTGCACATTACAGTAGTTTATAAAATAAGTAAAACAGTTGAGCAAAGAATTGGGAAATATGTTACAGTAGTTTATCAGGTTTGGTCACTGTCAAATACATTGACCTGCCAACCAGCCTCTGATATCTAGTCGAATCATGAAGTAGCTCATCGTCTTCATCAGTTATTTTCAAATTCTACTCTATTGGATTTTTTTAGGTTTTACTATTAACAATCATATGTCTTGCAAAATGTTTAATGCATATTTTCTTTAATGCATATTTGACTGTATGTACCATGTGGTTTTGATAGGATCTGAAAAAGTTCGAGATGCCTATTTCAAACCGTAAATCGACTTGCGAAGCCAACATACCAAATTCTGCCCATATCGGCGAACACCAGAATATGGAGACATATATACCTCATCATCTAGAGTTCAATGAAGAAAGTCATTATGCACATCAAGTTGATGAATACACCAATTCGTAGAAGATGCAACAGTCAACAAACATCGAAGAGTGGTGAGTTTAGCAGTTGGAGAAAAAGTCTCCTCATAATCAATACCTTCAACATGGTGTAACTTTTAGCCACTAAACGAGATTTATATCACGTAATGGTTCCATTGGAGTTATATCTTATCTTATAAACCCAACGACATCAAATAGGTTTGTGCCTCGGAGGAAGGGTAACCATCTACCAAGTGTTGTTATATTCTAGAGTCTAAAGTTTAATGGACATGGTTTGGTGCAAGAGTGATCATGATTAACGTGTTCAAACAATGAAGGTTCTCTTTGTGATGTTAACAAAGCTAAGAAATCATGATGTTTAGAGGAAAACATAAAACATAAGTATGAGAAAAGAGAGTATAGCTTATAGATTGATGAGGACTTGATTACGTTGAAGATTGATTGATCCCGGTAGACATGTCATAGTCTTGGTGTTATGTAGGAGGCTGAATGTGGCGGTCGGAATGACAAGCCGAGATATCATTAAGAACGAGAAGATAATGAGGTGTGGTTGGAATTGTGAGGAAGCAGAATGTGTTGGTGGAGTGTAAGGTAGTGATAGAGTGAAGAGTGAGGTTGATGAATTCATAGTTGATTCTGAAGATGTAAGAGAGATATGGGTTGAATGTATGAGATTCTTTTAATTGAATGAAGACGAAGAGATGGTTGAATTTCTGAGTCATAGTAGAAAATTAAAATTATGATGATTTGATTGCTTGCTTGAAAGATAACGAGGATAATTGGTTTGGAACATACAAGATCGAGCGGGTTGGAAGAAAAATAGATATAAAAGTGGACATCACATGGAAACTGTATATATATGTAAATCAAGAACTTTGTAGCCTTTTTATATGAGGGTACCCCAAAAACAATTGTGAATGAGGGAAACTGATTATATGAGACCTCAAATGAGGATTTATTTTATAGTAAAGAAGTAGTAATGCGATTGATTTAATAAAGGGTTGTTAAAACACAATCCCTCCAAAATTCAAGTGGTACATTTGATTAAAATATGAGAGAATGAGAAACATTCAAACTATGTCGATGTTTTCGTTCATCAAGTCCTTTTTGTTGCAGGGTGTAAACACAAGAATTTTAATTTCAATGTCAATGTTTTGAAAATAAAATGTGGAGATGAATGAATTCACTACCATTCTCTACCCGTTTTGTTTACACATGTGTTTGAAATTGATATTTGATTAATTGCACAAATTAGTTAATAAAGATTGTGTTTCTGATTTATTTTGCATAAAAAAAGTCAATACGCATCGAGTAAAATCATAAACAATTGTAAGGAAATAATGTGAACCGTTATATAAATGAACTTTGTGAGGACCCTAGACATCATAATGTAACAAAGAGAAAATAATTTGTCGTAATTATTGAGCTTGTGGGAAAAGACAAGCGTGTTTGCTTTACTTGTGGACAAATTGTATAATTATTTCCTAACTCTTTATGAATATCTGGAATCAAATGTGATAGTAATTTAAAACAAGACAAAGATGGATGGCTTAGGCATAAGTTCCACGGGTTAGATGATTGAGAAACCATTCAGATAACATATTTATTTGTTGACGAATGTATACAGTATAGACCACCACGATATCTACCCAAACCAACCATCTTCCACGGAACTGATGAATTCAGATATTTCTTAGTTATTAATCCTGCCAATAATATGTTAGTATAGAAGTGTCCGTCAAACAATGTTTGTATGAGGTAATTTTAGAGAGAGAAACGAAGTGAATATAGAGAGAATGTAGCAATCATTGACTAATCATTGGCCATTATCCCAAAAAGGGAATGTCCTTTATATAGTACATGAGGTGAGCTATAAAATTATATATTTACCACTGTTAAGTGGATTTCTCACCCCACTTCTCTACTATTCATAAACAAGTTTACTAGTTATTACATTTGACCCCCTCAGTCCTTATGGTTGTCGTAGATTAGTCCTTCAAAATTAATTACACCAATTTTACCCTTGTATTTACCATACCAAAGCTTATTTATCACCATATTTTCCTTCCCTTATCAGTAGCCCCCCGTCCTTGTGAAGGTATCTGTGCAAGGACTGACTTTGGGGAACGATTTGTTTTCCTTTTTGAGCCTCCTCGGATTTTTATTCTTCCGGGCTTCCTTACATAACCTCTTTGCAACACTCCCTGGATTATTCTTGCTTCTCACTCTAGTCGGACGAATTCATCACTTATGTTTCCAAAACGGATCTCCCCAAGAGTCTTCCTCGAACCATGTCATGGAGACTTATTTAATTCGTGACTTCACGCTTGGTCATGGTGACCTCGTCCTACCTATCTGTCCTTTTAACTCGCGTGCTTTTTTCTATCCGTTATGGTGTGAGAAATAGTTTAGGGTGGTGACATCACTCCTGACCACGTGTCGACTGTTTCCCAACACATGTCATCGTGCTTTTTAGAACCGCTTGTGAGAAGGATAATCGTGTCGAAGAGATCCTTAAACCTGAATTTTCACCTTATGCATTGAAAAAATTGCTACTCTTCAATAAATACTTAACTCCTTTCAATTTTACACATTTTAACTTAGCTCACCAAAGTAAAGAGAAAATCTGTTTTAGAGAGATAATCGACTTTCCAAACTGAGTTCTTCTTTTAACCTTTCATGCCTAAAGAGTTTGTGAATCTTGAAAGATACAAACTTTAGAGGTGGTTCAACATCTCAGACAGAGCTAAAGAAAGGAGAGCTTCCAGTACCGGAGAGCACCCTACTCTTCTAGAAATATTTCAAACAACGTTTCGTGACAATTGGTCTCATCTTCAAATGTATTTTGATATAGTAGGAGTTCCAAATAATTATTATTCATCTGTTTCGCCTATCTCCTAACCCCCAGTCAATATTGTTTAAGACATAACAAGGGTGACCTTTCTTCTTCCGAATACAACTGCAAATCCTCCCCCTTCTTACCGTTGGGTGGTGATAAGGACAGACTCACCGAAACGAACAAAGGAGATCGGGCCAAAAGAAAACAATCTTCAGAGCCCATTAAAAGTTCTATCAAAATTAAACTTGCCCCATCTGTTGTGACCCCTCAAGTGACTCCACAGGGAACCCCTTAGAATACACCTGAGGTTAGTCCCCGAAAACCCTCCTCAAGGAATGTTCGACTTGGAAAAGTTTTGAAGTCCATTCCAGAAACGTAGGAGAACAAGCTAATAGACGAGTTGATAATGACGGAGGGGTGGATTTTACGGCCCCAGTAGAAGCGGAGCCTATTCAGACTATTTCAGCATTCACGTCCTCCATCGGAAATCTTGTGCAAGTTCGGGAACCCTCTTCTCATCCCCCCAATATTTCCACAACATCTTCTACTCACCAATGATAGAATTTTGTGGTAAAAAAGAAAAATAAGAAAAAAAGGAAGCGTACTGTAGATTTTCTTTCGAACATAGAGGATATCTTAGGCAATAACCTTCGCGAGAGTGAAACCAAAAATTTACTCGCACTCTACAAGGTAAAGTGCAAATACTTCCACCCAACTAAGGAGGTGAAGATAACGGAACAGTGGGAGATCCCTGAAAATGTCACGATTCTATTCCCGACTATTGAAGAAACGCCATTCTCCGTTTGTGATCATGAGTTGGTTCACTACATGGAACTAATGAAATTGGGTCTTCTCCTGTCCTTTGATCCTGATTTGGTGGGTTATTTTAACCTGATCGAACTCTGTCCATCTCAAGATGGCCCCAACATGTGGTATACATATATGGCCTCTTGGATTTCTAAAACTGAATTCTCAATGAAGCAACTCGTCTCAATTTCAGGGGTGGCCAAGAATTCTCACTATCCCTTTCTATTCTATGGGGCTTGGAAGGTCGTATAAGGTGGTAAAATAATTTTAGAGGCTGACAAAAAATAGAAACAATAGTTCATTTGTATTTTCGGGTTGTGGGAGAATGGTTTTAAAAGTTCCAAGGAGATGCCCCTTCAGTTGACTTCAAAATGGACCGGGCGAGGTACTTGTTCTCATACTTATTATATTTTTCTTGTTTGAATTAGTCAACCTAAAATATTTTCTTGTGAACAATTATGAAAGGGATTTCCAAACCCTTTAAGGACCACGCCAAATCCGCAAAGGAAGTCTTTGATAAGTTGAGCACCTGGGCAAGTGCTAATTGGAGCTAGAAGTTCCATAGATGCTTCACACCCTCGAATTTGGTTAGAAGCCATCTTTTGAGGTATGATTCAGGTCAGAAGAAATCCTTGAATGATCTCATGATACCCCCCCCCCCGGAGGATGCTATTCTCAAACTTTTAGAAGGCTTAGACAATATTATCAATCTTCCACCAGTGGCAGGGCTCCCAGTTATCAGGATGCTGAGAAATCTAATAGTGGGGGAAAAATATTGAGGATGATGCTGGCTCAGAGGTTGATGTTCCGGAAGAACAAAGAACTAAATTCCAAGAGGAACAATAAAGAACTAAATTCTAAGAGGAACAACAGGTTGAGGTCTAGGAAAAATAACAGGTTGAGGTCTGGGAAGACCAACATGTTGAGGTTCGGCGAGAACACCAAATGGATGCCGACTATGAAGCTGTGGTCGAGGTGAGACCGGCTGGGTGGGAAGGTGCTATGAGGCCAAATAGACTTTCTTCTTAAGAAAAACAAAAGAAAATTGATGATAGTGAAGAAGATTATGACAACACAACTGGTCCGATTTTTCCCCTGTGAAGAAGGTTGTCAAAAAAGACAAGTTGTTGGCCAATAGAATTAGGAAAAAAATCATGGGAAAGGAGAAAATTTCTCCCTTGCCTCAACTTATTATGATGTCTATGAAAATGACTTTATTGCGAATGATCTTAACAGATTTCTTTGCACAATTTCTCTCCTTGAAAGGAAGGCTGACCACAAGGATCGTTATAAGAATGAAGTTATTCAAAGGAGAGCTGAGGTGAAGAACTTAAACGCTGAGGTGAAAAACTTAAAAGATGAACTTGCCCGCGAAAAGATGAAGTCTGCTGACCAAAGGAAAAGCAAACTGAAAAAGGTAGAGGATGAGCTTGCTCGCGAGAAAGAGAAATTTGTTGAGCGTCCGAGGAAGATCACTTCTTTGGAAACTAAACTTTCTGAAGAGAAAGAGAAATTTGATGATGAAAATGAGCATTTTATCACTAAGGATATCGAACGAAACACCCTTGTTGACGGTCTTTTTGATTCTTGTGAGACGACCCGAAAATATTTTGAGAATGATATTAAAGACTGTGAAAGACTTAGCTCAGAAAACAAGTCCTTGAAGAAGAACTTTGAGGCTGAGAAAAAATTACTTGGATGCGTATGCTGCCGACTGGATTTCTCACCTCGAAAAAAGAGATGCCAACATAAAATCAACTTGGTTTTAGAACTGCCTGAACTCTTTTCTGACATGAAGCTAGGAATCCTTTCGTAACGTATTATAGAAAGACATCGCCTAGCAGGTGTTTCTTTGGAATATTTAATGAGTAGTACTGACTCGGAATGTTCCTCTACTGATTCTGGATCCTCAGAAGATAGTAAGGAGGATGTTGTTTCATGATAAAATTAATGTATATTACTTTTTATGTTTGAACTTTATCTTTTTGTGAAACCCTTGCTCATTATCCATCTTGTGGGGCACCTTGTCGGATTTACTCAAAAGATTCTACTTTGTATAATTTTTGTATTGTGAAAACTTCTAAATGAAAAGGTATTTTGGTTATGTTTTATTCTCTATAACTTAATAATTTTACTTTCTTACTGCAAACGTTTTCATATGAAATTTTTTTATCTAAAAATTACTCACATTCTTCCCCAAAAAATTTCATATGACAAAGTAAATCATTGACCAACATTCGTTGGTTGGCCCTTCTAACTAAAAAACATGAGTATTACGGTCTGCCATTTATGGGGTGAATATTATTACCTACCCTTCATCGGAAATCATTTCTAGTTCAAAATAATGAATCTTGCATTACAAAAATTGTTGGATGGCCTTTTTAGTTAAAAAAAATGATCGTCGTCGTCCAACATTCGTTGGGAGGTCTTTTAGGTTAAAATAGATGAACACTGTCATCCATCATTCTTTAGAAGGTGTTTTAGAATAAAAAAGATGAACACTATCATCCATCATTATGTAGAAGATATTTTAGGTTAAAAAAGATGAACACTATCTTTCATTATTCTTTGGAAGGTCTTTTAGGTTAAAAAATATGAATATTATAGAAATCATCTTAAGATGGCAAATAAATTATATATTAGTCGGCTATTAAGGCACCTTATTAAAACCTTCATGCGCCACCAGGGTAGGAAAGAGTATGTCATTGATACTTACATAAGTTCATACTAAAAATAGTTACAACTTTATATATTTACTCTAAATAAACCTTGAAGTGTTCAATATTCCAGGGGTGAGGAAGATCTCTTCCTTCCTTATCTTTGAGTCGATATGTCCCCGGATTGACTTACTACGTTACCGTGTACAGACCTTAAAAAATATGAGCTAACTTATCAAGACGTTTTTCTTTCGTATGAATGAACACCTTTCGTCAAAGAAATTTCCCATGCTCCAAATTTTGGTCTCTTGACCTTTAAAGCATATAGAGAGGAAGATTGTTTCAGATGGTACCACTGCATCTACTCCATAAACCAGTGTGAATGGTGACTCTTGTGTTGCGGTCCGGGGAGTAGTTATGTAAGCCCATAGAACTTTTTCCAGCCTTACCTTCTAAGTTCTTCTTTAAGCCATCCAAAACTGTATGATTGATTACCTCAATTTGGCCATTCGCTTGGGGATGGAAGGGTTCCGAAAAGCACTGTTTTATCCCCTTAGAAGCGCATAAAGCTTTCATTTCATTGTTATCCAACGGTGGTACGTTTTCCATTGTTATTTTCCTCCGAACCCCAAAACGAAAACAGATGTTAGAAATAACAAATCTAATCACCTCTTTAGTTTTTGTCCCTTCCAGAGGTTCAACTTCCACCCACTTAGAGAAATAATTAACTGGGAAAATGATCGTCTGTCGATCTCCAGATGCCATTGGTAATGGTTCGACCAAGTCAATGCCCCACCGGTCAAACGGTAGGGATTCAGATATCGACTCGAGAGGCACACCTTGTATATGGATTGTGTTAGAAAATATTTGGCAAGTGTCACATTTCTGGACTAATTCCTTAGCATCCGAGGAGACGGTCGGCCAGTGGTACCCTGCAAGAAGAACTCTTTGTATCAGTATTTTGTACCCACAGAGCGCTAACCCTTCCCCATCTTGTAGCTCTAAAAGTATCATATGTTATTCATCTCTTCCTAAATATCGAAGTAGAGGTCGGCTAAAAGAGTTTTTATACAATATATCTCTGAGGACAACATATCTGTATGCCTTAAACTGTATTCTTTTAGCCATCACTTTATTAACTGGTAATACATTGTTTACCAAACATTCTTCAATCTCACTCCTCTAATCTTTTGCCATATTTGTAGAGAATTGAAAAGCTTCAATAGACTCTTCAACTGTTTCAGATCCCCTTACTGATAGAAGGATTGTCTTGTGTAATAATCCAAGGGTATTCCTCAGAATAAGAAGCTTTAGCCAAAGAATCAGCCACTGAATTTCCAGCCATGTGAACATGTGTGTACCTGAAGCCTTTGAAAGCAAACGTTAACGCCTTTAGAGCCCCCAAATACTTTACAAGATAATATTTTTCTTGCCTCAGATTGACCTGATGCATGGTTTATAAGGAGTTATGAATCACTTACCATCCTTACTTTCTTAGCTCCACGGATTTTAGTAAATCTCAAACCTGCCAAGGTAGCTTCGTACTCAGCTTCATTATTTGACGCTTTAGTTCTGAATCGGATGGCTTGATACATTGCAATTCCTTTTGGAGAGACTAACTGCGCCCCTGATCCACATCCTAACGAACTGGAACCCCCATTTGTTCGGATTGTCCACTCTGCTCCATAGTTTTTCTCATCAATTTTCATATATGATCGCTTAGAACAAAATTTGACTAGAAAATCTACTAACTCTTGTACTTTGATGTCGGTTCTTGGCTTAAACTCGATATCAAAATCTCCTAACTCAATCGTCCACGTCGTCATTATTCCTAACACATCGGGTCTTTGTAGCATATTTTTCAATGAAAAATATGTTTGTACGATGATAGAGTGGGCCTGAAAGTAAGGTCTCATTTTTCGCGCAAAAGTGACTAACGCAAGGGCTAATTTCTCTAACTTCAAGTATTGTTTCTCAGCATCTAGAAGACTTTTACTCACGTAATACACTAGTCTCAGAGAGTTATCCTCTTCTCAGATCAAAACATCACTCACATCGTAATTTGACACTACCAAGTAGATATACAGCTTATCCTCCACATTTGACTTTGTCAAGATTTCTGGTGAAGAACGGTACTCTTTGATTTGATAAAAAGCTTCCAAATATTCTTGGTCCAATCAAAACAATTTGCTTTTCTTAGTACTTGGAAAAATGAAGTGTATTTATCCGATGACCGTGATATGAACCTGTTTAACGATGTCAATCTTCCTGTTAGGATTTGTACCTCTTTGATCGTTCTTGGTGGTGCCATACTGCTCAGAGCCTTTAAACATTGTACCTCTTTGAAGAATGTTTGGTAAACGATGTATTGTTTAGGGTACATTCATTGTTTAAAGCCTTTATTAACTAGTAATACATCGTTTACCAACTGTTCCCACATTGTTTCCCACAACATATTTTAAAGATTGATGGACGGTCGACGACAAAGCATACATCTTAGATAACCAAGGTCTTCTGAAGACAGCATTATAAGATGTAGGGACATCTGCCACAATAAACAAGAATGTAACTATCTTTTTGAACGGTCCTCGGCCCAAATCTACCCATCCCTCAAATTCTTTGACTACTTTAGTTGTAGCCCTAGTAAATCCGACTATCATTCGATCCGATCATACGATCGTTGAGGGGTTCTGGATCGGGCTATAAGTAGTCATAAACATAGTCTTGGCCAAACTTCCTGTATCAATCAGAAGTTTTCGTTCCCAACTAACTCTACCACGATAACTACTTCATCCACATGTGGACCAACTACTTTCCTCGTATCGTTATCTTCAAAACAAAGTAATGGAGACAGACTTTTATACAAATGCGGTGAAGCGCCTGCTTCTAGTTGTATTGCTAGACTAACAATATGTCTCTTTTGAGAATAATTTGATACTCTTGCAACACTATCTCATCCAAAAATTGTTAGTGATTCAAAGAAAGCACACAACTTGCTAAACTTTCTCTCATTATTGGCTCTTCTACTACGTTTATACTATTTTTCCCGGTGTTAGATCTAAATACTCGGTAGAGATGTCGAACACATCAATAGATTCTTCATCAATTGCTTTTGATATCATTAAAGTATCTTCTTTCTTTAGAATAACTTCTTGTTTTGGAGAAATTGAAGAATTCATCTTCACAAACGGAGTTAACTTCCCATTTTCTATCAAGTATTGTAACTCTTTTTTTCAATGCCGCACAATCCTTCGTATCATGAACGATGCCCTCGTGATATTGGCAATATATAAATTTTATGTTCTCCTTTGGAGTCTGCATCGGAAATGGTATTCTAAAATGTACATTCGAATGTGCTTTCTCAAAGATGGTTTCCACACACTCAGCCAATTTTTGAAAATGAGCATGTCGTATCTATTTGTTTGACATGGGTCAGACATATTGATGAGTGTTGAAAACTAGTACATACTATTTCACTCCTGGAGGTTCCTGACTTATAACTTGAACAAGTGATTGAGGTTGGACCACATTTTCTGGTTGTGATATCTATTGTCGAACATTTGTTAGTAGTACATTGCTCTTTACCATTGTTGGATCTTGATAAAATTGATTCGAATTAAACTGTGTCATTGACTCTAATTCTGATGCCTAGGTTTTATGTACCAAGATTAGTTTTTCTATCTGATCTAGTAATGTTATGAACGTTATAGCCTGCGTTTCTGCAGCATATCCTTCATTTCCCCATGGAGCAAACCCATTTGGAAGGCAACTAGAGTCACATATTCCTCACAGATTTCCATGTATGTTTTGACTTGGATGCAATGCTTCGCATATTCTTTGAGACTTTCATATACTTTTTTCCTGCAGTAGATTATAGTATCCATATTGGCTCGGAACTTTTTGCTTCCTACAAAATGCTGGCGGAACATGCTCATGAACATGTCAAAATTCTTGATACACCTTTGAGGTAAATTATTATACCATTTTGATACAACATTCTTAAAAGTTTGAGAGAAATCCCTACATAATAGTTTATCATCGTCGTCATAATTGATCATGAAATTCTTGAACCGTTTGATATGGCTATCCGGATCTTGTGTTTCATCAAAATTTTCCAGTTTATAGATATCAAACACTTTGGAATATTACCAAACAGAAATTCCAGGGAGAATGAAGATGATATCCAATTTTTCCCATCTTATACGCACCCCCCCCCCCTCGAACCTTCATTCACGGTTGTATACAATCCTTCTTCGGATGGGAACGTGAATCAATTACTCACACATTAATCTTGTTTATAGCCGCCAGATTGAATTTGCCTTCGAGGAGTTATATGTTCTTGTAGACTTACATTTACCACTTTATCAGGCTCTTCGGAATATAACTTTTTATTTACATGATCATGATTTTCTTTCCTTTCGAGCAGCTCGGTTAGAACCTTTATATCCCCTCGAATCTCTTTGTCTGACTTGTTTTATGTCGAGTATTTGTGTCTGAAGAC
This sequence comes from Limnanthes douglasii subsp. nivea, assembly GCA_036936605.1. Classification (NCBI taxonomy): domain Eukaryota; kingdom Viridiplantae; phylum Streptophyta; class Magnoliopsida; order Brassicales; family Limnanthaceae; genus Limnanthes; species Limnanthes douglasii. Next base: position 196,930,913 of record JAUPFV010000002.1, on the reverse strand, counting down.
AGAGATTCATCTGAGCTAAAAGGCGTATACTCATTAGATTCCGTTGATTCATAGTGTTGTCTAGATTTTTCTCGTCTTTTGGAAGAACGATGACTTTTTCTTTGATGCCTCTCCTCGGACTAAAAAACATTTTGGCCTGGGTTTGCTATTGTCCTTTCTTGTCGGACTTCGGACTTAATTCTTCGTGAACTGATTATCGCTTCTTTTTCAGCATTCAGCCTTTCAATATCTTCCATTAATTCTTTCCGTCAAGCTACTAATACAGATTCTTCGAGTAGCTCTTCAGCATATTGACCATTATTGTTTCCTTCATTTGTTACTTGTTCCTCAATCATGAGATCTCCAGATGAGTCTCCAACCACATGGTTTTTTGGATCAACCTCTAGCTCTCCACGGACTTCATTCTCCATTGATCTTAAGATATTTTGAGATTAAATTTTATGATTTTGGAACGACGATTCCGAGTACCACTCGCGTTCCTACAAACGGCGCCACTGATAAAATTAGATATTTCTTAGTTATTAATCATGCCAATAATATGTTCATATGGAAGTTTCTGTCAAATAAATGTTCGTATGAGGTACATTTAGAGAGAGAAATATAATGAATAGAGAGAGAAAAAACAAAAGGAATAAATGTAGCAATCATTGACTAATCATTCGCCCTATTCCCCAAAAGGAAATGTCATTTATATAGTACATGAGGTCAGCTATAAAATTATATATTTACCACTTAAGTGGATTTCTCACCCACTCCTCTACTATTCATATATAAGTTTACTAGTTATTACATTTGACCCCTCTCTCATTATGTTTGCCTTAGATTAGTCCTTGGCAATTAATTACACCAATTTAACCCTTGTATTTACCATACCAACGCTTATTTATCACCATATTTTCCTTCCCTTATCAAAAACTGAGTCTTGTAAAATATAATAGTCATTGGAGGGGGAAAATCACACGAATCTAATGATAATATGGATTAAAAAGAAAAATCTCTTGATGTTGTTGCAGTTGTTTTCTTTCTAGCTTTCACCTAGTATTATAAATGAGATAATATATTCTTTATATAGCGGTCTTGACTCGGAGGGATCTTTAGTCGTTTCCTCTTTATTGGTGCATCTATTTTTTGCTCTCGAGATGCTTTATAAGACTAAGGTACGTCTTTGGGGGTTGCTTTATCGTAAAATATCAGACACAGATTTTGTACATCATCAGATACGATTTATGTACACTTCGAAAGCACTCGGGAGGGGGGCGGAGGCTAAATGTGTGTTTGTTAATAATTGCGGAGGCATCAAGCACATGCTCGTTGTGAGCTTATTATGCGGGTTCACAAGTCGATCCTTTCGAATTAAAACAAGAAACCATAGAAGGCTTGGCTAAGTCTAGTAGGCTTCTGGAGGAGGATTCTTCCATATCGGCCCAATTTTGGCCATCAGAACAAAATCAGGACAATTCGGGCCATCAGGATAATTTTGGCCATGTCCCGAGGAAAGTTGGCCTAAAGCTACCTGATGGTTGCTTAAGGCTGGTTGGCCAAGTTTGGCCCTAAGCGACCATCGGGTTGGTCAAGGCCAGGTCCGGCCAAGCTGGCCTTAATCGATCATATGGTCACCTAAGACTGGATGGCCAAGTCTGACCGAGCTTTTCGGGCTCGTGTTTGGCATTCAGATCAGGTTTCTTTCAGTTGTTCGACGTAGCATGGTTAGGTAACTTAATATTTTGTTTGGATAGTTTACTTAGATTTATTCTTGGCCGGGTCTCAAGGTAATCTTGGCCACCTCTCGAGGAAAGCTTCGATATGTATTGAGCAAATCTTAGGTCGATTTTGTCCATTAGGCCAAGTCGGGATCATTCTGGATTAAATGAATCATACAAGGTACAAGTTGTGGATCCTTATATAGCTTTGGTCGTGCCCCACTTAGATGATATTTCATGATATATCAGTTATGAAAGAAAACGATGCAGCAATCATGATATGTAGTGAGTTTGCTAGCTAAAATTAAATTAAAATTAAAGTCTAGTACACACAATATATTTGTAAGGTTTAATCTTGAATTAAAACTAACAATGTTAGTATGAGTAACTTTTGGTACTACATCACTTGGTAAATTAACATTCGTAATAGTGGAAGGCTTGGTATCGGTTAAGAGTGATATGTAAGAGACAATATGATTTATGGAGTAGGTATCCAAAATCGAAAGACTTGTACTACTAGAATTAACAGACATAATAGTAGATGGAATCAAACCTGCATCATTCACATAAGCATCAAAATTACCAGAATTACTGTTATTCAGTGCAATGATTGTTTGGGCTAATTGTTGTATTTTTTACAGTGAACCCCTGAACAATGTTAGCGGTGTTTGAACTAGATAATTCATGAGATTATGTCGCATTCGTCAAAGGTTGATTTCCACGATCTAAAGATTGTTGTCCTCAGAATTATCTCGGCTTGTTATTGTTTCCATTTTTCAAACGATATTTATCCTTTTTATGACCCCTCTTATCATAGTACTTACAATGAAATTTGAGAGTCTGATACTCACCTATAGTATATCCGGATCTGTTACAGTGATCATCCATTTTTTGCTTTGAATTTCCTCCTTTTCCCGAGACTACAGTTACTATGGAGAAATTTTCAGTTGGCTCTGAGGATACCTCTTGTTGCTTTTCTTCTTGGATTATTGAAGAATATACTTGACGAACATTGGGCAGAGGTGGCATCATAAACACATTGGACCTCACCGCCTTGTAAGATTCATGTAAACTCATAAAAAATTGCATAAGACGATCTTCTTCTATATGTTCGAGGAGTGCTTGTCGTTGAATGCAAACAAAAATAGTACATGCCAAGTTGAAATCCAAAAAGAAATCACTTTCCATAAGAAAGTAATACAAGGAAGGTGCCATACATATCTCACCTACCAATTATTAATTCTAAACAAATAATTTCACATAGCATAAAAAGTAATACGACTAAAGTGGTTTATAGTTTATCTACCAAGTTGAAATCTAAAACAAATAATTTCACCTACTAGAAGTAAGTTGTTATAAGTCACTATGCAATTTATCATAAATGACTCAAGCACAGAACACAAATAAAGTACATACTGAAAAGAACAAAAGATTTAACGTGGTTCGACAATTGTCTACGTCCACGGGAGCTTCCAGAGAAAAGTGTTTCGCTATGATAAAAAAGGGTTACGAATTTCAGATTGTGTTTTTGTGTAGCCATAGTAGTCTATTTATAAGGAATAAATAGAACTTACTAGATAATTGGCCTAATGGGCTCATACCACAAGGCTAACATTGATATCGTCACAACACTTAACTGTACGGCCGAATACAGTACACTATCAAGGCACAATGACATTATCACATACACAAAACTGTATAGCTGGACACAGTACATTGTCAAGGCACTATTCGACTCATTCACAACAAATCTTCCCTTTGAGGCGAATATATTTTCTTCCCTATCAACAAAGAAACTTCTCTTCTTCTAACTCACCAAATGCCCATAAGGAATTAACACTATACTACGAACACTAATCTAGTTTAGGTACTCCCTAAACTTTCGAACTGATACTGCATTGGTCATTATATCTGCTGGATTATCGTGTGTAGATGTTCACATCAAAAATTCCCTTTGATATTATATCACGAATAAAATGATACCTAGCATTTATGTGCTTTGTACGCTCATGGTATATTTGGCTCCCTGTAAGGTGTATGGTGCTTTAACTGTCACAAAACACTTTTGTAATAGTCATATATAAGCCCAAATCTGCCACCAAACTTTGCAACCATATTGCCTCTTTAATTGTTTTTGTTACCAACATGTACTCTGCCTTTGTTGTAGACAAAGCTATAGTACCTTGCAACCGTGCTTTCCAACTGATCGCACTCCCAGCTAGAGTAAATATATATCCTGTCATACATCTTCTTTTATCCATATCACCTGCAAAATCAAAATCGACAAAACCAACCACTGACCTGCAACATCATTTAGCGATCCACCAATATCGGTTTTGTTAAAAGTTAAGCCAATGCTCACATTATTCTTAAGGTACCGAAGTATCTATTTTACTGCCTGGCAGTGTTCTTTCCCATGACATCCCATGTACATGCTAACTACACTAACTGGATGTGAAATATCAAGACGTGTGCATACCATAGCATAGATGATACTACCAATTGCACTTCATATGGAACCTTCGACATTTGTTCCAACTTAGCATCGTCCATGACCGCTCCTATTGCAGACAACTTGAAAGGAGTAGCAAACAGGATGCTAACTTCCTTAGCATCAAACATGTTGAATCGTTGTAGCACTTTCTCAATATAGCTTCGTTGAGACAAGTGTAATGATCCTACACTTCTGTTCTTGATAATCTTCATACCAAGAATCTTCTTTGCTCTACCCAAATTCTTCATCTCAAACTCAACACTAAGCTTCTTCTTCATCTGCACAATGTGTGACATATTACAAGCAGCAATAAGCATATCATCCACATACAACAACAAGTAAACATAAGAATCATCTAACATCTTTTGATGATACACACAACTATCATATGGACTCCTCGTGAACCTTTTTGACACTATGAATGTATCAAAATGTTTGTACCATTTCCTAGGTGACTGTCTCAAACCAAACAGTTACTAAGCTTCACATCCAACTGCTCAAGCTTTAAATCTTTCAAAACTACCATGGCTAACAAAACTCGAATCGGAGTATGCTTTACCACTGGAGAAAAAATTCATTGAAGTTTATTCCTTCCCTTTGAGTAAAACACTTAGCGACCAGTCTTACCTTGAATCAAGATGCCTCAACCCCTAGATTACCTTCTTTTTTCTTGAACACCCACCTTATGTCCTCTAGGAAAGTCAACAAGATTCAATGTTTGATTCTAATGAAGAGATTCAATCTCTTCCCCCATAAACCAATCCATCGATCTACCTCTGAATTCGCTATAGCTTCTCTATAGCTACTAGGTTCCTGCATCTTAACTTCTTCTCCAACTGACAGAGCATATGCAACTAGATTCGCATACCTTTTTAGAAGTCTAATATCTCTTCTTTCTCTGCACAATGCTATGCTATAAGGTTGTTGTTCTGGTTTAAATGAATCATCGTCACTATCATCTGATGCTGACACTTCACCTCCTGATTATGGATCCACCTCAGAACCACTCGAATTATTGGACCTGCTAGGAACTGATTCTACTTCAAGCTCCACCACTTTACTCACAACCGATCTTGATTCGACCATTTCTCCTACTTCCATCTGACCGTGTATCGAAGAAAACTCGTTAAAAGTAATGTCCATACTGATAAGAAAACCTGAAGACTTTGGAGAGGTACACCATAACCTATATCCCTTCACTCCAGTAGCATATCCTAGAAATATGCACCTCTTTGCCCTCGACTCAATTTTACCATCTCTCACATGAGCATACGTAGGATAACCGAACACCCTCAAATATTTGTAATCAGCCGACAATCCAGACCAAATATCGGAAGGAGTTTTACAATCAATAGTTGTTGATGGAGACCGATTCACCAAGTATAATTCAGAAGATAACTTCAGACATTAGCATAAAAACATGCATTCAGATCTAATCTCTACACATTCGGCCCAGTAAAAAATAACCAGCATGCGTTTAGCCAAACTCGCCTATAGGTTCCAGGAAATATCTTTGTACCCAAGTCTTGGTTGCAGCTCTATCTCGAGAGAACTCAACAACTCCCGTATATACATGTCTTCGACTGATCCATCATTGGTCCATGTAGTCCTTTGAAAATACCTAAGTTGATGAGTTATTCCTAGCCCACACCTAACAATTATCCACATATACTTATAGTAACTCCAACATCTGTTGTACCCAATATACTACTTTTTATAGACCAATTTACGTGCATCTCAAACTTGCATAAGTCTCATGTAGTTCGTGAGCTTTGAAATCGGCAATACTTTTATCAAAGCATCCGAATGATTTTCTTCACTAGAAATCTAAGACATCTTCACTTTATCTCTATTCACCACGACTCGGATGAAGTGAAAATTAATATAGACGTGTTTATGTTTCTCATGGAACTTCAAATTCTTCATTAAATAAAAAACACTAGTATTACCGCACAACACAATCACATCTTTCTCCATATTAATGATTTCACTCAACAATCCCTTCAACCAAATAGCTTCATTCATAGATTTCATAGATGACATCTCCATAACCTTCTGTACACAAGACTTCCAACTAAACACTTCTCCAACCAAAGTAAACAGATAACTAAAAGTAGAATTTTTGTGTCAATGCAACCTACATAATCGGGGTCCACACCCCCTCACAATATTATATTAGCCACATCATTATGATTATAACACAACCTTATAATAATTGAACCCTTCATGTATCTCATGAGCTACTTGAGTGCATGCCAATGTAACTTCCGCCAGATTTTATATGAATTCGCTCAAAAAACACTTACAATATAAGGAAAATCAGGTCTATTTCAAATCATATCATACATAATGTTGCCGACAACATTGGTAGAAGGTATGTTTAACGCATATTTCTTATTTTCAGCTTGGGTTGGTTCTTGAGTGACACTTAGTTTGAATTGGGAACCAATATAAGTTCCAACCTCTATGGCTCTGAACATGCCGATCCTCCGAAGGACCTTATGTATGTATTCTTGTTGAGATAAGAATAAATACTTCTTTGGTCAGTTTCTCTTGATCTTAATACCAAATATCATCTTAGCCTTTCCTATATCCTTCTTCTCAAACTTTATTTTTAGTTAAGTCTTCACTATTGTAATATTTTCCCCATATGTTCTAGCTATTAGTATGTCACCCTCATACAACATCAATATACTTGTCTCTTCATGTACGTTTCTTATTATAATAGACAAAATTATCATATAAGCTACAAACATACTTGATGGATCTCATAAATAATAAAATATTTTATTCCATGGCATTGGTGATTGTTTCAACCCATAGAGAGGTCTCTTCAACAAATACACATCATCTCCACCTCTTTATTCAAACCCGTATAGAGGTTTATTTCATAATCAACATGAATATCTAATTGAAATCAAAATCCTTCTTTTGTGTGAATCCCTTAGCCACCAATCTAGCCTTGCATATGGGTAACTCAACACCAAGAATACATGGAATACCTAGTTTTTCTCGAATATTCATTTACTCCTAACAAGTTTCTGACCTTTCTGGTTGCTTCACAAGAATCCACGTGCCCATCTGCTTGAGAGATCTTAGTTTTTCTTGCATGACTATAAGCTAATTATATCTAAGAATACTCTTCATGGAAACAGGATAGATTTATAGTTTAAGAACATTTCAAAGTATTTTAATAAACAAAGATAAACAAATAATATCAAAAAAATCATACCTCTGCGGCAGCCTTGGTCTTCTTGCTCTATCCCTCACCAAATGATAATCGCCAAGCCCATGCTGCTCTCCAGTCTGATCATCTGAAGGCCTAAAACACCATAACCTTGGTTGTGTTTAGACTCATATAATGGTTTAACTTCCTATGTGTGATCCAAAGTTGGACCAGTTCGTAAATCATCTTTGGTAGAAGCATCAACAACTTTAATTTCTAAATCAGACCCATCATCAACTTTATATCTCTTCTCAACATTACTGCTTTGAGTCTCAACTACCTTCTTAAATGTCATGTTCTCTTTAATGAAAACCAAATTCCTAATTATCACAACCTTCTGACGTCCCGGTTCAAGACACCACAACCTATACATTTTTATTCCTTCGAGATAGTCGAAGAACAAACATTTTGGTGCTCTCATCCAAAGCTTATGTTGCTTCACATGTGTGTAGGAAAAACATCAAAACACTCTCAAATATTCTAGCTTAGGTATATCTTCGAAACCTTCGGCCCATTCTACCTATATGAAGCACACACCTAACTCTTTCCAGCAAGGTCCAGTTCATTCTCTCACCAAGCCCGTTCTGTTAGGGAGTCCCACTCATGCTTTGGTGTTCAGAAATTCAAAGTTTTTCACAATAACTAGTAAACTCCTTGCCCACATATTCTAAGAAATTATAGTCCAAAGTTTCTTCAAAAAATTATCGGCTTGATTATCCACAAATGTCTTCTAGTTCAAAAAAGAAGTAAATGCATCATTCTTTATCTTTAAAAGTATATGCCATACTTTCTTACAATAGTCATCTATCAGTGACATAAAGTAACTTGCACCACCTATTGTAGGTTCCCCGTCCAAAAATAATAAACTTCATGTTCGATGGAAACAACAAGATAAAAGAAAGCTTAAAGAAAAACAAAGTGCATAAGACACTAGTTAACGTGGTTCATATTGTGAAGAAATCATATATAAACGGGAAAAAAGAATCTCCAAACACAAAAAACTCAATTAATCTATGTAATAGAACTCCCATAGGTTACAAAGATAACTTAATTCATAAAACTACCTATTCAATATTTATCTCTCACATTAGTTCTCTTTCTAAAACACTAGATTTTTTTATTAGAAAGAATACAAGCTCGTCCCACAAGTCACTTGTTGCTCACTTCACGCCACAAACCCTAGCTTTATGTTTATTATTCTATTTATAAACTTAGGGAAAACCTTATTTGTTCAACATCCTGTTATATAAGTATCACATTTAATTAATATACGAAGACTAAATTAAATAAGAAGGCTAATTAAGTAAAAAACTCTAGCAAATTGAAGAATGCCAGTTCAATCAAGAACTTAAACCGAAATATTTGAAGCATCAACCATGTAGCATTTGAGAATTAGCTTCAGACATGGACATAAAAACATGCATTCAAATTCATTATCTACGCATTTAGCCATGTTTTCAGCTCAGTAGAAAACAAACAACATGTGTTTGGCTAAACTCGTTTATAGGTTCCAGTAAACGTCTTTGTATCTAAGTCTTTTCCAAAACTTCGTCTTGATATAATTCAGTAGTTATTGCATATACATGTCTCTTGTTTATATATATTGATGAGTTACTTCTAGCCTACACCTAATACAAACCTTGGATAAATTAAGGTTGCCAAATGTGTGCACGAAACAAATTATAGATTTAAATTTGTTTGTTCATTTTCAGAACATGTGATACATTTGTAACAACTATTCATTTAACACGTGCACATAATAACTCAACACTACCACATCTTTCCATCCAAATTTGTTTGTGTTTCTTGTTTGCACCTTTTTGTGTTTTTTTGTTTCGTAGTTATGAGCAGAGATTTTTCATTCGAAACATGAGTCGATGCACATGTATGACACCACCATCCATAAGTCTCATCCTCTACTAAATTCGTATCAGTTACCATAACAAAAATATTTTCCTCCACATTTTTATACTCTCGTGTTTTTTAAGTATTAATTATGAGAAAAATAATTCATTTTGCCACATCATATGTAATTATTCTTTCGACTTTTAAAAGTAGCCGTTTTCGATCTTTAATTTATTTTGTTTCTTATGTTTTGGTTTACACTACATTCATACTCCCATAAGTCCCCATATTAAATTTTTCTTCTACATCTTTGATTTACAGCTCTTCTTCAATATTAAAGTGATTTTGAATATGCTCCAAACTATAGTATTCAGACTTGTGAAGTATTCTCTTTTGGTAACTTTTCTAAAATGGAGGAAATTTTGCAATAATTGCTCATACGTAATTTTTTTAGAAGTAATATTATTTACGGGCATGAGCTTATTGACTATAACTTATAACTCTTGTAAAAAGCAGTTTACTCGTCAATAAATTTATAATCAAAATAAAATGATATAAGAAATATCGTCGTGCCTTCCTCTTTGGTTTTATACTTCTATTATAGAGTGTTCCAAATATTTAGCGCCAAACTCTCGCTAGTATATAATCTGAACATGCGGTCAGGAAGAAAGTTCAAAATATATCCTCAACATATGAGATAATCTTCTTCTCGTTTGCACATTTTCCTTGTGAAATCTTCAGTATCCGTACCAGCAAGCTCTGAAATATTTGTATGTAATTTTAATCATATCAATAAAAAGTTAACTTGGTTTTCCAACATGTGAAATTGGTTTCATCAAAACGGTCCAATTGAACACCATTTTTTTTATGATTTTAATAATGATCATTATTGTTTCCGCTCTTATATGTGGTTTGGTTCATGATCTTAATAATGACCATTGTTGTTTCCATTGTTATAAATAATATTTTTTTATGAGAAAACAATAAATAGAAATCAAACAACTTACATTGGTAATATGTATTACACTTTTGGACACCATCATAAAAATTTAAGTTGCCAAAAATATAGATATGATATGTGAGACACTAATACATTTTTCAAAAATAAGATATATATATATATATACACGTTTTCATATCATATCCACTTTTTTAAACAAAACTACTTTTAAAGTATATGTATCACCCTAACTTGAAGCCCAATTACTCTTAAGACGAGCTCAAACATCTTGTTAGTTATCAAGACCTATTTCCGAAACAAACTTAATGTATGCAAAGTCCGTTGAGGAAATCATAAGGGCATTTTGATCCATAATATGATGGCTTACCTTTTTATATATACAAATAAGATTAGTTTACAGTTTCTTCAGGAACAAATTACAAAATATTCATAATATACAATGAACAAGTATTACTGAACATCCATGGTTTTGTGAGTTATTTAATATTAGAATATAAAAGAGAACACTTACCGAAGGAAGACCACCAAAACCTCTGACTAAAAGGAGGTTATACTTTGAACATCGATAGTAATCTATTCAAATTTTTTCCAGAGGGAACTTGCAACCGCTACTCAACAAGTGCGCACAGGTAAATCTTCAGTTTGACGTAATAGCCTACAAACCTAAGCCAAAAGGTAAACCACACAAGATGGCAGGCTCAAACCAAGAAAGCATTTGTAGAGGGGTTGAACGCATGCTCTTTTGGTCACGAGCTCATCTACTCCACCAACTCGGCTACCTCTTTCGGGGTATCTTTCTGATGCAATATGTGGACAAAATCAGCACTTAGTTAAACAATTTTTTTAAAAAAGATCTAATTATCTTGTATAGGACGAGCAATTAATAAAAAAAGATAATAAAACAAAGTAAACAAAACTGTATTTAACGTGGTTCAGATTGTGAAACAAATCTTACATCAACGGGTAACATACACTCTTTTATTTATAAGTATGTTACATACAAAATTTACAAATACAAAGGACTCCACAACTATTTGTAACAAAATATGACGTGATCCTTTCTTCAATGTTTATCTCCAATCTCACATATCTCTCAAAAGACATAGTGCTAGTTTCTCTATCTTAAAAAATATGCAACTCACAAATCACATCACGCGGTATATTTCATATCAACATCTTCTCTTATTTATAGGTTTAGGGACAACCCTACTTCTTCATTAGATGCTCCAAATTAAAGCATATTAATCAACGACTTCAATAACTCATAATTCATTAATATATTAAACCTCATAAATAGTAAATCCTAATTAATATAAAGACCAAATTAATATAGAGAATCTAATTAATATATGACAACCAAAATATGAGACCCAATGAATATAGAAGACCTAGCAAACAAATAAATTTGTTTTCGTCCAGCTATGGTGCTACGATCCAGCTCACTCCAGATCAGTGTGGTGCTTTTAATCAACTTGCTTCAGGCTAATTTAATTTGGCTAAACGCATATTTCTTTCATCAACATCACATCTCTTCCCAACAACATTTGGTTGAGTTTCTTCTGCATTTTTCAATAATATGTCCTCTTATTTAAAAACCATGTCCTTGTTTATTAAAGCCTTCGGATGTCCAGGTTCAAGGTACCACAACCTATGACCTTTTACTCCTTTCGGATTATGGAGAAACAAACATTTAAGCTCTTTTGGCTTAAGTTTAATTTGCTTTACATGTGCGTAGACAGTACATCTAAGTACTCTCAAATGTTCTAACTTAAATTTCTCTCAAATTCAAACCTTTTAAGGATAAAGAAACTTAAGTTATGTAGATGGACTCATGTTGATGATATGCAGGCGGCGACATAAAGTACATTGCACCACCTATGGTAGGATCCCGTTTTGGACCCCAAAGGTCTGAATGAACGTAATCAAGTAATCCATTGGATGCCTGGTTGTTGGGAATAAATTTTACCCTCTTACTCTTACCCACTACACAACTTATGAATTCTGATATCATCTTATGAATTCTGATATCATCTAATAACCCATGTTTTCTTAGTTCAGGGAGTCCCTTCTCACTTTAATTCTCAAACCGATGCTACTACAATCTGGTAGAATTCTTCACCATACTAATTACACGCCATATTACTACAGTACCCTTAATAACTAACACATTATTAGTCATATAGGCTTTCATAATAACAAATGAGCCTTGCAAGACCTTAATTCTTCGATCTCTACCCTTGTAGGTAAACCCTTTCTCATTTAACAACCCAATAGAAATAAAGTTGCGTTTAAATTTGGGTACATACCTTACATTATTAATCATACTCTTAAGTCTTGTAGACAACTTGAGCCGCATAATTCTAATCCCCTTGACATCGTAGGACTCGTCGTTCCCGAGAATGAACCTTTCACATCAAGCATTTGTAGGTCTTCAAACCATTGTTTATTATGATTCATATGAAATGACGCACCCTAGTCCAACACTCATTTATCGTTGTATCTGCAAAAAAAATAAGTCAATAACCCATCAATGTACTCACAATCATCACACATCATTCCAACATCCCCAGCTTTGGTCTTATAATAATGGTTGTCATTTTCCTTCTCCGGGCAGTTCCGACTGATATGTATTTTTTCTTGCATACCCAACAAATCACTTTTGAACCCATACCAACCTTTTTGGACTTTTACCAAGAGTTTTCTCTCATCTTCCTTGATCGACCCCTCACGCTTAGTTTGTGCCCTTTTGAGTCACCCTTCAGAGCATTATTATTCTGAATAATTTTGGAGTTCAAGGATCTCTTGACTTTAGACTTCATAAGGGAGTTATTTTTGTACAGCATGATGTACTTGAAGTGTTCATATTTCGTCGCCATAGAACTTAGAAGGATGCTTGTTTGGTCTTCCTCATCTATCTTCACATCAACTTTATTCAAGTCGCGTACAATTCAGTTGTAATCATCTATGAGCCTTTTAAATCTCTATTGTATTATGCATTGACATCGTGTAAAGTTGTTTTTCATATATAATTTGTTCATCAATGACTTATTCATGTAAATCGCATCCAATCGCTTTTATATCCTCAAAGATGCAGGCTCTTCAGATATCTCTTATAACACTTCATTTCCCAAATCTGTAAACAATAGCACAATATCAATATGTATAGATTTATCATCGATATCAGCAATCATTCTCTTATGTGCTAGGTAAGTCTTATGCTTAATTCTCTAGAGATTGAAATCATTAGATCCGTTGATTTTTTCTAGGCGAAGCTTCATGCAACTCGTCTTTCGTTGCTTTCTCGTTTCTAGGCGAGATACTTCTCTAACATATTGCACTCGATCTACCCCTTCTAATATTGCTCCACGTTCATCACACCACTTGTTAGGGAAAAACCAACATCGTTCTGTCGAGGCAAGAACCGATATGCGATCAAACAAACCTACAAAAAATCAATCGAATAGTCCTCTGCAAGACGAGCAAAAAATAAAAGAAAGTGTAATAAAACTAAGCACACAAGACATCATTTAATGTGGTTTAATATTGAAGAAATCCTACATCCACAAGTAACGAAGACTCTTTTATATATAAGTAGGTTACATAAAGACTCTCCAAACATGAATGACTTAATCACTCTTTGTAACAAAAGATGACGTGATTCACAGAATCCTCTATTCCATGTTTCTGTCACACCCCACTTATCTCTTAAAAGATCTAGAGCTAGTTTCTCTCTCTTAAGAAATATGCAGTTCTTGAATCACACCACACTACATATTACATAACAATATCTTCTCTTATTTATAAGTTTTTGAGGAAATCCCAATTCTTAATCATAATATAAATTAAAGCCTATTAATCAACGACTAAAATAACTTATAATCTATTAATATAGGAAATCTCATAAATAATAAATTATAATTAATATAGAAGACCCAATTAGTTTAAAGAATCTAATTAATATAGGAAGACTAAAATAAGAGACCCAATTAATACAGGCGACCAAGAAAATAGAAAACTTCGCTTCAACTATGGTGCTATGATCCAGCTCACTTTAGATTAGAGTGGTAGTTCGGATCAACTTGCTTTAAATCAACTTGCTTCAGCTCAGCACATATGTCATTTGACACAATTGTCACCACTCTTTGACATTTTGGCTCATCTATTAGGATCAACAGACATCTCTGCAACTAAGTCATGACTTAAGCTTCAGAGAGTTTCAACAGTTCTTGCCTATAAATGCAAGTCAGAACCAACACCCATGTAGTCCTCCGACAATACATCTCTTGACGAGTTACTTCTGGCCTACGTCTAACATGATCAAATAATGGAAACTACACACTTAATTATAAATAATATACATTTATTTTTCATTTTTATATATAAAAAAATCATTAACAATCCGAGAAGTTATATTATTTTTGTTTTCATTATAAATAATCAATAAAAACTGGATAAGTTATACTAATGACATTGTTAAAATACTTTAAAAATCAATAAAAACTTTAGGCCATCAAAACATTGACATGAGACTTGAGATAATTTTATTTTCAAGAAAAATTATTTATGTTTTCTTTTGTTTTTTGGATTTTTTTCAAAACAACTTCTAAACATAACAAGTCTTTTCACTTTCGAACAATTGGAAATAAAAAAATTGGATCGAAAAACTCTAATAGATGAGAAATAGACAACTTTAGAAATTACAAATGATAATTAAATTTTGTTTTTTTTTTTCAGGTATTAGCTTACCCAATAGATTATTTATAAGATTTAACATAACCTAATAAAATGACATATTTGATCAAAAATATATTTTTTCGGAAAAAAAAAATTCTTAAAATATATACTTGTTTGTTGTTGCTGCGACAATAAGTATATTGTTGTGGTGAGCTAATATTTAATGACCATTTTTAAACAATTACAAGGTTTTTCACAATGACTTTCCTAGCTTCCAATAATAATTCGTCGTCGCGACAAGCTTTTGTTTTTTTCTAGTGGATAGTGCTACCAAGATAGTAGTAACGAACCTTCCTTATTGCAATTATTTTCTCAAAAAAAATTAGATCGCCACGACAAACGACATAATTTATAAATATTATGATTGGATTATAATTTATAAATATTATAAATGTTGTTATGTTATTTTTAAAAATATAAAGTATAATTATTTTTATTATTGTTTGATAAAAAAAATTTGTAATATGTTTTGTATATTATAATATAAAATTATTATAGTTTTATTAATATATTTTAATTATTATTATAGTTTGATTTAATAAATACTATAAATGTTGTTCTAGTTTTATTCTAACCGTAATATAAATGTTGTTATTGTTTGATTTTTTTATAATTTATATATATTATAATTTTAAATTGATGTATAATTAATATATTTTTATTATTGTATTTTGATTATTATTATTTTATTATAATCGTGTAAATATTTATTACTCTCGTAGAGTGGTGGAACTAGATATTAAATTAAGGGGGCTAAAATATATTCGGACATTAAATCAAACCAATCTTCTCCGTTTTAACAACCGAATATAATTCGAAGAAATTACATCATTCATTCATTTTATCAAACATCTATTTTGCAAATTTTATTTTTTTAATGATGAAGTTTTTAAAATAATATTCATAAATATTGAAACACTTAATTGAAAATAATAATAATAATAACATTTTTTAGAAAATTTCTATTTATTTTAATAAATCCAATAATAATTTTTTATGGTACAAATTACTTTTAAATATATACAAAATAAAATATTATATTCTAGATTTATACAAGTATACTTTCTTTTTTTTATAGAACAATACTCAATGAGTGCGCAAGGTAAACCCTAGATCAAACGCAATAGCATGAAAACTACAAATTATATTAAACCATAAAATAGTTTACCCATCAAAAAATAGTCTACCTTAATTAAGATTTAAATTTTATAACAAATCTCAAAATATAATTATAATTATAATAATAAAATAATCAAAATAATATTTTGAAAAAGTCAAATATAAAGTCTAACTCTAGTCTATTATTTTTCTATTTTAATATTAAATAAGCCTACTCGCTACTATACACAAATATTTTGAATTAAAATAGTTAATAAAATATAACTCTAGTCCATTAACTTTATTTTTAATATCAAATAAATTGATTATACACAAATATTTTTTTATAGCTCTTAAATTAAAATAATTGATAAAATAAGTAATATTTAATTTAATATTATATCAAGAAAACAAATAAAAACAATTGAAAAAGAAAAAAAAACAAAAATTTAAAAGAAAATTAACCCTGTTATCTCTCTTTTGTGTGTGTTTAAAATGCATTAAATAAATAAAAATGGTTCATACATCAAATCTGGGGCATACCCCGAGAATACATCAACAATCGACTAAGCAACGTCTACTCGAAATAGAAATAATCAGAAAAAACTTTGCAGTCCTAGAAAGGGAGAGGAAACGTTCAGTACACATAGACTAAGGTGCTGATAAAATGGGAGATATCAGAGGAAGTATCCGCAGTCCTCCAAGCGATCCATGAAGTGTCGGATCCTGAACTGCTCTCAGCGATCCATCCTGCAATTTTAAAAGAAAAAGAGTAGTAAATATTAATTTTAGTAAGGTCACCCAGTCTTGGTGCCTTGGAATCTAAGCCGAAGGTCCGAGAAAATTCAGTGAGACACCATGGAGGTTATGGCCGGGGGGGAACCAAATGTTCTAAGGTTCCTCTCCTTCCAGACGTGGTAGGTTACAGCGGTGAAGCAAGACTGCCAAATTGAACGATTTCGAGATGGAGACCAATTTGACGCTTCACCGACCCAAGACTGCCAGCAGGAAGCTGTAAAGGGGAAGCCTAGTTTATTGCTAGCATTGGTCCAAATACTCTGTATGAAACTGCAATCAAAGAGGAGATGAGGGATGGTTTCATTATTAGATTTGCACAGGACACGGACAGATGGGATGTTATAATCCCAACTGAGGAGCTTGTCTTTGATGACAAGCTTGCCCAAGATAGCGAGCCATAAAATGAAAGAATGACGCGGAATATTAGATTTGTTCCAAACTAACCCGGCCCACCCTACTTTAGGGTTGGACGACTGAATGGCATGGTACATTTCCTTGATGGAGAAGGTGGTGCATCCTTATTTCGCCTTCCAGAAAGGAGTATTATTGAGGAGGGTGTTTGGCGGTGGGAGAGAGAGAATGAGAGATTTGATTTCCAACAGGTTAGCACGGTTGCGCGCATTTGCCGATCTAGAATTGGAGGGCCAATTCCAGTTCCCATTGAGGATGATATCAAATACTTTGAGAGATTTCCTAAGTATCGAGTCCTTAATAATACTGTCTCCATAATAGGAAACTAGCGATAAAGAGATGAGTCATGGGTCACACCAGAAAGAGGTGCTTGAGCCATTTCCAATTGCTACCCTACAAAGTTGACAAGCCAATGGGCGGAGATGAAGGATTTTCCTCTAGATCCACGAGGGCGAGGATCCAATAGGGAGGTTCCAGAAATAATTATTTTTAATTTTTTCCATCTTAATACAATCACTCCATATGGAGTGAGGATTATTACACACGATCGACCAAAGGTGTTTTAGGATAGTCGCCTGATTCCAAATTTTTAAATCAAGAATCCCAAGGCCGCCTTCTACGGTTGGCAACGTGACTGTGGTCCATGCTAATTTGGCTCTATGTATTTTCATAGCCGAGCCAGACCAAAGAAAACGACGGAGGTACTGGGTCAATTCTTTTAATATTCTTGAGGGAAGGATGAAAATGAAAGACCAATAGACTTGACCAGCAAATAAGACAGACTTAATGAGTTGAAGTCTCCCAGCATAAGAAAGGTGCTTAGTGGTCCAGGATTCAATTCTCGAGGTGATTTTATGGAGAAGCGGACGACAGTCAGAATGGGTGAGACGACTAGTAAGAAGGGGCACACCCAAATATTTAACAGGGAGTGATCCTTCCGAGAATCCTAAGATACTGCTGAGGTCCCCACGAAGAGACTCATCAATACCAGAAAGGAAGATCTGACTTTTAGGCCAGAGAGAATATAGAATTCATCAAGGGATTCTTTGATAAGAAGAAAGGAATGGACATCCCCACGACAAAAAATCATTAAATCATCAGGAAAACTTAGATTAATAATTTTTAGCTTCTGACATTTCCAATGATACCGGAAATTCTCATTTTTGCTTTTCTCCTGAAGAATGCTGGAGAGAACCTGCATGACAAGAACAAAGAGGAAGGGGGAGATCGGATCTCCTTGTCTTAGACCTTTTCTTCCTTTCATATTGCCATAAGGGTCCCCGTTTATATTGATGGAGAAGGAAGGAGAAGAAATACAATTAATGACCCAGGTGATCATTTTGACCGAGAAATGCATCGCTACAAGGATGTCAAGGATGGCGTGCCATCTAACATTGTCAAAGGCTTTCATTAAATCGATTTTCAGCGCGACCTTTTTGTCCCAACTGTTCGAATGGTACCTCTTTAACAGCTCTTGAGATAATAGGATGTTATCCGATATGTTCTTTCCTTTTACGAAAGCCGACTGCGAATTGTCAATGAGATAAGGAAAGGAATCTTTTATTCTATTGACAAGGATCTTGGAAATGATCTTGTAGCTTACATTACAAAGAGAAATGAGTCTAAAGTCGGCAGGATCAGATGGAGAGTATTTTTTAGGGATGAGAGTAATTGAAGTGGAGCTCCAAGAGGGCTCCAGGGAATTAGAGTGAAAGAAGTCGAGTACACCATTACAGATACCATGGCCAACAATGCTCCAGTTAGATTTGAAGAAGCAGGAGTTGAAGCCATCAGGACCCGAAGCTTTGTTACTATCAATACTGAATAGAGCAGATTTTATTTCTTCGCAAGTAATCTCACGAATCATAGAATCCTTATCCGTACTGGTAACTCTGGAGGTTAGGAGAGAGGAAATGGTATCCAGGCCAGGGTAGACGGCCGTATGCCTGGTCCCAAGAGAGCTATCAAATTATTTCACAAATACCTTGGAGACACGTTCAGGAGTGGTGACAGTAACTCCTCTATCATCTCTGATTGAGATAATCTTATTACAAAAAAGCCTAGCCTTGATGTTGTTATGGAAAAAAAATTTATTTTTGTCACCAAGTTGGATCCATTTTTCTCTACATTTTTGTTTCAGAAAGGATTCTTCGGCTCTATTAAGAAAGATAAATTCTTTTGACACATTACATTCCTCCACAACAAGAGTCAGATTGAGCGGATCACTAGCTAGATTGGATTGAGCTTGGAATAGTCTTTTTTGGGCATTAACCACTCTGGAGTTTATATCGCTAAACTCATTACGATTGAGTCCCACAAGCATGGACTGTAATCTAATCAGTTTTTCAGTGACCAAGCTCATCCCAAAAGAAGCAATGGGACTATTCCAACTCTTAGTCACTATATCTTTTAAGAGAGGGTGAGATTGCCACATATTGAATAATTTGAAAGGTTTTTTACTCTTAGGGCGAGGGTACCCAAGGCTAAGCGTAACAGCAGTGTTATCAGAAGATCGAAGAAAACCAAAATGAGCGAAAGACATTGGGAATAAATCATCCCAGGCAGGGTTGACAAGGACTCTATCAATTTTGGATAGAATCGGATTGTCAGGCTGCTTGTTAATCCAAGTGAAATGGAAACCAGATGATCGCAGATCGCTGAGATCACAATTGTAGCAGCAATTACTAAAATCGTCTATAGCGGATGACCAATTTTCAGTGGATCCAATACGCTCATTCGGGTGGCGAATGGTATTGAAATCCCCAAGCACCACCCAAGGAATAGTCTTGTCTATCATTGAAAGCATAGATTGCAGTAAATCTAAAAGATGCATTGAAATTATGAGACTTAGCTAAACAGTGAATATATTGGGAGGATTGTGACTCTCTAGTTATGGTAATGACACTAAGGTTGCAGATTATCCAAATTCTACCTAGATGATGAGACGAATGATTTGTAAGGACATGCCAGAAAGGCACCATATTCCGAAGAATAGATTCAACTTTGGACAAATGGACTTTAGTTTCAACTAAAACTAACAGGGAAATACTATTGGTGATAATAAAGTCTGTAACATATTTTTGTCTAACAGGGTCATTTAAACCCCCTCACATTCCAAGAAGCAATATTCATAATCAGGATACTTATAGCGCTCTAGACGATGGCCCTGTCGGAGGACAAATCCAAAATACCCTTAGCCTTTGCATCTGTGAGACGGTGCCTTTTGGGGGGCGAGTCCACCTCCTCTCCATTTTCCACCTCTTTGACTTCCTTAAGGGAATCAAGACACTGTCCACTTAGACGTGTTGGCTCAATCTCAGAAGGATCAGATTCCTTCGAAGCAGTAAGCGAGGGGTGATAGGAAGGAATTTTGGAAACTCTTTTTTTACACTGGATGGAGGTGTGTCCAAAGACTACACAATTTGCACATTGTGGAGGGAGACCTTGGTATTCAAAATTCATCGTAATGTGTTTGTCCCCTATCTCGAAAGTGAGCTCATGGCAGATTTATGATCCCGCTTTAATCAAAATGCAAATGCGAGCAAAGTGGCGTTTCTCCATCTTTTCAGTTTGATGGTCCACATAAAGAGGAGTGCCTAAAATCGATCCAATTTTTCTAAATCCCTCTGTGGTCCAAAGCTCCAAAGGTAGATTGAAAACTTTGACCCAAATTGGGATTTCCTTATGGGGGTCATTGATGAGAGTGGAAAGTGAGGCCCAATTCTTCAGAATGATTAAATTCCCACCAAAGTGCCATGGGGCATGATCAAGCACCTTTTTTACCATTTCTTCCGACCCAAATTTAAAAAGAAAATATGCTTCGGGAAGCGGTTTAAAATCCAGTAGACCAAATTTCTTCCACAATGATTCCACATTCGCTTTGAGAAGGGTAAAGTTTTGAGGTTGAGTGAGGAAATACCCCGATAAGCAAGCCTTCCACAAATCAGGGGAACCCATAGCCGACTCATTTAAGATAAAGTCAACCCCATCATGGTCCATATGATTAAGCCCAATAACCAAGCGGGAACAGTTTTCGAGGTGGCCCGCAACAATGCTAGCATAGGAAGGGTTAGAATGAGACTTTGGCCTAGATTTCATTCCCAAAGAGTTAGAGTTTGTGGATGTGGGGTTTGAAATCTTTGAAGGATATTTGTGAAATTGGGCCAACTTATTTAAGTATTTCCTTCCCTTTGGTCCTTTACCGGTATTTCCAAAATTCCTAATAATGGAATAGGGCATATAAGACGATCCGACCCCGAGAAACCTTTTTTCTTCAGTAAAAGAGAGAATCTCGGCCTGCCCAAAAAAATTAGACTGCTGGCCCAGCAGCCCAGCCTTTCGGCCCAATCCACAACTACTAATCTGCTGGCCCGAAACTCTGTTCGAGTGGCCCAAGCCGCCATCATTTATCTAGCTGGCCCGTTTCATTAAACGAATGGCCCAAACTGATGGACTGAAAACCCAGCGAAGTCAATGGGTATCCAGTCTCACTCGCTGTCCTTTGGCCCAAGACAGATTCACCTAAGGATTGACCCGGTTTGGACACCAGCAATCCCAAATTAGGGTTCTCATCGTGCTCGACTTCGAAAGGTTTTAGGTAACCAACATCAGAGAGAGATGAGAAGTCTAGGGCAGGGTGTGGGTTCTTGCAAAGAGAGAGAGATGATAAATCGAGCAGAGAGTCAGGGTTCTCTTTAGCTTGGGATCGTGGTTCGACACTTCCTGAAGGCTGTCCAGTGGAGATCGACGAAGGGGATGCATATGTGAATCGAATACAGTGGGAATCCAGAGCGGGTGTGGTCATTTTGGGGCGAGGGGGTGGAGATTTTTCGACAAGCTAGTTAGGGTTTCCAAGCTTGGGGTTGATAGAGAGAGACAGGTTGACACACCGATGATGTCCCTCAGAGGTATCTTCAATGACTGCTACAAGATTGGTGTAAGCTTCCTTCGAGACATGGCATAGACATGTTTCAACTAGTGGAACGGCTAACAAAGATACTAGTGGAATATCGGGGACAGAGGAGAACTCCAGGAGAGGGATCTGTCGAGCAGGTGGAGCTTGAGGAGGGAGGTAAGCTTTCAATTCGGGAGAAGCCACATTCTGGAAGAGAATATACCATTGGCCAGACTCCATGTGATGTCTGGCCAAGGCTAATGTATGCTTGACGTACTCCTCGTGCTGAGGAGTGAAACTCAAGGTTCCAGAGGTATCCAATGGAGGCTTAGGGTTGGGGAAGAGAGCTGGGTGAGGGGTTATCGAAGAAGCGGGGAAAGAGGCCGAGGTTGAGGAGAACCCTTCAAACCGGATGAGAGAGAAATAACATATCTTTGTGATAGGTTTCTCAGGGCGAAAGGAGGCTTGGGAGTCCATGGAGAAGAGAACGAGGTAAGTTTTGGTTATTCTTGAATTTTGAATTGCTGTTGAATTTTTGTGAACGTTTTGTTGGTTTGGCTTGGGCTGGAATCTTGTAGAAATAAGAGATTTAGGAGATTGGTTGGAGAGAGAGAGAGAGGGGATGCTAGGTGAATAGATGGGATTACTAGGTATAGTTTCTCTGATCATCCTAAAGGAGACCATTAGGACAGACTGAGAAGGTGGTGTGTAAACCTAGGTTTAGGAAAGCTATAGGAATACAGAGTAACACAGTGGTTAGAGAGCCTAGGGGGAGAGGCCTTAGTCTTGAGCTGGAATTGGCTACAAATTTTGAAAAACACTGAACCAGGGAAAGGAGTCCACCAGAAGACCCAAAATAGAATAGACAGAGGAGATAGGTAAACAGGCAAATGACCGTTGAGGCTTGGTTTAGTTAGCTTAACTGAATAAAGTTTAGGAAACCAGAATTCAAAATATAGGTAGGGTGAAATGTTTTCACCACAATGAAAAACCATATTTATTGTCAAGAAAGTTGGGGCATAGAATAGGGGGTAGGCAGAGGTGTTGGGGCTGATAACTTCCATTGATTGATGCAGGATTGAAGACTGAGATGATGAATCATTAGGGTAATCCAGAGACCATATAGTAACTTGGTATACTCCTGTGGATTTCAAGAGGGGCTCCACTAGGATGTGAGATAGATGCTTGGATGGGATTGTGACAGCTTCCTTTGCTTTTACACTGCACTTGAGGATGGAGGTGATAGCAAGGTACATGGAGGTTTTCGATCGAGGTGGGTAGAAGATAAGGTCTCCAGCAAGGACAGGGGGTGGAGATATCCATTGGCTCCAAGCAAGTATAGAGGACTTGGTTGTCCATTGGCTCGAACCCCATGTGCCAATTCCAGTGGAATACAAACCATGGAGAATAAGAGCCTGTGCCATTACATGACAGCCATTATTCAGGGGAAACCATTGAAGAGTAAGGTCGAAGGAGGTCGAAAGAGTTACCGTTGGCTAAAAAAACCCAATAATATTAGATAAATGAAAGACAAATTACCTAATAGATTTATAGAGGATCACTATCTCTCTTTTGTTCCCTTCATCTCCCTTTCATTATTTTAGTCCAATTATTTATATTGTTTAGAATTTATTTTTTATTTTTATGGATAATGTTAAAAAACATTTAATACCCACTTTATTCTAATTATTAGGATTTGTTTTTTAGCATGAATATTAATTAGCAGCTTGTAAAAGATTTAATTATTCTTTTAATTAAATACTTTTAACACACAGCTTAAATTAATTGTTTGTATAACTTAAAAATTTAAGCTATTGTCATTTTTAATTAATAATTAATTTATTTAGAAATAATTAATTAATAATTTTTTATCAGTTTTAATTTTGAATTTTATATAGAATAACGGTTATTTTATTCAAATTTATAACCGTAGTTTTTAAATCAAAAAATTAAATAAAAATATAAAACACTTTTATTGATAATTTTGTTATTTTTTTTTTAAAAAATTGTCAAAGCTAACTATCCAAAATTTCAAACTAACTCTATTTGGTTAAAAGTGTTTTTAAATCGATATAATTTGATTTAATTTAAAAGTTATTTCATTTTTTAATTTTTTACTTAAAACAAAATAAGTTTAAAAAAATAATTAATAGTGTTTAAATATTTATTCTTTTAAATTTAAAACTATAATTGTGTAGCGTCTTAAAATCTATAAAAGGATAATTGTGTAACATGATAATTATTTAGCCATCTTAAAATTATTTATAGATTTTAATTTTTATTGATTCATTTCATATAGAATAAGGGTAGGCTTGTTTATATAAAAATGAACCGTGCACCCACATGGAATGAACAATAATCGCCGGCGAGAGAGAATTCCAGATCCACAAAGATGATGAATAGCTTTTTAAAAACTTGAACACATACCCTAATCTTTTTCACTTTCTTTTAATTTCTACTCTGTGAAATTGAAGAGTTTCGAAAATAGCGATTTGGGGTTTGGTCTCGAAAAGGTGATATGTAAAAAAGGGATTCTTTTAGAGTTCTAGTTTGCTAGAAAATGGAGAAGAAAATAGAAAGGTTTCCTTATATAATTGGTAGGGATAGTGTGGGTATTAAAAAAATATTGAGTATTAAGTATGGGTTAAATAGTTTAGATGGATATTAAATGGAAATAATAGAAAACTTAGATATTAGATACCACTATAATAGTCGAGTAGATACTATGTCTATAAGCGTAATTTCTATTCTTTATGTTGGGTTCTTATGTGTAATATAATTGTATTTTTTAACGTAGTGGATATTATTTTTATGAAAAGCATGTAATGTTATTGCATTATCTACCGTGATATAAAATAATTTTACTTTTATGAAATGTTTACCGTGGTTGATATTTATTAATTTTTATGTTTTTTAACTAATTATAAAATACACATTAATATATTTTTATTTCTATAGTTTAAACATAACCTTATGTTTTGTTATTTTTCTAATAGACTTTCACTGAAAAGCTCTAAAGGATTATATTATGAACCAGCTGATGGAGCTAGAGTTTAGGAAACGAGATGTTTCTCGTGAACAACACAATGTCAGCACAGCTGAAGGCTTTCTTGCCCAGCAGAAGGAGATACTTTCCTTTTTCCAGGCGTGGCTAGGTCTATCTTAAGATCGTTTATGTGCATATGCAGTTAAGACCATGCTTAATTAGATAAATGTGCAGGTATACTTAGAATGTGCAGTGCTGCTTGAATTTAGTCGAATTTATATGCTCATTTGAATTAATCTCATATGCCAACTCCAGATCACTTGCTGCTCTTTCGTTTTGTGGGATCACTCAGGATTTTGGTTGTCTTGTTGTTGTTGATCGAAATGTGATGATCTGAGTTGGGTTGATTTTGCTTTTTGATTTTCTTCTTCTTTGTTAGAACTACTCCTACCCAGTTTTATCCCTCAGTTGTAAGTTTTTGAGCTTCAGGCTCATGAAAACGTATGGAATAAATGAAGCAGAAAGGTTGCTAGTATAATATGCGTCACTCAAGTTTAACCGAATTTCTTGAACCAATTGTCGTGGAAGTCCAAGTCAAAAAACTCAATGTCAATATGCCACAAATAATAAGCCCATACACCAACTACCCTTACTTCAGTTACTCCCATACTAGATTCCATAGTGAAAAATGTTTTTTGCCATCCCAAGGCAAAACTTTTGAAGCTCCACTCCATGGATGCTGGAATCTAGGACCTGAAAACAATCACTACTCTCATCGCCCTCTTGTCAAAAGAACCTACGTAATGCAAATTATTCGTACTCTTGGCTCTTCTTATTTAAACATATCCTTACCTCATTAGATACAATCTTTCTGCTATTATATAAAACATATCCATCGCTCATACCCAATCTTTCTACCTGTACAACAAATAGGGTCAAAAGGTAGCGCCACATATGCACCATAAACACTCTTGTCGGTCAATGCTTCGAGCAAATTAAGTAAATTGAAGATAAGATATTGAGCTGCCAAAGACAATGCCTACATAAGCGCAAGAACTAGAACTAGAACTAGAACTAGAACTAGAACTAGAAAGACTTTGAAACCAAGAAAGAAGTTTCTCAAATAGTTATAGAAATCAAAAAGCACCATGGACATGCGGGTGTGCATCATCTTTCCCTCCATCCAATACTACTCCTACTCCAACATGAGCCTCCTGGTTCACTGTGCTTATGTCAAGTTTTGACCATTGAGCCAGAAATACCAAAAGGACTTTTGTAAAAGAGAAGTTGGCTAAGGACTCACGGCCTCCATTTCGCAAGCAAATTAGTTAGGTTGAAATGAAATCGCCTTAACAAAGAGTCACTTGAAATTGTATTGTTTAACAAAAAATTGAAATGGTTGTCAAATTTGGTAATTATCTTGTTAGATCAAATCATTATATATTAGCAGAAATATGTAACTAATTCATATCTTAGTCGATGTTCCTTATTCTCGTACATTTTCCAAAATATGGTAGGTTCTTGAAGGTAAATAAAGCTCCTATAAATATCTCAAATATGAAAAGCTAATATTTAAACTCAAAGTACTGAACGCCTCAAAATAGAAGCAATGTATTAGATTCAAAGTCCAAAATCAAAGGCAAGCAAAGAAGCATGTTATGTGCATGCCTTTTTTCCAACTAGTTTAATTGTGCTGATCAATGTGTATGTCTCATTGACAAAGACAAAGGAGAAAAACTCAGAAAATAAAATGGAACAACACAACATTTGTTCTAAGCTGCACGAATATTTCCACAAAGTCTATGGAATTATCACTAATCAAACAAAGGAACCATGTATGATTATCAAAGGCGATATTGTTATTGATCACAACTCCAGTCAGTCGAGTCCTGGAAAATCAGTCTGTGTTCAGATCTACAGTAGAACAAAAGTGGACACAAGTAAGTGTTGTCCTTCTATCTCACCACGATTCTAGTTAACATTGTTAGTATATATATCACAAAGAAAAATTATTGATTTATTGTAACAAAGATTTACATGTCGATAAGATATAAACTTTCATATTTAGCTCTATATATTTTATTTTGAATCTGTATGTCATAGAAACCGGCAACGGGAAGTTAAGTGCAAAGGCATACCTCAAGCGCAAAAAGAGCACTGAGCATAATGGAAGAAAAACAACTTATGGTATAAATTTTAGTGTTGAGGAAGATTTTGGGATCCCCGGAGCTTTTATCATAGAAAACCAACTTAAACATAAATTCTTTCTTCGATCTGCAACTCTTCAAACTCCTTGTGATCAGCTTATCCACTTCACCTGCAACTCTTGGGTTTACCCTGTCCAACAGACTAAAGCCAGTAGGATTTTCTTTTCGAACACAGTGAGTTGCAATTATAAAAGTAGAAGTAAAAGATCTCATCAAATTTTGCTATTTTAGTCTCAATCTTATGCATAATATGCGTGTTTTTCTTGTGGCAGAGCTATCTTCCAAGTGAAACACCTCGTGCACTTGTACTATTGCGAAAAGAAGAGCTAATTAGCTTGAGGGGAAGTGGAACTGGAGAGAGAAACGAATGGGACCGGATTTATGATTATGATAACTACAATGATCTTGGTGACCCTGGAAAAGGCCCCGAACACCAAAGACCTATCCTAGGTGGTTCGCGATCGCACCCATATCCTCGTAGGGGAAGAACAGGGAATCGACATTGCAAAAATGGTATTCATATATCTATATCTACTGCAAATAGATTCATGTTCTGCTACTAATATTAAATCATCAACATAGTTCAAACTGGGAGCCAGCAGGAAATGGTAAAATTGGACGTATATGTACCCCCAGACGAGAGATTTAGCCCGGAGAAAATGTCTGAGTTCATAGGAAATGCATTACAGGCTATTTTGCACTTCGTTGTTCCTGAAGCTAAGTCATTACTACATGAAGATTCAAAAAACTTTCAGTCATTTGATGAGATACTCGGGTTATTTTCTAATAACAGAAACGAAGCAGTGGAGGAAGAGACAGCAGAGTTACTCATGAAATTCCTCCCTTTCGAGCTCTTCAAAGAAATCAGCCATGCAAGCAAAGTGTGCCCAATGAGATTCCCTCTGCCACAGATTGTAGCAAGTAATGCAGCCTATACCATGATTTATTTATTCTTATTTCTCTATGAAAAGGACCAATAATGACTGATACATTTTTTTTTTTTTACTTTCTTTAGATAATGAGCTGGCATGGATGGATGATGAGGAGTTTGGGCGTCAAATGCTTGCTGGAGTCAACCCAACACTAATTCGAGCCCTGCAGGTACTTACTACACCATCATGTCATGGCTAATTCAGCAACTCTCTTTGCCGTAACCAGTCAAATTCTGTATTTCAACACTTATTTTGGATCGGATGGAGTAATTTGTCTTATTACAGGAATTCCCACCTAGAAGTCGAAATGGAATAACAAGTTCGATAATGGAGTCGCAAATAGAGCACAACCTTGACAGCCTAACTATTTACCAGGTAACCATCACAGTATAACACTTACATGACCACGAGGTAACCAAATTAGGTAACGCCAAACAATTATCATCATTGCAGGCAATGCAGCAATGGAGGATATTCATTCTCGATCACCACGACTATCTAATGCCCTTTTTAAGCAGAATAAATACGAATGGCATTTGCGCTTATGCTTCTCGAACGCTACTCTTTTTAAGAAATGATGGCACATTAAAGCCACTGGCAATTGAACTGACCTTGCCTGGAGCCTTTGACGGCCAAGAGATCAATAGAGTGCTTCTTCCAGCAAAAGAGGGCAGTGAAGCAGCACTCTGGCAGATGGCAAAAGCTCATGTTGCAGCTAATGATTCTGGTTACCATCAACTAGTCAGTCATTGGTGAGCCAATCAGTTTCTCTTTGAACTACACAGTTATTTTGAGAAGTCAATTTCGATATACAAATATGCTGAGGTATAATATGTGAAGCATTTTCTAGGTTACATACTCATGCAGTAGTCGAACCATTCATCATTGCGACAAAAAGGCAGTTAAGTATAATTCACCCAATTCATCGGCTGCTGGATCCTCATTTCAAAGACACTATGCATATAAATGCATTGGCTCGAAGTTGCCTTACTAAATCGGGAGGAATTTTTGAGAAAGTATTATTTTCAGGAAAAGTTTCCATGGATTTGTCTTCTGAGCTCTATAAAACATGGAGACTTGATGAACAAGCTCTCCCAAATGATCTTCTAAAGAGGTATTCTTTTCTCATATCGTATTGTTTCAAGAACTACTGTAGTATACTAATTTTCATCATGGAAAGTTTCTGGTACTAGTTTTCTCTCTGTTTAGATGGTAACTCATTTAATATTTTCCCCTACTACCAAACAGAAATGAAGGCATTTCTTATAAAATTTCCCTATTCACTTAGATTTTCTAAAACGCCTGACCCTATTATGGTCAATCATGTCATAGAAAAATGGCCCTTGAATCCCCGGATAGTCCAGCCGGTGTGGAGCTCCTCTTTCAAGATTATCCGTATGCTGCAGATGGACTTGCGATTTGGAGTGCTACTCAAACCTGGGTCACAAAATTCTGCAAAATCTTTTACAAGGACGACAATTCCATCGCTTCTGACCAAGAAATCCAGGCATGGTGGTCAGAAATTCGGAATGTTGGTCACGGTGATAAATGCAATGAGACATGGTGGTATGATATTAGAGAGCGTACAGACCTAATAAAAACTCTAACAACTCTCATATGGACTGCATCTGGCCTTCATGCTGCCGTGAACTTTGGCCAGTATGCATATAACGGTTATCCTCCCAACCGGCCTACATTATGTCGAAAGTTCATTCCTATGGAAGGTAATATTATCAAGAAAATATTCACTCAAGTATTTTCTTGAAAAAATAGTCCGCATACTTACTACTTTAATTACGCTGTGATAGTCAGAACACCGCAAGACTAAACTAAAAAAACACCGCTTACAGGTACAATGGAATTTGCTGAGTTCTTAAGCGATCCAGACAAGTACTTTCTCAAAATGTTGCCCGATAGATATGAAGCAGCACTTGGCATAACAGTGATGGAGGTTATGTCCCGGCATGTATCTGAAGAAGTGTACCTGGGTCAGAGATCAAAGGCAAACTGGACAGACAATGATGAGGTTCTGCAGAGTTTCAAGGAGTTCAATCAGCAGCTCAAAAAGATAGAGAAAAAAATCTCAAAGATGAATCAAGATCATAAGCTTAAGAACAGAAGAGGACCTGCTGGAATTCCTTACAAACTTGTTTACCCTGATGCATCCGATGTCAAATTAAAGGGAGGTATAACAGGAAAAGGAATCCCAAACAGTATATCTCTCTAGTTTGTATGTAACTGCATGACAACTCTGTGCATATTCAAAGACTCGGATTTTCTGTTTGCCTTAACGTGTCCTGACTCATTTAGTGTTAGCAGTTAACCAGTTCAGAAATGTGCTTGTCTGTGTAAGAAAGCAAAATATTTATTAATCTAATAGAGCCATTAAAATTACATTTATATAGGAACTAACTCATCGTAGAACTGGAATCCTCGTATTGGAAGACAAATAGGAAATATAATATACCAATCCTAACTAATAAAGAAAAAACAACAGTAAAAGATTCTCAAATTCTAGGTATCATCTTAACTCCAGTACAAGGGAAATGAAGCAGAAGACTGATATAAAGCTCTCGGGTTCACTAGCTTGTGCCCTCACAACTAAAGACCTTATCGGGCAGTTTGTGGTGAATGTTTTCGAACTTGGTTTACTAACTTGTAAGTGCGTCCTGAAAGTGTTTTGGTGTGGTCTATTAACTGCTCATACACATTGGGTTGATTGGCCTCCATGATGAGAGTCCCCAACTCAGAGTAAATCTTAGTATCGAGTTTTGAGCCTTGGATAAGATTCAGAATCCATCTCTCATCTTCGTCGACATTCATATTTAATTTCTCAGAAAGCACAGTCATGTCAATGTGCCGATGGATCCAACAGTAAATCTCGAATATAAATAGGCGGGCATTTTCAAGAAACTCCTCGTTCAAAGGTATTGTAAGATAGTTTCAGTCTTCAACTCGTTTTCCAAGGGAAGGGTCGTTAACTATCACTTCTTCACACTCTCTCATCTTCTTTGGCGCCCTATCAAAATCATACTTCACATAGACACATGCCAGAAACTCTGTAATAGTCTTCTCCTCTTGTTGACAATGAAGGCACTTGCAAGGTAACGCATGAGAAGCACTAGTTTGTATGGCATTTAAATACTTGTCCTGAGTAAAGAGGACAATGATCAGTGTCTGTCCATTAAAGAAGATATAAAGACACTGATCCAAATAGGTGAGGCGGAATTCTTGTATTGATACAAATAGGCTTCCTCACCTGAGTAGTTCCCACATTCACATTAGAACTTTGCATACTGGTATAAGGCTTCAATCTGGGCAGAACTAATCTGATAACGTTCATTGAGTATCTGGAGATTGTAGTGCTTGTCATCCCTCAACTCCTGGACAGCACTGGGTTCTGAAGGAAAATGACGAGTGGCGATGCCGACTCCTCCAGAGCCTTGAGCCTAGCAACCACCTCTGTCCTCCTATCCACCATATTTTGCGGCACGTCTTCGGTGTGTTAGATACTTGTGGATTTCCATGGCGTAATTAACCATGTTGGTCTTGTTCAAAAGCTCGATGTTTGATTTGAGGATCTGCTCATTGGCGCAGAGGGAAAACAAGATGTCTGTCCAGGTTTAATGCTAAACAAGGGGTCATATGGTAGTTAGCCATGATAGCAGAAGAGAAGAGATTCGCAAACCCTAAACAGAAGAGAGTGTGAAAATATAGATTTTGTGAGTGAGGTTACGATTGGGTTGTCTTTTCTTTATTGATACTTCATTATTATAATAGAACTAGGCTTACATTTATATAAGAATTGAATCCTTATGGATTAGGAAATTTATAAGGCTACTAAAGATAAGAGGTATATTATGATATAATAGTCCGCTATTCTTAATATTATTCTTTCCTA
Source organism: Limnanthes douglasii subsp. nivea (assembly GCA_036936605.1). NCBI lineage: Eukaryota > Viridiplantae > Streptophyta > Magnoliopsida > Brassicales > Limnanthaceae > Limnanthes > Limnanthes douglasii. Next base: position 196,898,726 of record JAUPFV010000002.1, on the reverse strand, counting down.
ATTCTGTTTTTAAGGGTCTGTATTGAATTGTCTTTGAAACAATCCTGATTCCAGTCTCGAACATATTGTACAGTAACAAACAACTGAACACAACCGATTTCTCACATCAAGTTAGTAATAAGGAAAGACAGCAAATATTGAGCTGACATATCTAAGGAAAGACATTGAGCAAATATTGAACTGACATTGACATATTACAGCAGTTACTGGAAGGACCCTGTTCTCAAATAATTTTGGGGTCCAGACCCGGTTTGAAATATATCATTACGAGTGTCATACATTTTCCGAAAACGGAAAGATTCAAACCCGGTTGGGGACCAGTTTGGACCATACCCAATCGGATCAAATTGGTTCTAAAAAAATTTAAGACAGTTTCCGGACCAAAATTATGAAATCGATCTGGTTCGGGTTTTGGTCAAACCCCGAACCGACCTGGACTGTCTACCCCTATGTACGGGTCACAGTTAATTTTTAAGATGTTGTCACCATTTACTTCTTTTGTTTTGCTGTAATAAGAAACATGACAACTCTACACTGGCGGTTACTGGAAAGAACAGTAAATTTTCCATTATTGATTATGATATGTAGTAGACTATAAGGTAAAAAGGAAAATAAATGGATATATATCTGAATGTTACAGGTTAATACTGAGCTCCTAACTAAGTTAAAACTAATTGTCTGCCTAATAATACATGACCACAGGCAAATAATTTTAATGCGTCTGAAAAATTGCCAACTCAACTCTATATTGCTAAAAGATTTCAGTATCATCTGGATGTACAAAAATCCTAACCTGATAGCTATCCATGGCTGGAGTCGTCAACCCCACAACAGCGAACCAAGAATCAAAAAGATCCATAACTGTTACCAAACCAAGATTCAGAGATCTTTCATGGAGAGGTCAGTGAGATCTTTGGTACTAAAAAGTTTGCGCTGCCCTACAGTGTCGAAAGCAGCCCTGACCCGACAGTTCACGATACAACACACACCTCAAAGATCATCAAAATTTATCACCGACTCGCTGCACCAGTATATTTCTGATGACTTTGTGTTGGAATCAGCCTCTAGTTGACAGTCGGATACGGCAGCTTCTATTGCTTTGTCCAACGAATCAGCTAAATTTGTGCCCCATAAACCCAACTTGCAGGCTCTCTTGTAAGCCTCATAACCCCCTGCTCTCAAGCCTTCAGCGACGATGTCCTTTAGTGGACCACTAAGTTCTTGTTCACTGTTAAGTAAATTCAAAAATGTTTCAGAAAAACCGGGCTGCCAAAACACTACGATGGCACAGCTCTTGTCGACAAAACGCACATCAAATTCTTCCACAAAAACTTTATGGGATCCCTGAAGCAAGCTCTTCAGTTTTCCAGCAGACATACTACCTCCGAAACCCCATAGAAAAACCAAATTTTCACAGCTAACTTTCCTGGTGTTGTTAGTCCAGACTTGGACATCTTGATCTACTGGCTCCTCAAGATCAACAGGGTATGAAATAGAAAAATTAGCATACTCTTTAATTGCCGAAGCCTGGAATTTACCGCTAGACTGGATTGAAGTTGGATCAATTTTCAGAATGGAGCACAGTTTCACAAACAATTGGCATATCATTGTCACATTATGCCCGTGAATCTGGCCCTGATTCACTGTACCTGATTGATAAATAAATACACAAAATTTAGCTTCCAAAAGTACAAGAATTTTAACACCAAATTCAAAAGAATCCTACTATAGATATTTGGCTACCATTTTTATCTATTCAAGAATGGAATCAAATCATCAAAATTATATACGCCACTCAAGTTTTATGAGATCTAAATATAGTATATAAAAATGAGCTTACAGAAGAAGCAAGCATATTTTCAATCTCCATATGGAGCGTATGTATAACAGGAAAATGAAATTCGTTAGCTGACCTGGGTTTGAGATTTCCATGTCAACAGGTGCAAAGAACCGATTCTTTAAGTAGGACAAAGCTGCAGGTATATTATTGACTCTTCTGAGAGGACTAATTTCTTTCATTAAATAGTTGACATCGAGCACGTGAGGAAACACCGTGTTCATAGAACTGATGAACTCGTCTATGTTAGGAGGTAAGGGAGCAATGAATTTTGAATGAAGAAATGTAAAGTCTGCAATAATAAGAAATAAGATGTTATGAAGTCTACAAGTTAGATCAACCAAAAAATTGATCTCACTAAGCGCTCTAATTGAGTTTATTTGTTTAAAGATAGAGACCATTCAAGGAATTCTGGGAGACAAGAGGTTTCTGTGAAGCAGAAATCAAATCGATCACCTCTCGGAAACCACGAACTCGTCTATTTTGTTCCGCTTGAAGATCCTGAAGCTCCCTCTGAAAAACAAACCACATGGACAAATCAGAGAATAGCACATTGCTTTGATAAAAGAAAATCTAAAACTCATTAACAACCTTAAAAACATCCTTGTCCTCGTTTGAACTCATCAAAACAACACGAACTGCCTGGGTTCCTCCTCCTTTTGCAGGGATCAATAAAGGAACAAGCTCGTCGGAAAATTCTAACAGTATCTGTAGCAACCAAAACCTAGATTTCAAGTCAGCAACTAACTTGAAAAAGTTAAGAGAATTTTGTCTACTTCTGCCAAAACTAAAAATAATATTGAATATTTGACTTTCAAAAGAGAGAGTCTTTAGTGTATACTTTTATATCATCAAAGTTTATAAGATATTCATTTGTTTTCCACGTTTTACTTCCTCTTCACTTTTCTCCTTTCTTATTCCAATCCAAGATCCTAAAAGTGCCCAAGTTCTTAAATAAAATCAAACAGTCTACCTCTAAAACAAGTTGCACTTGGCGCTCACTGCAAACATCTACATTCATGCTAGGCCTTCCTCCGTAATCCTGATTCCCCATTACAAGTTTCCTTAAAGATATCACAAGAGCATCTACAAAGTGAAGCAAAGAAACTTAGATAAATAAAAAACCACGGAACCTAGTGGAGACTTGACTGGTTTTGACTTTGAGAAATACCATCTGCATTTGAGCTGGATTGCGTACAGGTTTTTTTCCAATACTTAATGCTATATCTGGTCCTTTCTATGAAAATTGAATCAGCTACACTAGGAGGAGAAGAAGATTTCATCACAGAATCAGCAAGAACCGGATTTCCTCCACGGAAATTTGCCATAGACTCCTGAGCTCTGGACAAGTACGATATCCCTATTACAATTTGAATAGTAAAATGAATAAGACTCCTCTAATCATCATGTCAAGAGACAGAATGCATAGGACAATGAATTATCTCAAGGAATAAACTATCGGGGAAACTCAATTTGAAAAAGGAAGTACGAATAAAAAACTGAAATTGATTATGTGTTTGGGATGGGGATGCATAACCACTAACAAATTTCCTCCTCAAATACTTGAAACAAAAGCTACTTCTTCACTATAACTTCTCTATGGCCTTTTTCACTACTTAGAACTTCATTTTTACAATGTCCTTCAAATTTTATTTCTATTCCTTCTTTAACCAGAGCCATACATGTGAGCTTAGGCACAACTTCAAAACCTTACATTTGAACCTGAGTGATACACAGAAGAAAGTAGCAAATTCGTTTTATTTCTACAGAGATTAACGAGAGATGCTTATTAAGTACCCTCATATATGCAGGCATTGAAATCAAACCCTTCTCTAGCCATAGCCATCAAGTTCGAAACCTGGCATGAAAAACTATACGATGGCATCCCTAACTTCATTTCATCTCTAGGGAACAAATGAAAATTATACCTGCAACAGAAGAACGCAAAACTTTAGAAGAGCAGACATAAATTGAAAAACATCGAAAAATAATTCAAAACCGAAAGAGAGGGAGTCGTACGGATGGGCGGTGATTTTAGAGGAGGCGTGAACAGAGAAAGGACAGACGGCGAACTGGAGGATCTGGAAACGGTCGGCTGCGTGTTTGGCTTTGAGGTAAGCCGTTTGCGGCGTGTCGAAAGGAGAGACACGGTGCCATGTGGCAGCGAATGAGCCGGTGGTTTGAAAAGAGACAGCGATGAAATCGGATGAGTTTATCTGGGACTTGAGTTCTTCGACGGCGTCGCTGAAGTTTGGTTTGGTGACTTGTTTGATGCTCCACTTTTTGCTGTGGTTTAGGGTTTTGATAGCGGAGGAGAAGAGGCGGTACTGCATTTTCCGGTGCAGAAGAGGAGACGAGGATGCTACCTTCTGAACTCGAAGCACTTCAAAGCAAAATTTGGTCGAATATTTGAAGTTTTCCACTTTACTTATCTAAACGTTTTACTTAAGGTTTGGTGCTATCTGTTCGTGTCGGATTAGTTGTCGTTTAAGCTGTAATTTATTTTTATCTTTTTAAACTTTTCGATGGAAAAATGAGAAATTTGTTCCAATTCCAAAAGAAACATCACCATTTATAATTAACGTGTAAATTATATGTTTATCACTCATATTAGCAAATTAAAGGAGTTACGAACATAAATTTAATAATGAGTTTTGGAGATTATTATTTTGATCCGAATTATATATTGATGTCAATTTTTAGTATTATATATTGTGTAGGATTTTTATTTCGATGTATGTAATCGAAACAAGTGTTTTTATAATGTGCATTTTTAATTTTTAAATCGAAATCTGAAATTCATGAATATATGTTTGTTATTATTATATTTTGGTTTGTTAAAGTATAGAATATATATTTTTTAACAAACTTGATATTTTATTGAATGTCAAATTACATAAATGTAATTTGAATGGTTTAGAATGACAGTTAAATATTGTAAGTCATTATTGTGGTTACATCGATCATAAGCTCATAAATAAAATTTGAAGATCTTCATTCATTTAAACTGCAATTTATTTATTTTTTATATGCATAACTTATCAATGCGATTACGTAAGAAAAAACAATGATTGATTAGGAAGATTTATGTCTTCTAGATTATAAAATAGATTATTATAAGATTAATGGAGCAATATATAATTTTTTTTAATAAGTAACCCATTTTGAAATCTAATATGCGGTCAAGTTCTACTGACAGAATATGTGTTTCATTGTCATGTGAGTTGTTAAAAAATTTCTACAACAGTCTAATAAGGGTGAAATGAACCAAATGGATCGCTTCGAGCCTAACATTTAAATTTGGGGTGAGATTCGGTCGGTTCGGTCGGTTTTTTGATAAATATTTAATCTGAACCGAAATAATTCGGTTTATAAATTATTAAACCGATTTGTTAAAAAAATCGGTTTTTTTTCGGTTTCGGTTCGGTTTGTCGGTTTTAACATCGGTTTGGTTCGGTTTGGTGCGGTGCGGTGCGGCGCGGTGCGATTCCCGTTAATTTTTTTAAAAAAATTAAAATTTAGTAAAGAATTTAATTTTTTTTATAATAAATCCATTAAACCAATAATTAATCTTTTCCTTTTTATGTTTATAATAACATAATATTAATAATAAAATTTAAAAACCAATTTATAAATTTCATTGACAGTAAAAATTATATAAAAAACATATATTTTCAAAGCACGTTATTAGTATATATTAGTTTAAGTTATATTAATATTAGTTTCATAAACAAAAATGACAGAAATCAAATAAATTTCACTGAAAGAAAACAAAAATTTTAAGTTATATTAATATTAATTTCATAGACAGAAATGACAGAAATCAATGTATAGATATAATGTTATAAATTTCATTGAAAGAAAACAAAAATAGGTTATTGGAAAGCATTTTAATCGATCGAGTTAACCATTCGGCTAATAGTATGTGAAGGTTATAATATATTTTGTAATCTATCTATTGATTCGGTCAGTTTCGGTTTGATTCGGTTTTACAAACAAACAAACCGAAAACCGACCGACCATAGTTCGGTTTGGAAAATAAAAACCGAAACCGAAAGGTATTTTTTTTAAACCGACCAAACAGATTTTTTTCGGTTTGGTTCGGTTTTTTTCGGTTTTTGCTCACCCCTAATTTCAATTAGAACTAATAAATCAGACTCAATATCAACATGAGTATAATTGTTATTATAACATAATACTAGTCCATGTAATAAAGCTCTAACTTCAACAATAATAACAAGAGTTTTACCATATGAGTGACCAGTAGCTTTGATAAGGTTACCAAGGTGATTTCTTATTGTAATTTCACTCCTAACTTCACAATTTATTATAAAATATCAGTCACAATTTAGTTAAGTCTATTCCTAATAAGGGGTGTCATTTAACATGCATAGGAGGTTTATGAAATGAATGATGATTGAAACAACCTAGGGATTTGGCAATATAGTAGTCACCATGCGAATGCGTATTCTTAAACAATAAGATATTATCTAAATTAATTAGAGAATACATTATCTTGTCTATTAAGGATTTAGTAGAAGTGTTTTTGCCTTTGTGTTTCATGTTGTTTCTGTCAGACCATATATTCCAGCAAATAATTGCTGGAAGAATGGTTATGATATGGGTAAGGCTATTAATGGATGAAAACCATCAAAAGATTATATGTTTTATAGACATGTGCTGACCAATTTTAATATTAAATAAATAAGAAAATAATCTTCCGATTTTCCATGAAGTTTGGCAGGTGACAAAGATATGGGGAATGGATTCAATTTTAAGACAATGCTGGCACTTGGAAGCAAGAGAAAAGTTTTTAGATTGCATAATAGTGTCTAGCAAAATATAACCTTTTAACCATCTCCAAGAGAGAAATGAACACTTTTTATGGCAAATTTTATTAAGTGTAAATATAATTTGGGATGGCAATCTCTAATATATTGCCGTGTATTTTTAAAATAAAACATACATTAGATTTGCTCCATATTATAGTGTTACCATGGTCAATGTCAATGTTCAATTTTGAAATGCTCTTTATGTTAGATTGGCATACATTCTCTTTTAATTTATCATAGTTCCAATTGTTGTTAGTCCATATATTAACAACTTTGTCACCTTTGAAATAATGATTGTTTTTTGAGTAATTTAGGGTTATAAAAGGGTGAGACTTATTCCATTTGTCGAGCCAAAAATTTAGTTGACCCTTACCCAATCTCCTGAATATGTTATCATCAGCAATGTGTTTAAATTTCAGTATTTTTTTCCAAGTTTTTGGATCAGATGGTTTAAGGTTAACTTGAAGAGGTGTGAAGATTTTCAGTAGATAAAATGCATTAAATTAGCCCAAATGGTTTTGTTGGACTGAAATTCATCCATAGCTTACAAGTGTAAGTATGTTGAGTATCTTTTAAATTTCTCAAATTCAGACCTTCTTCATCATATGGAAAACAAAAAAGAAGTCCAGTTGGACCAGATAGTAGATTGGGTGGTGGCTTTTTGGAGCCCCGAATGAATTTTTTCATGAGGGCGTTTATTTTGTGAATTGCATAGTTAGGAAAGTTACAAGTTTGCATATAAAAGAGAGGAATTGAAGATAGAACAGATTGAACTGCCTCTAAAAGAGAGGGAGAATTTATCCCAGTTTATGATCTTGTAACTTGGTCACCAAGTCATTAAAATATATGATATTGTTATTTTTATGTATGTTAATTCCAAGATATTTAAATGTAATGTGGCTATGATTAAAGCCATTTATATGTTTGATATTTTTGATCCTATTTCTGTTTATTTTATCATATAGTTTGATAATAATCAAGGAAATTGGATGCTTTATTTACATTAATGATGGAACCATTCATAAAAATAATTACATTATCAGCATATGCAAGACATTGAATCTGAAGATTAATTCTAGAGTATAAGTACATAGAATGGTTTGCAAAAAAAGAGTTTTAAGATCTCTTAATAGAAATTCTCCGATAATGATGAAGAGCCTCTATGATAAATGATCACCCTCCCTCACACCATTGGTGGATTTGAAGTAACCATGAAATGAGCCATTAATAATGATGGATAAATTGGCTGATTCAGTTTATTTTTTGATTGATTCAATGAATTTGTGATTGAACCCAAAACATTATAAGACAAGAGATATAAATTCAAAACTGATTATGTCGAAGGCTTTGACCATATCTAGTTTTAATATAATGTTAACTCATCTAATGTTTTTATTAATGTTATGGACCATTTTGTGTGATTAATGAGTGTTCATTGATCTGCATGTTTTGTATGAAGTCAGTTTGTTCTAAAGAGATAATTTTAGGTAATATATTGGTAATTCTATTTTTAATGATCTTGGAGAGGATTCTGTTAAAAATTGTGCAAAGACTAATAGGTCTGTAGTCTTCCCAAATGATGGGAGCATCTTTTTTTAGGGATAAGACATATTGCAGTGACAAAAATGCATTCAATGATAGAGTAACCATTGAAAAAAGCTTTAATTGCATTGTACAAATCGTTTTTAGTGATGAACCAGCAAGATTGGTAGAATTTGGAGTTGAATCCATCAACTTTGGAAACATTATTCTTGTTGAGAGAGTTTATATATTTCCGAATTTCCTCTTCATTTAGAGTGTTTAACAAATTGTTGTTATCTTGATCATTTAAAATATGAGGAATAATCTTTTTTATTTTAGTTATAGTATGATGGTTTGTTTGATTGTTTAAAAGATTTTTGAATTGGTTAATGAATGAATCCATAATCTTATATTGATTTTCAATCCATTAGACATTGACTTTAATTATGTTGATCATGTTTCTTTTGAATTTTTTTTAATATAGTTATGAAAGGTTTTTGAGTTTCTATCACCTTATTTTGCCCAGTTAAATAAGTTATTTTCTTCTCATAAGAATTCTTCTCTAGCTTCGAGGTTCAAGTTAGGCATGGACATATGGGTATGGAACCGAAAAACTGAACCGAACCAAAATAATGGATTCGGTTTGGTTCTGGTTCCTTCTAAATACCCGTATGGTTCCTTATCTTAAATATACACGGTTCTCGGTTCGGTTCGGTTCGGAACCAAGAACCGAACAGTACCCACTAAGAACCGAATAAGGGGTAATAATTTAGTTTAAATTTATTTATTTTAAATTATCTAAACTAATAATAAAAAATATCACTAATCAGTAATAATTTAATTTATTTTAGTTTACTCTCAAACCCTAATCGAATATCGATAGACTTTCAGAGATTTTGCCTCCTCCTATCTCGTAGCCTCCATCTTTAAAAACTCATATACCGACGTTTTTTTCTTTTCTAATCTTCTCTCCACCGGTAGTGCCTAAGCGAATGTGTAATTTCTAATCTTAACCTTAAACCAAATCATGAAAAAATCGGGTTCTCGTTCATGCCCTAACTTAAAAACTGCAATGGAGGAGTCTAGATTATTTCCATCTCATGTATTTTATTCTTATATTTTTGTTTTTCTCTAACTACATATTTTATTCTTGTAGTTTCGATTCGTTGTTGTGTCGACCGCAGTTATATAATTGAACCGGTTTAAATTTTGCTTGATTTTACTTATTCAGTATAAAATTTGGGTATATTTTGAACCATAATTATTTATATAATTACTTCGCAATTGCTGCATATTTTGTCGACAGCTATATAATTGCTAAGTTTATATAATTGCAATTTTACACTTTACTGCAATTTGTTGCTGCAGTACTAAACTTAGTACTAAGTTTACAATTTTACACTTTACTGCAATTTGCTGCTGCAGTATTAGTACTAGGTTTGCAATTTGCTGTAGTTTACAATTTTATAAATAAAGTAATTTTATAAGTAAATTATTTTTATTGAAATTTAGTACTTTATAGTTTACTGCAATTTGTTGCGGTACTAATGCTGCAATATTAAAAAGAACAGTACTAATTTAGTACTGTAACTTTATAAGTAAATTACTTTACTGCAATTTGCTGCATTACTAATTTAGTACTGTTCTTTTTAATATTGCAGTTTTAGTACTTATAAAATATAGTACTACTACTGCAGTAAACTATAAATTATTAATTATTTTTAGTGCTTGCATTGTTGTACACGACTGAATTTTATTTTATTTCTATTTTTTGCAGATGGATTCTTCCGCGTATCATACGGATGATAATATTGAACCGGTTAATGAAGATGTTAATTTTGAACATGAAGCTGATACTAATAACCAATATAAAAGGAAAAAATATCCTGAAGAAAATGAAGGAGGATCTAAATCGAAGAAACAAGTCCAATAAATATCATGGCTTGATGTTAAATAGAGCGTTGAAGTATAAATTGGCTTTTGATAAGATGCAAGCAGAAGATAAGGTTTATAATGATTGGTTTGATGAGACAATAAATGGGGCAAAAAGAGTTGGACCACCAACAAATGAGAATTGGGAAGCAATTGATAAATTGGTAAAATTTCTTAGAATATTTTACCATTCCACTTTGGTTCTTTCAGCTTCCGAATCTGTTAACTCATCTAACTGCTATGCTGAGATTGTCACCATTAAGAGAAATCTTATTACACTTTCTAAAGATTACGATAAAGACATGCGAGATAAAGCTAAAGTAATGAGAGTGAAGTTTGACAAATATTGGGAAGGAGTAAAAGAGATCAACAGGCTAGTAATTGTTGCAAGTGTGTTAAACCCGACAAACAAGATGGGTTTTGCTATCCTATGCTTTGAGGAGCTTTATGGAAATGGTAGTATGGAGTCAATCGATATTGATCAATCAGTAAATCACGTGATGAAGCGGTTGTTTGGAGAATACTCTATTGATTTTGGAAGATCAATGACAAGTAGTGGTTTCTCACAATCACATTCTACATTTGAATCAACTATTAGACAAGAAATTCTTGGAGTGAACATAAACGAAATGGAAGATGATACTAGTGGGTATGAAAGAATTGAATTCATTTACAAGAAATTAGTTAACGAGAAAGGGCTCCAAGAACCAAGTAATGAGTTGGAGCTTTATTTGAAAGAAAGTGTTGAAAATCCAAATCTGGTACTTGGAACAAAGTATGACATCTTGTCATAGTGGAAGGTTAATGCTGGAAAGTATCCAATCATGTCTGAAATTGCTAAAGATGTATTTGCTATGCAAGTATCATATGTTGCTTCGGAATCAACCTTCAGCACAAGTGGTCGTGTGCTTGATCCTTACAGAAGTCGTCTTACTCATTATATGATAGAAGTCCTCATGTGCACCGAACAATGGCTTAAAAGTTCATTAAATTTAAGAGACAAAGTTGGAGATACAACTACTGAAGATATTCTTTCGGAAATTGCATTACAAGATCAACTTGAAAAAGGTTATTTAGTTTCCAATTTCTAATTATATCTTACATTTTTTAGATTAAATTTATAAAATTTAATTGTGAAGTCTTTAATTTTATATGTTTTTACTTTTTAGAGTTTAGCCGTGATTTTCTCAATAGTTAAGCAAATTTTTGGTATTTGTTGGCTTCGTGCATCAGGTCAGGTATCTCTTTAAACATTTTTCTAATTTACATCATTCTAATTTATTGTTTGTAATGAAAAGAACATCAGCCCTAAACCCACTCATGTCAAGTTGTTGTTTGTTTGTATAACTAATTTCCATAAGGGTTTGGCTAAATTAGGGCCCTTGATGATAACCATACCCAAAAAATTTCAGCCGTCTTTTACCCCGCCGGTTGAGATCCTCTCAACCGGCGGGGAAGCTTACCCCGACGGGTGAAACAGCTTTCCCGTCGGGTGAGAGGGTCTCAACCGACGGTTGAGATGGGTTCAACCGCCGGGGTAAGGATAAAATTGTAAAAATTTAAAAATACCATTTTTTTGGGGCTGGTTAACATTTTTTGGGCCCGAATTTAGCCGTACCCTTTCCATAATGCCAAGTTGTTGTTTTTTGTATAACTTGTTTGGATACCCACTCATGCCAAGTTGTTGTTTGTTTGTATAACTTGTTTTTATAATGCCAAGTTGCTGTTTGTTTGTATAACTTGTTTCCATAATGTCATTGTCAAGTTGTTGTTTGTTTGTATAACTTGTTTGGATACCCACTCATGCCAAGTTGCTGTTTGTCTGTATGACTTGTTTCCATAATGCCAAGTTGCTGTTTGTTTGTATAACTTGTTTGCATACCCACTTTTTTGTGTTTTCTCCTTTGGAATATATCTAAAAGGGTTATACGACTATTGAGAAACCAACTAGATTCACTATTTTATACAATGATGATCCATAAAGGCTTAGGCAGTTAATATCTTTCAGCTAGAACTTTTGCCTTTATTAATGAAGTCTTATTTAAATTAGTTTTGAATTTGTTGCAGCATATTGTCCCTTGGAGCTTACAAAGTTTGGTACGTTGGATGCTATAGTAGTTACGGAGTTAAATTTTTTAACTTATATACAATATTATTAATGTTTTTATGTTGACGGATTTGTGTAATTTATATTATTTTATCAATACTATCTGTAATTTCAAATTTGGATAAATTTTTGGGTCAATTATTGTAATTTGGAAGTTGTAATGTGTAACTTGTTATGGGTTATTTTGTTGTTTAGTTTTTGGTTCAATTCAGATGTAGTTCATTTTAAAATTTTGGTTCATTTTGGATTAGGTTCCAAATAGTTCATTTGGTTACAAAATTACCATTTAGTTCCTTTCGGATTCGGTTCCAAACAGTTCTTTTGGTTACAAAGTAACCATTTGGTTAAGTACCCATACCAAACTGAACCGAATTTTAATCGGTTCCTAAATTGGTACCAGTTCTACAAAACCGAAAGAACCGAGAACCGAAAAAACCGAACCGGACCGAACCGAATAACCGAATGCCCATGCCTAGTTCAAGTGATTGCCCATAGACTTAGCTAAATTAGAATGGGTTTCAGGATTGTTTGAAATCTCAATGAAGTTTTTAGCATCTTTAACAATTTCTTCAGCATTAATTATGCTATAAAAAATGTTCCCCAAAACATCCTTATTCCATGTTTTTAATTTTTATTTCGATCTTTTCAATTTAGCCCAAAAAACACGAACGAGATTACCATACATTTGGTCAGCCCAATTGGTTTCAACAGTGTATAGGAAATCTTTGTGGAGGAGCCACATGTTCTGGAATTAGAAAGATGGTTTGGGTGGTGTTGAGATTAGACATGTATATACACAAAGATGAGTCGTCTGAGCCAGTTCTGGCCAGATGTTTCGCCTTTGTGGAGGAAAATAAATCTCTTCATACTGCATTATAAAGCACCTTGTCGAAGCGTTTCTATTTAGAATTATTAGACCAAGTGTATTTAGATTCAGAGTAACTTGGATCTTCCAATTTACAGTCCAAAACCATGTTATTAAAGTTATCAATAGCCTTAAGGTCAATGATGGAGCAAGCCAAGTTTGGTTTTGAATAAGTCAATTTTATCAATAGATATCATCGGCTCTTGAAGAGCAATAATCTCTATTTTTTATGTTTAATGATTGACCTAAGTCTTCTAATAGTTCATTTATTTCCAATACTTCTAGCATTCTAGCTGAGGATTGAGATTGTCATTTAAAGTGTTGAGATGAGGATCTTGGTGATCCTTTGGTTTGATTATATTTAGGGGCCTTCGGAGCATTGGCTTTAGATTTGGTTACAATTTTACTCCTTGATTGAGCAATGGTTCCAATGGATATTTCTTTCATTGGAGATGAAGGAAGGCTACCTGAGAGAGGGACATGTAAGGGATTAAATTTAGTTATTTGGTTTGGTTGATTCTGTTAAGGGGCTAAAACTGTAATCCCAACATTTGAAGGACTGCATTAATTTTTTTTATTAAGATGAGGGAGAAACACTAGGAGTGTTAACTGAAGATTTTGAGCTAACCAGGTTGGTTTCAGTTTCATTTATGATGTTAGCATCATTGGGTTGAATGTTGGTAGTAAGTTCGGTTGGTTTGTTGTTGTTTTCATATAAGTCTTTGATTTGAAAAGTTTTGTAATTTTGTTGGTCTGAGATAGCAGAATCCTTGAGAGTTTTGGGACCCTAACTTCTTTAAAGGAAGTTGGATTAAGATTATAGATTAGTTGCTTATCAATATCAGCTAACCTTGCAGGATTTTTCAGGTTTCCATTACAATTTTCTTTGTTGTGGCTTAAATATTTATATGTGTTACAATATTTAGGCATGAAACCATAGGATATCTACTGCGAAATTCCATCATTTTCTCCAAAACCTACCCAGAGTTTTTGGGGAAGTGATTTATATAAATCTATAATGAGAAGTTCTTTAACATAGTTAAAGCTAGTTCTATTAAATGATGGAATCCGTATAGTCAAAGGTAATCCATTTTCTTTAGACTATATGGTTGATGGAATCAAGATTATAAGGTATTCTGGGATGTGAGGTAGAGTTACCCAAACTGGAGTCTCAGAAGACTCCAGTTTGAGGTTAAACGCTGGTTTCCATTTCAAAAATCTTTAAAAAAATTGCCTATAGAGTAGACTTTTCTTTTCCATAGTAATTTTAAATCTTTTAGTTTATCTAGTTCTATGAATATATGCATATAGTCATAAATATATATACTATATTATCATAAAAAATAAAATGAGTTTAAGAATGCTCTAAAGTCTGGTAATTTAGGCTTCATAAAGTAAACTTTTAAGATAAGAGTAAATTTAGAGTGAAGAATCAAAGAAGACTTATATTTATCTTTGAAAATAACTGCTTTTTGATTGTCTTTAATCTGGTAGTCAATATCTGCGTGATTGAAGACCTTGATTTAGGGATTTAAGAGATTTATGAAGGATTTCTTGACTTCATTCTGATGAGTATACATAGACTCTTTAAAAACTGGATTATAGTGCATATTCTGCTCTATTGGGCAAGATCCAGCAAGCATAGGAAAGGCTTTCTTTGGTGATTTGGATGAGGATTCTTCTAAAGAGTGATGATTTGGATTCAAGATGAACTTGATAGGATGACGATCTAGAAGAAAAAATTATTTCTTGGTTGATTTTGTCTTGGCGGAAGTGGGGGATCTTCTAACGAGTCATCAGAAGGCTCAGCAATGAGAGACTAAGAGGTCGATTGGGTTTTTTAGTTTATGGAAGGTTTATTAGCTTCGAGGTGAGGTTGGATTGTTATTGGTTCCATTGAAGATATCGATTATGGAAGAAGGTCAAAAGTTTGGAGCAATAACTAAAAATAATTGGTGGTAGGGTTCAAGAATCGGAATCTTAGAGCATTCATGACCCATCCTTGTTGTAAGTCATTAGAATAAAGATTATAAAAATATTTAAAATGGAGTTCATATATATATATATATTGACTATAAGGGTTTTTTATTTGGGATAAAATAAATTTTATTTTATTTTAAAATGTATTTTATACCAAAAATTTCTAAAATTGTCTAAGTTTGGCACGAAAATATTATATACAAAATGGAATAAAAAATGGTACTATGTAACGGTGTAAAACCTATATTATTTATAATATTTATCAAGTCATATTTAAAATGATGAATATAACATCAAACCATTTTTTTTAATTTTTTTTTGTAAACAAATAAAATAGTTATGACATACATTTATAATCGGTGGATCTTCCATATAAACATAACATATTATAAAAGTTTGTTTTATTTTGAATGTATTTTACTAGACGTGCTTGAATTGTGATTTCATAAAACTTATTTTTTTGTTTAAAGTGTAACCAAATATGTTTCCACCAAGAAGATCAAGCAACAATGGATTAAATATACCATTGAGTCTGAGTAGGTATGATTTTTGTTTTGTATGAACGAAGCCTCCATGTTATTTTATAGGAATATTCGCCTTATTTTCTCTTGCACTCTTGATTGTTGCGTGTTCAAATGTTTGTTTAGCTTTCTCTGGATCTATGAGTCTTGAATTGATTATCTCCATAAGCCCATTGTTTAGTTTTGTGTGTCATAGTTTGAAATTAGATCTATTGATGACACGTGGTATAATGTGTGTGGGATTCTAAAGACAAACCATCTAGCGACTTTTAACTTTTTTGCACTAAAACTTAAAGGTTAAGTAATAAGCATACGTGTGTTGTACTGGTACATATGATTCGAAACCCTCTTGTCAAAGGTAGATAATCGAGAAATAATATATGCATTGGTTAATAATTACAAATGGCTTGAGTCCCACAGTCAAATCTCACTATATAAATATTATAAAATTGTCGAACTACCAAATTGGTGTGTTGGATATGATGGTCCACACTACTCAGTTTGATGATCTGTATTATAATTGAACTATAAAATATTAACTAGGTTTTAAGTAAGGACCAATAAACTCATTCGTTTGGATTCCAAAATTTCAAGGGTCCTAATTAAATTTTATGATTTACTTAGTCGGTTTTATTTAATTGTTAGTCATCTAGAGGTTCTGAATCTCTCACCAAATTTTAAAGTTTGATTCATTTAGAGTCTGATGATCTAGGTTTCCGGCCCTCTCCAGATATCACTAAAGCTCTTGAATCAGTGAATCTAATATATATTTTGGTGTCACCTTGTTATGCTTGTGAGAATTGGATGGACTATTAATAATAGGAAACCTATCTCGGTTTCAAACTCATACTTAAGCTAGCCTATTATTTAGGAAATCTGGTAGAATGTTTATTCAGTATTAGAATAATAATGTTGTATAATGAGCAATAATGTTGAGACCGATGTCGCATTACAAATACACATTGGTGTAATTACAATACCACATGTTATACAATTCAAAGACGTAGTAAATGAGATGGTTATTTAGATTGTATACAAGGAGAATATTCACAAGTCAATATATACGATAACTATTATGTCTAGCCTATTTTTTATGCATATTAAACACCAAATAGAGCCCATAAAATACTTTAAAATTTCTAGCAAAAAATGATGATAGTGAAGATCAATAGTCACTTGGAAGATCAAAAGTATAACTCATGTTAAACTTTATTTATTGTTATCAGGCTTCAAGTGTATTTACACTAGCTTTTATTTATTTATTGTATGTGTTTGTTTTAAATTGATGTAATACTCATTGGAGAATAGATATAGATTTGTAATCAAATGCTTTTTTTAAGTATAAATGATCATATTTTTTTATTCTTATGTATTCTTTTTATATTTTAGTGTATAATATCTGAGTGATCAAGTTATTTGTTATGTAATATCCAAATAATAAAACAATTTATCAAATAATTCTTCATTCCCGTTTGTGGCGCCTTTGATTAAGGTTTTTAGTTATGTTATGTAAGTATTGGGTCTTGAGTACGTAATGTTTGTGCTACACGAGTTTTCTAGATCGAGGGTTCTCCTACTACAACCTTAGAGTCATTTTCCTTTGGATCATTTCTGCATCATCTTGTACTAGAGCAAATCACTAAGTTTGGTTTTATCATTTTATCTATTTTTTTTATTTGTTCATATTCTTATCTTCTCATATTCGATCATTGTGTTTACTGTATAGTTTCACTTTAAAAAGAAAAAAAATTGAAAATAAAATTATAAGTATTATTTGTTTGTGAACAATATATTCTTGAAGATCTATATACACTCATTTTAAACCTTTGATTTCTTAGTATATCTTGTTTTATTACTATGGTAATATGTTCAAGTACTTTGACTAATTCTATTGGAACTCTTTCAGAATCACAAAAGAGGAAACATGCAGTGAGTGTGAGAAAATCATATGGTAGTAGCCAATCGAAATAAACACTTTTGAGTGAAACATTTTAGAGATTGTAAGTATTTTATTTTCTATTTTTTCATGTTTAAACATGTAAAAAACAAACAAAAACAATGAAGAATGAGGTTCTAAGATCCATAATTCCAAATATTCAAGTGCATGCACTTATAAGATGTATTCAAAAGGATGATAAGAGTTAAAATGGAAGTAATTCATGAGAAAATTGACAAATTTTCATATGATGCATTTCAAATACAAACACAAAACATGCCTAATTTTCCTTGAAGAGAAGAAAATACAACAAAAAGAGTAAGATATGGTTACAACAAAACAAATCATGATGATATCAACTAGAATAATCATCTATAAAAAAATACTAGAATATCACGAATAGCTAGACATGATGACAATATGGGAGGTATTAAATTAAAAAATCTATCTTTTTCATGGAAAGAATGATGTCGATGCTAATCTAGAATGTGAGAAAAAATAATTTAGTATTTTTTTACCAAAACTACTCAGAAACGAGGTACAAGTTACCATCATTGAATTATTTGATTATGCTATTAATTTATGGAATCAATTGGTGAAAACATAAAAATAGATGAAAAATATCACTTTGAATCGTGGGGAGAGATAAATGATGCTATGAGGAGAAATTTTATACCAAACCATGATCCTTAAGGGCTATACCAAAAATTAAAAATATTGAGTCATAAAAATCAAAGTTTAGAGCATTATTTCAAAGAATTATAGATCATAATGCCAAAAAACAGTAGCAGTGAATACTACAATAGAGCTATAATTTCAGGATTTTACAATAGGTATAAATATAAAAGTTCAAAACATAATGAAAATACAATATTATGTGTTAATAGAGGATATGTTGCACAATGTTATTTTGGTTGATCAACAACTTACTTTAATGGAAAACACACGTAAAATCTTTTGTTCGAGTTAATCCATATACAACCAAATTATTTAAAAGTAGAGAAGAAACCCTTGAAACTAAAATTTGAATCGAATTCATCCATTACTAGTCATCAAAACAAAGGTAAAACACAATATTCTAATGCACATAATCGTTATATGTAGTACTTTAAGCGTCACATGATAGGTTATTATGTTAATGCATATCACAATTAAATAATAATGATGCTTAAAGATGACAGTGAGTTAGAGACATAAGAAGAAGAAGAAAAATCATATTAAATGCCACCGATAGAATATTGTGAATTACTTGAGATAAATGGAGAGTTACAGGTTGTAAGGAAATATTTGAGTGCACAAGTAAGAAAAAAGATAATATGAACCATAAAATATATTTCATATCATATGTTATATCAAAGACAAAGTGCGGTGTATAATCATTAATTAAAGGAGTTGTATGAACGTGACAGTCATTACCTTGGTGGAATCATTAATTTTAGTTACCAAAATAACATTCCAAATCATACAAACTACAATATTGAATGATAATGATAAAGTGAAGGTGAAAAAACATGTTATGGTTGTCTTTTCATATTGAAAAATATGAAAATGAGGTATTTTGTGATGCTGTACCAATGCAAGCAGGTCATATACTAACTGGAAAGTTGAGGCAATTTCATCGATATGTGAATCATGATGGCTACAAGAACAAACATTCATTTAGATACAAATAAAATGATGAAACCCTTGCTATTTTAAAACCACATAAGGTTTACCAAGATCATATATTGTAGAAAAATAGGAAGCATAACACTCAGTAAGTGGCCCAAACACTTACCATCATAAAAAATTGAGAGTTTTGAGAAGACATCACGAGAGTAAACTTGTGATGAAACACATGTTTTTTAGAGATTTTAAGATCAATTGATCAATATTTTCAAAACTTCCAATGGTTGTACTTCTGTACAAATATGAACTTTTAAACTTCAATGATCTTTTTGCGCAGTTGTGTTCTTTTTTACCGTAAGATTTTTTATGATATTTGTCCATAAGAAATCCCTTATGTTTATCACAAATTTGTGAGATTATGTGTCATATTGACTTTATATTATGATCATTAATTCATAATCTACTAACTTATAACAAGAATCTAGAGAAAAAAATGAAGTTATAAAGACAGGTTAGTGAGCAGATGAAGTATGGACATATCAGAGAAAGTATGAGATAATATGTTTTTATAGTTCTGCTAGTTTCCCAAAAAATATGGGACTTAGAGGATGTATATTGACAATAGAGCCATCAACAATGGCGTGGTTAATTTTTGTCTGAGGGTAATTTTGTAATTTGTTTAGAGTTTGTGAAGGATTGTAAATGTTTAATGTTTGAGTAGAGAGTAGAGGGAGAATTAAGCAGCTTGGTTGTATTTAATTTTCATTACCCTCATTTAATGTTGGTGGTTGGGTATTTATATCCTTTCGTTTGGGCCTTATGGGCTGTCGGGTCATGTTTAATGGACCCGAGTCAAGTTTAAGGACCCATGAGCTCTTAGTAGGAGAGCAGGCAGCTTAGTGAAGAAGTGATTAGGTTTTTATGTACTTTAGTCTTTGTTCGAACAGTCCAATGGATGAGGTGTTCGAACTACCCTGTCCGGTTTGGTGATCTTAGTCCGAACTGACCCTGTCCGGAGAGGTAGCAACATTCGGACTCATCAGGAGCCCCTTTTTTAGGTGTTTGTTCAAATACCTTTGTCAAAAACCTGAAAAACAGTCCGATGTCAGTGGCAGTTTTACCCGGACAGGTTTTCGAATTGTGTTATGGCTTTATCCGGACTAAAAAAGCTCTATAAATCTAAACGGTTTTCTGCCAAAGTTTATGGGACACGTGTCACTCTTTGGTTGGTCGTTTCAGCCGTTTTTTCACCTTGAATTTTGCACCCACCTTCTTTAAAAAACAACCTCTTCATTAATGAAGGTGACATCAGCGCCGTCTTTTAATCATTACTAATCTTTTCGAATTCTCCTAGGAATCAAGACTCCTTTTTGAGATTTACTATAAATTGAAATATTTTTCTACTGTTTTACTATCACTTGCGTTTTCACTCTGCAAATCTTCAAAGCTTTCTCTCTCAAAAATAAATTCTTACTTAGGTTGTTTATGTTCACGGCTAGGAACGCTCTGATCAAAGGCGGGTAGCTCAACCTATCTGAATTAGAAAAAGCGCAAAAAGTTGAAAGGGAAAGGTGCATTGCAGCAAGCTTACCCACTTCCCCCATCGACAAACCAGCAATCTCAGCCACAGAGTCAGACCAGGGTTCTTCCTCCACAAAGGGTGTTAAACCGAAGAGGTTATTTCAAACCAGTCTTTCCCCTATCATCTCAGGTTCTTCGGTTCAAGAGTCAGAACCCGTTGTTGAACCAGGTTTAACAGTTACCAGCTTTAAAAAAACCCTCCCCATTCTTAGCCATGGGGTCAGATGCTGAAACCTCTCCTCACAAGCTAGTTGATCGGAGAAAAGGTCGGCTGGTCAAAGGGAAGGCTTCTAAGGGCACCCCTTCGAAATCAGGTGCCAAAGAGAGTAATATTGGGTCAGAAGTGCCCATTAGAGCACCCAGGGACAGGCTGTCCAGTCTGGAGGGTACTGGCTCAAGTCCCCAAAGAGAAACGTCTACATTAGAGCCCCAACCGGAGGCCAGGAACCAAGAGAATATTGAAACTCATCCGTCCGAAAGTCAGGCTGAGCCAACCCCAAACCTCCCTCTCACCACAACAACTGAAAACCCTTCATCAATCATGGAGGAAGTAATGGAGGACTCTATCGAAGAGGCTCCATTTGAGTCCGAACCTTCCGGACAGACTAGTAGTGCTGTTGCTGCCCAAAAGGATAAAGGCAAGGAAAAGTTGTGCTTGAGGCATCCGGATCTGCCGGAGTGTCTTGAAGGAAAGGTGGGACATTGTTTCCACAAGGTCAATGTTAAGTATCTCCTTTCCCTGCAAAAGATCAACTACGCTTTCATCCACACAACTGATTTGGGCCGGATGCGTACGAAGTGGGGAATTCCGGAGAACGTGAAGATAAGAATCCCCATAAACCCCGAAACCCCCATGGACTGCAAGCTGAGCGAGATAGTTATCTTCACGGAGCTGTTTAAATGGGGGCTTAGATTTCCCTTGGACCCAAAGATTGTCAGATACTTTCGTCTGATAAAGCTCTGTCCAAGTCAGTCGAGTCCCAATGCTTG
Source organism: Limnanthes douglasii subsp. nivea (assembly GCA_036936605.1). NCBI lineage: Eukaryota > Viridiplantae > Streptophyta > Magnoliopsida > Brassicales > Limnanthaceae > Limnanthes > Limnanthes douglasii. The sequence goes on along the minus strand of JAUPFV010000002.1, from coordinate 196,877,016 downwards.
GTACACCCTCATGGCCTGCATTATGGCCTCTAGGCTCTCCGGGATTCCTCTACCAATGGAGGAGTTTGCTGCTGTGGCCAGTCTCTGCAGAAACCACCACATTCCCTTCTATCACTTCAACATGGGTGATAACTACAAAGAAGTAGATGACCTGCTAGAGTCGGAGAGGAATTGGAGGACTTAATTCCTATTCGTAAGTGGTGCTTGGGAGAACGAGAGGAAAATCAAAGCCGGAGTCAACCCAAGTCTCCTCACCAGCAGATGGAGGAGTGATCGTAAGGCTCCTACTTTATATTCTTATCTTTTCTTTTATCAAATTTGTTTAAACTGATTGATCTTGTCTTTTTCTTAGCAGAACTGCCCAAGGACTTCAATGACTACCTAAAGTCCGGGCAGACCACTTGCACCAAGATCAACACTTAGGCTGCTGAAAAGTGGGGAAACCGGTTTCACGATGCTTTCACAGGAGGCAACTTAACAAGGTCTCACCTCTGGAACACTACTGGCCGGAGGGACTTGTCCTGGGAAGAACTCACCACTCCTCCCCCTCCGGATGTCGTCCTTAAGAGAACCCATGAAACGGATGGGACACTCTACTTGCCAGGCCGGGCCAAGGCCCCGAGTAAGATGAAAGGCAAGAAGAAGGGCAAGAAAGTGGTAGGTGGAGCGGACCCTGCTGAGGTGGAGGAAGTTGTTTCAACAAATCCGGAGGGGCCAACCCCATGCCAGATTGATGGTGCTCTCTTAGAAGTGGTAGAGCAGGAGAGTGTTAGGCAAGAGGTTCACTCCCCAAAACCCCCAAGGGCTCCCAAAAGAGACCGAAAACGGGGAGCTGAAAGCAAGGACAGGGAGGCCAAGAAGAAGAAGACCTCTACGGGTGATGAACTTTCTCTCCGGCCTCCAGAGCCTCTCCCCCATGTTGATCCCACTGATCCAACACAAGCAGAGGAGATCCCTGGTGACTTTCATACCGACGAGGTCGGAGGGGGAGACCTTAGCCTTGATGGGGTTGACATCACTGGTCTTGGTGGGCTTGGTGACTACTTTGCCAACCTCCCAGAGATGATTTTGCTGGGCCTTACCTCCCTTCGAGTACTTCAAACACCGTCACTTTTAATGGTAAGACTTTTACTGTTTCAAGTGAAAGGGACATTATAGCTCACTCTATCTTAAGTAGTGTTCAGCCGGTGCTTGTGCTGGAGAAGCAAGTTCGAAGTCAGGCAGACACTACCAAAGACCTCAAGTCTGATAAGGTGAGGCTGTCCGATGACCTTCTTACTGACACTCAGCACGCTGACATTCTAAAGGGGGAAAACAAAGAGCTGAAGAAGAGCCAAGAGGGGTGGACCACAAAAGTTTCCACTCTAGAAGACACTATCAAAGAGCTCCGGGAGAAGTTGTCCGGACTAGAGAAAGATCTCACCTCTTCGAAAGTGGAGGCCAAGGCCAAGGATCAAGTCATCCATAACTTGACAAATGACAAGATTGCGCTTGAGAACACGGTGTCCAAGGCTTCCGAGGAGAAAGCTGATCTGCTAAGGGAGCAGGAGGCCAAAATTCAGGCCAAGATCGATGCTCATGCCAACAACGTGATAGATACTCAAGAGCAAATGTATGCCAAGGTGAGGTCGGACATGGTCCCGCTCTTCCATGAGAAGTTCCCGAAGAGGAACCTGGGAGATTTGTGGCCTCACGTAGAGTATGAAGACCTTCCTTTCCACACCATGGCTGATGGAGACTTGCATGATTATTCCAGTGCTTCCTCCTCCGATGAAGAAGAAGAAAACACCGGGGAGGGCCCTCTCGAAGAGAAAGACGATCCCAAGGGGAAAAATAAGATGGATGAGGCTGAGCCATCTTCAAAGGCTCAGTCTTAAATTATGAATTATTTTTTTTACTTTTCATGTTATCTAAACTAAAGTCCTTGGAAGGCCAAGGCACTCTTTTTGTTAATGTGTCCGGTATCTGACCGGATAGATCCTTTACTTTATTTGACAATTTAAAAGTCCTTGGAAGGCCAAGGCACTTAAGTTATTTTAATGAATATCCTTGTTTTGCACAAATTTCGCATCCTTTCATAGTTTGTTTCAATTTTGGTGGCTAGTGTTTAAATAGCCCTTAGTTATTTCATAAATAGTCTAAAGTGAGAGTGTTTAAATTCTCCGATGACAAATGTTTAAGTGGTCATCATTCTTTTACTTCAATCCGGATGGTGTGACAAAAAACAAAGTAAGAACACTTCGGAAATTTTTTAAGAAGGCATCAAATTTCATTCAAAAGCCCGGACACCTCATTAAAACCTCCCCGCGCCACCACGGTAGGAAAGAGTATGCCCTTAAATATTTACGAGGATGTTTAAACAAGTAAATATTGACACAGATGCTACTCCAAGTACATTCAAATGTTCAATATTCCAAGGGTGGGTCAAAATTCTTCCATCCTTGTTTTCTAGCCAATATGTTCCAGGTTTAAGCCTTTCAACAAACATATAAGGTCCTTCCCAAGTTGGGGCCAGTTTGCCGAGCAGCTTCTCTTTAGTGTGTAAGAAGACTTTCCTCAATACCTTGTCCCCTCGCTGGAAATCTCTTCTTTTAACTCTAGAAGCAAATCTGTTTCTCATAAAACCCTGATAGTGTGCAGCTCTAAGGTGAGCTTTAACTCGTCTTTCCTCTACTAGGTCAAGCTGACCTCTGATTGCCACTTCGTTAGCGCATTCGGAGAAGTTGTTAACCCGAAATGATGGAAAGTTTCTTCTATGGGAGCTATTGCATCCATCCCATAGACCAAAGCAAAGGGTGACTCCTGCGTTGCAACCCCAGGTGTTGTCTGGTAGGCCCACAAGACCTCTTGTAAATAGCTAGGCCACTTCCCAGCAACTCCTTCCAGATTCTTCTTTAAACCAGACAATATAGTTCTGTTAGCCACTTCGACCTGACCATTTGCTTGTGGGTGGAAAGGTGAAGAGAAACAATGTTGTATACCCCTTGAGGCACAGAAACTCTCCATTTCCCTATTGTCGAACTATGGTCCATTGTCTGTCGTTATCTTTTGTGGAACACCAAATCTGCAACAGATGTTGGATAAAATGAATTTTATGACAGCTTTTGATGTTGTTCCTGCCAGAGGGGCTGCTTTAATCCACTTCGAAAAGTAATCTATAGCAACAATTATAGTTCTGCGCCCTCCGAACGCCATAGGGAGAGGGCCCACTAAATCCAACCCCCATCGAGCAAAAGGTATAAGCTTAGAAATTGACTCTAAAGAGATGGTTGGGACATGAATTTCATTGCTATATCTCTGGTATGGATCACACCTTCTTACCAGCTCTTTAGCATCCTGCATGATAGATGGCCAATAGTAGCCGGCCTGTAAAACTCTCCTTGTTAGAGCCCTGAATCCACAGTGAGCTGATCCCTCACCATCATGCAATTCGGAGTGGACTACTTGAGACTCATCATCCCCCAAACACCGCAGAAGAGGTTTACTGTAAGACTTTTTATACAGAATGTCTCTTAGTATGATAAAACCACGAGCCTTGTGTTTCATTTTTCTCGCTAGCAATTTATCCGGAGGCAAGATGTCATCGGAGAGGTACTGCAGGAGAGGAAATCTCCAATCCTGAAGTTGCTTCACCTCTACTTCAAAAATTTCTTCCTCTTTACCCACATTAAGTTGAATGGAGGGGCTCTCCAGTACATGGATCCATGGATATGACTCTGTGTAAGCTATGGTTGCCAATCAATCTGCTAATTCATTCTCTGTCCGGGGTATATACTCATAAACAATGCTTTTAAACTTGAGTGCTTCATTTTTAAGAAGAAGTAAATACTTCACTAGTTGCTCCTTTTTAGCCTCAGATTGACCTTGAGCATGGTGGATAAGAAGCTGGGAGTCACTCATTAGCTTGACCCTTTTAGCCCCACAAATATAAGCTAACTTTAAACCAGCTATAGCTTCTTCGTATTCAGACTCATTGTTGGAAGCCCTAAAAGCAAAACATATAGCCTGGTACATTTTGTCACCATACGGAGAAGTCAAGCACACCCCTGCACCACATCCCATAGTGCTGGATCCACCATCCGTCCAGACGACCCAGACCTTTTTGTCTTTCATCTCAATAGTCTGCTCGGATCTCTGTCAGAGTGGAATTCAACTAGAAAATCAGCCACAACTTGGGCCTTGACTGCTGTTCGAGGAGCAAAATATATATCGAAATCCCCCAATTCTACCGACCACTTAGTCATTCTACTTGAAATGTCTGCCTTTTGGAGAACATTCTTCAAGGGGAAAGATGTCCGGACGATAATAGGATGAGCCTGGAAATAAGGCCTCATCTTCCTTGCAGCTATTACCAGGGCTAACGCTAATTTTTCGAGTTTCAAATAACGCTTTTCTGCATCTATCAAGCTCTTGCTGATGTAGTATACCGGATGGGGGTAGTTATCCACCTCTCTCACCAACACAGCACTGATGGCATAATTGGAAACTGCCAAATATACGAAGAGTGTCTCTCCATTAACTGGTTTAAATAAGGTTTTGGGGGATGACAGATGTTTCTTAATCTCATTGAAGGCCTCATCACATTGTGAGGTCCAGTCAAATCCCTTTGTACCCTTCAAAGTTTGAAAAAACGGGGCGCATCTGTCTGAAGACCTTGAGATAAATCGGTTTAAAGCAGCTAACCTCCCCGTCAATCGTTGTACTTCTTTAATATTCCGAGGAGGCTCCATTTGGAATAGAGCATTAAGCTGGTCCGGATCGGGTTGTATCCCTTGCTCACTTATTATATAACCTAGGAACTTCCCGGATTGCACTCCGAACACACATTTTTCTGGATTTAGCTTCAAATTCACTTTTACCAAGTTGGTAAAAGTTTCTTGGAGGTCAGCCAAGTGCAATTGCTCATCCACACTTTTCACCATCATGTCATCGATGTATACTTCCATATTCCTTCCAATTTGAACAACAAAGGCTTTATTCACCAATCTCTGATAAGTAGCCCCAGCATTTTTCAACCCAAATGGAATTACCTTGTAGCAATGAAGACCCCTGTCAGTGACAAACGTGGTATGCTCCTGATCCTTCAGATCTACTTGGATCTGATTGTATCTAGAGAAAGCATCCATAAAGGATAGCAGCTTATTCCCAGAGGTGGAGTCTACTAGCTGGTCAATCCGGGGAACTGGATACAAATCATTTGGGCAAGCCCTATTGAGATCTGTGAAGTCAATGCACATACGCCACTTGCCATTTTTTCTTTTTCACCAAGACCGGATTGGCAGTCCACAAAGGATATTGAGACTCCTTGATATGCCCCATCTTTGTGAGCCTGTCAACCTCTTGCACAATAACATCAGCTTTTTCCTTGGAAAAAGCTATTCTCTTTTGTACCGCTGGTGTTATATCTCTCCGGACAGATAGGTGATGTGATATAACATCTGCTGGAACCCCAGTAACATCAGCATTGCACCAAGCAAAAACATGCTGATGGTTTTTCAAAAACTTTAACATCTTATTTTTCAGGTCGGGTGGCATTTTAGACCCTATCTTAACACTTTTCCCTTCTTCTAAAGAATGTGTTTCAACCTCTTCAACTGGTATCAATACTCCAGGGGTCTCTCTGGGGTCATCAATTTCACCCTCACCCCCAGAAAGCCAATCAAACTGTTATTTCTCGTTGATACGAACTGCCCCCAACGTCCGGGGAGCCAGGGCTGTAGCATAACATTCTCTTGCAACCTTTTGACTGCTTCGGACAACTCCCACTTGTCCTTGAACAGCATATTTCAAACATTGGTGGACTGTCGAAGCCACTGCATCCATCCTAGAGAGCCAAGACCTCCCTAAAATAGCATTATAGCAAGTGGGACAATCTACCACAATAAAAAGTATCCTGACCATCTTCTTGAAAGGGCCCTTGCCCAACAAAACTTCCTCTTCGAACTCCCCGATCACATCTGCTGAGCTGCCAGTAAAGCCCACAATTGATCTGTCCAAACGCTGAATTGTGGCTGGATTTTTCATTTTCTTGTAAGTGGCTAAGAAGAGGATATTGGCTGAGCTTCCAGTATCCACTAAGATTCGTCTTATGTCATTGCCCTCAATGGATGCTCCTATGACAACAACATCTTCACGAGGGCCAGCTATATCTCTTAAGTCATCTTCATAAAAAACAATGAAGGGGAATGGAATTTGTGATTGATAGGAGGTCATGCCTCCTTCTAGCTGGGTAGCTAAAGTATAAACGTGCCTCTTCCTCGAAGAAGCAGTATGAGCTGTCATAGTATCCCCTCCGAAAATTGTAAGTGACTCAAAAAACTTAATGAGCCCGGAGACTATTCTAGAACATTCCTCAATGGCACCCACTCTATTTCGAGTTGGATCCGGATCCAAGTATTCTGATTCCACATCAAACCTTTCGATTATAACCATAGCTCCCTCCGGAGCAGCATTTCTTGGACCAACCCGGTGAGTATTGTCAGGCCTATTACCTCCTCTTCTTTTGACATATGCCCCCAGCTTTCCCCTTTCAATCAAGTTCTGAACTTCTTGTTTCAAGGCTATACAATCATCGGTGGTATGGCCAGTATCATTGTGATACTGGCAGAAAGAGTTATTACGATGTTCTCTAGGAGATTGCAGTGCGGCCGGTCTTCTATAGTGTACTTCTTCCTTTATTTTATCATAAATGGTGGCCACACTTTCTTTCAATTCTGCAAACCACTCCGGTTGAACCCAAGGCCCTCTCTTATTTCTAGATTGTTGACTCTAAGCAGGTGCAGCTGGCTGAGATTGAGCTTTAGCCTTGTTATGCCCCTGTCCGGTCTCCTTTGCCTTATTCCCGGACTGATTCTGATTGGGGTTTGGTGCAACCGGGGCAGACCTCACCTACTTGTGCACCCTAGTTTTCTTTGTTTCATCAACGTTAATCTACTTTCCAACCTGATTCAGCAAACCTCCTCAAGTCATGGCTTTCTTTCTGGTCACCGAATCAGCCAAATTCCCAGGGTTTAAGCCTTGTCTCAAGGATGCTATTGCTACTTGCTCGAAGCAATCAGCCAATCCATTCTTGGTGTTTAAAAACGACTTATGTATTCTTTTAATGATTCGTTCGGTTTTTGGGCACAATGGATTATTGTGTCCCCGTTGCCCTTCAACTCTTTACTCCCAACAAACTGCCTTCGAAAGGCCACCCAAAAGGTATCAAAATTCTTGATGCAGCCTTGTGGTAGGTTGTTATACCATTTTAGAGCACTCCCCGTAAAGGATTGGGAGAATGCTCTACAAAGTAGCTTGTCGTCATCATCAAAGTTCATCATGAAGTTTTTAAATTGCTCCAAATGGTTGTCCGGATCAGTACTGTCATCGTACTTTTCCATTTTAGTGCTATCAAACCTCTTAGGGAGGTTTCCGGACAGAATTTTGGAAGACAATGGAGATTGTCTCCAATTTCGGCAACGACTGAACACAATATCCTCATTGGGAGTTGCAAAGATACCTGGTTCATCGTGGAAGGCAAAAAGATCCATCAGCATCCGGTCTACATGCCTCCGGCTGTGAGATGACCCTTTGCCAATATTCTTCTTCAATTTCCCATGTCTATCCATTTTCCTTGAATATTTTTTGATCAACTTTTGCTTCTTTTTAGTTCGGCCCTCATCGCTGCTAGAGGATAAGGATTCTTCAACTCCCTCCTCATCCGAGGAGCTATCAGAAGACTCTGAGTCTGAGTCAGAACTCTCCACTGGCTTAGACCGGTGAGACTTTTTGGAGCTGGCATGAGTCTTTTTGGTACTCACATGAGTCTTTGAAGGCTCATGCTCTCTAGGGTTATCGGTATGATGAGCAACTGATGTTTTTTATTTTTCTTTCATGCCCATCTTAGCCTTTTCTGCCCTCAGAGCTTCTATCTCGCCCTTTAATCTATCACGCTCTTCGATAGTGTATTCATCATTTTCACCCACCACTTCAAGCAAAGCTGGTGGTACTTCCGGGGCGTCCAGATTCATTCGGACTGACTTTTCTTGTTGGTTTCGAATGCTCGATTCAGGCACCTTCTTCTCCCACTGTGGTCGCCAATTTGGTGTGGTTAATTTTCGTCTGAGGGTAATTTTGTAATTTGTTTAGAGTTTGTGAAGGTTTGTAAATGTTTAATGTTTGAGTAGAGAGTAAAGGGAGAATTAAGCAGTCTGGTTGTATTTAATTTTCATTACCCTCATTTAATGTTGGTGGTTGGCTATTTATATCCTTTCGTTTGGGCCTTATGGGTTGTCGGGTCATGTTTAATGGACCCGGGTCAAGTTTAAGGACCCATGAGCTCTTAGTAGGAGAGCAGGCAGCTTAGTCAAGAAGTGATTAGGTTTTTATGTACTTTAGTCCTTGTTCGAACAGTCCAATGGATGAGGTGTTTGAACTACCCTGTCCGGTTTGGTGATCTTAGTCCGAACTGACCCTGTCCGGAGAGGTAGCAACATTCGGACTCATCAAACAATATTACAATAAATACCAACATCATATTTCTCGCTTGAATGACATGTCAGATGAATTTCATGGATCTTGTGTGTTTTCTAATATTGATCTTAAAATTTTCTATCACGGGATTTAGCTGAAAGATGATAATGGGTGAAAAATTCTTTTAAAACAAACTATGGGTTATATGAATGGTTAGTACATTTTGGACTAAATAATACACCAAACAATTTCACGAGACTAATGAATCTTTTTTAGATCATTCATTGGAATATTAGTTATTTTAATTACATACTAATCTATTGGTAAAAGTTTAGATGAGCATGTTGAGCATTTAATACTTTTTTAATGTTCTAAGAAATGAAAAGTTGTTTCCTTATGTAAAAAAAGTATACATTTTACACGGGTATTCTTATGTTTCTAGACTTTGTTGTGATCTCACATGATATATATGTTGGTGAAGAAAATCAAAGTCCAAGGTACATGCATAAATTGTCATTGCCTAATCAGTTACATGATTATATATATATAAGATTTAAATGGGGATAAGATAAAAAAAAAGTATTCAAACTCTTGAAATACAAACTAACTAACGCTCATCTATTGTCATTGCCTGATTTATTAAAGATTTTTGAGACTGAGTGTGATACTTCATGTGTTGGAATTAGAGTTGAATTGATGCCAAATAGAAGGCAAATTGCCTAATTTAGTCAAATTTTAAATGAAAAAAACTTAAATTATGATAATGAGTTGTACACTTTTGTGTGGGTATCGTAGACATGTCATAATTATCATTGTCCTAAAGAGTTTGTGATCCACATTAATCATGAGTCCATGAAACACTAAAATAGCTAACATAAATTAAATAAACTCATGCATGATGGGTGAAGTTCATTGAGACATTTTCTTATGTTATTCGATACAAGCAAGGTATGAAAAATATTATGGCTAATACATTACCAATAAGGTGTGATTTACATTCTACACTTAATGTGTTTCTTGGTTTTTAACGCATGAAGGATTATAATTTTGATTTTAAACACACACACACATATCAATCTTGTGAGAATTTTGCAGATAGAAAAATCGTTCAACGTGAAGGTTTTTTATTTTGTGCTAATAAACTATGTGTGTATAAATGTTTTTTAAAAAAATCATTTACTTAAGAAATGACATAAATGATGATTAATGACATATTTTAGAGTTTCTAACACGGTGGTTATCTTTCATAAATGAGATGTAGAGAGAATATGTAGCAGGTGCGTCACTTGCAAACACAATCCCATGGTATATATATATATTCATTTGATATTTCCAATTGAACCATGGATTAATATATATATATAAATATTGTGCTAAGATGTTCTATAACTTAAAAAATAAAGAGATTTATCGTTGTAATTGTTGATAGATTTTCTAAGACGACACACTTCATTCCATATCATAAATTGATGATGTTTCGTATGTTGTTGATTAGTTCTTAAAAGAAATTGTTAGATTGCATGACATACCGAGAACCATTGTTTTATATATATGTTAAGGTTTAAAGCTACTTCTGGAAAATTTTATAGACTAAGTTAGGAATCAATGTACTATTTTCAATAACTTATCATCCTCAAACTAATGGTCAAACTAAAATAATAAAACTTTGTCTTCTTTACTACGTATAATAATAATAACAAACATAAAAAATTAGGTAGATGTTTTATCATGTGTTGATTTGTTTTGCAATAATGTCGTACATTATGCTACTAAGTTTTAACCTTTTTAGATTCTTTATGGTTTAATCTTTTAAAAATAATAGATTTATTATCATTATCTTTTAGTGAGCGTGTGAATAAAAAATAAATGCTGAACTTATTAAGCAAATTTATTATAATACAAATAATAACATATAGATTATGACTAAAGACTATCGAAATATAGCAAAAAAATGCAAAAACAAAGTTACCTTATAACCTAGTGATTATGTTTGGGGTCATATAAAAAACTAAAAAAAAATCACCAAAAATAAAATTATACATCTCAACTCTTATAACGGATTAACGAAAACGCTCACAAGCTGGGCTTACCAAGTGAGTATAATATAAGTGAAAATATCAATATTTTTTACTTGATTATTTTTTATGAATATTACCAACTGGATTTGAGGTCAACCAAATATATTTTCGGCTTCATTTACTCATGACTTGCTATGCTCATTAAGATTTTATGAGATATTAATAAAGAATTATTATTTTGGGCTCATATCCATCATTAAGCTAGCCCATTGTCTGAAAAAATTGACGGGAGGTTTATTCAATATTAGAAAAATGGTATATGTAAGAAGATTATCATAAAATATTAGCTATCAAAGTTTGAGGTCGATACTATTCGGTGTAAATAAAATATAATTTTTCATTGATGATCATGGTAAATATTCATTAGAAAAGCTCATTTTCTCTTATAATTCTTTTAGTTATTTATTAATACTTTACATAAGCATTAAATCCTCTTGTTTAGACATTTAGATCTGACTTATCGTCTTTGATCCGCATCCACTAGATAATATATTTTTATAAACAATAATACATAATTTAGGATTGTTGTTTGCCAAAAAAATATTTAAGTGATGATATATGAAAATATACATGATATATTTTTAGAAATATATTATATATTTTTACAAAACGTGTAATATCTGATGAGTCCAGATTTTCTCACCACTCACTATAGAAACCGGACAGGGGCAATTCGGACAAAAGCCACCCACTGAACTATTCAAACTGGACAAACGTACTAAAAACTAATCACCTTTTGACTAAGCTAATTGCTAATCTGCTTAATAAACTAATGGGTTTTTGAACTCGACCCGGTTCCATAAGTTTGACCCGAAAGCCCATGTGACCCATAATTAAGGGTATAAATACCCAACCACTTTCATTAATGAGGGTAATGAACATTTAATACAAGCAGGCAGCTCAAATCTCTCGCTACAAACCACTTAAGCATTAAATACCTTTGAAACATCAGAAAATATTTGTCCAAATTACCCTGAGTTGAAAATAATCCACACCAATATCAATTTTAGTTTCGACGACTATTACGATAGTGATTATATATATAAATTTTGTTTTAATTCAGCTGTACTTATAATTGATAGATCACTAGAGCTTCGTCAATTATGTATGACATGTTAATTTAAGCTTATTTGAATAATGTTTATTTTCAAATTTATTAAAAATATTCGATGCAAATACCATTGGTAACATTTTCGATTTTTTTACAACAATGGCTATAATTTTATTAAATTTAGTTCTTTATTACATTTGAATTTATATTTTTAGAGTTTCTCATGTCTAAATAAATACAAATGAAATTATAAAATAATTTAACATTTGTAAGAACAACATTTATATAAGATAGTAATACTGTCACTTAATATGTTTTACTCACTTTTTCGTAGTACGGAGTTGTATATATATGATTTGACATTTTCTAAATAAAATACATATTTATATGTTCAGTCTTATTTCAAAAATAAATTATCCATTTTCAAATAACGATTATATATAATTTTAATACGAATATAGACTAAATTGTGCATTAAACAACCAAATATGTTGAATAAAACATTATTGGTTTGATTCACAAAGTTTGTGATTTTAGTAAGAAAAATTAAAAAATCTTGCTTGACATCCAAAATTTTCAATACTAACAAATTTCAATTATGTTAAGATAATTTTACTCTTTATTACTCTCTTTTATTATCTTACTCTTTATTACTCTCTTTTTTACATTAAGATTATGATTTATTAATTTATGAAAAGACATGTAGGTTTATTATTAATATATATTGTTAAACAACAAAGAGAAGTAGCCGCAGGAGTCGGCTAAGGTTTTGTGTTTATTAAAAAATGTTCTTTTTTGTATTGAACTGTTTTTTATATTAATAAACTCAAGTAAGGCTCTCAATATAAAGAGAACTTAGAGGCCTATACAAGGAAACTTAATACACTGAATATTCTAATAATATCCAAACATAACAATCATTTTTAATATTATGCAACGTAAATGTGTTACATGCTAGCGCACTAAAAAAATGTTATTACGTGAATATTCTAACACTCCCGCTCAAGTTGTGTAGTGGGATCACCAATACCCAACTTGCATAAAACTGATTCGAATGTTCTTGTAGCAACCGCTTTTGTCAGGATGTCTGCCAGTTGGTCTTCGGATCTAACAAATGGAAGTTCGACTGTCCTATCTTCAATATTTTCTTTTATGAAGTGCCTATCTATTTCAACGTGCTTTGTTCTATCGTTCTGTACTGGGTTCTCTGAAATCTTAATCGCAGCTTTATTATCGCACATTAACGAGTTGGACACTTCAGAGGGGATCCGATTTCTTTTATTATCTTCTTTAACCAAAGTATCTCGGTAATCCCCTTAACGATTCCTCTAAATTCTGATTCAGCACTTGACAGTGATACTACTTTCTGTTTCTTACTCCTCCAAGTCACCAAGTTACCTCCAAGAAGAGTAAAGTAGCCAGCAGTTGATCGCTTGTCGTTAGGATTCCCCTCCCAATCAGCATCTGTGAATGCTTCAACATCAAGGTGTCCATTTTCTTAAAAATTATGCCTCTTCCTGGTGTGCCTTTGAGATATCGAATAGTCCTCATTACTGCCTCCATATGGTGTTTCTGAGGATGATGCATGAACTGGCTAACTACTCCCACCGCGTATGCAATGTCGGGTCGAGTGTGAGCCAGGTAAATCAATTTTCCCACCAACCTTTGGTACCTTTCTTTACTCGCTGGTCTGGCCCCTTCAATTATCTTTAGTTTGTGATTCACAACCATAGGAGTGTCATTTGGTTTGCAATCCACCATGCCAACTTCAACTAATAAATCCAATATATATTTCCGTTGGGAGATATAAATCCCTCCTCTTGACCTAAGAACCTCGATTCCTAGGAAATACTTCAATCCCCCAAGGTCTTTCATTTCGAACTCTTTGAAGAGGTTTTTCCTAAGAGAGCTAATTTTTTCTTCGCCATTCCCCGTTATAATCATATCGTCGACATATATTATAAGACAAGTGACTAATTCTCCTCTCCTTTTGTAAAACAAGGTATGATCCCCATTACTCTGTTTGTAGCTTTACTACTTCATTGCCATTGTAAATCTCCCAAACCAAGCACGAGGAGACTGTTTGAGCTCATATAATGCCTTTTTCAGTTTACATACCTCATTTTCTTGAAAACCATCAGAGAACCCTGGTGGGGGTTCCATATATACCTCTTCTTCCAAGTCTCCATGTAAGAAAGCATTATTTACATCAAATTGATGAAGAGGCCAATCTTTATTCGCGGCTATTGAAAGTAAAAATCTGATAGTGTCAATCTTTGCAACCAGAGAGAACGTTTCAGAGTAGTCTATACCATATGTTTGTGTATATCCTTTGGCAACCAATTTTTCCTTGTGTCGCTCAATGGTGCCATCGAATTTATATTTTATATTAAACACCCATCTACACCCGACTGCTTTCTTCCCTTATGGTAACACACAATTCTCCCATGTACCATTCCTGTTTAGAGCTTCCATTTTGGTATTCATTGCCTCATGTCATTCAGTCATCTTCTTAGCTTCTTGAGCTATTTTAGGGATTTGTTCAGAGAGAATAGTAGCTGAAAACGTCTTTGCAATCTTCGTCATTCCATTCCTATCCGTTTTTACCGGATATGTAGAAGCACGAGGAACGTGTTCCGGTGAATACCGGTCAGGAGGAACCCCTTTATTTTTTCTTCGGGGAAGAACCAGAGTTTGAGTTTCAACAAATGAACTTCCTGAATTGTCATGGTCAGTAGCATTTTGTGAATTATGACATTGTAAATTATTTACCTCTTGATGGACATTTTCTTCGGCTGATTCGCTGGTAGTATCCATGGCATTTATTTCTTGTTGGATATTGTCTTCGGGAGAATCATTGGTGGTAAGAACTTCCTCGTTAGTCTCCTTTATGTTGGAAGAGGCGTGTTCGGTGGCGCCATCTACCGACTCTGTCGGCACATCCTCAAAGTAACTTTCATATAGCAACCAGTCGAGTGATTCACTTACTTTCTCCCCCGAGCACGAGATTGGTGGTAAAAATAATAATCAGATTCTAAGAAGTCACAGTCCATGGTGGCATGGATTCGACGAGTAACCGGATTGTAACACCAATAACCCATTTGATGGACACCGTACCCAACGAATACACATTTTTCAGCACACGGATTAAGTTTGTTTCGACTAGTTTAGGGATATGAACAAACACCGAACAACCAAAGACACGAGGTGGTAAGGTCATAACAGATGGAATTGTAACTTGGGTGGCAAGCACTTGTAATGTAGTTTTATTTCCTAGACATCGGGTTGGTAGATGATTTGCAAGATACGTGGCTGTAGCAAGAGCTTCTGGCCAAAGAGAATGAGGAACTCTAGATTCAATCATAATAACACGAGTTTTTTCAAGTAAAGTACGATTTTTTCGTTTTGAAGTACCGTTTTGTTGAGGTGTGTTTGGACAAGTGGTTTGATGGATAAGACCATTTGTTTTGAGAAAATTATGCATTGTTTGGTTGACAAACTCTGTTCCATTATCAGAACGGAGAATCTGTATATATATTTTTTCAAATTGAGTCAAAATCATTTTGTAAAAATAAACAAATATTTCTGGTACTTCCGATTTATGTTTCATGAAGTTATTCTTGAGAAATCATCCACAAATAAAACAAAGTATCCGTTTTGATTGTTAGTGGAATTTGGTGCTAGACCCCAAATATCAGAATGGATTAGCAAAAAAGCATAATTTACTCTAGTATTACTTTGATTAAATGAGACCCTACGATTTTTTTGCAAGAATGCAGGTTTCACATTTCTCATGAATGGAATTATTAAAAAAAGACTAGGAAACAAACTTTTAAGATAGCTAAAAGAAGGATGACCAAGTCACCGGTGCCATAACCAAAGTTGCCTTTCGGTTGTTCCTTGAGCAAGTATGGCATGTCGCTTATGAACTACCTCATCAACATAATAGAGACCTCATTGTTCAGTACCACGCCCAATGATCTCCTTCGTACGAATGTCCTGTAAAATGCAAAAAAATGGATACATAAGCACCAAACAGTTAAGTTGTTTTGCCACTTAACTAACATATAATAACTTTAAGGATAGTGAAGGAATGTAGAGGCAGTTTTTAATTTTTATTTATTCCGAAAAAATAATTGAACCTCCCCCTTTGACTTCACAAATTTCTCAACTAGCAGTCTTAATATGGGACTTCTTTGGAGATGACATGTCACCAAAGTCTTTAGGATCATAAGACATGGTGTCCGTAGCCCCGCAATCAAAGATCTAATTCATTGATTTCTCAAACCCTTTACCTCTAAGTTTTTCATAGGAGTTCGCCGACATTCCTCCAAAACCAATGCCACTTCCTTGCTCATTTTTAGTCGGATATTCACCACCACTTGTAGACGAAGCCCGTTTGACATTAGATCTGAAACGCTTGTTATTTTTCTCCTTATGACCGTCCTCCCACCATTCTGGATAGCCAACCAGCTGGAAACATGTCTCTTTAGTGTGTTTCTTCATCCCATAATGAGTGCAATACAACTTGGATTTATATTCTTTCTCTTTGGATCAGAATTTAAACCTCTGTGCAAAATCTTTAGCAGCCAAACCCATTCCAATTTCAATCGAGTCACTATCAGAAGAACTTGATTTTAGTATATTAAGCCTGGCCACTTCCCTTCGTATTGTAGCATATGCTGTTTCCACATAAGAAAGAAGATCCTTTTTCAGGATATCTCTCTTGACTGGTTCCAGCTTGTCATTAATCGCCATTAGCAATTGATAGAGTTTTCTTTCTTGAGTCTTCTTATTGTAGATCTGAATGTCTTCTGGGTCCTTCATAGGGTTTGGATCTCACCTATCTATAGACATCCAGATGTTCTGCAGTTTGTTCCACAAGTCTTCTAGTGTATCGAACCCTTGCCTTAATGAATTAGCCCTCTTCTGAAGGTCAAACACCTGTAACGAATCTGTACAAGAACCGTATGTGGTGGCTAACCCATCCCAGAGGGCTTTTTCAGTGGGATATTGCGAGACATTATTCACCAAGCTGGATTCAAGATTATGGATAATCCATGTGAAAACACATTGATCATCTTGTTCCCACCTTGTATATGTGTTGTCAGTTTTGGATGGAGGTGTCGGCTCCCCTGTAATGTGAGAACCTCTCCCCCTGCCCCCAATTGCTTTCTTCATCAGGTTTGCCCATAGGGCATAGTTGTCACCACCGAGTTTAATCCATAGGGATAAATTCTCGGGGTTAGTTGTTTGTTGTTGTGTTCCGAGACCATTTCTCAGAATGGCAGCAATCTGCATTGTTAATTCATCAGGGATTTGACTGACCACGACTTTATTTCCAGCCATCTTTGTTGAGGACTTTCAGGATTCCTAGAATCGCACGTGCTCTGATATCATGTTAAACAACAAAGAGAGAAGTAGCCGCAGGAGGCGGCTAGGGTTTTGTGTTTATTAGAAAATGTTCCTTTTTGTATTGAACTGTTTTTTATATTAATAAACCCAAGTAAGGCTCTCAATATATAGAGAACTTAGAGGCATATACAAAGAAACTTAATACACTGAATATTCTAACAATATCCAAACATGACAAACATTTTTAATACTATACAGCGTGAATGTGTTACATGCTAGCGCACTAAAAACATGTTATTGCGTGAATATTCTAACATATATAGAATTAAAAAAATTGACACATGTCTCTCTTAGATTCCATATGTCCAAGCTTTTGTTTTCATATAATTTACGGGCCAATCATCTACTTCCAAATATGAATTTAAAATGGCTTCAAGCTAATTTTATCGTTTGATCACGCTTTGTTCCGTATATTTACCATCAATTATTATGAGAATAAAGATTTACATTCATGTTTTCTCCATCCTTCTAGTTCTTTATTATTCTGTTGTTTAGTTTTTTTATAAATAATAAAGTGTTTCGAAATTTTGTTATAACATCTAAGATTTACAAATGAATATCATATTCATTCTTCATACAGATGGATTGATTCCAGTTTCCTCAAAAAAGTATAATATTTTAAAACAATATAATCTTATTTAATGACCTTTAGTAGATTATGAAAGTAATACTTAGATTTCGTGATTTTTTTATTGTTTATTATTATATGACTATACTTTTAATTAAAAATATATTGATGAAGATGAAAGCATTCAGTCATAGTTTTGATCGATCAATATTTTGGTGGAATGATTTTATTTATGAATGTAATTATGATGGATATATGAGAAATAATGTAATTGTTCAAAGTTATAAAAACGTCTTTAGTACGGTGAAAATAACTCGAATTACATAAATATTCCAATTACTTGTTAGAATTTATCATGAAGTAATTGGAATTACATAAATATTCCAATTACTTGTTAGAATTTATCATGGAGTTTTTATACAAATTCAAATGTTGAATCTTATCGAAAACAATTTTGTGAATTAATTGCATAGTTTGAAATTGATTTTTTTATATAAACATATTTATATCTCACGTGAAGTACATATAATTATAAGTGCAAGATAAGTAGAAAATATAAGTAGATATACTTGGAATAGGGGCACCCGTTGGAAGAAATTGGACAAAACCTTAGCTAATGATATGTGGATCAATTATTTCAATAAAACTCAGGTGTTTCACATGGTCAGAACTTGTTCTGACCATGCTCCTTTCCTGATTCAGTCTAGTTTGATTGCTAATATTGAGAACTGTAAGAAGAACTTTAAGTTTATTAATGCTTGGTCTAATGATGATAGCTTCATTAGTATTGTGAGACAGAATTGGAATATGGCTTGCAAAGGGAATGATGGGCATGTCTTTTGGTTCAAGTTAAGGAGATTAAAGAGTTTCTTAAAAAGGTGGAATCTCAATACGTTTGGCAACATATTTAAGAAGGTGAAAGATACTGCTGAGATGGTTAACAACATTGAGGCTCTTCATCTTCAAAACAATAGTAATGATTCGAGAGCTGCTCTCTCTAAAGCTAATAGCTTGTATATCAAAGCTCTTAGAAATGAGGAAAGCTTTTGGCACCAGAAGTGTTACAGCGCTTGGCTTCGTGATGGAGATGGGAATACAAAGCTTTATCATGCTTATGTAAACAAGAAAAGGAGAAGAAAAAATATCAAGGGGATCAAAGATAATGGAGTATGGATTGATTACCCTATAGACCTTGCCAATTCTGCTGAGTCTTTCTTTAAAACTATTCTTTCTTCTCGCTCTTTCAATAATATAGATGATGAAACTCTTTTGATGCAGGATGGTATTTTTTCTAACATCCCCAGTCTTGTTAATGAGGAGGATAATATCTCCATTACAAGGCAAACCAGTAAAGAGGAAGTGTGGAGTGTTATTTCTAAGATGAGAAATGATAGTGCTCATGGGCTTGATGGTTTCAATATATTTTTCCTTAAAACCTGTTGGTTTATCATCTGCAGTGATTTATGTAATGCTTTCAACTTCTATCTTTCAGGCAATAGCTTTCCTGATGGAGTTTTTGCTACGGGCATATGTCTGATTCCAAAAACCTCTAATCCCATTGCTTGGAGCAATTACAGACCAATAAGTCTGTGCACAATGTTTAACAGGATTTTTTCTAACCTAATTAACTCTCGTTTAGCTATTATTATGCCTAACATTGTCTCTAAGATGCATGGATCCTTTGTTAAAGGTAGACTCTTTCATAAAAATATCTTAATCACTAAAGAAAGGATCCATGATATTGACAGAAAACCTGAAGCTGGTAATGTTATCATTCAACTTGACATGACTAAGGCTTTTGACAAGCTTTCTCATGCCTTTATTTTGAAAGTCTTAGCTTGTTTTGGTTTCTCTGAAAATTTCATTGCTTTAATTAAAAACATGATTACAAATATCCATATATCTGTTCTAATTAATGGTCAAGTAAATGGTTACTTTAAGCAGAAGGGGCTTAGGCAAGGAGACCCTTTGTCTCCTAGCCTATTTATCTTAGCTGAGGATGTTTTACTCAGAGGAATATACAACCTTTTCTATAACAACAAAAGTCTACACTATGCTGCTAGATCAAGCTTCTTGGTGTCCTGTCTTGCTTTTGCAGACGACGTTCTCATCTTCACTAACTGCAAGCCTTCCTCTATTTCAATTCTGAGCAATCTTCTTGATAAGTATCAGCTCATCTCTGGGAAGGCTGTAAACAAAGAAAAAACCAAGCTGATCTTATCCAATAAAGCTAATCAAACAAACAAGAGCAACATTAAGATCAGCACTGGCTATATCACTGATTCTCTTCCTTTCAATTACTTGGGCATAACGATAGCTCGTAATAACAGAGGGAAGTACTTTTATATTCTTATTGATAGAATCCACGATAAAATTAGTGTTTGGGACTTAAATAATATGTCTTTTGGGGGCAGGTTAACTTTAATATCCAATGTGTTAATGCCTATTGTATACTACTGGATGCATAGCACTGATCTTCCTAATAATATTATAAAAAAAAATTGAATCTTGCTTTAATAAGTTTTTGTGGAGATCTAATTACTAGGTTAAAGTTATCCATTGGTCTTCTTGGAACCGTCTTTGCAGGCCTTTTTCTGAGGGAGGGTTAAACACCAAAAGCCTTGATGAAATTCAAATAACATTTTCTTATATGCTATGGTTTATTTTTAGGAAGGGTAACAGCTTATGGTCCACTTTGATGCAAAAAATATATTGCTCTAACACTCATGCCATTAAGGCTTCCTGTAAACCATCAGATTCAAGTGTTTGGAAAAGGCTTTCTCTCATCAAAAGGTCTGCTGAAAAGTATATAAAATGGAAGCTTGGTCAAGGTCTCATGGATTTCTGGCTAGAGGTCTGGCATGACATGCCTCCATTGATAAGTGACTCTAACCCTCAAATCTGGTTTCTAAATGCTAAAGTAAGCACTTTTTGGAAATGCAATAATTGGGCTCTTGATTGTCTTAAAAACGTTGTGCCAAATGATGGAATCAATCATATATCTAAATATAAAATTGATCCTGATAAATCTGATCAAATCATTTTGACTCTTTCTAAAAGCCAGGGTTTTGATACTAAATGCACTTGGGAAACTCTTAGGAAGTCTTTCACTAAGTCTGGTCTTTATGCTAAGATCTGGAGCTCCTCTATTCCTAGAAAAGTTTCTTTTTTGTGTTGGAAGATTCTGAAAGGTTATATCCCTATTGATACCTTAATCATGAAGAGGCACATTCAAATGGTTTCTAAATGCCAATTCTGCAACAGTTGTGAAGACAAAGATCACCTCTTTGTCAACTGTTGCTTTGCTTGGCAGCTATGGAACTACTTTGGCTGTTTATTCAAGATTAAGTCTAGTAGACATATGACTTTCTCTCATGTTCTTCATACATGGTTTTGGTTTTCTAATAGCAAAAAACACATAACTCATGTTGTTCCCCAAGTCATTTGCTGGGTCATTTGGAGGAACAGAAATTGGGCTAAATTTTCTGGCCATTCTGACTCAATTAAACAAGTTATTAACAAAATCACATTCATCATCAAAAGCATGGATATTGCTAATATGTTTTCTTACAAGCTATGGACAAACACTAACAATGCTGGTATCTCTATTGGCTCTAGTTCTTCTATTAACAACAAGAAAGCTCCTACTTACCTCAGATGGATGGCTCCAAACCCAGGAAGGGTGAAGCTGAACGTTGATGGCTCATGTAACAAGCATGTAGAAGCTAGTACTAGGATCCTGTTTAGAAACTCTGATGGCGATATTCTGATGGGCTCGGGATCGCTTTTAGGCAAGCTTAATCCTCTCTTCGCTGAGCTGAGTGCTTTAACAGAAGGTCTGCTTGCCTGTAAGAATCAAAATTGGACGAGTGTTGATGTTGAATCTGACAGTTTGATTCTGATAAACCTTCTTGCGTATAGAAACGAAGCTTGGTACCTGAAGGCTTCGTTAGACGTTTGTAGATCTTTGATTCACCCTAATATGTCGATTAAACATATCTCCATGATGCAGAATCAGTGCTCTGATTGGATTGTTAATAATGCTCTCAGATCAAAGAAGAGTACTCGTTTCTTTAATCCTCCGAATGAGTTGCGAAGTATGGTCCTTCTCGAAAGCCTTGGGCTTGGCTATGTCAACTGATTGGCGAAGAAGAAGAAGCCATTGTTTTGTTTTGAAGCTCTGATTCAATTTGAATATGAGCTTTAGGCGCTTTTGTTTTGTTCTTGGCCCTATTTTTTATACTTTGTTCAATTTAATCCATAACTATTGTATTATTTTCGATTTAGTAATAAAAGTTGTTAGTTGCTTAAAAAAGGTAGAGAATATATAGTTTTGGTACTATTTAAGCGGTTTAGTACCGAAATATACCAAACTTGTATGATATATACACAAAAGTTCAATCGTATATCCTAGTTATGTATGCGTGGCAAAATAAGATTCTGACTAATAATTACCAATCATTTTTTAAAATCCAAAATAACCCTTCTCTATTTAATATAATTTCAAATTAGGTTTTTAATTTTTTTCTCATCTCTATTTCTTTTTATCGGAGTATTTGTCTTTATATTTTCTTTTTTATCTTAGTATTCATTTTTTAATTTTTTTTTCTATATCATCTTTATATACTCGCGAGTTTTGATTGAACTGCTCAGGTTTTGTCAAGACATAAAAATATAACATATAGAAATATAGTTCATATTAAGAATACACCTGGTCAATTCTCAATTTGATTTCCAATTAAACTTCGTTTGGGTTTCAGTTTTGAAGATAAATTTTCTGATGATAATATTTTATGTGTTGTTAAATACTTAATGAATTTACCATCAATGTAAGTAATTTGTATTTTAAAAGTTCATTCTCGTTTTGGAGTTTCATTTTTACTTATTGAATATTTAATTGCAATAAATTTCAAGGGAATAAATTATCTCGACATACACCTGATAGTTTTTTCAATTCTACTTTTATAGTTAAGATGTAGTACTTTTTTAATTATTAATTTTTTTTTCTGTTTTTTGTTTGTACAATTTCTCGATTTCCCTACTTTCAATCCTTTTGTAGTGACATTTCTTGAAATCTATTATTTGAAGACACATAATTTTTCAATCTCGAAGCTAAAGAAGCAGAAAAGTTTGAATGTGTACATCATGCTAAATATTTAATGGGATTCTTTTATTTCCCTATTGTTTTTTATTTTACAATATTTATTTATTTTTGC
This sequence comes from Limnanthes douglasii subsp. nivea, assembly GCA_036936605.1. NCBI lineage: Eukaryota > Viridiplantae > Streptophyta > Magnoliopsida > Brassicales > Limnanthaceae > Limnanthes > Limnanthes douglasii. The sequence goes on along the minus strand of JAUPFV010000002.1, from coordinate 196,854,237 downwards.
GTGAATTTACACATACACATTCAACTGTTTAATCTAAAACACACGTAAATTTACCTTATGGATAAAATTTCATTGTTTTTGTCATGATTAACTACTGTTTTTTATTAACATTTGTTCTTCTTTTTCTTTTAGTGACCTAGCTTAGAACCAACTTCATGCGAGATATCCGAATTCCCCCACCAGAATGATTTTTTACGATATATGTATGTAATATTTATCATTTATCATTTTTTAATGTTTTGTCTTGTTTTTGTTGTTTGATTATGAATCTTATAGCTTTTAAAATGGATTCAGTACGTTATATTTCATTGGTTGGAATTCTTTTTCTAGCTATATGTTCTCACTATGTTATGACTCGCTTATGAATTCTTATGAAAATAATTTAAGTATTAGTATTTATATATCATATTTTAGTTGAATTGGTTAAGTTTTCTGACTGTAATATTTTGACAGCTCGATTGTAATTTTTTACCTAGTTATGTTGATTATATTTTGCATTTGATATATTGAACTTAGGCTAAAAAGCACCAGTGGTCTTCCATGTTTACCACTTGTATTAATTTGGTCTCCTTCCTTCAATCATGCATAGAACTTATCCCCATCATTTTTTTAAGTTGCATTTTCAGTCCCCCGCACATGTGAAGCCTGTGAGCTTGACACGTGGCATCAGTTTTTGTTGCAAGAATGACCCATATTTTTTTTCCAAAAATGCCTCTTAGCATTCCATGTCAGCAGCCATGTCACCTTCCATGTCAGTTTTACCATTTACCTTCAAATTTTACCATCTGCCTTCAAATTTTACCATCTACCTTCAAATTTTACCATTTACCCATTAACTTAATAAACAGATCGGATCGAACCCTAATTTAATTAAAAAAACCCGAAACCCAATATAACCCAGCCTAGCCCGTAGCAATATAATCCGACCCATTTTCCTTTACCCAAATCAGACCCGTCGTTCTCGTTCTTCTCTCTACCTACCTCTCTCCTCTTCCACGACGTCTCCTTCTCTCTCATCTCTCTTTCCTCTCTTTTTCTTCCAGGAATTGATTCGGCAGTGTCTAATATATAACCAAGCAGATAGGCCAGGCGTTTTAACCGTTGCACAAGAACCATATCTCACATACACAAAGAAGTGAAAACATGAAAAGAAGTGTACACATAAAGCTGAGAGGGGGCACAGTAGGGAAAGCCCCTCTTTGATGCATTTGATGCATTTGACTCAGCCGAATATGGTTATCAATCAAGCCAAATGGTGAGCTCGCCTCTTTCATTTGTGTGATATTGTTCTTTATAATAACTAAATAATCGTTGCACCTTCAGTGAGAATGCCTGTTTGTTCAATTAACCCCCTAGCCCCAATATGGAAGATTTCCAAACGAATGCTGACGGATTGCTGATATTACCCGTTTACCCATTTGCAGATGGCTTCCTTCTTATTGTACTTGTCGGATGTAGAGGAAGGTAGAGAAACCATGTTCCCTTTTGAGGTCAGTTTAGCTAACAAATTTTCTCTTCTTATTGGTTCATTCTTTTGGCACATTCACATAAACTCTTATGCTTTGATTTTTAGAATGGCGCCAACAGAAATATAGACTATGATTACGGAATATGCATTGGTTTAAAAGTGAAGCTGCAAAGAGGTGTTGGACTTATTTTTTATTCGGTGTCTAATTTCACTACCATAGAGACGGATTTTGAGAAAAAGAGAGGAAAGAGAAAGGAGAGAGAAGGAGACGCCATGGAAGAGGAGAGAGTTAGGTAGAGAGAAGAACGAGAACGACGGGTCTGATTTGGGTAAAGGGAAACGGGTCGGGTTATATTGCTACGGGTTGGGCTGGGTTATATTTGGTTTCGAGTTTTTTTAATTAAATTAGGGTTCGACCCGGTCTGTTTATTAAGTTAATGGGTAAATGGTAAAATTTGAAGGTAAATGGTAAAAATTGAAGGTAAATGGTAAAACTGACATGGAAGGTGACATGGCGCTGACATGGAATGCTAAGGGGCATTTTTGGAAAAAAAAATTGGGGGAACATTCTTGCAACAAAAACTGATGCCACGTGTCAAACTCACAGGCTTCACATGTGCGGGAGGACTGAAAATGCAACTTAAAAAAGGATATGGATGAGTTCTATGCATGATTGAAGGAAGGGGACCAAGTTGATACAAGTGGTAAACATGGGGGACCACTGGTGCTTTTTAGCCATTGAACTTATATTTTAATTAAGTCAATATCTTCAAGAATATGTATTATATTTAATAGTTTGTATCATGAATAACTGATTAATATTATTCATGTTAAACAAACATGAATAATTATGCAAACTATAGTATTCGTATGTAATTTGATTGTAACAATTACTATCAAAGAAATAAAATATAATTCATGATAAACTCATTTAAGTAACAAATATAATTTTTGTTAAACGTACATGAGTAACATGAAAAATTATGTAAAATATGATGATTAACCATATTATTTATGTATAACTTGATTGAAAAAATCATTATCGAGAAAATAAAATATTATTTACGATAAAATCACATGAGTAACAATATTGTTCATGTTCAATTTACATGAGTAACATTAATAAATCTGCAAAATAATGATATTATTCTTGGTAAGTTTCTTTATTATCCTCTTCATTTTATTCTTAAGAAGCTTTAATAAGGAAATCTTAGATTTGAATATCTAATTCTTTACGAGATATTTTAAATCTTCGAACTGCTTCTGATCCTCAAAAGTGTTGAGACACAGTGCATTAAGGTGTGATATGCTAAGATATACGATACATCAAGTTTTATATAACTTTTATATGAGCATTTCAGATGCCTATTGTCTGTAGTTTATTGATGGACATGGTATCCCAATCGTGTGGAAAATACTATACGACTCGTGAAAGGAAAGGTGTTTACAAATTCAGAACTTAAGAAACGGTTATTGTGAGTGTATGTCACCTTTAATAAACACTAGCTCATATATTTCTTGATGATGAACAATTGTTGCATGATATCATTGTTGTGTTTCCACGCACCATATTCATGCTTATCTAGTTTTTGGTGTTGAATGGTTCATTCAGTTTACCATAAACCAGTCTGGTACGACCCTAATGGAAGACTTGGTGGATTTCAGATATGGCCCATAACCAACGTTGTCTACCTTCAAGTATTATCTTTAATGTAAAGCGCGCTAGATTCACCGGATTCACCTTCAGGATATGGCCATGAAGAGGATTCACCTTCAGGATATGGCCATGAAGAGGAAGAACCCAATAATTCAAATAGAAGAGTCAAATACGTAGCTTGTTTCCATTAAAAGGGTACATATTGTTGGAATATGGATTGCCCAAAATTTAAAGTCGAAATGTCAAAGAAAAGTAACCTATCTTTTGTTGTGACTTCATAAGCTAATTTAATTAAAGTGTTAAAGGACATATAGTGGGTTGATACAAGAGACAAAAATTACGTGTGTATTTTTCTACTAGGCTTAAGCCAAAGCAGATATCTCAATAACGGGTTGATAAAAAATGTCACTGCTAACAGTGTGTCTTGACTAGTCGATGCCATATATCATTTTAAACTTTCTATAAAAAAAATTAGGATATGTTTTGTATTTCAAGGTTGTTTTTTTCCCTATTTTAGAATAAACTTATGTATTTTTATTATTGAACAAATTTGGTTATATTTGTTTGTTTGGGAATAAAAAAATTACAATTATTTTATGACACTGGTTTGATTGGCTCAAGTTTTATTGATTGTAATAATAATTTGTGTAAGTTTAATTATATCAATGATTAGCCAGATACAATAAATGTAACAAGTATATAAACTTTTGAAAGTTTAACATATCTATTCGTTTAGGTCACGTCTTTAGAAAAAGTATAAACAAACGTGTTTTTGAAGGTCACATCTCTTGGAAAATAATAAACAAACTTGTCAAATGGAAGGTCTTACATAAATATGTATAGTGTATCAAAGAGAAACAGACCAAACAGAGAAGGTTTGCAACCTCTCATGCTAAAGGCGTGTGAGAATTAATCCATACAAACATTTGCGACCAATTCCCTACAACATCATGGAATTTTCATGAGATACTTGTATCTTTTATAGATGACTTTTCATATTTTCTTTTAATCAAAATAAACTTCGTATTAATAAATGAATGTTTACACAATTGAAGAATATAATTTATTCTGATACATTACTATAAGTATTGATAATTAGATAACATTTGGAGACTTATCGAGACTTTAATTAGCTTCTTTTGACAAATTTTCATAGCCATTTAATAGAGTTGATTTTGATTCAAAGTCATTTTTAAATGCAAACTTCACCAAATTCATAATGACCCTTGAATTGAATCACCTTATCTTAAACATAAGTAGATAATCATCAGTAATTTTAAAGTAATCTTCTTGATCTAAAGATATGCTTCAATTTAAACTGATTGATCTTTGAATGAAGGAACCCGCTTTGCTTTGAACATAAGAATATGAACCTGCATATAAAGCTTAAATCAATATTGTGAGTAATTTTAAACATTGAATCCATAAACATATAATTAATTATTGATTAAACATTGAGAGATATCAATCATCAATTCTAAGATAACCAACACCTAAACTTTGCAACAGAATTATAGCTTTTAGAGAGTTATGAATTTGATTGTTATTTAAATCTAATTTTATTTTACATTTCAGGGTCCATCTAGCTAACCAATCAGCCGCTTGATTTTGATACATGAAAATATGTTTTAATAGACCTTGTTGATCTAATTAAAGTTCTAAAATAATTGATTAAAGGCTTTATATACCAAGGGTCATTGTTCTTATTAGGTATGTTAATAAGAAGAAAAGAATATATTTTTATATTTACTTGTATGAAACTTTTTTGAAAACATAAAATAATACCATCTATTAAAACCATACACTCAGAGATCATTAGGGTCCGTTTTCCATATAATCTACCATATGAAATTATATTTTCACTGTTCTTGTTTCTAATGATGTCCGCTCCACTTGACTCACCGTTTCTAAGACAAGAACCATCAATATTTAACTTAACGCTATTGTATTTTGGAGGAATGCATTTATAGATGTTTACTTTGTTAGTGTTTTCCTTATAGAAATAATAGCCAAGGCTGTTAGCAATATTAGAATCACTTATCCATATCATTATTTTTTTAAATATTAGCATTATCTAGTCGAACAATTATGAAGTAAATTTTATCTAATATCTTTTTAAAAATTACATATAGGTTATCATGTTTGCCCTTATTTCTATAATGTCAAATGGTCCAACAGACTATTGATGGTAGAATTGTTCTTATGTGGGTTGCCTTAGGTGTGGACCAAAACCAACATTTAATGAGGTGATGGGTTGTTATAAATATACATGTATTTATATTAAATAATCTAGCTAAATTATTCCAAACAATCCAAGAGACTGGAAAGTTTACAAATATGTGATTAGTAGTTTATTTTGGATAGAAAATAGATTTTGATGCAAGGTTAAAGTGTTTCTTTTGTAAGTTAGTATCCATAAATATCCAGCCCTTCATAATCTCCCACAAAAGGAAAGAATATTTGGTAGGGTTACATTATTCCAAATTTTAGCATAAAGGTTTGAGACATTTTCTTTATTTTTCATACGATTCCATGTAACTTTAGAGTTAAAGGCATGTGTTGTTTAAAGACCAAATAATAGTATCCTCTTTATCATTTTGGTTTAAGTAGTTGAATCTTGTTAATGTCAGAAGGTGTAATGTTAGATATTAATTTCTCAAGGTTCCAATTATTATTAGCCTAGAAAGAATTGACTCTACCAATAATGAACAATTCATTATTGTCGTCATCAGAATGTTTAACTAGAGGAAGTTTTTTAAACCACTTGTCTAACCAGAACTCTATATTACCATTGTGTAAATTCCATAAGATATGACGCTCAACAATGTTTTTGATATAGTTAGGTTTTTTCCATGTTTTGAACCTTTTGTATTAGCTTTTAATTGAAGGGGGTGAATTATTTTTGCAGTATATGGAGTACATATACCTGGCCCAAATTGATTTATTTTCACGAAACTTATACCAAAGTTTACATGAAAATACGTCCTGAAGATCAATATGTTTTCTAATATTTAAACCTCATTCACTAAAAGGTTTACATAATCCATTCCATTTGGACCAAATTATTGTTTGAGATATTTCTTTAGTACCCGAAAGAATTATGTTAAATAGTATTTCAATCTTATTTATGACAGATTTAGGAATGATAAAGCACTGAATATGATAGATTTTTATTATCCCAATAATGTATTTTGGCTCTAATCTTATTAACTAAGTCATCATAGAGGATTTCCTTATTGCTCTTATGAATACTAATTCCTAAGTATTTCATTGGTAAAGACTTGTGCTTGAACCCAATAACATTTTTAATTAACTTAATTTGGTTTTTATTAATGTTAGAGGATGCTATAGGACTTGATTTTTTAGCATTAATGGGTTGACATGATATATCTTGGTATAATTTAATAAATATATTCATTCTATTGATGTTATTTCTGGAACCGTTTGCAAAGATGACAAAGTCATTTGCAAAGGTCATACAGTTTATCCTAATATTACTCATTGTGTTGTATTTCATATCTTGATTGTTGTTGAACAACAGATTAATACTTGTATTCTTCTACAATTATGAATAGGCTGGGGGAGATTGGATCTCCCTACATAATACCATTAAGGCTTTTAAAATAACCTTTTAATTCACCATTTATAAGAATAAAATTTTGACATATTGAATACCATTACTTATTAGTTTTATGAAATTACTATGAAAGCCAAAGACTTTCATAACATTTAAGATAAAACTATGATCCATTTTGTCAAATGCTTTAGTCATATCCAGCTTCAATATGATGTTCCCTACTTTATATTTTTTTTATCTATATTATAAAAAATTTCTTGGAAAAGAATGATGAGGTTCTACCATGAACAAATCCTCCTTGCTATTGGGAGATAATATTGGGAGAATGGTTGATAATTTTTCATTCAATATTTTAGATATTAGTCTATAAAAAACAGAGCAAAAACTAATTAGTCTATAGTCTTTCCACTGTTTAGGGTTCTCAGATTTTGGAATTAGGCAAATGGTGGTGGAAAATATGCCAATTGGGGAAGGACTACCAACAAAGTAATCTATAACATCAGAGCATAAGTTTATTGGATGATATTCTAACAAGATTGGTAAAAGAAGGTATTAAAGCTATCAGGTCCAACTACACTATTTGTTTTAAGTTCTTTAACAGCTATATGGATTTCGTCATTTTATGGATTGGCAAAAAGGTAGTAATTGTCTGATTCAGTAACTAATTTTGTTATTATATCAATTGTATCCACATATTGATTAACATAATTTGAATTTGTTAAAATCTTCTTGAAGTAATCAATTGCAGATTCATTGATTTAAGCATATTTGTCAATCTATCTACCATCATTGAGGATACCTTTTATTTTTTTCTTTTTTTACATAGTTGTGAAACATCTTAGCATTTTTGTCACCTTGTTTAATCTAATCAATTCAATTGTTTTTGCTCCTAATATGCCTTTTTCTCTTGCTAAGAGAAGAAGCAGTTGGGTATTAGCTTTGGATAATTTAGTTTTATCTTTTTATGTTTTAGAGTCCATGTATTTGTTTTCAAAAAATATTATTTCTTCCTCAATTTTGGCAATAATATTGAATATATTTTCAAAGGTTTCGTGATTCTAATATTTTAGTTTACGTTTTCGTTTATTTAGGAAAATATACATAGGTTGACCAGATAAAGGAAGATTCAATGATTCTTCAATTATCTGGTTGAATTCAGAGTGTTGTTTCTACATGTTAAAGAATTTAAATAAGGTTTTTTGCTTCACAAAGTTGTTAAAGATATATATGGTGATTTGGGCATGATAAGAGCAGGTTTTAGCCCAATTTTAAGCTGAATATTATCAAAGATGTTTCTCATTGGGTTGTTGATTAAGACCATGTTAACTCTTTTCCAACATCTCTTATTAGTCCAAGTGAACGATAAACCTATAAAGCACGCGTCATCTAATGCACAATCTTAAATGGTATTACTGAAGTCATCAAGACTTCTAAGACGCGGGTTATTACAAGAAAACTGTTCAACATAATTTGTAATACAATTAAAATCTCTCATAACAATCCACTCGCGTGGATTGTTAGAAAACTCTCTCATTTTATCCCACAAAGACAGCTTATTACTTCTAGTACATTTGGCATATATTATTGTTACCATGATAGGATTGCTAGAGTTAGTATGAGTAACTATAAGATGAATAAGTTGTTCATGATTGCAAATCATTTCTACCTTATATGAGTTTTTCCAAATAACCTATATCTTTTTGTTTAGATTTGAGAACCCTTGATGAAAACCAAGTATTTTAATTATTAGATTAAGCTTGTTTTTCTAAAAACCATAGGCTCATATAATTCCAATAAGTCTATGTTTTTATATTTTCCTATTGATTTTAATATTCTAATTGTATTTTTGTTAGCTGCACCTCTCGTATTCCAATTTAAAATTTTAATTGTTATTTAAGAGAGGTTTAGTTTTTTTTATCTTTTGAAGATCATTGTTTCTTTTGTTATGATTAAAGTTATCCTTTTTTATCTCTTATTTAGTACCTCCTTAAATTTTGTTTCCTTAGTCATATAGTCGTGTTTTGGAGTACCAGGTAAGTTGCCAGTCAAATTTGGTATTGGGGAGTTATTCATCTCATCATCATTAGATGATTCAATGAGAGTACTGAACATATTACCAAACTTTATTTATTATAGAGCTTCAATAACTTCTGAGTTTATTTCATCAATTGATAAAAAAGTGTTTGTCAAGGAAGGTTTGATTTCATCTTGCCACTTTAGAGATTGATTTAAATGTTAAATATCTTTGTTATTATGAATGATTCTGTTATTTGTAATTGATATTGTATTATCCTCATTTGTTTCACTAATCACAATTGATTTAATTTTAGGTATATAGATTTCAATTTTTTTAACTAACTGAATTTTACTTATTGAATTACCTAAATTTTTATTTTTATCCTTATTTTTTGTTTCAATGAAGTTTTTGTTTTTATTATATTGAGTACTATTGTGTCCAAAATGGAAATAATCAAGACATATAATGGTTTATAACCATATAAAATATATATCTAGAATCCATCTTGGTCTTCAAAACCTATCCAGACCTTATTATTGAGAGGCTTGGATACATCTAACTTTATCCAAGCCTAACAGTAATTATATCTTGCATTATTCCTAGGATGTATCCAGGTACTTAATGGGTTTCCTATAGTTTTTTCTATTATATATATATATATAGTGTCTTTATTATATAAACAGTGGAGGATTTTAATAAAAATAACCCACACATGGGTTACTGGTGATTTCTTTTTAGTATTAAAGTTTGGTTTCCACTTAAGAAGTATCATGAAATGTTAGCCAATTGGCCAGATATTCGTTTTCCAAAGTAATCTTGTATCCTCTACTAAGTCAAGTTCTATCAGAACATGTCTTTGGTCCTAGTCAGTAACACTAAAGTTTCCAATTAAATGCAGATTGTTCAAGAATGATTATACAATATTAAATCAAGGTATACCTACGGTAAATTTTCCTAGTAATGTAAATTTAGAATTGTTAAGTAGACGCAACTTATCTTTTTTCGTGAAGTGCACAAGCTTATGCTCCCCTTTAGATATGATGTGTCTTTACTCATGAATGACCTCGTGATTGTTTGAGTTAATCTGCACCGTTTCTTTGTATTATATATTTTTCGTTTGTTGATATTGTTTGACGTTATCTTATTTAGGGCTTGAATTTGATTTAAGGGCAGAGAGTTGATTTTCATAATATTTTGAAGAACTATTCTTATTTTTTTCACCTCTTTGAAGTTGATTCCGATTATTTTCTAGATTTGAGGTATGAAGAATTGATTTTCCCTTTGATATTCAGTGAGTTCAATAATATATTATTCTCTGATGAAATTTGTATTGAATTAGTCGATTCTGAATGAGTCTTTTAAAGTTGATTTGTTTCTTTCATTGATAAAAGAACGTAACCTTCTCTAGCAACTCAAGATATCATAAGTCTTAGGTCTTGAATGAAACATGACTTAAAATCCTTCAGTATTTTCCTTTCAGTCTCTATCTTGAATTCCACTTTGCCCGCTACGATAAATCTTGATTTTCCTCAATTTTGAAAGATTGAAATAGTTTAGGCCTTGAAAATCTTCAACTGCAGAAGATAACCCTAAAAACTCTTTTCGAAGATTCTTAATTTCCGATTCTCAATGATGCAATTAAGATGTATTTCCACAATTCTTCTTCTCTGCTTCTTCTTTATGCTTCTTCAACAAATATTAGAATCTTTTATATCTTGAAATCTTGACCTAGAAAACCCTAAAACTTCTGTGTAAGTCTTCTCTAAATATAAGATGATCTTGATATATCCAATGATCAATAGTAATTATATTGATGTAGTTATCACTTCAAATTTAATGATTCAAGATTATAAAATCTCTATTTGAAAAGGAAGAGGTTTACTCAACGTAGAGAGGTTCTTGAAGCGTCAGCCCTCATTGTTTTTAATCAAATATTTATGTAAGTTTTGAGTATTTATATTTATTTCATGAGAATTAAATAAGCCATTGATGTATTCAAATCCTTTAAGGTTGATGTTGAATTACAAATTGACAAACGGATTAAAGTCGTCATATTTGACCGTGGTGGTAAGTATTATGGAAGGTATGATCTGGTGAACAACATCATGGCCCATTCCATATGTACCTTCAAGAGCACATGATTGTTCCTTAATATACTATCTTGGGCTCTCCTACTATGAATGGTGTATATAGGAGATGAAATTGTACATTAATGGATATGGTTAGGAGCATGATTTCTCATATATTACTACCATATTCAATCTAATGGAAGCTCTTATGTGTACAACATACATTCTTAACATGATACATACGCTAGTAACAACTAAAATACCTCATGAATTATTTATAGAGTGTAATCCTAGCTTTAAAAATTTTCATGTATGGGGATATCCAACAGAAATGAGGCCTTACAAGTGTAGTGAACAAAAGTTAGAGTCTAAAATAGTTAGTTTAATTTTATAGGATACCCAGACCATTCAATTTTTCTGGAGGATGAGGATTTAGAGAACATTATATTTTTTTGAGAAATAATTGGAACTAACTCATTCATTCTTTAACATTGATGATACATATACAATTAGTTTACAGATCACTGATGTTATACCAATGAGTTAAGTTCATCTTAGTGATATTGCACTTCCACCTCAATTATAGAATATTGATGTTGTTCATGATGAAAATATTTAGCAACCTCAAGATATATAAAAATACAATGAGCCAACATTACGTAAACCCACATCCCCCAAGGGGGTAGCCGGGTTGGTTGAGTAAGGCATGCTCGTGACCAAATGACATGAGTTCGAGTCCCTCTACATACGCTTTCTCGGTTGAGCCTCTCACCTTGTGTGGTTTACCTTCTGGCGTTGGTTTGCAGGCTATTGCGTCAGCCTGAGGGTTTACCCTGTCCACACTCATTGCACTCTGAGTAGCGGTTGCGGGTTCCCTCCTTTTTTATATTATTACGTAAATCCACTTAAAAGAGAAATGGGGCCACATCTTTGGACTATTATATCATTTCTTAAATGAATATGAAAGACCTTCAAATATTCTGGAAGAATGCCCAATCACCTTTCAAGATGCTATGAAAAGTTCAAACTTTAAACTCTAGATTGAAGCAATGAATGAAAAGTAAAAATCTATACAATATAATTCAGTTTGGAATCTTGTCACCTTACTTAAAAGGAAGAAATCACTTGGTTGCAAATGCTTGCTTAAAATCAATTGTGATGCTTCTGGGAAAAAGAAAATATACAAAGCTCATCTTATAGTGAAAGGGTATAATCAAACTGAAAGGATTGATTATTTAGAATTGTTTTCTCTAATATTATCAAAGGACTTGTTTAAGACAATCATGACTTTTTTTTTGCTTATTTTGATCCTGAGTTTCATCAATGGATTTTATGATAACATTCCCCAGTAAAGAAATTTATGAAATAATTTACATGAAGCAACCTGAAAAATTTATGTCTGAAGAACCAACGTTGATGGTGTATAAACTAAATAAATTCATATATGAACTCAAACAGACGTCTCATTAGTGGTACCATAAAATTCTTAAACACTGTCACTTTAGTTAGGTTTGAGGTAAACCTTGTCGAATATTATGTATATCACAAAATCGGTGAGAGTAAAATGATACATTTAGTGTTATATGTTGATGACATACTCTAAGCCACTAACGACCTAGGTTTATTACACGCTACCAAGGAATTATTATCAAATAAATTTGATATGAACTACCTTGGTGAAACTTCTTATGTATTAAGGATTTTCATAGTAAGTATCCGCCCTAGAGGCACCATGGGTCACTTATAAGAGACACACGCTGAAAGAATGATACATCATTATGGTATGGACAAGAACAAACCTACAAATACCCTTATAGTGAAAGATAATAAGTTCTCACTTTATCAGTGCCCCATAACAGATTCAGAAATTCAGCTCATATAAAGTAATAATGGTAGAAATTGTCTAGTCCACAAGATCTGGTCCATTAAATAATTGAAGCCCGTTCAGCCAAACTATCTGAATCCCAACAAATAATTCAGTAGAAGACAAACACACAAAGAGAACAAACTCTTACAATTTATTGATGTTCAAAAGAGTTACAATTGATAGTCATAAAGACAATACTAATTATTCAGCAGTTATACATAATAAATCATTTGACCATTACAGTACTAGGAAGTTCAAAGAATATTAATTGTAATCTCATTAAATATAAAGTGGTTACATATTCTTCCATATAAATGAAAGAGTCAACTAATAAAATGATAAATCATTCAATTATTTACTTAATATATTTTTATTACTTTTCTCTTTATATCTTTAAAAACCTCGGATAAACTATCTAACTTTTCACTACACCAATTCTATAACCATTTTACATTTAATGAGATTACAATTAACATTTTTTGAATAATTAGTATTATAATGACTGAGTAATTTATAAGGTGTAATGTTGAACAATTTGTATTGTCTTTATGGTTATCAAACGTAACTCATTTGAAATTTAATACTTTGTAACTGTTTATTACATTTATGTCTTTGTTTTCTGTTGAATACTTTGTTGGGGTTCAGATGGTTTGGTTGAACAAGCTTCAATTATTTAATGGGTCGGATCTTGTGGACCAGATAATTTTCACCCTTATCATAGACAATACTATATACTCTGGTACTTAGTAGTCTCATGTATGCTCAAGTATGTACCAAACCAGACATATAATTCATTTTTGGAACGTTATGAAGATACTTGAGCAAACCAAGAGTTGTTCATTAGAATTTAGTAAATATGGTAGTGTCGTACTTAATGATAACAAACAACTGAGACTAATATATAACAGGTTGTATAACCTGGAGATCGCATGTTATTCTGTTCAAATTTTAAAGGGTGTATAGACACTAGAAATTTTACTGCTAATGAAGCATTAATTATGGTATGAGGTGTTATATCGTGTAGAGTACGAAATAAACTATTGCCACAGTCTCAACTTTGTCACAAAAATTCGTAAAATGGAAGAGATTGAAATATATTTCTTTCTTTATTGTGATAATCGTTTAACTGTCATGTTCTCAAACGGAAACTGTACATTCAACAAGTCTGAACATATAGACATTAAGTTTTTACCCGTGATAGCGCGATTCTAAAATAATCAGATAAGGATTGAGAATTTGACATAAATTCTATGATTACATATCATTTTCAGTAAATCATTAACTCTTTCGGTATTTCATGAACGCAAAGTTCACATGGGGTCTTTATCTTGGATAATAATCAAATTTAGCAGAAGTGTTATATATATTTTAGTTAACACATTGTATTGTCATTGTATGCATATATTCAAGTTATTTCAAAATAATAATTCAATGATTTAGTTTACAATCTCGCTCTCATTTCTTAAATTAATTCATTTTAATCCAGTAATGTATTACTAGTTTGAAGTTGACATATGTTGATTATAGGGTCGTATTATACTTTCTACATCCATGAGAAATCATGGTTCATTAAAAGGGTAGTTAATAGTGAATTTATTGTAGAACCATTACGTAAACGTAATATATAATGGAACCTCTTTAGCTCATTATTGACTATTGCCTAACATGAATATATATTCAAACATTATCTATGAACAACAACGTTTTATAGTGCACAATTCTGATGGATATAATTCAGTATACATGAATGACCAAACGGGAGATTGTAAGGAAATCCTATATTTGGAATATCTAATTATGTGTAAATACAAAGTATTCATAGTTGTTGTTATAAGTCCAATTATACACCTATAAATAATAATTATTATTATTATTATTATTATTATTATTATTATTATTATTATTAAGTATAACGAAAGTATATAAAATGTAAATACTAGTTGGACTAATGTGTATCCTGAGATAGGAATCGTTAGTCCAACACTTTAATATTGGGCTCTAATAGCTCAATAATAGTTATAATTCGTTGAAACGGCTAGAACACCCGAGTGTAGCTTGTAGCGAAACCTGGAGGCTAAATAAGTGAAAATAAGAAAGATTATGACACATTAGACAAAAAATGGTTAACTGGTGGACAAATATATATTTAGTGAGTTATATTCACTAACTATAAATATGTCAAAATAAATCCTAAATAAGTTTATCACGAATATAAAATCTAATTTATCATTGTTAATATTTGCGAATCTATCAATGTCTATTATAATCCTTTAGGAACATATTTGAGAATAACTGGGCTACGTGTGAGAATCATCACCTACTTACTCTTAATTTCAGGGCCTAAAGTATATATCTCTATGCATGTGAGTAATTAGGATATTGAGATTATCAAGGGTTTTGAACCTGTGTGATTCATGATTTTAAATCAAAAACTTTTTTATCTTTTAACATTTGATCATCACTTAAGTTTTACTCTTTAGCCAATAAATCATCTTTAATATTAATAAGAAAGAGGTCACATTCCATAATCCAATCATAAATCAAATAAATGATAAATTTATTAAAAGTTATATGAATAATATTATTCATGTTAATTAACTAACCAAACTAAGATATAGACATGCATAAGTTAGGACACACATTGAATCACACATTTATTCATGTTAATTAATTAACCAAACTAAATAATGCACATACATAAGTTACAACGCTCACTAAATCACATTTAATAAATTAACCAAACTAAAGAAATACACATACATAAGACACGTGAATCTTACATTTATTCATGTTAATATATTATCCAAACTAAAAAGCATACATCAATCAGCTACCAAACAATTTGAATCATGCATTTACTTCTGTTAGAAATTAACAGAACTAAAAAACAAACATGTATAACAATGATACACATTGATATACATAAGGTTGGATCAACATTAAATCAAATATTTATTCATGTTAATAAATTAAGAAAACTAAAAAAAATATACACAAGCTACAACACAAGTTGAATCAGATATTTATTCATGTTAATAAATTAACCAAACTAAAAAATAAATATACATAAACTATGACACAGATTGAATCACATATTTATTCATGTTAATAAATTATTCAAACTAAAAAATAGACATATATAAAGTACGACATACACTTTGAATCACACATTTATTCCCACTAATCGATTAAATAAACTAAAATATACATATATATATAGATATATGTTTATTGAATCATACATGTATACATGTTAATCAATGAACCAAATTCAAAAGCAGACCTACATTAGATTTTAAAACAAGTTGAATCATATATTTTACTAATGTTAATCAATTAATCTAACTATGAAACAAGCATATGTTAGCTTTTAAAAACAAGTTGAATTACATATTTTACTCTTTTTATCGTAAATGAATCTAAAAATCCTTTCTAAACGCGATAAGTAATTCAACAATTTCATAAATCCAATGAAAAGTAAGAATATAAACATAAAAAATAGTTATTTTTTAGAATTAATCTACCTAAATTGGATAAATTGAACATGAACAAACCAAAGTCGAACAAATAAAAAATAAACATCAACAAATCAAATAAAAATAATAAATCAAAGATAAATAATAAGAAAAAATAAATAAGATTGAAAAATTAAAATAGAACAACAACAATAAAATCAGAATCAAACAAAATATAGAAGAACAAACATTTACGCTGAAAACGATTTAAGATTTTACGAGCCTATCTTTGTCATTAGCCAAACAGGAAGGGGTAGTGTTTGAAAAAGTAAGACTATAGAAAAAATGTTAGATAATGTCGAATGTATAGATTTGAACCTTAAAACTGCGTGAAGTTAAAAGAAATTTATCTTTTTAATAAGAATGATGTAATTATCTAGGGTTAAAGATGTTACGATTTAGGATTAAGCTAAAATATATAATCGATGAAATAGAATTTAATGTAAAGATAAGAGATAACTTGTATGAGATGTCATTTATGGTTAAGATAAAAGGCATATGGATGAAGTATGAATATGGTTAAGATAAGAGGCATATTAGATGAAGTATGAATATGGTTAAGATAAGAGGCATATTGGAAGATGCATAAATCGGGGACGAAAAAATCTATGGTTAAATAAAATTCGTTAGAAGGTAAATTTTTACTTTTCAAAAATCTATAATAATTATTAGTAAGTAAAAAACGTATGAGTACCTCCATGTAATTTTCATCTATGAGAGTGACTTAAAAAAATTGAGAAGTATTTCATGTTGTGGTTAATTTTTTTTTTGTCAAATGATTGACGGAATTCAAACATTCTTTCCAATATATTTAGGAAAAAATAGACTTATTTTGTTAACTTTAATTTCTGTTATTTTTTTGGCAAAAACAAATATATAACATTTTGTTAAGTTTATACGGATACACAACAATATGGAGTAATTTTGTTTTAAGGGTTGTTACCAATAAATAAATAAAAACATATATATTATTTACAAAAAAACATATGGACAGTCTTCATTACCTATAACTAAAAATTATATCATAATTACCTATAACTATAAAAAAAATATGATGATTTTTAAAACGATGACCAAGACGATAATGCATGACATCCACGATTTATAAATGTTCTGCAACTAAAACACTATACGATCTTCTATAAGAACAAACAAATTCTTATGCATAATTTTCATATAATTCTATAAGGATGATATATATTCACTAAACTAACCAAACTATTATTAGATTAGATTGTATTTATAATATAACAATAATTGAATTCAAAATCTGATAAATTACTTACACTCGTATACATTAGCAAAACTTAATAGAATAATATGCAATTATTACGTGATACATGTTAAGTATGAATCTGGTTTTTTAAGAGAGAAAGTAAAGAAAATGTTTACTTGTAGAGAGAAAAAGTAAAATAGAAAATAAGTTTTGTGTGATAAAAAAGTGTCACCCTTTATTCACCGTCCTCAGTCTTTATTTATAGACGCATTAGAGTTAGTATATCACAATTAGTTATATAAAGGGGTAAATTGCCCTTTAACCCCTTATAATTACAAGTAGTATAAATACTCTCTTTCAACTATACAATTTATTATATATAACTTTAATTGCATTACATTTAAGCCCTCAATATTTCATATCCTTATCAGTAGCCCTCCTAGTCCTTGTGAAGGTTAGTGAGTAAGAACTAGTAATCGTCGGAAATCATGGTTAGCGAAAACTATTTCTTGCCAAAATCTAATTTGCCTCGGATTAGACCTTCTCAAATTCTTGTCAAAATAATTTGTTTTAATCATTTGTTGTCATCGAATAAAACCACATTCAGATTTTCCTCAAATATAAGTCATTTATCAACTGATTCCAAGAATGTCAGGTCATTTCTTTGTCCTCCTCGTAAGAACTCGTACACATGTTTACCTCGAAACTGGCTTGATCCTCTGTTCACATTTCAAATATTCATACATAAAATCATGAGCTAGCATTATCATAACAGTTAGAAACGTGTGGAATGGTCTAGTACGCATGTGCTGACCCACTAGGCCTGTCATTAGGTCAGACAACTAACAAGTGTCATAAATACATTTTAGTGAAAGAAAGCAACTTTTTCTTGAGAGAATCCTTAGCTACTTTCAGCCGCGAACTCATATTTCCCAACCAACCTTCAAACTTTATGAATTAATTTGAAGAAGACTCTTCTTCATCTTAGTTTATGAAAAAATTCTCAGCTACTAAATAACCCATATATGGATTTTACGATTACTTTGTGTATCAGTGAGAGGGCTGCTGAATACAAAGTTGCAGGGGTAATATATAATTCTCCTCAATTTTCAACAGAAACTATTGTTTACGGTAACTTCAATCCCAATAAGAGTTTCCTTGAGTTTCCAAGTTCATCCAACCTAGAAAGAATCCATTCATCAAAATCTCCTCAACAATCGTCTTTACCATCGGAACTTCAACAAGTTTTACCAACAAATTCTTCACAATCAGTGCCTCGAAATTATCCTCCAATACTTTCTATCGCATATGTTTCTCCTCAAAATAATTGCAAAGTAGCACAAAGTTTAATCAACTCACGGGAGATTAGAAAAATATTCATCACCCATCAACTCTAATCCACCTCGAACATCATGCAAGGTAACTCCTCGAATTCAGCCAAAATCTCATCTCTCTTAGAGTTTTCCTCGAGTTCAGCCAAAATCTCATCTCTTTTAAAGTTTTCTTGTTAAAAATAAAACATTCATAACTATGGGAGATATCGAGGCTGACAACACTTCTCAAAACATCACCAATAACCCTACACCACCAGCCCCTCCACTGAGGGAGATTGTTGAGACCAACTTGGAATCACAACAAACTCCCTCGAATATAGAAGAAGAAAATCCAGCGTCGAACCCGAATCCTCCTCGACTAATAGATGAAGCTTCTGAAGAAGAAGCTGACTCACAGACAACTATGTCAAACGTCGAGACTAAAAGAAGTAGTATTGCATCTGATACAGAAGACGATGCTTCAAAGCAAGGAGACACTGAGAAAAAAAAGAAAAAAAAAGAAAAAAAGAAAAAAAAGAAAAAAAAGAAAAAAAAAAGAAAAAAAAGAAAAAAAAAGAAAAAAAAGAAAAAAAGAAAAAAAAGAAAAAAAAACTTCAGTTGAAATTCCTGAGGATGTTGCTGCCTTAATAAGTGTGAATTTAAAACCGCTTCTCCCAAAATACACACGACGCTGAAAAAAGTGACATATATCTATTATGGTGAAGCTCAAGATGGTCATCTAAAAAATAAACAGAGAATGTGAAACTCCACTGGATTGCAAAGGAGATGAGTTGGTGGTTTATCCCGAGATCATCAATTGGGGTCTTCGGTTCCCACTGGATCCGATGATAGTAGAGTACTTTGAACTCCTAAACCTCTACCATATAAAAACAACACCAAATTTATGGTTCACACTCTTGTCAGTTATTATGGCTTCTAAACTAATCCAAACCCCTCTTTCTATCAAAGACTTCATTTCCATGACTGGAATTTCGAAGGGACCGATACTACCTTTCTACTATCTCACAGTAGCTAATGATTTCAAAATTATCGACGATCTGCTCGAAGCTGACAAACTTTGGAAACAAAGATTTGTCTTTATATCTGGAGCTTGGAGAATGGGAAAGAAATATCCGAAGAGAACCCTTCAAAGCTCAACCTTATTTGAAGAAACAAAAGTAAGTTATTTTATCCTTTCTTCTAATTGTTTATGGCTTAAATAAGAACTTCACATGAATCGCTACTGTACACAGGATTTTGGAAGAGGTACAATGGTTGAAAGAATGATGCACTAGATATTTTTGTCAACTTGGCCACTTGGGCTGAAAAGGAATGGGGCAATGGTTTCCACTTAGATTTTCAACCTATAAACTCCATCACTATTCATTTGTGGAGGATCTCCCAGGGTGCCAAGCTCCCCAAAAATTTAAAAGATCCACCTAACACACAACTTGTTGTGAAACAATTGTTAGCACCTTAAAATAAGGTTATTTTGCATATGCGAAACAGATCTGACAATCATCTGCCCTTGAAAAAGAAAGGGAAAAATAAAAAATTAGTTAGTACATATGGTGCTAGCCCTTCAACTAAATCGAAGCCACAAAAATGAGAGTAAGACCAAAAGGAAAGTAACTGAAGCTAGCCCTCAACTAATCGAAGAAAGAGTCGACACTGAACCTTCTTAAAAAAGAAAGAAAACTACTACACCAAATTAAAAGAGTACTTCGAAAACTTCACTAGCTAAAAGTTCAGAAAAAACTGTCTCAAAAGTGCCTCATGTCAAAGCTTAAAAACTACAATGGAAGATCAACAAAGAGAAACTGCAGCGGAAGATCGCCAAAAAGATGACCACTTTACTCTTTATGATTCCTTTAGTACAGAAGAGCTTCAAGATCTCTACAGAGATATGGATCTGAGGGTCCAACAGATCCAAGAACAACTTCAACAAATTGGCCATCGGGTTACTGTTTCTCTTTTTCCTGAAATTATGAATTCAAATATTCTCCTAGCTTCCTCATCTGCTCTTATGGCTTGCAATAATGAAAGGTTCATCCCTGTTCAAGAGACATCTGAAGATGTTTTACTTGTACTACGACCTTTTTTCCAATCTTGAAGCAACAACAAAACTGTTGTGCACATAAGTAAATTTTGTGTGAAATAATTTGGAAACCATGGCTAAAGATATGGTTCGATATAAAAAAGATGGTGTTGTAGAGAAAAAGATGAGAGGAATATTTGGTGAACAAATCAAGGAACAGTTTAATGTGTTCCAGGGTGACAAGTCAGAATATATTAAAGGAGCCATCAACCTCAAATGTCATCTACGCTCTGTGTATGAACAACAAACAAAAGAGCTAAAGACTTCCCATCAGGCTGAGATGGATGAACTTAAAGCTAAACATGCCAAAGAGATATCTTATGAACATACAAAATACTCTTCTGTTCAAGAATATCTAAACAAGAGTGAAAGATAAAAGCATAAGCTGACTGATGATATGGTTGCATTCAAGACGACACTCGAAGAAGAAAAGGAAATCGCTAAGAAAAGTGCCAAAACTTAGTGTGGACTAGATACCTTAGTTGCACTTAAAACTTCCAAGGAGCAACAAACTATCACTTTGCTCCGTGAATTTCACGCAGCGTAGCAAATCTGTCAAGCTTTTGGGAATTGATCCTCATAGAAACCATCCCAGTGAAGCCTTCAACCCCGTTCCAACTTATTCTTCCGAAGGGACAGATTCATAAGAAAATAAAAATGTCACTGAAAACAAGAAGGAAATTCATCCGACAAAAACTCTGAGGAGGATAGTTAATTTTCATTTCTTTCTGTTTGTATTTTGAAGTCATCTTTGGTTGTTGATGACTTATTTTGTGAATGCTTAAATTCTTGGCATTTAAAAACATCTTTATGTAAGATTTGATTCTACTTTATTAAAAAACTACTCTTATTCTTTCCATATTTATTTTCCAAGTTTTATCTTATCATAAATACTTTTAATTATATGAACAAGTCATAATGAACTCGAATTCCAACATAAGTCACATGTATATCTGTAATTTGTCAAAATAAAAATAGTGCATTTAGAGAATGTTAGCACATTGAATACAATGAGTGTGTTTAGAGAACATTGCACCTCGAATAAAATAAGTGCATTTAGAGAACGTAACACCTCGAATATAATGAGTGCGTTTCGAGAATGTAGCACATCGAATAAAATAAGTGCATTTAGAGAACGTAGCACCTCAAATATAATCAGAGCCTTTAGAGAACGTAAATAGTTATTTCTTTGAATATTTCAATTAATAAACATATAACACTTCGAATCAAAACAGTTACTTTTGGTTAACGGCTTCAAAGATAATTAGTCTTTGACCAGTTACCAAAATAATATAAATACTTGTATTTAAAACAACCATCGGCCAAAAACAAATTTTATTTATTACCTCTAATATCTACATGCCACATCATTAAAACCTCCATGGGCCAACAGGGTAAGAAAGAGTGTGTCGGTTATTCAAAAAAGTCTTAACAAAGAAAAAATCTTTCCTAATATAGTTTTAAATATTCAATATTTCAAGGATGTTGAATTATCCTTCCCGGATCATAAAAAAAGGCGATACGTATCCGACTTCATTTTCTCCATTACCATATAAGGACCCTCCCAATTTGGGGTCATCTTTCCAAGTCGTTTGTCCTTTGTATGAAGGAATGCTTTTTAAAAAAAATTCACCTACTTTAAAATCCCTCATTCTTGATAAGATATGAACTTCAGGAGGAGTTTTCTGTGTCAAACAATACTTAGAAAGACTAATTCTTGAATAGATTTCTAAATTGGTTAAAGTCGTAGAGAGAGAAAGTCTATCAGTATAGAGAGAGAAAGTAATATATTAATAATCATCTCTTTCCCAAATGAGGTGGGGTCCTTTTATAGTACAAGTGATGGGCCCCACGGGCCCAACCACCTCTTAATAACAAACTTGATCCCTACTTTTATTATTTAATGACAATTAATATTATTTCAATATTTACTTTACAATTTGGCCCTAACTTTGCTGCTTCTTTGCAATTCCATCCTTGTCTTTTATTCTTCCTTATCAGTAGCCCCCCCCCAGTCCTTGTTAAAAATATTTTTACAAGCACTATGATGAAGCCTTCGAATTTCTTCTCATCCTGCAATTTTCCTCATAATATACCTCTTCGAAAATTTCTTTCGGTCCTTCTTAACAATACCCACAGCCCCCCACCCCAATCCTTGCAATTTGTTAGCAAAGACTCGAATGCAGCCCAACATTTATTTTTGTTCCCTCGAAATCATCTTACCAAAAACAATTATGTAGACATTCCAATGTCCTTGAACTTATTCCTTCGAAAATCGTCGTATCTTCTTCGAAGACAATTATACAAGTATAATTGGTTGTAGAGCCCCAGTCTTGGCTAACAAATTGTAAAAACAAAACTATACTTGCATATTCTTCGCAAAACATTTTTACTAAAAAACCCCTCAAATTTTCCAATATCAATTTTCCTATCCCAATCAACAATCTCCCGCCTCTTTTTTTTATGATGTCATCCTACAAAGATTTTTGTCACCAAATCTTTTTAGAGATATTATTACACTTTCCAAAGCTTCTTATCATATTTTTTGGCTCTTCATCTTCTATCGAAGATCTCGATTCACTACAAATGCACCTATATTACCTATAACGCCCCTAGGAAAACAAAGGAAAATGTCCCCATGCCTCTCTTTCCCCAAAATCACATTTACTTCTATAAATACTTTCATTTCCCCTTCACAATCCAAACTATTCTGTTCTAAAATTTCTAGAGAGAGAAAGCTAGCTTATGCTTCTTAAGCCTCGTCGAATTCTAGAGTGGCTATTCATTAGTCAAAAATTCGAAGAGAAAGTTGATGCTGGTACTTACGTTGAGCCTCAACCCAAACCTCCTGTTACCACTTACTACGGTTCCTGGCCTCCATTGGAAAATTCTCCTACTATCATACCCCTCGACATTTCTTTTCCGAACCAAACTTCTGATCTCAGTCTCCTCGAATCCATGGGTAAAGACAAACACCACAAGCATTCTTCTGGTAAAAAGAAAAGACATCACAAGGAAAAGAAAAACTCTCAAGAACGTAAACGCGCTAAAGAAACCTCTTCGGAAACCCAAAATCCGAATTCAACTCTAGTAATCAACAATTCTCCTGTGAAAATTGACGTTTCTGGATCAAACCTTCCAACTACCCCTTCGATGAAAGGGCAAGGAAGCCCACGATTCTCCCTTTAAAGAATCACCATTACCGACGAGGAGGTGCAATCAGTTAGAAACGAAACGTTAAAAAATAAAGGGAAAGTCGTCGCCTCAGACAACCCCGACTCAGAAGCAAAAGAAATTCCCCTCGTATAGAAGTGTAAATCCGATGGTCCTTCCTTGGTCTCTTCTAGTCAAGTTTCTACAGCCCCCCTGGCAAATTTTCGAAGAGCAAGCTCTGAGAATTTCCCCAAAATCCAAAGGTGATATCACTCTTCCTTTGGAACTTGACGCCATTGGGGGCAACAACATCCGAAGCATCGAGAACAAGCATCTGGTCGCACTCCACAATATCTCCTTCAAGTATTTCTTGCCATCGGAAGAAACCATGCTAAGGACTCGATGGTGTATCCCCTCGTATATTACCCTCAGATTCCCTGTGGAAGGTGAGACTCCCTTGTCAGTTAAAGACGATGAATTGATCGTCTATACTGAAATTCTGAATTGGAGGCTAAGGTATCCCTTAGACCCATTCTTTATCGAATACTTTGCCAAAATTGATCTCTGCCATTCACAAGCTGGTCCGAACATGTTGTTCACGCTCATGGCGTGTATCATGGCTTCTCGGATTTCTGGCAACAAATTGTTTTTAGAGGAACTCATCGGATTATCTGGGTTGGCCAAAAATCCTTTTTCCCATTCTACTCGCTAACTTTTGGACGAGGACAAAAAATAGTGAAGGACTTACTTGAAGCTGACAAGAAGTGGAGGCAACAATTTATCTTCTTCTCTGGTCATTGGGAAACAGAGTCTACCCCCTCAAATCCGCACAAACTGTCTCTTTTGTGGACTAACAAATGTAAGTCTCTCAACTCATACTTTTAATCTTCCTCGAATAATAATTTACTAACTTTATTCCTTGAAATTTTTCACAGTCATGACCGGAATTTCAAAACCCTATGCTGATTATGTGGAAAGTGCCACCAAGGTCTTCACCAAACTCAGTGAATGGGCCAAAGAAAACTGGGAAAACAAATTCCGCCTTTGCTTTATGAACAACAACTTGGCCAACAGTCGACTCTAGAGGTTAAACCCCCTCGACAAATTAACTATGAAAGAATTGATAACTCCTCCCTCTCAACAAGAAGTCCTCGATCGAGTAGAAAAGAAAGATATCATTATTTACCTTCCGAAGCGCTCCCAAGCCAAAAGTCACCTGGATGATTCCGAAGAAGAAGTATACATCAAAGATCTTCAATCAGACTCTGAAGGATTAGCTACTAACCAAGAGCCAATCTCTTCGAACAATACTGTAACACCTTCTTCAATTTCCCCTCCTCGGAAAACAGTCCATCCCATCAAGAATAAAGAAACCAAGAAGAAATAAATCAAGAAGAAAGTTTTATGGAGCCCATCCAGGAAATCTCCGAGGATATTAGAGCACAAGATGCTGCAACTGAAAATGACGATAAAGAAAAAGAAAATTCAGGTCAAATGCCAAACTCTCCACTTACCCTATCTTCAAGTCCATCCTCGAATAATGATTTCCCAAGATTAGCACCTCTCCCAATTCCTCGAAGTGATCCTACCCAAACTTTTGATCCCATCATTTTAACTCGTGAGTCTTTGAACTTTGATTCTACTCCAATAGGTTCTCCCACCAGTTCCTTCAAAATTCCTCAGGGCGATGAATTTTCTCTAAGTGTTCGAAACCTACTTCATGCCTCTGTTAATATGGGAAGAAAGATGCAACACCTAGAAGACAAGAAAACCCACTACAAATTCAAAGCTTCTCTTGCTTCCTCACAACTTGAAGAGATAAAGAAACAACACTCCAATCTAGAACAACATGATGATGCAATTTGGAAAAAATTTGTTGCCTCAGAAAACTATGTTCTTCTTCTAGAAAAATGATGTCGAGAAGAAATGGACCTCTACCAGAAAAAGACCGATGCTCAAGAAAGACTCCTTATAGAACACAAAAAAGTTAACCAACTTTAAACAAAATATTTTAAGGATTGCCTGACTGACTTTGAGACTATTGTAGAAGAAAAGAGACATCTGCTAAGGACGATTGCAGAATTTCCTCAGCAGATTGAGACAAAGAAAGAAGCAGTTGTGAATGCTTATGTAGTAAAATGTGTAGAAAAGCTCAATGCTCGGGATGCTACTACCCGAGTAGGATTGATCACCCAAATTCACGAAGAGTACCCTGAGTATAACTTAGGAAGTTTCTGGAAACTTGTCTCCCCCGAACTTCTCCCACCTAATATTGTTGTAAGTGAAAGTGACTCATCGGATTCCGAGGAGAGCGACTCCTCGAAACATTCTGAGTAAGAAAATTTGAGGCAGTTTTTTATAAAAATCTTAGTATAAGTCCTTGTCAATTTGTAAGGCAGTTTTTTTGTAATGGTATTAACATGTTCTGAAGAACATTATCTCAACTTTCCTTGCATGCCACTGTTTGGAACACTAATTTTATAAAACTTGCAACTTCATATTGGGTATGAAAATGATTGTATGTCAACTTGCGTTGAATAAAATAATTGCTTTATGCCAATATTTAATTGGTCATAATAATCATTGTATGCTGATCTTAGGCATGCTTATGATTGCCATAACTATTAACCTACTTATCCGATCACACCTTGTAAATCAGAAACAATAATTCGAGGCAAAAAATAAAATGTATTGATCAGCTAATAATGGCACCTCCTTAAAACCTTCTTGTGCCTAACAGGATAAGAAAGAGTATGCCTTCGCGGTTTTGGCAAACCTAAAAATAAAAAAGAATCATTACATGTCAAGATTTTCATTCTTACTCAAGATACAACTTTAGATGCTCTATGTTCCACGGATGCTTGAGGTATCTCCCCTCCTTATCTTTTAACCGATACGTTCCCTGTTTCACTTTCTCTGTTACTTCATAAGGACCTTCCCAATTTGGACCCAATTTCCGAGCCTTTTTTCTTTGGTGTGAAGAAATTATTTTCGTAATACCTTGTCCCCCACTTTGAAATTTCTATGCTTTAATTGCGAAGCGTACCTACTCCTCATTAATGTTTGATAGTGTAGAGACTTCAATTGTCCACGTCGTCTTTTTTCCTCCACCAAATCAAATTCCATAGCCCTGCTTTGATTATTCAAGTCCTCTGTATAAGCTGCCACACGGTATGATGGGAAAATAATCTCCGAGGGGACCACCGCATCTATCCGTATACCAAAGCAAACGGAGATGTTGTAGTTGCAGTTCGCGGTGTTATTCTATAAGCCCACAATACTTCCTGTAAATAATCTGGCCATTTTCCAGCCTTTCCCTCCAAATTCTTATTTAATCCGTCGAGGATTGTTCTATTGGTCACTTCCACCTGACCATTAGCTTGCAGATGAAATGGAGCAGAAAAACATTGTTGTTATCAAATTGAGGTCCATTATATGTTGTGATTTTTATTGGAACCCCAAAACGACAACAAATATTCGAGACAACAAACTTGATAACATCTTTTGCTTTTATCCCCGTTACAGGTTCTGCTTCCACCCACTTGCAAAAATAGTCAACCGCTACTATGATCGTTTGCCTTCCCCCGGACGCCATTGGTAAGGGTCCAACCAAATTGATACCCCACCTATCGAATGACACTGCTTCAGAAATACTTTCTAATAGTACCCTTGGCTTGTGGATTTTATTGGCATATCTTTGACATGTGTCACGCCTTTTTACCAACTCTTTTGCATCATTGGAAATAGTCGGCCAATAATAACCGGTTAGAAATACTCGTCGAATTAATGCTTTATATCCACAATGGGCCGATCCTTCCCCGTCATGCAGCTCTGATAAGACAAATTGCGACTCGTCCTTAGCCAAAAATCTAAGCAACGGTCTACTTAGGGATTTTTTGTATAAAACTCCTCCCAAAAGGATATAGCCATGAGACTTAAACCTGATTCTTCTAGCCTCTGATTTATCTGTTGGTAAGATATCCTTTTCCAAAAAGTCGACAATTTTTTACCTCCAATCATCTGTAACAACATTGCTTTTGTCCTCCCCTGCCATCAATTGCTCTGTATTTCTCGTAACCGAAGAACACTGATGATTTTCCGATCGCGAAGCAGCTGCTAAGAAATCAGGGATCATATTTGCTTCTCTTCGAACATGCTCATACTTAACTTCATCGAAAGTTAAAACCAAATCCTTCAACACTTTCAAGTATTTGACTAGCTGATCTTTTCTTGACTTGGTTGATTACCAACTGTGAATCGCTGACTAATTTAACCCTTCTAGCCCCACACACTCGAGCCAATCTCAACCCTGCTAATGTTGCCTCATACTCCGCTCTCTTCGAGTGAAATTCTACCAAAAAGTCAGTCAAAGCCTGAGCCTTTATAGATGTTCGAGGCTCAAAATTTATGCCAAAATCTCCCAATTCGACTGACCACTTCGTCATTCTTCCTGATATATCTGGCCTCTGTAACAAACCTTTTAAGGGGAATGATGTTCGACCTACTATGTAATGGGCTTAAAAATACGGTTTGATTTTTCGAGCATCTATTACCAAGGCCAAAACTAACTTTTCCAACTTTATACAGTTTCTTAGCATCTAGCACACTCTTGCAAACATAATACACCAGTTTTAAAACATCAAGATCTTCCCGAACTAACATAGCGCTGACTGCAAAATCTGATACCGACACATAAACAATCAACTTCTCTCCCATCAAAGGTTTAGAAAGTATTTCCGGGGACAATAAATACTCTTGAATCTGAAGAAATGCTTTAGAACATTATTCAGTCTAACTAAATTTACCAAGCATTTCTAAGCACTTTAAAGAAAGGTGCACATTTATCCGAAGAGCGAGAGATAAATCTGTTTAACGCAGCCAATCTTCATGTCAAAATCTGGACTTCCTTAATATTCCGACGAGGTGTCATTGTTGTCAAAACTTTTATCTGTTCCGGGTCAGCCTCAATTCCCTTCTCACTCACCATATATCCGAGAAACTTTCCAGATCGAACACCAAAAATACACTATTCCGGGTTCAATTTCAAATTGACATTTTTCAAATTTTTAAAAGTTTCTTCCAAGTCAGAAAAATGGTCTTCGTCCCGCAAACTCTTTACCAACATGTCGTCGATATATACTTCTACGTTCTGCCCAATCTGATCCTCAAAGTTTTTGTTTATCAAGCGCTGATAAGTCGCCCCCGCATTTTTCAGGCCAAACGACATCACCTTGTAAAAATACAATCCTCTCCCAGTAATGAACGATGTGCTTTCTTCATCCCTCATATCTAATCTGATTATAACCTCAATAAGCATCCATAAAATACAATAATCGATTACCCGATGCAGAATCCACTAACTGATCAATTCGAGGTACGGGGAACGAATCCTTCAAACAGACTCTATTCAGATCTGTAAAGTCCATGCACATTCTCCACTTGCCATTTTTCTTCCTTACTAAAACTGGATTCGAGGCCCATACAGGGTATTGTGACTCTTTGATATGGCTTATGCTTAATAACCGCTCGACCTCTAAAACTATAGCTGCAGACTTTTCTTGAGAGACATAACGTCTTTTTTGTACGATGGGCCGAACATCACTATGCACTGCTAGTTTATGACAAATTATTCCCGGAGGCACACCTGTAACGTCTTCTGCACACCAAGCAAACATATTTAACTTTGTTGAAAAAAATGAAATCAACTTTTCTCTAAACTCAAAAGAAAGTTTTACTCTTATTTTTCAGAATTTTTCCATCATGAAACTTGTGCTCTTTATGATCATCATCCGGAACCAGAAACCCGGCGGACTCCCTCGGATCATTGCAGGGAGTTATTGTTAAGAGAGTCCCCTTTAACTGCTATACTTTTCCCGATGTTTCTCCTCGGATTTGCTTTGTGGACAAAGCTATCTGATAACATTCTCTAGCCATCTTCTGGATGCTCCCAATTGTTCCGATATTGTTTCCTACTACATACTACAAACATTGGTGCAATGTAAAGATAACGCCATGCATCCTCGACAACCAAGAACGGCCCAGAATCTCATTATAAGATATCGGTGCATCAACCACTATAAACAAAACTTCAACTTCCTTTTTAAATGGTCCCCGACCAAGCTCCACCAAGCATTCAAACTCCCCCACAACTATTGATGTTGCTCTTGTAAATCCTACTACAGTTCTTTCTGACCGACGTATAACTGGTGGGTCGGAAATTCTCTTGTAGGTGCTCATGAACAAAATATTTGCAGAACTTCCTGTATCAATCAATATTTACTGTACTTGATCACCGGCTATCCTTGCAGCAATTACCACCGCATCCTCATGTGAGCCTGCTACGTTCCTCATGTCATCGTCATCAAAACAAATAATTGGGGAGGGCAAACGATGCATCTGTGCTGAAACACCAACTTCCAATTGCGTGGTCAAATTTACCATGTGCCTCTTTCTTGAATTGTTAGAATTTCTTGCCATAGTACCCCCCCCCCCCCAAAATAGCTAGCGACTCAAAAAATGCACAAAGATCATTCACTTTTCCTCTTGGAATCACTTCCTATATCACGTTAACATCGTTTTTCCCACCTTGGGATCCAAATACTCTGTTGTAATGTCAAAAGCATCCACTTCCTCGGAAATCACCATTACTGTGTCAGCATTCTTTGGAACAATTTTCACCACCGTATTTTCCTGAGTATGTTTTTTCACAAAATCCAATAGCATGCCGTTTTCAATCAAAGCTTGCACCTCTTTCTTCAACGCGATGCACTCCTTAGTGTCATGCCCAATATCATCATGGTACTTACAAAACCTATTAGCACTTATGCTTTCCCTGAGAGTTTAAATAGGAAAAGGCTTTCGGAATTGTACGGTTGACTTTGCCTTGTCAAATATTATAGCTACATTTTTTGTCAACTTAACAAAATAGTCTGGACGAATCCATTTGTTCAAAATAGGCCTAGTTCCCTGATGCATGTCGTAATTTTGCTGATTCGTTCGGGGCCTTAGTGGATACTGACCCACCGCTTTAGGTTGCACATTAACCCGAGGCGCTTGGCTACTAGACTCAGATCTCTGAAACTGATTCTGCTCTAACTGATCACTTGATCCCTTCTCAGATGCTTGAGTTTCTTCAACTAAAATCCTCTTCTCCACTTGATCAAGTAGAGGTCTAAAATTCATCGCTTGACTCTCAACCACTGTATCCTTCAACAGTCCCGGGAGAAGTCCCATTCTGAAGTCTGCCAAGGCCACCAGATATTTGCAATATTCCATATCCGTCTTTGTTTTAATAAACCAGTTGGTGTAATTTTTTAAACTCTCCCCAAATATTTCCTTGCAGTAAATTATCGTATCCTCATTAGCTCATAATTTCTTGCTTCTCACAAAATATTGCCTGAAGATATTCCAGAACATATCAAATTTTTTAATAAAACCATGGCTAGCCTGTTGTACCACTTAGAAGCAACTCCCTTGAAGGTTTGAGAAAAAGGCCCGACACAACAATTTATCATCATCATCGAAGTTGATCATGAAATTTTTAAACTGCTCGATATGATTATCGAGATCCTGCGTTCCATCAAAATTTTCTAGCTTCGATATATCAAAATGTTTTGGGAGATTTCCTGACAAAATTTCTGAAGACAACGGGGAAGCTCTCCAGTTATGCCCTGTCCTGTAAACATTAGCCCTCGAATCTTCATGGCTTGGAAAATAAAGCCCCCCCTTGGAAGGCAAGGTATATTGATGCTGCCACTATGAATTCAGCTGGTCAATATTTTGATTCCCAACATGAAAATTTCGTTGGTTACAAACCTGCTCCCCAGCATGAAGATTCATTTCCCTCGGAGATTTCCTCTCCGAACTTCTTCCTCTACGATACTCCACATGTTTTTCCCATGTTTCTTATTTCGATGACTCCTTTCCGGAGACGAATCTGGTAAACTATAGCGAAAATAATCACTTGAGTCAGAAGAATCAAAGTGACGCTTTCCTTTACTCCTCGAAGAACGCCGACCTCGCCCTCTATACCAATAATCTTTTTCACTAGGACGATGATATGCCTCACGCTCATCCTTTCTGTTGTTATTTTCTCTTCGAACTTCCAAACGAAGATTCCCCTGAACAGCTTCTCTTTCCGCGTTTAATTTCTCGATTTCCATTAGCAACTGGTTTCTCCGGGCCACTAAGATTGACTCATCCATAACTTCTCCAGAACACTGACCATCGTGCCTTCCAAAGTCTTCATCCCTTCGAAAATCATTGTCGATGATATTTTCCTCATAATGGTTCACATCTAATTTTCTCTGCTCATCCATCATCCTGCTTGGATTCAAGAGAAATTTCATGAAAAAGAAAACCTACAAAGCGATTTTCGTTCCCACAGACGGCGCCAATGATAAGATATGAACTTCATGAGGAGTTTTCTGTGTCAAACAATACTTAGAAGGAATTATTCGTGAATAGATATCTTAATTGGTTAAAGTCGTAGAGAGAGAAAGTCTATGAGTGTAGAGAGATAAAGTAATATTATAATAATCATCCCTTTCCCAAATTAGGTGGGGTCCTTTTATAGTACAAGTGATGGGCCCCACGGGCATAACTACCTCTTAATAACAAACGTGATCCATACTTTTATTATTTAATGACAATTAATACTATTTCAATATTTACTTTACAATTTGGCCCTAACTTTGTTGCTTCTTTGCAATTTCACCCTTGTCTTTTATTCTTCCTTATCAATTCTCACCTTCGAATTATAGCGACTCATCATCAAAGTCTGATAATGAGTTATACTAATATGAGCTCTAACTCTTTTCTCTTCGATCAAGTCTAGTTCCGTTCTTTTTTCTCTTCATTCACCTCTTCGGAATATTAAAGTACTCTATAAGAAGGTAAAGTAGACTCTGCATGACTAACAACACCCATACCATAAACGAAGACAAAATGTGTTTTTTGAGTAGCCTCTATAAGAGTTGTACGATAAGCCCACAATATCTCTTACAAATAGATAGGCCATTTCCCTGCAACACATGTTAAATTTTTCTTCAAACCCTCCATAATAGATCTATTAGTCACTTCTACTAGACCATTTGCTTGGGGATGAAAAAGTGTAGAGAAACACTGTGTTATTCCCTTCGAAGCGCAAAAAGAAATCATTTCTTTGTTGATGAATTGAGGACCATTATCTGTGGTGATTTCCTGACGCACTCCAAAGAGACAACATATATTATTCGCAAGGAACTTAATATCATCCTTGACTTTTGTACCAGATAATGGTTCAGCTTCAGGCCATGATTGGTCTACTTAAATATTTTTTGTATAACACAGTCACAAACTAAGACCTTAGCATCATTCATAATTGAAGGCCAATAATAACTAGCCAACAAACCCCGACTTTCTAAAGCCTTGAAACTAAGGTGAGATGAACCTTCACCATCATGCAACACATATAAAATTTCTTGAGATTCTTGCCTTCCCAAACAACGCATGAATGGTCTACTTAAAGATTTTTTATATAACACTCCATCCAATACAATATCACCATGAGTCTTATATCTCAAATTTTTAGCCAACTTTGCATCTTGAGGTAACATACCTCTTAATAAAAAAATTAAGGATATCAAACCTCCAATCACTTCGAATTATGATTTGAGTGAGAAATACTTCCTCAACATATTTACATTGCTCTAATCGTGTCAAAATCGAAGGACTCTCTTGTAACAATATCCATGGATATTCTTTAGTATAAGGAATTGTTGCTAAAATATCAACAACTGTATTATCTCCTCGGTTAATATGCTCTACAACCACTTTGTCAAACAAAAGAGCCAAATTTCGAAGCTCGCGTAGATAAAAAAAAATTAATTGATCTTTCTTGGCCTCAGATACACCTGCCATGTGATTTGCTACTAGCTGCGAATCCTTTTCCAAATGAAATTTTGTTGCTCCAAAGATATTTGAGAGCCTTAAACCAACCAGCACAGCCTCATATTCAACCTCATTATTCGATGTATGAAAACCAAATTGAATAGCCTCATACATTGCCTCCCTAAAACGAGCAACTAATTGAACCCATGCACTAAATCCAAATATGCTAGACCCACCATATGTTCAAACCACCCACATCGAAGTTTCTGACAAAAACTTTTTACTAGTCCCCTCATCCGATTGGCTCAAATGAAATTCAACCAAAAACTCTGCTCAATATTGAGCTTTGATAGCCGTTCGAGGAGCAAATGATGTCAAAATCTCCCAATTCTACTGACTATTTGGTCATTCTACCAGAAAAATATGGACACTGTAACACATTCTTTAGGGGGGAGAAAGTCCAAACCAAAATGGTGTGAGCCTGAATATAAGGACGCATTTTCCTAGCAGCTACCACCAAATCCAAAGCCATTTTCAAGTTTCAAATACCTTTTCTCCGATGACAATAAAATTTTATTAACATAATAAATTATTTTTGAAACTCCATAGTCTTCGCATATCAAAATAGGGCTTACAGCAAAATCAGACACAACTATATATAGTAACATTTGTTCTCCAATTCGAGGCTTAAACAAACTCTCTTTTGATAACAAAAGTTCTTTAATCTTTGAAAAAAATGCTTTACAATCTGGCGTCCACTATAACATCCTCACTTACTGTTCAATAACCTTTATGTCAAGACTTACACCTCCTTTATGGTTCGAGGAGATGTCATCAAAACTAAAGCATTCAATTATTATGGATCTACTTCTATCCCTTTTTCACTAATAATATATACAATATATTTCCTTAATCGGACACCAAAAGTACAAGATTCAACTTCAAATGAGTGGCCCTCAAATTTAGAAAGGTCTCATCTAAATCTTTGAGATGTTCACTATCTGTGGAGATTTTTATCAGCATACCATCAATGCACACCTCCATATTCCTTCTAATATGAGGAGAAAAAGCCTCATTCACCAATGTTTGATATGTCTCTTCAGCATTCTTCAACCCAAATGGCATGGCCCTATAGAAATGTAGTCCTCGATCAGTGATGAATGTAGTACTTTCATGATATTTTGGATCCAATTGGAATTGATTATAACTAGAAAAGGTATCCATACAAAAGATAATTTTATTCTCAAAAGTATAATCAATCAGCGTGGAATGGATCTTTAGGGCATGCTCGATTTAAATCTGCAAAGTCAACACGCATTTGCCACTTTCCATTATTATTTTTGACTAACATCGGATATACAGTCCATAAATGATATTGTGCCTCCCTAATATGTCCCACCATGGAGAGAAGATCCACCTCTTGAACAATAGCGACTAACTTTTCCACATAATAAGCTCGTATTTTTTTAATAACATGATTTATCCTTGAATTTATAGCTTAGC
This sequence comes from Limnanthes douglasii subsp. nivea, assembly GCA_036936605.1. NCBI lineage: Eukaryota > Viridiplantae > Streptophyta > Magnoliopsida > Brassicales > Limnanthaceae > Limnanthes > Limnanthes douglasii. The sequence continues at coordinate 196,818,914 of JAUPFV010000002.1, read as the reverse complement.
TATGACATATTATTTCAGATGGAACTCCTATCACATCCTCTGTTTTCCAAGAGAAAACATCCAAATTATCAAGCAAAAATTATAACAATTGATCACGCATAGTAGAAGACAACAATATTCATTTTGTAAAGTCTTTCCTTTTATATAAAATATGTTCTTCAATATCCTCACTTACTGTTCAAGAACTCGGGGTTCCCTTGGATCATCAATTCTCTCTTCAACCGAGGTCAACCCCATTGGCTGCTATTCAGCCATCTGATCCTCAGAAGTAGAACCTCAAACTCGGAGTGCTGTTACATATTATTCTAGGCCACTTTTTGATCATTTCGAACCACACCAACACAATCTCCAATGACATATTTCAAATATTGGTGAATAGTAGACACAACAACATACATTCTTGAAAGCCAAGATCTCCCAAAAATAGTGTTATAGCTGGTTGGACATTCAACCACCATGAACAATACTTGAACTTTATTCTTAAACGTGCCTTTTCTAAAACACACTTCACCTTCGAATTCCTAAATCACTTGAGTTATTACACATGTAAAACCAATATTGTACAATCAGACTGACAAATTCAAGGCAGATTACGCATTCTATCATGTATAGCTTTAAATAACACATTCGTAAAACTCCTTGTATCTATCAGAACACGTCAAATTTCAACTCCAGATATAATTACCCATATAACCACTGCATCTTCATGAGGGCTAGCTATTCCTCTTAAATCATCCTCATCGAATAAAATAAAAGTAGTATCATGCTTGCCATATAAATGAGTAGAGATTTTTCCGTCTACTTGAGTTGCTAAACTGACAACATACTTTTTCATTGAACTATTTGTATTACCGGACATGGAATCTCCCGCAAAGATTGTTAAGGAGTCAAAATAATCACAACCATCCAAATTAATCGATATGAAATTGTATCCAAATATTTTGATGCTACGTCAAAATGATCACATTTAGAATCTAAAATCATCAATGAACTTTCTTTCTTTAAATTTGGGTTAGCAGCTTATTGTCGATGTACTCAGAATTTTTGACCAACTGCCTTGCCCTTTAAAAAAACAACCAATTCACAATTTTCTTATTAAAACCTATATCTTCTTCTTTAAATCTATACAGTCTGCATTGTTGTGTCCAATATTATTATGATACTTGAAAAAATATATCATTACGCTATTCTCTTAGTTTGTTTATTGGAGTTGGCTTTTTAAAGCTTACATAACCTTTAAACTTTCCGTAAATAGAAGTAATATTCTCAGTTAAATCATCATAATCTTCTGGCCTTATCCAATGATTTGGCCTTGGTCTTTAAAACTGATAACATGTTACCTGAGTTGGGAACCCTCCAGTTCGAGGAGGTAAGTTATTATTATTCCTTGGACGACGTGGTTGATAATTCGATGAGTGTCCTTGATTATCTGACACATGCCCTGAATTCTTTTGACTAGGTCTAACCTCTCCTCGAACCCTAGTTGATTTTTCCATTTTAATTTAGTCATCGACTTGAGCCATAAGTGATCCAAAAGTTAATGCTCTTTTTTTGTTGTTTTATTTTCCGAATCGCCTGGTAATAACCCTTTGTTGAAATGCAGCCATAGCAACCAGCTCTTCACAATTATCCAATCCTACTTTTGTTAATACAAAATGCTTCGTATAATTTTTTTCATACAACTTGCTTACATTGTATTATGATATCTCCATTTGAACGCATTTCTTTGATTCCCACAAACTTTTGTTGAAAAGTTGTGTAAAAATCTCTAAAGTTGGTAACAGGTCCCCTAAGAATGCTATTATACCACTTCAATGTTGTACATTTGAAAGTTTGAGAAAAATCTCTACATATCGGTTTGTTATTATCTTCAAAGTTCATCATATAGTTCTTGAATTGTTCGATGTGATCATCAAGATCCTGCATTCTATCAAAATATTCGACCTTAGAGATATCAAAACGTTTTGGAAGAGTAATGGACCTTATCTCAACCGTTAAAGGATATTTTCTCCAGTATACTCCTTGTACGTACTAGTCATCTCTTCTAGTTCCCATAATAACATACAAATTATGATCAAGTATACATGTGCATTGATTGGATGTATTCCCTTCACACTATTCATTTTCCCTTAAACAATGAGCCACATCATCTCTTTTTGGTTTATATTCTTTACGCAATTTTCGAGGCCAACTTATTTCTCCCTTCGAAGATCCTCAATACCTCTTGTGCTTAGATAATCCTTCCTTAGATTACAGGCTATCAAATTTTTCATCACTAGATATAATATACATGTGTTTGTATTTCTTTTCTTTTCGTAAAGTACGATGTTCTTTATCAGACTCAAAATATGTTTCCTTCCGATCGCTCAAAATTTGATGAGTTATATATGATCGATCAGGTTGAATTTATAACTTGCATTTCTCTTCAACTTGTCATACCTCATATTTTTGCCTTCCTAACTAAATATGATGTTCTCTTTGAACATACTTGTCATTTAATGCAGTTATTTTATCTTGTAACTGATTCATTTGAGCTTCAATGTCTGATGTTCTTCTCCACTTTTTTCCTATGCAACTCAGATCTCAAAGTTTTATTTTTTTTCAAACCGTAGGATAAGCTTTGTTTCTCGGTTCCATATTGATCTAGAGCGATATAACTGTGTAAGAACTCTATAATTTCTGGTTTTTTATGTGAAATCAAGGTACCAATCGAATAGAGCTCCCACTGTGGTCGCCAATTTGTTAAGTATGAAACTGGTTTCTTGAGAAAGAAAGTAAAGAAAGTGTTTAGTTGTAGAGAGAGAAAATAAAAATAGAAAATAAGTTATGTCTGATAAAAAAGCGTCACCATTTATTCACTGCGCTCAGCTTTTATTAATAGGCACATTAGACTTAGTATAACAGAATTATTTATACAAATGGGTAAATTTCTATTTAACCTTTTATATTTAAAAGGAGTTTAAATACTCTATTTTAACTATACAATTTATCATATATAACTTTAATTCTATTACATTTAAGCCCTCGATATTTCATATCATTATCAATACCGAATATAATATATTAGTAAACTGAATATAATTTCATATTATTATAGTAAACTGAATAAAGTAATGTGTAACTATTATAGGAAACTGAAATTGTTACGGGATTATATGTAACTATTTCAGGAGACTAAAGTTCTCACACATATATATATATGTGTGTGTTTTGCCATTGTAAACACAACTTCAGAATTAAATAAATCATTTTATAAATTTTTTAAACATCTCCTTCTCTGTCTTGATATCATAGCTTTAAATGTTTTCTTATGGCGACAACTCTTTGGTGAGAGTACGAAGCCCTAATTATATCTATATATATATATATATAATTTCTATATTTTATCTCTTTTTCTTTTCTCTCCTCTTTTCTATTTTTTATGGAGACTCTGGATGGTCACGGTAAGGATCCCATCTCAAACGGAAAAATAACCGTCGGTGGCGATGATGGATGGTTTTCGTGGGTTCTACTACAATGTCGTATAATTTATCATTATGATCTTTACATGCGATGAAAACCTTGGTTTGGTCATTACTCAAGTAATCTTAAAAGGGGATAATGATGACGAACATGCATACCACAGCGTACAAATATTTGAGCCCGAAGAAATTTGGTTTCGTGGTTGGTTATGTGCCATCAAATGATTCAACGGATCTCAGAGATTGGTGGAAAATAATTCATTGTTAGTTTCATGGATCCGGAATACAATTGAACATTCTCTGCGAACCACGATTTTACACATGGAGATGGCTAGTAAAGTTTGGGAATATGTCAAGGCTCAATATTCAGTTGTTAATGGATCACACATCCAACAACTCAAACAAGAATTAACAACATGTGACCACTAAGGTTAAGTATTACGGCATATTATGGGAATTTGAAGAAGATTTGGAAGGACTATAATTATATTGATCCAAATCCGACATGTACGTGTGAAATGTGCACATGTGTTATTTCCAAATAATTAGAAAAAAAATGAGAAAGAAAAAGTTCATCAGTTATTCATGGGGTTAGATGAAGCCTTGTACAAACATCTACACTACTTATTGTCCCATGAGCATTTTCTCACCACCAGACGTGTCTATCATGTTCAATCCTAAGAAAAAACAACAAAAACTGCTATTATTTGAGGAGAAATCAATCATGTTCCTGAGCCAGCTATTATGGTCGTGCTCATTAGGGAAAAACTGTTAAAGAAGCCTATAATTAGTTCCTACTACAAAAAAAAATATGCCATATCAAAGACTTTTGCTCTAAAATCCATATATATCTGGACGAATATCTTGATCAAGCCTCAAAGCAACAATGTGGCAAGTCATCGTCGTCGTATTAGTGGCCAAGATGGTCTTAGTATATGTGGTTCCAGTCGAGGGCATGATGGACTGCAACACGTTACACATGATGCTTCATCGGGAACTGTGCACGGTGAAGATAGGCAATAAGGGTCGGTGGTACTTTTTTTCATTCCAGAATAATATGATACTTTCAAAAATCTACTCGTTTCCGTGAAATATGGTTCATCAAACAAATATTAAGGTTTCCAAAAGAATATCAAGAATATATTTGCATTGACTCAAAAAATGCCAGAAGAGTTGCGTGCATCTTCAATACCTATAAAATATTTTAGAACACCAAAATTCTTTATGTGAAAATAGCAGACATATATTTCTTAATTTGTATTATAATGCCAGGATTTTTTCTGCAATGACTAAATTATTAACATACACCAGGAATCCCAAATTGACCATGATGATAAGAAAAAAAAAAGTAATCAAAATGTAACTGAGTAAAACCATAGGTACGTAGTGCACCAGAATTTTTTGAAAACCAATATCGTGGAGCTTGTTTCAGTCCATATAAAGATTTTTGAAGCTTGCATATGAGAATTTTATGCATTGGTTGGAAACCAGGAGGGGAGCATAAATATTTCTTCATGCATATCATTGTGAAGGAATGTATTATGAACATCCATCTAATGTAATTCCCATTTTTTAACAGCTGCAATCGAGAGAACACGAACGATAGTAGTTTAACGACGGTAGCAAATGTTTCAGTATAATTGAGACCGTCATGTTGCTCATTTCTCATGATGACATGTTGTGATTTTAACATTTCTATTTATCCATCAGAGCGATGTTTGATTAGGTATACCCACTTGCGCCTTAAAGATTTCTTATTCAAAGGAAGATAAGCCATATTCTTTATGTTATTTGCCTTCAAAGCTGCAAGTTCTTCATATATCACTTTTTGTCATTCCATAGACTGAATAACTTGTTTATAAGACCGAGGTTCCACATTTGTATCAAGCGAAACCATGAATCTGTAATGTTCTATCGGAGAATTTCCAATATGAGATATATGCATGTAGTATATACTTACAACTTTGAGTCTCCCACCGATTTGTGTACATATGATAATAACACAATCGTACATTATCGTTCTTCACCCGTTTTTTACGTGCAAGATGTTCAACTTTATCCTCAACTTTGATCTGTGGAGCTTGCCTTGTAGGGTTTGATGTGGCTGTATCATCTGGATCAACTTGTTGTACGCCAGAAATAGATGATAAAATGTCTTGGTTATAAGCTAAAGTTGGTGAAGGCGAAACGTGTGTACCCTCCCTGTGTACAGCTGTTGTAGTTCTCGAAATGTACACATGATCTTCATTAGCAATATATGGAAATAAATTAAGAGGTGTAGGACTTGCAATAGCAGTGGATTCCTAAAAATGAAAAATATTTTGATAGAATATAACATCGTGTGAGACAATAATTTTCCTAGTGTCCGAGAAATATGTGTGTCATCCCGTTTTCCCAAATGGGTATCCCATAAAGATTCCATGAACACTTTGTCATTCAAACTTGTCACCACCGTGATTATGAACATAACACTTACAACCATATACCCGAATGTGATTTATAGGTGGACCTTTATCAAATAACATTTCAAATAGAGTTTGTCATTTCAAGAGAATCCAGAGAGTGCGATTAATTAAGTATGCAACGGTAAGAATATATTAACCCCACCAATTTAATTGGTAATGAAGCTTGAAATCGTAAGAACACGTCCAACATTTAAAATATGCTTATGCTTTTGTTTAACATGCCTAATTTGTTTGGGTTTCCGACTACAAGAAGTCTCATGAATTATCATGGTATATTTAAAGAATGCAATGATACATTTAAACTCCATCCCATTATCACTTCGAACACGTTTGATGAAACAACCGACTTATACCTTAACAAATAGACTCAAGTACAGCGAAAAAAATCATCAATAAAGGTTAAAAAAAAGGGTAAAACCATCCAAATCGGGTGTGTGGTAAGGCATCCAAACATCAATATGAATAAGTTGGAAAGCAACAATACTCTTATTAGAACTTAAAGGAAAACTACTACGAATATGTTTAGCACGTAAGCAAATGTCATAAGTATTATTCTTCAAACTAATAAATTTATCAATTCTTGCTAAACAAAAGAAAGATGATACTTTACGAGACGGATGTCCCAGCCTCTTATATCAAATGTCAAACGAACTCCCCTGAGAGAAGACATGTGCACTGCGTATATCTGCATATTGCAAGTAGATTAGTCCATTATAATGTCTGCCCGCACCAATCACCTTATTCGTTGCTCAGTCTTGAATAATGAATATTTTTTCGAAAAATTTCACAACACAATTAGCCTTATCAGTCAATTGGGATATATAAACCAGATTACAGTTTAAATCTAGCGCGAATAAAAAAAATTCTCTAAAATCAGAGTATCATTCACGGTCCTGATTTTGCAGCAGCGACCCTTTCCCATATGGTAAACAAATCCAATAAACCCTATTACCACGAATATTATTCAAACTAAAACTTATTTGTCATATGATGTCTAGCTCATGTGTCAATTATCGAACATTTGGTAAGAAGAATATCTATCTGACTACTTTCACATGAAAGATCTTGGTATTCAAAAATATTTTCTAGGTATTGAAGTTTCCTACAACTCTTCTGGCATTTTTCCGCGTCACGCAAATATGCGCTTGATATCCTTTCGGAAACCTGCCTACTTGGATCTCATCTTCTTGGTGCTCTGCTTGATCAACATCATCGATTGTCCTTAGCTATCGAGTCGAGTATCATTTTGCTCATCTTTCTTCCTATTGTCGGCTTGTAGGATGATTGGTGTACTTATTGGTCACTTGTCCGGATCTTTCTCATGCGATTCACATTTTGGCTTTATATTTAAAGGAACCCATAATGAATCATTGGCAATCGGGTTTGCTGTGGTTCGATATATGAAGGGTTCTTTAGGACTTGGTATTCTTCTTAGATTAGACGATGATTTTAAACTCATAGGATGGTGTGATTCTTATTATGTTGCTTGCCCACTCACCCGACATTCTTCGTCTAGATGGTTTGTCCAAATTAAGGACTCAATCTCATGAAATATCCAAAAAAACAACATAATGTTGCTTGCTCTTCACTCGAAGTTGAATATTGGTCTATGACCCTTATCACATGTGAATTAAAATGAAAAAAAAGTCTTCTTGATTTTATAGGGATCACTACAGGACATATACAAATTTATTGCGACAACACTGTAAAATTACATATTGTTGTCAACCCCGTTTGTCATGAACGTAAGCACATCGAGATTGATTGTCATTTTGTGCTCGATGAATACACCCGTAATCTGATTACACATTCTCATATTTCCATTAATGCTAAGTTCACAGATAGCTTTACTAATGCACTCGACAAGAGTCGGGTCGATGTATTGCTCCCCAAGTTGGACATTTTTACATGCGTCAACTTGAGAGAGCCTAATAGAATAATATGCAATTATTACAGAATATTGAATATAATATATTAGAAGATTGAATATAATTACATATTATTATTATAAATCGAAGAAAATAACATGTAAATATTATAGGAAATTGAAATTATTACACGATTACATATAATTATTATAGGAGACTTAAGGTTATATATATATATATATATATATATATATATGACTTTGACCATGATAAACACAACTTCAAAATTAAGTAAATCACTTTACAAATTTTCTAAACACTTTTTTCCTATAAAAGTTAGGTTGGACTTAACTTTATAGAGTAAAATAACATTTTTTTCTTATATCCACTTATTTATATATGTTCGTTAATCTTTTATTATTCATTTTAATTGCAGATTATTTTTTATTAGAAAACAATTTTCTCGTCGATCTTTGATTATTTATTTAATGAGTGATTATTTTTTTATTATGAAACATCTTTCTGGTTAATATTTTTTTTATTCATTTTAATGGCGGATTATTTTTTATTAAAAAACATCTTTCATAATCTTTTAACTGTTCTCTTTAATAACAAATAGTCCATCGACTAAAAAATATAAAAAAATTATACGTCCAGAGTACCCAAGTTGGTGGAATAAGGCATGTTTGTGACCAAAGGTGGGTTTGAATCTCTCTACAAACGTTTTCTTGACTGAGTTTGTCACCTTGTGTGGTTTACCTTCTGCATTGGTTTGCACGCTATAGCCTCATATCGAGGGTTTATCATGTGTGCACTCGCTTAGTAGAAACTGCGAATACCCTAAAAAAAATAATAAATATCATTACATGTTAATCTTTATTTATAAAAAACCTCCATGTTAATTTTTATTTAGAAAACCAACTTTATTAATAGATTATTAATAGAACTATTTATATTATAGTAATAATTATACTTTAACCAACTTTATCGATAGAACTATTTATATGATAATAAGTAATTATACTTTACACTCATAAATAAAATATCCAAAGTTGTACTTTCAAACGTTCGTGGATGAATATGGGCAATCCTGATATAGACGGGTTTATACTCGAGATACTATTAAAATCAACCAGCACAATAGTTGTGCTTGTGAAGTAGAGTTATAGATTCTATTTTATCAAAGAATATTCAAAAGGTTACGGCTATATATATCCAAATGTGATTTAAGTATACCCAAAAAACGCAGTTTATTTTTATTTGATTTTTTTAGGACGAAAAAACCCTTAAAATTTCATTTAATATCCGAATTGCCACTAAGTAAAAAAAACACTAAGCATATCCTAGATACACCCAATTCACAAAACAATCTATTTGGTTATGTATACCCAAAAAAACACAACTCTCTACTAGATCAAACCCCATATTACTACAATTTTGTGAAATTCTTCAAATTGTTCTTTAACATTCAAAGTTGCCTCAAAAACATTCAAACTCTTTTTAATTTTTTTAAACTTCTTCTAATAAAAACACAAAATCAAAACTTGTTTTTTTGAAGTTTTTTTTATAAAAAAAATTAAAAATTTAATTACTAAAAAATTCATAATTTTCGGGTGTTTGGAAGCCATTTTCCGGCCGAAATTCGGCCGGAAAATGACCATTTGCGATGGCTGAGGGTACCATAGGTACAGAGGGGGTGTACCGACCGGTACACCCCCTCTGTACCTATGGTACACTCTGTACCGACCGTACAGGGGTACGTACCAGCCGCCTGTACGGTCGGTACAGAGGGTCTGTACCGACCGGTACGCTCAGTCTTCGCAAATGGCCATTTTCCGGTCGAATTTCGGCCGGAAAATGGCCTCCAAACACCCTAAAATTATGATTTTTTTACCTAATTAAACCATAACCCTAAATTTTGATACTAAGACTAAGTTTTTATATTTTAGTTCGCCGGATTTTAGTTCGCCGGATTTTAGTTCGCCGGATAAATTAGAGAGAACTTGAAGGTTTTAGAGAGAAGTTAGAGAGTGTAATTGAAAAAATGAGGTGGATAAGATTAGTAAAAAAAAAAAACCTTATATACCTAGAAAAGGGTATTTTTGTCAAAATTTGGGTATACTTAGATCATCTTTGGGTATACTCAAAATTGGGTATACTTAAACCCGAATTGGGTATATATAGCTTGACCCTATTCAAAATATCTCTAATATTAATTTATTTCAAAAAAATTGTAGTAATGATTTTGGTATAATAATCATAATAAAACAAATAATAGGCAGGCAATTTAAAATAATCGGATCATTGGAAAATCTAAATGGTGTGCCTATATGTCATAAATGAAATAATTTTTTCTAAAAAGGAGCCATCCAGTGATATGGTTCACTATAGCATCACTCTTATGCCACAGAAATGCATAATGCTACAAAAATGAATACACAATCATGTCAATACAAGCCCTTCATAATAAGTGCTACTTTTCAGGTCAGATTAACTAATTGTCGTGTCAAAACCAAGCAGTGCTCAATTAGTATCTATTCGAACTTAGTTACTTGACTAAATTTCCTAGCAAAGCTGTGAATAATAAGATACTTGAAACAAGAGCCCGTGTGGAACCAGAAAACACTACTCTCCGAGCCTGGCCCCTACAGAAGACAGTAGTAAAGTAAATGTAAGAAATAGCAAGGAAATAACATACGATATTAGGTTCTTTCTGTTGTATTAGTTATTGACAGATGCCTATAACTACTTATTATAAATGACTAAATCGAGTTTCTGAAAACTTACTTTTGCAAGGACGAAAGCGAACCACAATATATGTTGTTTTCAGGGATAGGAGACTCTGACATGTCCGATTCTGGATTCATAACGCTGATATATAATTCTTGGCCCAGATACCATGAGTTGAGGTTGTCTACCCGGAGGTTCCAGATCCCAGCATTGTCGAGAGAAACTAAAATGGCAGTCCATGCACCGGGAAATACCTGTATGTAATCATAGGGAGAGACAAAGATTGTTATGGTTTAACATGTATCTAGATCAATATTTTCATTGAAGCAGTAGGTAGAAAGGATCTACAAGAAGCTTTATCCGTTGCCTTCACAATATAGAGGTACATGATGAGTGAACACAAATTATTCTAAAGCAGAAAGTGATTCGGACGCAGAAACTATAGAGGTAACTAATTAGTAGTTACTTTAGTGGAGATAATAATTTATTATTATTCTAACGCAAGTATACCTGTGTGGTGCTGCGAGCAACCCCATCCCATTTATTGTACGTGCCTCTGCTATTCTCCGTCCACACGCCAAAGTCCATACTGCAGTAGAATTCAGAGAAACATCAAATTCGTATGACAGGTTCTAAAGCATTAGCAATCGAGATCGCTGAGCAAGTTAAGACTAAAATCTTACCCAGCAACAAAAAATGCATAGCCATCCATATGATAGCTTTGGACACTAGTGTCATTGTTCTGAAAGATGATCTCCATAAAACCTTTAAAAGTTCCATTAATGACAGATGTATCTACTTTGGGAGGTCTATTCATGAGTCTTTTCGGAAAATCAAGTTTGTAAACCCCTGATATGTTATATTGATGGGCAAGCTTAAGGGGTGTTGAAGGCGGCAAATACGAGATTCCATTAAGAGTTGTTCGCCACTTCCCGTCTATAAGCTCGACCGGCCTATTAAGAATCACATAAACATCTGTTACAGGAATATCGCCATACTTGAAAGATCCTTGCGGATTAGGCCGAGCAGCACCAGCAGAGACATTTCGCCTACAACACACCCAAACATCAGCAAGAAACTCTAAACTCTAACGTATAGTCTAAAGGTATAAAAATATGATAGTTTTCTCATAAAAAAAGTACTCAATTCTATTGCAGGTCCCTCTAAAAGTGGGAGACTCCACAAAGATAAAACTTGAGACAATTGTCAGAAATGATAATATAAAGGATAAGATGTTGGGTGAAGCCATCTCTTCAGTTTATCATGCTCTTATATATGATAAGTGAAGATCTTTAGAACCTTGAGGAGATGAAAATAATATATATTCCGAAAGCACAGCAACTTAATTCTACTCTAAAAACTGATTAGAACCACCTTATTGATCGTGCTTGATTCATTGAGAAATATGTGTCCATTTCAGAAGGAAGTTCAGGAAGAGGACCTGAAACGGGTCCTAGAGAATTGGAGTAGTGCAAAATAGCAACTCCAGTGGCTTTAGCCAGCGTAGATGGTTTAGAAAATCTGGAACTAGCAACAATGTAGAAGTCAGTGCTGGGGTTTTGATCCATTGTAACCAAGAATGAGTATGACTGACCCACATGAATGTCCATGTTTGTATAATTCTGCTGAATTGTGTACGATCCTTCGGTTTCAACAAGAAGCAGGTTATGATTTTGAATCCTAAAATTTAAAGTGGTTGAGATCCCAATATTATGGACGCGCAGGCGGTATGTGTTTCCTGTTACAGACATATATTTAACAATCAACAAGCGCACAACAAAGATGGAGCGTCATGAAATATCAGATTAGGATATTGCCCATTATGGTGCAGTTGTATCCCCCAAAGCACTACCTTGAAAATGAAACTAGACACACAGAAGATGATAACCAGATATATAACCTATAGTCTAAGTACTAAAAAGGTTTAGTTTGATTTCACATAACAAGTCTAGCACATACTGTACTCGTCTACCATGAATACCTGGCTCAACATTAATAGTTTGATAAGCAATTCCATCCAAGTCGAGAGCCGCGCCATAGTGATAAGGACCCAGTCCATTAATGAGAATGCCATCAGGAACTCCAAGATCAATACCATCTTCAACATCTTTCCTTAGTTTCTGTTCCTCACAACAATCATGAAATAGCCAAGTTTTATTGAGAAGACTATGGCAAACAAGACATGCAAAAAGGAAAGCAAAAGACTAACCTTGTGACTTTTTGTGTACCAGTCGCTGATAAAGATAGTTATATCTCCATCAGGGGTACCAAAGGGGACCGGAATTATATCTCGATTGTTGATCACGATTCCCCCATACCCACCTGCAGCTCTCTGGAAGTGTAGAGAAGGAAAATAGAAGAAGCTCCCTATCTGATCTTTAACCTGAAAATCATATGTCCAATTCCAACCAGCAGGAATCGGACAATTAGTGCCTGAAACACCATCTTGCCAAGAGTTTTTCCTATGTTGTATACCGTTCCTACATTATTAAGTTACTAGCATTAATGTGACAGTACTTGAACATGGTTGCTAAAGTTAATCCTTAATGACAAACATACGATGTACCATGTAAGAAGCAATGGCTCATCAAGGTCATTCCTGACGTTTACAACAACATTCCAATTTGTAGTGACATTAAGAACCGGTCCTGGAAACTGCCCGTTAATCCCAATGACCTAGTGATACCCCATGAAGAAGTAAAATAAATCTGGATTAGTAATAACAAAAATACATAGAAAAAAACGGAAGTTCGGTGAAGGATGTTTCATAAAATAACATCAATTAGACAGAACTCGGCGGTCTAAAACTTATATTCACTCGTCTCGCAATCCATCAAGCTAAGAATAGTAGATATTAGGGTCTATAGTCTAGCTTATTAAGATTAAAAGCCTCCAAAAGAAAAACCAGATTATTTTAGACTAGCAAATGTGGCGGTTTTTTTTTTGTATCTTAAGCTAGCTTAGTTTATAAGCTATGCACCATAGACACCCTACCCTAGTATTCAAACGAGAATTGAACCAAGTAAGCATAATAAGTCCATAGTGTACTCTCATCGAATAAATGGCCATGAACTTTCTGTATATATCTACCACCAATTGCATATAAGTATATTCAAACTTCACACATCAAAGTTCTAATAGTTTTGTCTAAGAAATAGGAATCGGCCGAAAACCAGACTGCTTTTAGTAAGAATATTAACATGTAGCAAGTTGTATGGTTCTAGCTTATCTAATTTAGTGCTAGCAGTCCTAGCAACATACTACATTACATGATAAAAGGAAGCATGTCAGTAAAACGGTGTGTAGAAAACAACCGACAATTTCTAATTCAGTGCTTAGCTCGATGTTTGAAACCTAATTCAAAATCAAACATATTAAGACTCAGAACCACAAAATCTGGTAATCTAATTCCCTGTAAGTTACGGAATCATCGAAACGAGAGCACACAACTGACGCGAACTAAGAGATGACGAAAGATGTAGAATAGAAATCAAAATTAAAATCCCAAAAACAGAATTTAAGAAGAAGAACGTATGGAAAAGACCTTTTGCTTTACTCCAAGCGGCGATGCGGTGATATAAGAGACAGTCCAATCGTAAAAGACATAAGGATCAGCTGCTAAAGTTGCGGTCACCAGTAAGCAAGAAACCACCGAGAAGAACAAACAGACACGAGAGAGCATCGGAACCACCGTCTTCTTCTTCCTCCACTGTATAGATCTCTTTTATGGTTTCTCGGTCTACCGATCGAGAGGGAAACGATACTGTTTTTGGTTCGGCAAAGTTGATAGAGAGAGTGTGTGGTATTGACAGCTCCATGGAGGCGTCTTTGCGGTGCAGTGAGGAGTGGGTCCCGTCTTCGTGGAAGAAAGATGGGAAAGCTCAATCATCAACGGCGCGTCGTTGGAAAGTTGAGTACTACTTTCCAAATTATGCGGACCGAGATCGGTGCAGACATTGTTCACAAGGTGGTGAAAATTTTGCATAGTGACAGCGGCTCTGGAAAATTATACTGAATAACCGTATAGAGTTAATTACTGTGGTAGAAAAAACCGAAATTAATTAGTAAAATTATTATTTTTGATATTTTTACCCTTGTTTTAAAAAAAATCGTATAAATATAATTATTAGGTGAATATCATTATTTTTTTGAAAAAAATTTATTCTCCTCTTTTCTATTTTTTTTAAATATAATTTTTTCATTTAAAATTAATAAACTAAAAAAAATTAAAAAGTAACCATATTAAATAATGAGAGAAGCACCTGTAAATACTCACTCAACTACCTAATTACCTACTAGTATTCTAAATTAGGATAGTGTCACTTGGTATCTCCACCTAAAATTTGGACAAAAATACCTCCGATTATATATACCCGTTGTTACTTTCACCAATACTATCTTGAGAGTTGTTTGAAAAACTAACCTAAGAGATGTTTGAAAAACTAACCTAAGAGTTGTTTGTAACTCTCTTTATTTCCTGAGAGTTGTTACTTGTGAAAAAATATTTAAAAAAAAAAATCATCAACGAATCTAGTTTTGTTCATCTTAAAAAGACAAAAGCGATGACACTTTCATATATTTTTTTCGAGCTCCGTTTTGAAAGATATCAATCTTTTAAAAAATAAAATAAAAAGAGAAAATAAGAAAGATAAATTTTGGTTATGTGGTTGTTGCTGAAAGGTGAGGGTAGTTAGGATATTAAAATAATGTTAGGTATTAAGTGGGAGTTTTATAGTTCGGATGAGTATTAAGAGGTAATAAAAAGAAACTTGTATATTAGATGGTCATATAATAGTTGAGTGGGCCTACAAAAACATATTATTCCCTATTTTAAGATATACATAAACATATATCATAAACACTTAATAAGTTATTTAAAAAAACATATTTGGTTATTTAACTATTGATATTGTTGTTACTTATTATTTATTTTTACTTAGTGATAACATAATAAAATAATTATAAAAAGAAACAAAATCAAAAAGTTTATGTTAACAAACCAAAAGAAATTGATACAGGTCAATACGCGAATATCATGACGATCAGGTTATTAGGTTATTGAGCCTGTCATTTGCATGATGGAAAATGTCATCTTTTCTCTCAAGACGACGGCGACGACCACCACTTGTGCACCATCGTCTATTGGAATCGAACATTTTTTTAATTTTAGTTAATCATATTTAAAAAAAAAACAAAAAGATAGAATGATGTATAGCTCTTTCATGTTCATGTTGGTCTGTATGAAGATAGGTTTGATTACCATTTCAGTCATGATTTTTAAATTTTACAAAGTTGAAAAAAGAGAGTTTTGATGAGTTTAGGTTTTGGGTTTTTATGATTGTAATATGTTTTAGGAGGAGTAAAATGTTAGGTTAGAGAAGATTTTATGTGTAGCAACTTAAGGGAATAGTTTTGACGGCTTTTTTAGCAATTCCAAAAAAGAAAAGGTTAAACTTACCTTTTTCTAATTTTATATTACCCAATTTAGTTACTAATTTAAATATATTTTAAGGGCCAGTCTTTTCAAAGAGAATGAATCAAATTAAAATAAAATATTGTTTCAAAATATGGAGTTTATTTTATATATATCGACATAAATGGTGGTTATAGTTTAAAATTTGTATAAGAATATATAAAATTTGAAAAGTAAATTAAGATATGAAAAATATATAAATTTGGGGAGCAAACCAAAATTAGTTTGACTATAAAGACAAGTAATATAAAGCATGGAGAGAATATGTATAGTGGTGCTAATGTTGATATAAAAGAGTATTAAAAAAATTAGAATGGTATGTTTGAAAATCAAAGAAAAATGAACAAGTGTACTCCTAAAAAAATGAGACATTTGATTTTAAGAACCCAGAAAAAAATAACAAAGCTCGGAAATCAAGCGAAACAGAACAAACCAAAACGGTTAGGAACCATTTTTTTAACATTTCGTTCACGCTAGAAACGATACACTATCATAACAAAACAAGTTCTTCATAGCCGATTATAACGAGAATAAGTCCATAAGCTAGCCAGATGGATCTAACTAGGCCAGTTAAGACTAAATACCAAATTTAAAAATAGTCATAGTCTCTAACACTTTCAACTGCCATTTGGAGGGAAGATTTCCGCTCGAGACAAGATCATTATTTTACGGTCGAAATACCTACTTCTCATCCATTCCGATTGTCTTTATGTCATACCAGACTGACACAGTCAACACAATGAGAAGACCGACAAATAATATGATATATATCATTAATTGTGAAGTTCTTTTTACTATCCTTGATAGTAGTCTAGCTAAAGACATTAGCACTATTATAATTGGGATGGGTGACAAGTAGGAGATTGTTTGTTTCACCCAAGTTTTCTTGATTATGAAGGTTATCCGATCTGATTCGGGAAATCCATGACCAAGTTCATTTATAATGATATAAGAAATCTTAAGACTGATATTTAATACAGAATCACGAATAATAATATTCCATATTTTCTATAATGGAAGACAAGTACGGATGATGTTGAAGGAGGGCATTGTTAACGATTGTAATCCTTTACCCATAGCTGTCATATAACTGTATATCATTCGTATGAATGAAATGAGTGATATAGTATTTCATATATGTCAGTTGTCTGTATAGTGTTTGTTAATATTATTCAATAAAAAATTATTTTACAGTTTGAAACATATATTTTGGCCTCACTAATAGAAAGAGAGGTCAATGATTGCGAGGCCATTATGAGATTATAATTCACCATCATTATTTCACATTGAAATCTTTTGTGAGATCACATTTTTATTCAATTTAATCATCAATAAATTATTTCTAATTGTGCTTACATAACTAATTATTATTTATTTATTTTTAATTATTATATAGTTAATATGTTAAGGCAATAAATATATAATCCTTTTTTCAAGACAAACGTTGAATTTATTTCTTGCATTTCTTGACTTAATCCACATTTATCCTTCATTTTGTAAAATGTCGAAAGTTAGTTCATCTTTATTCGAATGATTTTACTTTGACTGAATTATCATATATTTTTAAACAAATTCAAATATATGTTTAAGAATTATGAAACGATCCACAATTCAATGATCTTGATAATTTGGGAATTATAGGAAAAAATGGTAGAATGTATGAATCATAAAATTTTCTCATTGGCTTATTCTTTAATTGAGTTAGATTTATTTCGGTTGCAATTGTATTTGTTGAGCGTGTTTTTTTTATAATAAATGTTGTGAAGACTAGATTGCACAATAAAATGGAAGATGCATGGATAAATAATTGTGTAGTCCTAAAAATCTTCATGACTTTAGATTGTGAACCTGTTGTGCAACACTTTCAGAATATGGATAATTTATAGTATCAATTTTCATGTCTTAGTTCTTTATTGTATCGAATATTGAAGATGTTATTATATTAATTATTTTTATTATGATTAATAAAAAAAATTATGTCTCAAATGTCACTCTTTTATTAATATTCATAGATCGATCATTAAATACAAAGGAGATGAGGATGAGCCAAAAAAAGAAATAGATTCATTGTTGCTCACCATAATATCAAATAATTTAATAACATGGAGATTTAAGTGGAGGATTTTTCTCTACGCCCATTAGTAACGAGAGTCCAAGTTAATATTTCAAAATTTTGTTATTTATTTTCTTTTTCTATTTTAATCCAATCGCATTCAATGGATGAATATTTGCCACTAAGAATAAACCACATATTGTTATGGATGACGACTTGATTTTATAATTTGAAGTATAGAATTCCAATATCATTTTTATATGAGTAAACGTGAAGTTTTACTATGCAATTTTGGTACCATATGTTTTCATCTCATGGACAGACCAAAGAAAGTGACGGGGATATTGTACCAAGTCATAAATGGCCTGATATTAAGAATAAAAACAGATAACTAGTATACATATCGAGAAAATAGAATGGATTTTAAGAGTTAGATTCTACTAACGTAAGAGAGGTGTTTAGATGTCCATATCTTAATCTTTGAGGTAACATGATCAATAAGAGGTTTACACTCGAAGTGAGAGAATCGGCCTGTAATGAGAAGAACACCTATGTATTTTACAAAACTATAACGAATTTTGTAACCAATAATATTTACCACGTCAAATTTAGGGGTATGACCAACACCCAACCTAAATATATGTCTCTTCCTAGGACTGGCAATTATGCCAAAAATATTATATTAAATGTGTATTTAATCAAACTAAGAGATTTTACGTCACCTCAAAATAAGATCATGAGACAATTCACAAAACATAAATTAATAATTTTAAGCTTATGACATGTCAAGTGAAATTTAAAATCCATTTCTTGAATTTTATCACTAAAAATACTATAAAAACTTGTATTATTCATAAAAATAGGTAACGAGTAGGGGGTCTCCTTAACATGGACATATACAACCAGAGAAATTACCATGTGGGTAATATATAATTTTAATATTTTAGGATAGAGAAAATATGCATTGAATAATCCTAAAGATTATTTTGTCAAGGAATAAAATAACTACAAACACATTGAGAATGAGGTGCAAACAAATATTATCGAACTCCTTCATAAGATCAATTTATAGGGTGACCATATGACCTTAATAATTGATATGATAACCTCCTTATATTTCTTATAATATGAGGATGTTATTAGAATTGTTATGATCATGGACAAACACATATTAAAACTAGTCAATAAGATAGGGCATAAAATATATGATTATGTTTGCTACAATTTTCAAACTAACCTTATAAGATACATTTTATATTGTACTAGGTCTAAACTCTGTGGAGGACGAAGGGTTTCAGTTTTGGGGATGAGAGCGACTAATGTGTTGTTCTATGACATATTATGACACCTACAATTAAAGAATACCAGACCCCATCACACAGGCCACGACCAAGAACATCCCAAGAGGACTTGAAGAAAGAAGATTTAAAATTCGTCGTGCCCAATGCTTTGTTATTATCGATACTAAAAAGTGTACTTTTATTTTCAGTATCCGTGATTGGGTGCTTAATATTTTATCTTTCACAATACTTTAATTTAATTTTGATTAGTGAATACATATGTGGAAGACCCTCGTAACCAGAGGTAGATTGGTTACCATTAAGATTAAAGAACTAGTCAATAAAAACATTTTCAACTCTAACATATGAATTGGTAATACTACCTTGACTATTTAGAGATAAATACAATGTCGTTACGTAAAATACGACTTTTCATATTTTTATAGAAGATTTTGGTGTTATGGTCACCAATTTAAGCCAAGACTCACTGGATATTTGTTCTAAAAAATATTCCTCCCCGGCTAAAGGAAATAAAAGCCAAAGATGCCACGATTTACATATAAACATTGCAAGGATTTAGAGAATCATATTCAAAACAAGATTGGGTTGCAACAAGAGAATTTTGAGATGCAGAAGTCTGCTTACTAATGTTGTTGAACGCATTGTGACTCAAGAAAATAATGACATGTTGGAGACGTGAGAGCTTATAAACCAAGATCTTCATATCAGTAAAAGAAATGAGGAAATTTCAATTGGTGGATACAATACTATTATAATCATGATGAGTTTGCAATATATCGAACAACCTGAAATGTTTCTTGCTATAAGGTTTCAATTACCCAAAATTGAGGATTATTACGGTATGGCCAGAAGTCCAGGGAAGGCCAAAATGGGACATACATGATGATGAAATTGTCTCAATCGTTATTGACTAAAACACGATCAATCTTGGAAGCAATATAATTTTTAGGTTGCTTATCAAACTAAGTTAATTGGAAATTTAAAGTGTAAAAGTCACTAAGCTCATAAAAATAACAACAATTATTGAAATCTTTATTGAAGAATTTCTAAGTTTGTAGTAACCACTACGATCTTCATACTTGCGAATATTATTAAAATTCTCAAGAACAACCTAAGGGATGTCCTTATTTGATTCAAACATGGAACCAAAATAAGTCCAAAAGGGGAGAGTCGTTAAACATATAAACTGAAGTAAGGCGAAAAACAATAGAAAATGTCAAAAATGGCAGGGAGGAGACTACCAGGCATAAAGTGACGATCGTGATGAGGGTGATCGTACTCTAACATACCACCACCAGTGAGCTAAGAGAGGATGAGGTCGAGACATTTATCCCGAGAAGACCCACACTAAAAAAAATTCATCAAGCTACAATCACTAACACCTCTAATTAGGTAAAACATTTCATTAACTTTAACCCACTTCTTTCGCCTCAGATGTAAAATACAATGAGGAACCAATATCGTAATAAAAAAAGACAAACTAGAGCATTATAAAAGGTTATTTTTCATAAGAGAAATTTTATTTTTAAATAAAGTAACCTGAAATACCATAAAATGACTTTTTGAGAAGGAAAATAGGGAAAAATAGACAAGTCCATCACCACAAAAGCTTTTACTTACGTGATAGGAAAAAAAAGTAAAAAATAAAAAATTACACGATTTAGCATAGTAGTTAGATGAAATGAGTAATCGTTGAAGAATAAGAAGGATTAATTTACCTTAACAAAAAGAGAAAAAAAGAAAAAAAAATATAAATACTCGAAAAAATAAAAACTGAAAAAGTAGAGGCTAAAATGAAGAATAAAATACAATAAAAACATTGGATCTTAAAAAATAAAAAACAAAATAGTTTTTTCATGCCAAAAGAAAACCAAATTTCTTTTTTATATAAAATTCACGTTTAACCCTTATTTCACATTTCGTAATTCATTTAGAATAGGACAGTTCATTTTAACTTTTATTTCACATTTCGATTTTTTTATTTAATCCTTATCTTAAATTTTACTTTAACTTTTACTTTGTACTTCACATTTTATATTTTTTATTATTTTCCAATCTATTTTAACCCTTATTTTTATATTTTTGTGAATGAGTTTAACTCATATTTTTTTAAAAAAAAACTTGCATCTAACCTTATTTTGTATTTCACAATTCATTTTACTTTTATGGACAATTGTGTTACCATTATTTCGTAATTCATTTTAAACATCTATTTAACATTTTATAATAAATTTAAATAATATTTTGCAAACAAAATAAAATTCACATTTCACTTTTATTTTGCAATTTGTTTCAAAATTTATTTAATCTTTATTTCGTAATTAATTTTGAACTTTATTTCTTATTTCATAAATTAATATAACCTATATTTCATACACAAAAAAAAAACACATTCAACCCTTTATTTTGAAACAAAAAAAAAATCTAAAAAACATTTAATTTTGAAACGGATAAAATATATATTATACCAAAAATATAAAATAAATAATAATATATCAGATAATAAATTTAAATTTAAAATTATATTAAAAATTCGTAAAACACGATGAGAAAAATAATTTTTTTATTTTTGTATCTATTTTATAAAAATAATAATAAAAAGGCCACACTAGAAATGTTATAATTAGAGTAACAAAATATACTTCTTAATGTTAAAAAATATTTAAAATTTTACTAGCTGTTTTGTAAGATCATTATGTTAATGAATAGTTTTATATTTTTTCTATGAATCCATAAGTAAAGTTTAAAATTTTTATGTTCCGTTTCTTCTTTCATATGGGACAGGGAAAAAAAAAGAATTATGTTATGTTCCCTCGACACGGTCAAAAGAAGGAAATAAAGAACATCTTAAGTTTCATCTGGCTGGCTTCTGAACTACTATGTGCATAGTGCATATACATACATATGATATGGGAGGACTGGATCTAGACTGTAATACGCATGTGGTCTTCTTGTTAGGACCAATTTGTCAGCCAAGCCAACAGTTGGCTGATTTAATTTAATTTTTTAATAGGACGGAAAAAAACAGAGTTTGTAAAGCTTTTTCTTATTTGAAGTCGGCGTGGTGCTTTTTAATCTATTCAAGTAGTTTGTAGTTTTATTAAATTTTAAAGTTACTTTTATATAAAAAAAATATTACACTTTCTCATTCTATATATATATATATATATATATATATATATATATATATATATATATGAAAATTACCCTATATATGAAAATTTATAATTTTAAAATAATTTGAAATGGTTATGGTTAAGAGTATAATTAGTTTCAAAAACTTGTGATTAATGAAATCTAAGATTTATTAATAATTATATCAGATTTGAAGTAAGAGTATAATTAGTTGAAAAACTTTAAGTCTAGGATTTATTAATAATTATATCAGATTTGAAGTGTAAGGGTTTTATTATTAATATTGGTTTTGGGTTGACATTTTTTATTATATTTGGACAAGATCTATTATTAGATGTCAAAAGTTTTTTAATAATTTTTTAAAAAGTAAAATATAATATATGTTTTTTAACATTGTCCACATCAGCGCTCTATGTGGATGCGGATATGGAAGGGCAATGGAAAAAATGGGATTGAAAATATGAATTAAAGTAAAAAATGATGGATTTATTGCGTTTTTTCAAATGTAGGTGATCAATTTATTACAGAGGTAAATGATGTGGACTAACATGAGACAAATGACAAACATGAGAGACCTGTCATGTTTTTAGCCTATAATTAGCTTGTATATTTTGGTGGTTAGAGAAATATTCTCATTTATCCATATATATCTCCAAGATATTTATTTTATAAAATATTTTATATAGAAATATCCATGTTTGATAAATAAGAATAACACTTATATTCCCATCTTCTCTTGTTTTTTCACTTCTCTACTCTTTTACATTATATTTTTTCATCATCGATTTTAAACACAAACCCATTTATACTAAGACTAATCTCCGTTTTGGTTAAGCTTAGTGCTCCAAATTTATCGACATCAATTGGTGTCGTATGTGCGATATCAAATTTTTTATTCCCACCAAGAGCAAAAAAACTCGAAAATAAAGATGTTGAACAACATCAAAAGCATTGATCTTCTGTCAAGTGACGAATAATGAATTGAGCACATTTCAGACAAGTCACTAGAAACTTACACGATTAGAGAGTCAACGATTCGAAACGATCTCGCAAAATCCCCAATGGAGATCGAAGCACTGGTCGAACTGCTGAAAGAAGAATATGTTAGAAATTTGTTATTATGAAAATAATTGTTACGCAGGTTTCAAAAGCCGAACATGATGCCAATACAAGGCACGATATATGCGAACAAGATATCATCCAACATGAAATGAGCGACGAGCTGAATGGGATGACTACAATTATTTCATGTTGGATGATGTCTTATTCGCATACATCGCTGTTACAACTTGATAGAAATGATTCCATATCAATTGATTATCAACCATGTATGCAAATAATTGTTATGGAATGTTTTTTCTAAGGTAGGTTTTCAAGTTATACAACTTAAAAACAAGATTAAATTACCTTGTTGGCTGATTGTGTGATGTTCTCCGGTGTTAAAGCTTTGGTTTGAGTGTCTTTCTCCTCTATGGATAATCTTTATCAAGTTTGGTTTTGGTTTTTAAGCTATAATTTTAAAGTAAAGCATATATGTTGGATTCATTCGGTTTAATCTTGATATTAGTGTTTGAGAATTGTTAATGGTATAAAATTATAAATTAAAAAACAAAATGAGGGCAAAAAAAGTAAAAACAATTCACGAGTGTTTTTTAGATTTGGAATTATGGACGAAATAAGAAATGTCATGTGGGAAATAGCTTCACCTAAAATGGAACCTTCTTGGACAAATTCTTAAGGAAAGGACTTGCGCTTCAAAAAAATGCTTTGGCAAGTAGAACTAGGGATGCCAATGGGCCGAGATGGGTGCTAGTATAGCTAAACCTGTAACAATAACCCGTACCCAGCGGTAGCAATATTTTTTTCCCACATCCGAACCCGCCGGGTTTTGAGTCCTCATCCGCAGGTATCCATTGAAGCTATAATTGTTTTCGGAAAATGTCAAATATCAAATTTAATATTTAAATATAGAAATACTATTTTAAAAATATATGGTATATGGTTTTGGTATATGTTAGTAAATAGTTTTTTTTTTTAATTTAATTATTAATATTATTATTAGACACGAAAATGAAAAAGAATTTGAAAAGAGAAATCAAATTCAATATTTAAATGTACAAGTATATTTTTCAAATGATGATATATCCGATGATAATTATCAAATATTTCGTATTTTGGTTATGTTATTAATGATTAATATATAGTTTTGGTAAATGTTAATATTTTTTTTTAATTTAATTAATAATATTAATTTAATTAATAATATTAGAGCTAACACTCATGGTATCAATATTAATTTTGCAAATAAATATATTTAAAAAATAGAAATTAAAAAATTAAACATTAATGTTTAAATATATAATAATAATATTCAAAATATATTGTATATGGTTTGGTTTATTTTGGGCTAAGGGCAGTTTTGTAAAGTGTTTTAGTAAGTTTGGGGTATTTTGTGTTTAGTGTGAGGAGTAATGAAATAATTAAGCAGTATGCTTGTATTAAATATTGATCACCGTCATTAATGAGAGTGGTCGAGGTATTTATAATTTTAATTAATGACCCATGGGCTTACCGGGCCAAGTTATGAAACTGGGTCGAATTTAAGGACCCATTAGTTTTTAAGTAGATTAGCAAATAGCTTAGTCAAAATGTGTTCACATTTGTCATGTTCGTATTTATAGTGGAGTGATATGGTCCAAATTACCCCTGTCCAGATTAAATGGTAGGTTGTGACTGTAATATCCGAACTCATCAGTAGCCCTTTTTTCTAAGCCTTGCAAAATACATTTGGAAGGGTTAAAAAATCTACCAAGTCAATATCAATTTCGTCCGATCTGCTTGCGTTGTCTGAACTGAAAAGCTTATTTTCAACACCAATCCAGTTTGAATTTTATCAGGACTGATTTTTCTTCCCAGAATTCTAAGAGTTTTCTCTTGAATTGTTGGACACGTGTCAGTATTTGGTTTGACCTACCGGCTGTTATTTTTCCTAGATCGCCGCACCACTAGGTCTAGAAAGTTACATAGGTTTTGATTTTTCACACATTTGCGCAACCTTTAATCATTGTAAAAAATCCCTTTGAACTTCTCCTTGGTAACTGTTGCTTTTTACTGTTATATATATATATACCTTTATTACTATTCCACTGTCTTCCACACTTAAAGCTTTCTTAGAGAGAAATTCATCTTCATCTTCAAATTTTTCTTGAGAGATTATATGTTCACAACCAAAAACACTTTAGTTCAAGGTGGTTGGTTGAATTTATCAGAGTTAGAGAGAGCAAGAAAGCTAGAGAGAGATAACCGTATTGTCGCCGGTCTCCCCGTTTCTCCAGGCGAGAAAATCAGTCAGCCAACGCAGGACGCCGATCAAGGGTCATCTTCCTCCGAAAACCATAGACTCAAACAACTTTCATTTAAACCAAACCTTTCACACATTCCTTCTGGTTCTTCTGTACAAGAGTCTCAACACCCTGCTTATAAGGAAAGAGCCGTTTCGAGCATAAAAAACACTCGCCATTTATAGCTATGGTCTCTGACATATAAAATTCACCGGAGAAGATAACCCATTCCCGGAAAACTCGCCAAACCAAAACCCAGTCCACACCATCAATGTCAAAACCCTCCGGATCGGAGGTAGCTAAAGTAGCTCCGCATGCCAAGCCCTCCGGATCACAACCTCTACCAGACATTAAGCCCTCAGAGGCAACAAGCGCTCAACCACCCGAACAATTTTTGATAAAGGAAATTGAACAACCTTCCTTAAAGATAACTGACAAACCTTCCACAGTGATGGAAGAGATTATGGAAGACAACATCGAAGAGGCCCCTTTTGAGACCAAGGCATCAGGTCAAACGGGAGATGCTGCTTCTGATAAGAAAGGTAAGATTAAAGTAAAAGTTTGTATGACTCATCCAGACTCGCTTCAGGAGTTCCTAGAGGGTAAGGTAGGCCCTTGCTTTAAACATGTCAGTGTCAAATACTTGCTGGCTTTGCAAAACATCGACTACGTCTACACCCATATTGCAGAGTTGGGCCAAATCCGAACCAAATGAGGGATTCCAAAGTCTGTAAAGGTAAGGATACCGATTACTCTGGAGACCCCATGGACTGCAAATTGAATGAGGTGGTAGTGTACACCGAAGTGCTGAACTGGGGACTGCGGTTCCCTCTAGACCCATAGATTATTAAGTACTTCCATTTGGTCAAACTCTGTCCCAGCCAGTTAAACCCCAATGCCTGGTACACACTCCTTTCCTGTATCATGACATCTAGATTGTCAAAGATCCCTCTTCCGATGTAGCAGTTTGTTGCTGTAGCAAGCTTGTGCTAGAACCATCAGATTCTATTCTACCACTACAACATGGGGAATGACTTTAAGGTTGTGGACGACCTGTTAGAGTCTGAAAAGCCTTTGAGGACACATTTCCTATTTGTTAGTGGAAAATAGGAAAATAGCAGGAAGATATAAGCCAATACCAATCCTAGCTTGCTAACCAGTAGGTGGAAAAGCACTGGTAAGTTTCTTATTCTCTTTTTACTTCTTAAACTACAAGTTTTCTTATTCTGACTAATTCGTTACTTCTCTCTAGTTCTATCGAAGGAGTTCACCAGCCATTTGGAAGAAGGGAAAAATACTTGTGCAAAACTCAATGCATGGGCTTCAGAACAATAGGGGAACGGCTTCCATAATTTCTTTACATCGGGAAATTTTGTGAGGTGTCATCTATGGAACACCACAGGCCGGAGAGACCTTTCATGGGAAGAGCTAACTGCCCCTCCTCCTCCTGATGTAATTCTAAGAAGGACAGAAGCCAAAGATGCCAAGCCGTTCTTACCTTCCAGGGCTAAAGCTCCCAGCAAAATGAAGAATAAAAAGAAGAAGGCTACAACAGAGTTAGCTTAAACAGCTACAAAAGGGACTGGTTCGAAGAAGCAAGGGGGGCATTGATGTGGCTCTGCTCAAAGCAGTGGAGGTTGAAATAGTGAGGGAAGCTAGAGGGTCAAAGAACCCACCAAAGCCTCCCAAAAAGGACAGGAAGCGCAGGGCCAGTAGCGATGAAAAAACTGCCAAAAAGAAGAAGATCACCTTGGGGGAAGAAATAATTCTTTGCCCTTCAGAAATCCAACCACCACCAAGTCCTGTCGACCCTACTCTACAAAAGAAGATCCCAACAGACCTTCAATGTAGAGAGATTGTTGGTGGAGGGAACGATGAAGTGGACCTCAGTGCCCTTCAAGATATTGGTTACTAATTTAACGATTTGAGAATATGTCCTCATACTCTATATACATCCATAAGGGACCAAGGGTTCTTTTAGGGAAGGTCTCATGGAGCAGCAGCACCATGTCAGACTTGATCCTATTATCTCTTTTTTCTAAGGAATCCACTATCCCGTTAGCATACTTCTCTATATCTGCGGTGATAGCTTCTTCCTGTTGGCGTTCCAGGGCCTCTTTCTCTTTAATTTTCTCTTAAACAGTGCTCTCCAAATTGGTTCTATCGTCGGATAGAGTTTGGATAGCACCATCCTTAGTTTTCAGCTGCTCCTTCAAATCTGTAAGGTTTTGTGAGGAATAAGTCTCCAAGTTGGAATACTTGGTTTGGAGCTCGGTATTGGCTGCTTTCGATGCGGTCAGCTTGGTTGCAAAATCTTATTTTTCCTTCTTTAATGCCTCTATACTCTGCTGAGCACTCAGAAGACTATCTGACAAGGTTTGTTTGTCAATGGTAAGAAAGTTGATAATACCAGTTTGATTTTTTACCCGCTTCTCCAGATCAAGTACTGGTCGGATGTAACCAAGGAGAACATGGCTCAAAGTATCTCGTTCTCCGGATATAGAGAAGGACTTCCTATTGTATGTTACCATATTAAAGGAGCTGGATGGACGGTAAGGACCTACAAAATCATCTTTATGAAGATCATTAAAATACAGACCGATGTCTTGAAAGGCTGAAAGGTCCACTTTATCGTTTCCTCCACTAGTAATCTGTCTGGACTGAAGTTGTGTGGAGATTTCCTCTTGCAGGGTAGGGTCAGCAGTAACTGGGGGTGGAATTTCTGTTGAGCGAAGGATTATTTCTGCCCCCAGAGTAACCTTCTTTTTTGGAAGCTTTCTTATCGCTGCTGGTTTTGCGTTTCTTATCTTATTTAGAAGGCCTTGGTGGGTTCTTTGACCCTCCGAATTCCTTCAGTCTCAACTTCCACTGCCTTTAGCAAGGCTACATCAATGCCACCTTGGTTCTCCGAACTAGTCCCCTTTTTATCTATTTCAGCTAAGTCTGTTGTAGCCTTCCTTTTTTTGTTCTTCATTTTGCTTAGGGCTTTGACCCTGGAAAGAAGGTACAACTTTCCATTTTTAGCTTATGTTCTCTTCAGGATCACATCAACAGGGGGAGGGGTAGTTAGATCTTTCCATGAAAGATCTCTTCTTCATGTGGTGTTCCACATGTGAGACCTCACAAAATTACCCGAATTGAAGCAATTATGGAAGGCGTTCCCCCAGTTCTACGAAGCCCACGCATTATGCTTCGCATAAGTTTTATGGCCTTCTTCTAAGTGACCCAAAAACTTCTTCGGTAGAACTAGGGCGAGATATCAGTTAGTCAAAATAAGAAAAATTGCAACTTAAGAAATAAACAGGAAAAGAGAGAAGAATTTACCAGTGCTTTTCCGTCTACTAGTCAGGAGGCTGGGGTTTGTGTTAGCCTTGATTTTTTTTCCCTTCTCCCAAGTCCCACTGGCAAAGAGAAACTGTGTCCTCCAAGGCTTTTCGGACTCCAGCAGGTCGTCCATAACTTTAAAATTATTCCCCATATTGTAATGATAGAAGGGGATTCGGTGATTCTTGCACATGCTTGCTGCAGCAGCAAACTGCTCCATGGGGAGTGGGATTTTTGATAGCCTGGACGCCATGATGCATGCTAGGAGATTATACCAAACATTGGGGCTCAACTGGTTGGGACATAGTTTGATCAGATGAAAATATCTAACAATTTTTGGGTCTAAGGGGAACCGAAGTACCTAGTTCAGCACTTCGGTGTAGAGCACCATCTCGTTCAACTTGCAGTCCATGGGGGTCTCAGGAGTGATTGGAATCCTCACTTTTACAGAATCCAGGATCCCCCATTTAATTATGATCCGACCCAATTTAGCCGTGTGGGTTTAACCGGACGCCTCAGTCTCGGAAGGGGCTTGCTCTATGCTATCCTCCATGTTTTCTTCCATCATTGTGGAAGACTGTTCGGCTATTTTTGAGGGAAGTTGCTCTAGCTCCTTCATTGGTGATTGTACAGCTGGTTGTTCCAGAAGGTTGAGCAGTTGTTGCTTCTGAAAGCCTGATATCTGGTAAAGGCTACTGTCTGGATGATTTGGCTTGTGGAACAACCTTTGTTACCTCCGACCTGGAGGGTTTTGAAGATGTTGGTGTGGATTTGGTTTTTGCTTGGCGAATAATCCGACGAGGAGTTATCTTCTTTGGTGATTTTCCTGTGTCTAAGCCCATCGCGATAAACGGTGAGGGTTTATAACACTTGAGACAATTTTTTCCTTGGGAATAGGGTGTTGAGACTCTTGCACTGAAGAACTGGATGAGAGAGGTAAAATTTTTGTTGTGAATGAAAGCTTTCTGGTTCTAGGGTTTCTTGGAGAAGACGACCCTTGATCGGTGTTCTGGTTTGACTGGTTACCTTTCTCGCTTGGAGAAGCAGGAAGGCCGACAACAATACGATTATCTCTCGCTACTTTCTTTGCTCTCTCTAATTCACACAAGTTCAACCAACCTCCTTTAACTAAGGTGTTTCCGGCTGTAAACATATATGTCTCAAGAACAATTTGAATATAAACTGTGTTTTCTCTCTAGAAATATTTAAGTGTGGAAGACAATGAAACAGTGGAAAGATTTATATATAACAGTAAAAACCGCAGTTACCAAGGAGAAGATGAATATGGTTTTGCGCAATGATTAAAGGCTGCGCAACGTGTGAAAATTGAAACCTAGGTAATTTTTTAGACCTAGTGGGTGCGACAATCTAGAAGAAAAAATGGCTGAGAGGTCGAACTAGGTATTGGCATGTGTCCCACGATTCAAGAAAAACTCTTAGAATTCTGAGAAGGTAAGTTAGTTATGATAAAATTCGAACATGGTCGTTTGTGAAAAGAAAATCTTCAGTTCAAACAGCATAAGCAGATCAGACAGGATTAGTACTAGCTTTGTAAATTTTGAGCCCTTCATAAAGATCTTTTACAAGGCTTAGATATGGGCTACTGATGAGTTCAGATATTTCGGTCACCACACCTAAACAAATTCACTTATCCGAACAGGGGTAATTCAGACCATATCACACCACTAAATATCCGAACATGACAAATGTATTAACTTTTGACTAAGCTGTTTGCTAATCAACTTAAAACTAATGGGTCTTTAAATTCGACCCGATTTAATGACCCGAGCTAGTAAGCCCATGGGTCAGTAATTAAGGTATAAATACCCCAACCACTCGCATTAATGAGGGTGAATATAATTTAATACTAGTAGACAACTTAATTATCTCTCTACCCTACACACTAAACACAAAACACCTCACAATTATTAAAACACTTTTAGAAACACTTTACCAGACTACCCCCAACGTAAAATAAACCAAACCAATCCCTAGGTAGAACATTAAATTCCAATGGAAGAGAAAACCTTAAAAGATGAAAACGATGTAACAAACAATCAAATTTCATCCTTAGGTAGAACATCAAATGTCTTATGGTTATACGAAATGACAATAACAACCAGTTTAGGAAAAAGATTTGGAAATCTAGCACAACAATAAAAGGACCATTAGTGTTCGAAACAATAACAAAGCCTGAAATACATATGTTAACGGAAAAAGAGGAAAATAGAGTATGGCTTCTTTGGAACATAAAGTATTCGATGATTTATCATAGTATTAGAGGCTCATGAGCTTGTACCTTACTACTAATATACAAATATTTATTAAACTATGAGAATGCACTCTTTCCTCCCTCGGTGGCGCGAGAAGGTTTTAATGAAGCATTCGATGTTAATAAAACGCTTTCGTTACCCCAAATTTGGTTCACCGCAGATTTGATAGATAGAAAATAAAAATAATGCTATAAAATAAAGTCTTAAGCAAAGTGAAACTTGGAAATTCCTTAAGGCATGACTCTAAACAAAGCTAAAATAAGAAAAGATAAAAAACAGAAACACTTAAAAAGATAATCAATAATCCATACAAAAATAAATATGTTTCGAATAACTAAGGAAGCATAAATGCTAACATGGGCAGTAAAATAGTGGCAATGTGTAAAAATTCCTAAGAAATAGTAAATATATAAAACCATGAATATTCAAAAACTAATCCGCACTAGAAGCTAAATTTACTTTTAAAGAAGGAATACCTTTTCGAGGGAGTCATGCACCTTAACCAAACTTGAAAACTGCTAGAAACAATAAGGTATACAATCATGTTGTTTTAAAAAATAATTCTCAGCCTATTGCACATGATCAGTCAATAGCAAAAATATAAAAAAATATAATGTGTTTAAAACATAAAGAATCATCCATAAAAATATAAGAGTACTCGCAAAAAAAGAGAAAATCTTACAAAAATAATGTTTTAAAAAGATATAGACAACAAAAAACAAACAAATTCAAAAGACATACACAACATATCAAGCAAAGTTATACTTATTCAAGAGTAGATGAAACAATAGTATAAAATCCGCTATTAATCACTAGAACATCATTTTTTTAAACATTACATGCTATGACACCGCTTGGACGATACATAAAAGTACAAAGTTTTTCTTCATAAATGTTTAAGTTCAAACCATGATACATGTCAACGAAAGTAACACAATACCAAAAGCTATATAAATTAAATTCGGGAAACAAACTAAGAACAATAAAATCGTCATACTACACGCATTGACAGCTAGCTTCCAACCAACAACAGGTAAAGTCTTGTTTAAAGACATTACACTATTTCATTCGATCTTGACGAGTATAAAATAAATCCTTACCTAAAATTTCATACTTCAAAGATATATTACTTAACTATTCTTGAAACCCCATAATATAAGATTTAGCAACTTCATAATCAAATGATATAATGCTTAATTGTTCGCGAAGTTTGACAATAGATAAGTTAACAACCAAAACCTACTACTCAGTAGAGGACAATGGCTTTTCCAAGTCATCACGAGCAGATAAAAAATCAATCACTTTCCTTTTTAACGCTCATATCACTTCATTTTGCATTGACATAAGTCTTTCTAGAAAAAAAACAAATATATATTTTTCCAACTCATCAAAATTATGAAGTAGAGCATATCCCAACTATTTAGTAACCCAACTCTTAAAATCTAATTCCTCTAAAGTAGTTTTAAGATCCTCTTTAAAATGATGCTTTAACTAAATCATTTCTTCCAAAGAAGCTTTAAGTTTGGATCTTCTCTCCATAGACTCATATGCACCATCAATCAGCTTTTGAAATTCAACAATATGACCAAAATGGTCAATATCAGCATCATGCACCACCTATAACCCGCTAAGTATAATCTGAGAAATAAAATTAAACTAATAATAAAAAAGAGCCCAAGAGAAATCAGAATCAAAGTAACAATAATAATAGTAGATTACCTGATAACCTATGCCCAATTGTTGTTGCGTTAGTTCTAAAGGTGAGCGATCAATATGGGGACCCTTATGCCTCGTTGACTCAGCATAGTGAAAAATAATTTCAGGGATCTTGCTCGGTAAAAATAAGAGGGAAGGAATAACCAAAACAAGATTGTCGTAAGGAAATGATATAACATTTAAGGATGGAGTAACTCTTAGACTGAATCAACAAGTACATGAGAAGGAAAATAAAAGCAACATTAAGAATTCAAAGAAGATCTAGCACAATAATAGAAACATGCATTATGTTGGATAAGGAATATGAATGATCAATTGACAAACTAGGACAAGTAACAATATGAAGTAAACGATTAGAACAACTAGGGGATAGAAGGTCATCTTCTTTAACATTAACATCGCCGCTAACAAAGATCACAGTTACTAGAATAAAAATGAACAATAAAAATAGTGGTCGCACCCTAGCATAAATCATGCATTAACTCATATGAAGATGGGATAATAGATTGTAGAAAATAGGATGCTAACAAATTAACAAGATGTTTTTTCTTTTGTTCGCTACGTATGTGAACGAGCTTTTCGCGGGTATTATTGAAAGATATGTCAACATTCCTCATAATGCTATCCACAAAAGACTCAATGTCAACGCCAGGAAAAGATTCTCCAACACATTATCCAAAACAAACCCCAACATAACATGCTCTAGTAGGAGAAGAAGTGAAGCGATAATAACTCTAGTAGAATTAGTAATAGGATAAATATTTGAAGCAACAACAAAGCCTTGTTTCTCAGTGGAAAAGACGACTATCCCAACGTTATTTGAACAATATGAAGGAGGTGTCAGACCGGCTGCTCCTGTCATGGTAATCGAGGAAAAGCTTAATGCAACACCCAAAATCCATGTGGTAGATGTTGACGTTGCAGTCCTACCTTCTAAGAGCGTGGGCAAGGAAGAGGTCAATGAATTTTTCCCGGAACAACTGTGTCCTAGCCCCTCCAGGGGGCAAACATGATGGTAGTTACATCATCCACTGGTGCACGTCTGCAGGTCCTTACTTTACCGGGGAGTGGGAAAAAGTTTCCTTTGATTTGCTCAGACGTTCTCGCCATTTCTTTATATAACATGGTAGCACCCCTGGCACTGAAAGAAAGAAGAACGGGGCAACTGAGCCATGAATTTTCAGAAGCCCAAAAAAGCTTAGCTAATTTAGAGAAAGATGCAACATAACAACTTGGGTATCAAAGAAAATCAGAACAAGATGCCAAAGATGCTGTGAACCGGGAAACCAAGTGTGAAACAGAGCCAAAAAATCTTCAGGAAAAAGAGGAAGAATGGCTGAAAAACCAGTCCTAACAGAATCAACCCAATCAAACCTTGAGTAGCTCGTTGTCACAAATCAAAACCAATCGCGATCATAAAGCTCGTTCCATGGTTGCTCAAAAAATTCAAAATTATTTCCTTCGCCATTTGGTGGAAAAAGGGAAAGCAGATATTAACGAGCTTCAAGTGAAGAATAAAGAAGAGAATAACCGTTTCACTGCTTCCTGTAAAAAGATCATGGAATGAGAGGTAGCCAACGCAAAAGCTTCTTATGTTTTAGATCTTCATAGCCAGTATCCCTGATTTCCCTTAGGACTGATGTGGCTAGATGTTCCAGAGAAGGAACGTCCTGCTGGGATAGTTTGTGAAGATGATGAACCTAGCGATGTCAGTTCGTCTAATAAGGATCCTGATGATGCAACCCTTTAATCTGCTTAAGTAGGCTATGTTTTAAGAATGTTTTTTTGTCACTTCTGTCGGTATGTTTACTTGTAATGTTTGGTCGTTCTTCACATCCGATGTAATTTTTGTTAATAAAGCCAGTACTACTCGCATATCCCGATGACTTTGACTTTTTTGTGCATGTCAATTCGTTTAGTAATGTTTATTGGTTTAAACTGATAGATCCATACTGTTTGGCATACATTTATGAGATCAGTTATGAACTGAAAGACCCTTAAGGTTCATAATTGATAATGTGGATAAATTCAGAACTGAAAACCCCTTAAAGTTTGGATAAAATATTATGGATAAGTTTGGAATTGAAAAATCCTTAAGGTTCGGGATAAAATATTGTGGATCAGTTATGAACTGCAAACCCCTTAAAGTTCGGGATAAAATATATTTTGTTGATCAACCAGAGTTGAAAAATTTATCAATACCTAAGATAGTATATACCAACTCGTCAGCTGGGAAACTTTCTAGAGTCGAATCTCGACAAATCTTTTAATTCAAAAAAGGCTATTTGTTTTAAGAAAATCGGTTGTCATGGACACCTCGTTAAAACCTTATCACGCCACTGAGGTAGGAAAGAATGTGTCCCTAATAAAAAGTGTTTAAAAAAGGTCAAGTGATACAATGATAAACTGGAAGTTTTAATCTAAATATAACTTGAGATGTTCGATGTTCCACGGGAGTCACAAGAGTCTGTCATACTTGTCTTTGATTCTATAAGTACTAGTCTTTAATTTTTCAACCACTTGATAAGGTCCCTCCCAATTTGGTGCTAACTTCCCAAGAGCCTTGTCTTTGGTGTGTATGAACACCAGTCGCAAGACCATGTCTCCTATCTTAAATTCTCTTCACCGAACCTTTGAAGCATATCGAGTTTTCAACATCGTCTGATAGTGTAGTGAATTTAGGTGTGCCCGACTTTGTCTTTCTTCAATTAAATCCAGGGCTAAAGACCGGTCTTCGGAATTTCCATCTTCACTGTAGTTCCTGACCCTATAAGAAGGGAAAATTTTCTCGACTGGTGTTACCGCGTCCATACCGTAAACAAGGGTGTAAGGTGTTTCCAGTGTTGCCGTTCGAAGAGTCGTTTGGCATGCCCATAGAACCTCTTGAAGGTAGTCCGGCCATTTTCCAGCCTTTCCCTCCAAATTAATTTTAAGGTCATCCACGATCGTCCTGTTTGTAACTTCATGCCTCTCTTGGTGAAGAAATCGATCGACCAAAAGAAAACACAGACCAAGGTTCATCGTCATCAAAGACATCAAAGGTCAGAAAATTACCTTTTGTCCCAACCCTATCTCCTCTTCAACCAGGGTATTCTGTTCAGGACTCCCAAAATCCCTTACCTAAAGAAAAGGAAGTTTCTGGTGTTAGGAAACCTTCGCCTTTCCTAGCAACGTGGTTCAGATGCAGAGAAGTCTACTGAGAAAAACACCCCTTTGCCGAATTATTCGTCAATCCAAAGCTAAAACTACTTCTAGCTCTTCGAAAGCTAAAATTACTCCTAGCTCTTTGAAACCTACTAGTTCGGAGACGATAAAGCCTCTAGCAGAAACTAAGCCATTAGAACAATAATCAAGCATAATGGAAGAAAACATGGAGGACAATATACAAGATACTCCTTTTGAAGCGTCCAGACAGACAGAGGACACTGCAGCAGATAGGAAGGGAAAAATTAAAGTTAGCATGTCCAATCCTGATGTACTTCCGGAGTGTCTGGAAGGGAAAGTGGGGCCAAACTTTCAGAAGGTCAGTGTGAAGTACTTGATAGCCCTTCAAAATATTGCTTACGTGTACACCTATACTGCTGAGCTGGGTCGTATCATAACAAAGTGGGGTTTCCAGGATTCTGTTAAGGTGAGAATCCCAATCACTCTCGAGAATCCTATGGACTGCAAGTCTCACGAGCTAGTAGTATACACAGAGCTGCTGAATTGGGGACTCCAGTTTCCTTTGGATCCAGAGATAGTCAAGTATTTTCACCTGATAAAGTTATGTCCAAGCCAGCTAAGTCCGAACGCATGGTACACTTTGCTGGCTCGCATAATGGCTTCAAGGTTATCAAAAATCTCACTACCGATGGAACAATTCGCTGTTGTGGCGAGTCTATGCAAGAACTACCATATCCCCTTTTACCACTACAATATGGGGAATGATTAAAAGATGGTAAATGTTTTGTTGGAGTCCGAAAAACTATGGAGGACCCAATTCGTGTTTATCAGTGGAGCATGGGAGAACGGGAAGAAGATAAAAGGTGACACTAATGCAAGCCAGTTGACCAGTCACTGGAAGAGTATAGGTAGCGTTTATTTATATTTTCCTTACTATTTAAATTTTGTGTTGTCATTCTGAACTAAGTTGTGTTTCCTCTTAGTTTTTTCGAAGAAATTTTCAGATTATCAAGAGGCAGGCCAAATCACCTGGGCTAAGCTAAATGCGTGGCCATTGGAGAAATGAGGGAAATGGATCCCACAATTGCTTCACTTTAGGGAAATTTGTGAGGTCTCACCTGTGGAACACTTCAGGGAATAGAGAACTCACTTGGGAACAACGAACCACTCCCCCTCCCGCAGATTTTATCATGAAGATAACGGAGGCTAAGGATACCAAAATATATCTTCCCTCCAGGGTCAAATCCCCTAGCCACTTGGACAAGAGAAGAACAAGAAAAAGAAGAAAAATACAACAGACCCATCCTAGCAAGTCACCGAAGGGGTCAGTCCAGAAAATCAAGGAGGATTCATTGTTGTTCTGCTTGAGGCAGTTGAAGTTACAGTCAAAGAGGCTGGTGGATCGGATGACCCACCACAGATCACAAAGAAGGATAAGAAGCGCAAGTCAAGCAGTGACGAAAAAGCTGCAAAGAAGAAGAATTTCCTCCTCATGTTCCTGCTGATCCTACTTTGCAAGAAGAAATTCCATCTAACCTTTATTCCGAACAGGCCACTACTGATGGAGAGGTTAATCTTGATGCAGTTCAGAACATTAATATGTATTTTAATGATCTGGACAATGATAACTTCGTGTGACCTTATCGTCTTGCCAATTCGGCAATGCTGTAACCCACAATGGTGAGACATATGTGATATCAAGTGAACAAGACACTCTGAGTCATGCCCTCTTAGGTTACATCCGTCCGGTAGTTGACCTGAAAAGCCAAGTGAGGGAACAAACAACTACCATAACTTCCCTGACTACAGAAAACCAGGTCTTGATGAGTAGTCTCTCTGCCGCTCAGAAAATCATATAATCGTTAAAGAAGGAAAAAAAGGATTTAGCTGCCGAACTG
Organism: Limnanthes douglasii subsp. nivea; assembly: GCA_036936605.1. Classification (NCBI taxonomy): domain Eukaryota; kingdom Viridiplantae; phylum Streptophyta; class Magnoliopsida; order Brassicales; family Limnanthaceae; genus Limnanthes; species Limnanthes douglasii. Next base: position 196,780,711 of record JAUPFV010000002.1, on the reverse strand, counting down.
CGCAAGTCACAAGATACTCAGAAAGATCTTCAGACCAAGTATTCCGGACTGGAAACTTCTTCCTCCAACGGGATCAAATCCTTGAAGGAGCAGCTAGAAGCTAGAGATATTACTGTCAAGGCTTTATCTGATGACAAAGTTAACTTGGAGAAGCTTCTTAAGAAAAAGACAAACGAGAATGATTCCTTAGCAAGTAAGCAAGCTCAAGAAATAGCTGCAGGGATAGAGAAGTATGCTTCTGGAGTGGTGGCCTCTATGGAGAAAAGGGATGATGGAATCAAGTCCGATATGGTTTTACTATTTCACGAGACTTTTCCAAAGATGACTCTTGGTCCTTTGTGGAAATTTATGGAATAGATGACCTTCCTTTTCATACACTGATTGATGGTGATAAACACAACTACTCAAGCAGAGAAGACTCTGAAGATAATGAAGGAATTGGTGAGAGTTCAAGTGCTGAACTCAAAAGTCCGAAGAAAGTCAATGGTGATGAAAAAAGAAAAAGGAACAAGCTCTAAGGTTGTATTGTTATGCTCTATGTTTTTTTGTTAAAAAACTAAAGTTCTTGGATGGCCAAGGATTTTGTTGCGTTGTTTGTTTAATTTTCGTTCTTAAAACTCAAAGTCCTTGAATGGTCAAGGCATTTGAGAACCATGGGTCGGGTCTATTCTGATGGACTTTAATATCATATTTCCCTTTGTGCGAATTTTATTTAACTCTTCATTGCCAATGTTTAACTAGCGTTCAATATTTCAGATTTGTTAAATAAGTGTATTAAATGATTCCAGTCACAAGCGTTTAATAAATATGATCAAGTGTTTAACATATCCGATCAACTCAAATATATTTGAGATTCGGGGTGTTTAATAAGTATTTAATATCTGACCACCTCACACTATGGTTAAGTCAAGAAGAATTTTGTACCAGACTTTTGAAGAAGGCATAAGATATTATTAAAAAATTTGGATACCTCGTTAAAACCTCCCCGTGCCACCAGGGTAGGAAATAGTATGCCCCCTAATATTTACAAGAGAGTTTTATTCTAAGTATAACCTGAGATGTTCAACATTCCATGGGTGCTTCAGTGTTCTCCCCTCTTTGTCTAGAAGTGTGTATGTTCCTGGTTTGACTTTCTCACATACCATATAAGGACCTTCTCAATTCGGGGCCAGCTCGCCGAACTGTTTTTCCTTAGTGTGCAAAAATATTTTTCTTAAGACTTTGTCCCCCAATTGAAAATCTCTTCTTTTAACTTTGGAGGCAAGTATGCTCCTCATCAAACCTTAGTAGTGCGTTTTCTTTAGATGTGCTTTAAATCTTCTTTCTTCAATTAGATCCAACTGATTCCTAACTGCCATATTATTTGCCTGTTCGAAATAATTTTGGATTCTGTAAAATGGTAAAGTAGCTTCTATGGATGTGATTGCTTGTATCCCTTAAACAAGAGCAAAATGAGATTTATGTATAGCAATCCGATGAGTAGTTCGGTATGCCCACAATACTTCTTGTAGATAGCTTGGCCACTTTCCTGCAGCTTCCTCCAGATTTTTCTTCAGCCCAGACATAATTGTCCGATTAGCAACTTCAACTTTCCCATTTGCTTCAGGGTGGAACGAGGAAGAGAAACAATATTGAATTTCTCTGGAGGTGCAAAAAATTGCCATGTCTTTATTATCGAATTGTGGCCCATTGTTTGTGGTGATCTTCCGGGGAACCCCAAATCTGCAACATATATAAGATAAGATGGATTTAATAATTGTCTTAGTGCCTCTATCCACTTAAATAAATAGTCAACAACACCTATGATTGTTTGAGATCCACCAGATGCCATGGGAAGAGGCCCAACCAGATCCAACCCACATCTATCAAAGGATATCAGTTCAGATATGGATTACATAGGAACTGCTGGCACATGAATTTCATTTCCATATCTTTGGCAAGGATCACACTTCTTTACCATATTTCTGGCATATGCCATTATGGTTGGCCAGTGGTACCCAGATAACAGGACTCTTCTTGTTACGGCTTTGTAACCATAGTGTGTAGAACCTTCACCGTCATGCAGTTCAGATAACACAACTTGGGATTCTTCAAATCCTAAGAAACGCAAGAGGGGTCTACTAAAAAAATTATTGCAAGGAATTTCTCTTAATACCGGGAAACCATGAGCCTTATACTTTATTTCCTTAGCCATGGCTTTATCCGGAGGTAAAATCCCATTGGAAATAAACTCAAGAATATTATACCTCCAGTCCTTAGGTTGAATGACAACTATGCTCATACTTTTTTCCTTTTCTTTACCTTTTTCTTGGCCCGTCTGTATTGATGGACATTCTAACATCAAAATCCAAGGGTAAGATTCAGAATAAGCTATGGTTTCCAAAGAGTCTGCCACAATATTATCCGATCTAGGGATGTGTTCATATTGGATACTCTTGAAGCTTGCAGCAACTTCTCTCAATATAAGCAAGTATTTTATTAATTGTTCTTTTTTTTGCTTCAGATTGCCCTTGAGTATGGTGAATAAGTAGTTGGGAGTCACTCATTGATTGGACTCTTCTGGCCCACATATACGGGCTAGCTTAAGACAAGCTATAGCTACTTCATATTCAGTTTCATTGTTAGAAGCTCTAAAACCAAACCATATAGCCTAGTACATAGTATCACCATAGGGAGAAGTTAAACAAATTTCAGCCCCACATCCCATAGTACTAGATTTTCCATCAGTTCGGACTACCCATTCTTTCTTAGAGTGATTTTCTAGTATATGTCCGGGGGATCCATCAACATGAAATTCTACCAAGAAATCAACCACGGACTGGGCTTTAATCGTTGTTCGGGGCGCAAAATCAATATCATAATCACCCAGCTCAACTGACCACTTGGTCATTCTTCTTGATACATCGGCTTTCTGAAGAACACTTTTCAAAGGAAAAGATGTTCGAACTACAATAGAATTGATGAGTCAATAATTGTTTGGAAGAATATTTTGGATATTGTGCTTGATGTGACTAGAGAGAGAAAGTATATAGAGAGAAAGAGAATGTAATAGAATAATATTCAATGTCCCACCTACCAAGAAAGTGAGTCACCTTTTATACCGCTAACATCCCTAGTGGGCCGTTTACATATTTTAATGAGGCCCCTTAGCAAGTACTGTGTTTACAAATTGGTCCCCGAGGGATCCCAAATACATTAATAACTACACTAAGTATCTTTTATTCACAATTAAACCCTTATTATTTATATCGGCGAATTCTACCCTCATCAGTAGCCCCCCAGTCTTCGGGAGTATCAAGAGCGAAGACTCACTACCGAGCCTACACCTGTCGTCCGCGGTTTCCTGTACTTCGGGCCAATGGCCTACCTTTGGTTGAATTTATTCTTTTTCCTCTTGTGTCGGTCGTTCCGCGACGTTGCTTGCCCCGATCTGTCCTACGGGCGTTCGATGGCGCTCCCGCAGCGCTCTTTAATTATCTTTACCCGGAGGCAATACTCAGATCCTGTCGGATTTTTCTTGCCCGATGCTCATTTCCCTGAACCAGGTCAATTCCTGCGTTCTCTTGAGCTTCTACTCCTGGCCCCATTGGGATGGGCCGGTTTTTTTTTATAGCGGATAGGGTCGCGAAGGCCCATTTTATCAGTTGGTTCGAAGAGTGTTTCCTAGGTAAGCCTTCGTCAGAAGGTGGTCAACACGTGTCACCTGTTCACGGGACGTGTCTTTGCCAGACTAGATTCTTAGGGAGACTCTTCGCCTTCCCGCTGTACTTTTGTCGATTGGTATTCCCCGGTCATCCAACGTTGCTTATAAATACCCCACAATTCTTGATTTCTCTCAGAGGCATTCTAGAGAGAGAAAGTGTTGTGAGATCGTTTCTAGAGAGAGAAAGTGTTGCCAGACCATTTCTAAAAAGGGAGAGTGCTGTCAGACCATTCTTAGGAAGGGAATGTTTGTATGAAACCCAGACACCCGAAGCCAACATCAGCCAAGAAAAAGAAAAAGCCTGTGTGGAGTTTCAAAGAGTGGGCCAGCATCGGAGACCGAGCCGAGGAATACCGACGTGCCGGCTTGATTTGGGGATCTAACTCAAAACCCTTCACTCCCGTCCCGCACCCTCACGACCCTGTTTTAGCCACCCCGATCCCTGCTGAATCCTTCCTTCTGCCCGACCTTCCTAGTTGTCTATCTCCCGAGCTCAGCCTATCTCCAGAAACCGTTGTCCTTTCTTCCAGTAGCAGCTCTTCTCGCTCCCCTGCAGTTCGGTCGGAGGATCCGACCCCACCGTCCATTAACTCGTTCGTTCCGTCTCCTCCGTTCCTGCCCCGACGCATTTGCAAAACCAAATTCTTGACCATGGGTGAAGACAGTCCCTCTACATCTCCCGCAGGAGGTAACTATCTTGAAAGGGGGCGGCTGATAGTCAAAACGTGCGATACATGTCAACGGTTCGGAAACACGATAAACGTCCCCGCGGCTCCCCTAGAATCCATATCCGAAGGACTACCCTTTGACCGATGGGGAATCGACGTGGTCGAACCACTACCAATGGCGTCGGGAGGAAGACAGACAATCGTCGTGGCAGTGGACTATTTTTCCAAGTGGGTCAAAGCCGAACCTTTATCCGCCACCAAGACCAAAGATATCATCAAATTTGTCTGGTCTAACATATGTTGTCGGTTCGGGGTACCGCAGAGGTTAACTATGGATAACGGACCGCAGTTCGATAGCGGGGAAATGAAAGCGTTCTGCACCACCCATAAGATTCGACAATGTTTCTCCGCTCCTTTCCACCCTCAAGCAAACGAGCAAGTCGAAGTAACCAACCGGACCATTTTGGACGGCCTCAGAAAAAACCTTGAAGGAAAGGCCGGAAAATGGCCCGACTACCTACAAGAGGTACTGTGGGCTTACCGAACCACCCCCCGGACGGCTACTCAGGAATCACCTTACGCTTTAGTATATGGTATGGATGCGGTAACCCCTGCGGAATCCATCTTTCCGTCTTTCAGGATCGGAACCTATGCGGAGGAAACGAATGACGATAGCCGACGCCTCGAGGTCGACCTTATAGAAGAGAAGCGCAACCGCGCCCAATTAAACGCTTTACACTATCAGACCCTGATGAGAAGTCGATACGCTTCCAAAGTCCGACGTCGGGAATTTAAGGTCGGTGACAAGGTTTTGAGGCGCGTCTTTCTTCACACCAAGGACAAGAGCCTCGGTAAACTCGCCCCGAATTGGGAAGGGCCCTACGAAATCGTGGAAAAAATCAAGAGCGGGACATACCGCCTGCAAAACAGGCTCGGGCACCATTTGAGGTTACTGTGGAATATCGAACACCTAAAATTGTATTTAGAATAGTGGCAAAGTGTTTGTAGTTCGTTCAATGTAGTCTGTAAAAACTTATTGGTCGGGTATGCACTCTTTCCTACCTCGGTGGCGCGAGAAGGTTTTAACGAGGCATAACAAATACCCGACCACCTAATTACATTAATCAAATTTTTCCTTTGCCTCCCAAATATTAAAGTGTTACGACCTTGGTCAGCTGACGAGCTGGTCAACGTCTGTTCCTGCTAATATTAATGGATCTACATGTTCAATTTTCCCGACCCTTTGGGAAAAGTTTCAATGAGACATTGATCTACAGAACCTTAATAGGTTTTTCAGTTTTTACAACTGATCTACATGTTCAATTTTCCCGACCCTTTGGGAAAAGTTTCAATGAGACATTGATCTACAGAACCTTAATAGGTTTTTCAGTTTTTACAACTGATCTACATGTTTAATTTTCCCGACCCTTTGGGAAAAGTTTCAATGTTGCATTGATCTACAGAACCTACTTTGGTTTTTCAGTTCCCGAACTGATCCACATATATGATTTTCCAGACCCCCTGAGAAAAGTTTCAATATCGTATTGATCTACAGAACCTACTTTGGTTTTTCAGTGCCCGAACTGATCCACACTTCACGATTCCCGATCCTATCAGGAATTTCCAATATTACGTTTTTACTTAGGATTTTTCACAGAACTACTTTATTTTACCCAGGCAACAATATGTGAAAGGATATAAACGGAAAAATCAATATATTGATAGGGGACCCCGCGGCCCCCAAAACATAGTTAAACTTGTTCATAAGAAATATTGATAGGGGACCCCGCGACCCCCAAAGAATAACAAAAACAACTAAACAAAAAAAAACGAGCGCGACTTCTGGGTCACTCGTCCTCTTCCGCCTCTTCAGCATCATCAGATTCTTCCTCATCTCTACAGTCGACTCTCTCAGGGCGGTCCCCCTCTGGCACATCCAACCACATTGCCCCGAGGTGAAGGTCTGGGAAGCGGTTGTGGAACGACATCACATACGCGGCTTTGGCATCGGCACTTTCTTTCTCCGACCAATTCCTACACCGATTTGCGAATGCGACGTACGAAAATCTTAGCTTTTGGACCTCCTGAGTCAGGGCAGCAGCACGGTCTTCCGCGGCTTTCTTCGCCTCCTCCGCGGCCTTCCTCGCCTCCCCCGCGGCTGTCTTCACCTCTTCCGCGACACGTTCGGCTTCCGCAATTCGGTCCTCCGCCGACGCCTGAGCAGACTTGGCTTTTTCCACCTCCCAGGTCAGGCTAACAATTTTTGCCTCCGCGCTCCCTAGCTGCCGGCTTAGCTCGATCGCCCGACGCTCTTTCAAGGCCGCCGGTATGAGCAAGTTGTACAAGGATAAGGCCAGACCATCCGATCCCCGCAGCGGGAACGTGTGCGGACTTCCAAGCATCGTCAGCACCGGGTACTTCGTACCGCTCGACGAAGCTGCAGCTGGGTCCGACGCCTGGGGGGGCTCGGCATCATCTGGAATCTCCACAAGGTCCGCCGTTAGAATGCCTTTCGCACCACCATCCTGATCAGACAACTTCGGTCCTATGGTGCCATCCCCCGCGCCGTCAACAGGCCTACTCTCTGTCTTGGAGTGCTTGGATTTCTTGGCCTTAGTCCCCTCCGCATCGGCGCGACCTTTCCTCTTCTGCACTGGAGCCTGATCCTGGTTCGCCTCCGTACCTTCAAGAACAGGTGCCTCTTCCCGAATCAGCACACCCGCCCCCGCAGCCCCGGTTTCGTTCCCCCCGACCTCGTCATCTGACTTCGGGCGCTTTCTAGGCGCCTTGTTGCGCTTTGGCAGATACACCTGTGACCCAGGGGCGCCGGTTTTCGCGATCACATCCTCCAAGCTCGGGGGCTGTCGCAACTGCTCGATGGTGAGCACCTCGGACGAGCAACGCCAGAGGTTACTCATGATTAAGTTTGTATCTTTGAAGGTCTGATGCATAGCCCGACCCCAATGCTGCCGAGCATAACCTTTCAGCACCTCGAACGTCGCCTCTGCGGCTTTCGAGTGATCTTTCTTCAACCCTTGCAACCACTCTTTCGACACTGCACGAAGGGTCGGTATTAAAAAAAACGGGGAGAAGAGCGGTACCATCATGGACCCAGGTCCGAAGCAGCTGCCTCTTGTTCTCCGGGGTATAGGGAAGACCGTTCTCCCAGCACTCGCTCAGTAACACAAACCGATGCTTCCAGCCTTTGTCTCCCTCCAAGAAGTCATTAACTATCTTCCACTTGTTTCCCAAGGAAGAGTAGCAGAACGGGGACTTCGGAGCCTTGGACAGACCCGACATAGCAATATATTCCTCCATAGGCATAACCCGACCTGAAAGACGGGAAACCATTATGCAGGACATTAAAGTATACCAGGCATTCGGCGTCAGCTGCGATGGGAAGATTTGGAGGGTGCGGAAGTAAAGCGCAATCTCGGGATCTAGGGGGAAGCGTAGACCCCAATTGAACAGCTCGGTAAACACCACGATTTCCCGAGATCAGACGTGAACGGGGGTCTCCGCAGGGACCGGGAATCGAACTGTGACGCATTCGGGAATTCCCCAACGGATCAGCAGATCTTTATGCTCAGACTCAGGGAAGTAGAGGTACTTCCCCTCATAGAGAGAAACGACATCCTTCGTCCGAAGCCAGCTGAAATAGGTAGTGGTGATTGCAGCCTCAACTTCTTCGGGTAGAGGATCGTCATGAGGGTTAGCAGCATTCCCAACAGCAGCAATGCAGACCTCTGCGGGCGCAACGTCCACCTCTGATTCTCCCACTTCGGGATTCGAAGCTTGGTCAGAGCTTCGGGCAGTAGCAGCATTCGGGTCTGATGATCGTACCCGAGAGGTGGAGGGTTCAACTGCATTTCTTGAAAAAGCCCGATGAGCCGCCTCTAACTCCTCTGGCGTCAACCGACGCTTAGGCAAACCTAAAAAAGTTACGGTAGTGTTAGTACCGGTTCGATACCCTCGAATTGAGGGAGTAAGCTGAACCATTACAAGATAGTTACCTCCTGCGGGAGATGTAGAGGGATTGTCTTCGCCCATGGTCAAGAATTTGGTTTTGCGAATGCGTCGGGGCAGGAACGGAGGAGACGGAACGAACGAGTTAACGGACGGTGGGGTCGGATCCTCTGACCAAACTGCAGGGGAGCGAGAAGAGCTGTTACTGGAAGAAAGGACAAGGGTTTCCGGAGATAGGCTGATCTCGGGAGATAGAGAACTAGGAAGGTCGGGCAGAAGGAAGGATTCAGCAGGGATTGGGGGGCTGAAGGATTTCTTGTATAGCACTTCACCTAAAAGGACGTAACCCTGTGCCTTGTTGCGTATTTTCCGAGCTGAGGCGTTATCACTGGGTAACCGACCTTCAGCTAAGAAGGTGATAATGTCACGCCGCCAGTCTGAGAGGGTTACCGAGGAGATCTGACAGGCGATTTTAGGTCGGTTGTCTAACTCTTGACGCTTGATAATAGACGGGGTTTCTTGTTCGACCACCCAAGGATAGTTACTGGAGTAGGAGAATGTTGCCAAAGAATCAGCGGCTATGTTTTCGCTTCTCGGGACATGCTCGTAGGTGACCTTGTCAAACGAGGCGGCTAGAACCCTGAGCGCTGCTAGGTATTGTACCAAATGTTCTTTCCGAGCTTCCGCGCTCCCCGAAGCTTGGGTTATCAAAAGTTGGGAATCGCTTATGAGGCGCACTTGCTTTGCCCCACATACCCGTGCTAGTCGTAATCCTGCCAGAGCAGCCTCGTATTCAGCTTCATTGTTCGAAGTGGGAAAACCAAATCGGACGGCTTAGTGCATGCTAATACCCAATGGGGTCACTAACTGTATACCTGCTCCGTCGGTACGAACGGTCCATTCGCTCAGTGCGGCCTCTTGGGAAGGCGCGTCCTGATCAGGTCGTTCGGAATGGAATTCTACCAAAAACTCGGCCATGACTTGTCCTTTAACGGTCGTCCGAGGTTCGTAGTCGATGTCAAAATCGCCCAGTTCGACCGACCATTTGGACATTCTCCCGGACATTTCTGGCCGCTGGAGGATGTATTTGAGTGGAAATGATGTTCGGACCATGATAGGGTGGGCTTGAAAGTATGGGCGCATTTTTCGCGCTGCTGTCACCAGGGCGAGTGCCACTTTTTCCAACTTTAAATACCGGGTTTCCGCATCTAACAGGCTTTTGCTCACAAAGTAAACTGCTGCAGGGGCCGGGCCTGACTCGCTAATCAAAGCCGCACTAACCACGAAGTCGGTAACCGCAACATAAAGAAAAAGTGTCTCGCCCGCGATGGGCTTTGCCAAAAGGTTCGGTGATGACAGATATCGTTTGATTCCCAAGAACGCCTCATTACATTCGGGAGTCCACACAAAATTTTTAGTTGTCTCAAGACCTGAAAAAAGGGAGCGCACTTATCAGATGAGCGAGAAATAAATCAATTTAAGGCCGCCAGACGCCTAGTAAGGATCTGAACTTCCTTGATGCTTCGGGGCGGAGTCATATCGGTCAGGGCCCGAAGTTGAATAGAATCGGCTTCAATCCGTTTTTCGCTAACGAAGAAACCTAGGAACTTTCCTGATCGGACCCCGAAGGAGCATTTTTCCGGGTTAAGCTTGCGATTTATTCCCCGCAAGTTATCAAAGGTTTCTCTCAGATCGGTAAGGTGTGCTTCATCCGCGCCGCTTTTAACCAACATATCGTCGATGTACACCTCCATATTTCTCCCAATTTGACCTTCGAACGTTTTGTTGACCAGCCTTTGGTGTGTTGCGCCGGTGTTTTTCAGCCCGAAGGGCATTACTTTGTAGCAGTACAGTCCTCGGCTTGTGATGAATGTGGTGCTTTCCTGATCCGCATCGTGTAATTTGATCTGATTATAACCGACATATGCATCCATGAATGACAGCAACTTGTTACCTGACGTCGAATCTACCAATTGATCGATTCTTGGCATCGGGAACGGGTCCTTTGGGCATGCCCGATTAAGATCGGTGAAATCCACACACATTCTCCATTTCCCATTTTTCTTCTTGACCAGAACGGGATTTGAGTTCCACAACGGGTAACTTGCTTCCTTGATATGACCGACGCTGATCATTCTCTCGACTTCTCGTAAGATAATGTCTGCTTTTTCTGGGGAAAAAGCTCGACACTTTTGCGAGATCGGTCCGGCGTTTCTGTTGATGGTTAGCTTGTGAATAGCAAAGGATTCTGGTACCCCGGTGACATCTCTTGAGCACCATGCGAACAGATCCAAGTTTTTCCGTAGAAGAGTCAGCAGCTGTTCCCTGAAGATCGGCAAGAGGCATACCCCAATCCGCAGGACTTTCCCCGTAGCGAATTGGTATTGCTCGCATTCTTCGTCCGTCGTTAAGAGGCTCGGGGCTTCCCTGGGGTCATCAACGGGGTGTGATTCCGGGGCGAGCCCCTTTAATTGCTATTCCCAAGCTTGAATCATCTCTTGATCCTTTTTAAGTGCTAATGCCGCCCGGTAACATTCTCGTGCTGCTTTCTGGCTACTTCGGACCACTCCCACGTTGTTTCCGACCATGTATTTTAAACATTGGTGAATTGTAGAGGATACCGCAGGCATTCGCGATATCCACGATCGGCCAAAAATGGCATTGTGGGAAGCCGGCGCGTCTACTACCACGAATAAAACCGTAACCTCTTTCTTCAATGGCCCGCGGCCTAATTGGACTACGCCCTCAAATTCTACCATAACGTCGGCTGCTGACCCTGTGAACCCTACTATGGTGCGGTCAGACCGCGCAATCACTCGCGGTGTTCTAAACTTGGAAAAAGTGGACGCGAAGATTATGTTGGCCGAACTACCGGTATCCACCAAGATGCGTCGAACCTCCTCCCCCGCAATGGCCACCCCGATTACAATGGCGTCTTCATGGGGGCCGGCTATGTCTCTCATGTCGTTGTCGTCGAAGTACAGAATCAGAGAAGGGACGCTTCTGGTTTGGAAGCAAGTTCGGGCTTCCAACTGAGTGGTTAGGTTGACGATGTGCCTCTTCCTGGACGAATCTGTAACTCCTGCCGTAGAATCTCCCCCAAAAATAGTTAGGGATTCAAAAAATTTACAAAGGCCTCGTACATTACCGACGTTCTTCTCGGATTCTTCCTCGATAATCCCGATGATGTTGCGGTTCGCTTCGGGATTAAGGTACTCGATGGAAACGTCGAACGGATCGGTTACTTCTGAAATTGCCATGGTGGTTTCTGGTTTTGGTATTATCACGACTTCCTTCAAGGTCGTACTTTGCTGCGCCTTCTTAACATACTCCACGAGGTTTCCGTGTTCTATGAGCATCTGTATTTCTTTCTTCAAAGCGATGCAGTCCTTAGTATCATGCCCGACGTCCTCGTGATAGCGGCAGTAGCGGTTATTCCTTTGCTCCCGAGGTGTTGGTATCGGGAAAGGTCTTCGATACATCCCGCTCTTCTTAGTCTTCTCGTAGATCGACGCTACACACTTTGTAAGATCTGCGAAATATGCAGGTCGGATCCACTTGTTTGACATGGGACGTGAAGTTGTCTGACCTGTTTGCTTCGGTCTCGGGTTTGTCAGGACCGAGGGTTTGGCTGATACAGGAGGGTTCGGGTGTATCGTGCTAACCGGTTGGGCTGACCTAGCGTAATCTGACAGAGTGCCTTGCCTTATCACTACCGATGCTTGGGCACTTTGCTGAATTTGCGCTGCCAACTCAGACGCTTTGGTCTCTTCGATCAATATCTGTTTTTCTATCTGAGCTAGAAGTACGGAAAACGTGAATGCTTGTTTTTTCGTCACTGCTTGCTTCATTGGTCCAGGGAGCAGACCCAAGCGAAACACAGTTAGGGCTACGTTCTCTTCGCAGTGGTCTAGGTCGGTCTTTGCGTCGATGAGTCGCCTGGTATATTCTCTGAGGCTTTCCCCCAATTTCTGCCGGCAATTCATAATGGTGTCTTCGTTGGCCTGGAAGCTTTTACTTCCCACAAAGTGTTGCCTAAACATTGTCCAAAACATCCCGAAGTTCTGGATGCAGCCCTGCGTTAAACGGTTGTACCACTTAGATGCTCGGTCCCTGAAGGTCATGGAAAAAGCTCTACATAGGAGTTTGTCATCGTTGTCGAAGATCAACATGAAGTTTTTGAAAGCTTCCAAATGATTATCTTGGTCCTTCTTACCATCATACTTTTCTAGTTTAGAGATGTCGAATCGTTTCGGGAGCTGCCCCGCTAATATCTCGTCGGACAATGGGGATGCCCTCCAATTGATACCGAACCCATACGTTTCTCCTCCAAGTCCTTCCGTCTGAACTCCGTAGAGTCCCTCATCTCCTGGGCTGACAAACTGGCTACTGGTTGGTTATCCTTGGTTCTGACTGTTTGACGGTTGCCATGGTACTGGAGGCAGCGCTGCCCGCTCTTCACGGCTAGCGGTGGGCATTTCTTCCTTCTCAAAGGATACCGGGGTCCGCTTCTCGGTGCTACCCTTCTTGTATTTTGGGAGTCCGCCCGGGGCCCCCGGAGGAGTCGGGAACGATTCTTTTGTGTCCGCTGGGCCCTTTCCCGTCGCCGATACTCTCTGCCCGACGAATCCCCCGAAGTGTAGTCAATTGTTGCGCCACGACGGTCCTCCGGGTACCGCCGAGTCCTGGTATTTTGCCCTTCCTCGGGATGTGGCTCTCGATAATACCTAACAGGTCGGGCTTCGATGCGCGGCCCAACATCATGGTCGGCCACCTCCCGATCCTCCAAGAGGGGTCCCTTGCCTTTTCCTTCCCGGATCCTTTTCTCGTCCAGTGCCCGCTCCCTTTCTGCGTTTAGCCTGGCAATGTATTCAAGGAGCTGTTTTCGAGTCATTATTAGGGTCGACCGCTTGTCCCGACCTTGGTCGTGGTGCTCCCGACCAGGCGCTTCCTCGCCCTCTGACACCGAGACGGCTCAGATCACTTATCTTCCGACCCTCTCTATCACAGCTTCGTTGCTCATTTCGCAAAACGTGATTTTCAAAAAAGATTCCTTTTTGGTATCACTCGTTCCCACAGACGACGCCAATGATGAGTCAATAATTGTTTGGAAGAATATTTTGGATCTTGTGCTTGATGTGACTAGAGAGAGAAAGTATAGAGAGAGAAAGAGAATGTAATAGAATAATATTTAATGTCCCACCTACCAAGAAAGTGGGTCACCTTTTATACTAAAATAAGGTGGGCCCGCTAACATCTCTAGTGGGCCGTTTACATATTTTAATGAGGCCCCTTAGCAAGTACTGTGTTTACAAATTGGTCCCCGAGGGATCCCAAATACATTAATAACTACACCAAGTATCTTATATTCACAATTGAACCCTTATTATTTATATCGGCGAATTCTACCCTCATCAAGAATGAGCTTGGAAGTATGGTCTCATTTTTCTTGCCGTAATTACCAAGGCCAATGCTAGTTTTTCTAACTTCAAATATCTTCGTTCAGCATCCAACAGACTCTTGCTAACGTAATACACCAAACGAGGGTAATTATCCACCTCTCTTACTAGCACAAGACTTATTACATACCCTGCTATAGCTAAGTGTATGTAGAGCTTTTCCCCTTAAACATGTTTAAATAGAGTCTTGGGTGAAGATAAATGTTTCTTGATTGCAAAAAATGCTTGATCGCAATGTGGAGACCAATTAAAGTATTTGGTATTCTTTAACACCTGGAAAAATTGAGCACATTTGTCTGATGATCTTGAAATAAACCTGTTCAACGCAGCCAATCATCCGGTCAATCTTTGAACTTCTTTGGTGATCCGAGGTAGATCCATAGCTAATAAAGCATTGAGTTGATTCGGATCAGGATGAATTCCTTTTTCACTTATTACATAACCCAAGAATTTTCCGTACTCGACCCCAAAAACACACTTTTCAGGGTTTAACTTCAAGTTCACAGCCTCTAAGTTAGAAAAAGTTTCTTGAAGGTCAGATATATGCGCATATTCCTCAACACTTTTTACCATCACGTCATCTATATAAACTTCCATATTTCTGCCAATCTGATTGGCAAAGGCTTTATTTACTAACCTTTGATAGGTGGCCCCAACATTTTTCAATCTGAACGGCATCACTTTGTAACAATAAGACCTATGTCTGTCATAAAAAGGGTATGGTATTGATCCTTCAAATCTACTTGTATCTGGTTGTAGCCCGAAAATGCATCCATGAAAGACAACAGTTATTCCCAGAAGTAAAATCCACCAACTAATGTATCCTAGGAACATGATAAGGATCCTTGGGGAATGCCTTATTAAGATCAGTAAAGTCGATACACATGCGCCATTTGCCATTCTTTTTCTTGACCAGAACAAGGTTAGCAGTCCATAAAGGGTACCGAGACTCTTTTATGTGGCCCATCTTGTTCAGACGATCAACTTCTTGAACAATCACATATGCTTTTTCTTTAGAGAAAGATATTATTCTTTGTACAACCGGTGCAACATCATTTCGTATGGATAACTTATGACAAATTATATTAGATGGCACTCCGGTAACATTATCATTGCATCATGCAAATACATGATGATTACTCAATAAAAAAGAAAACAGCCTGTGTTTCAAACTTGGTGCCAATTTGGTACCAATTTTAATATTTTTTCCCTCAGCCAGGGAATGTATTTCAACCTCCTCTACGAGTATTATGACACTAGGAGCCTCCCTGGGATCATCAATTTCATTCTCATCGGTGGAAGGCTCTAATAGCTGCTAATCTCTGGTAATCTTGAATGCCTCTACAAACTTAGAGGCAAGGGCCATTGCATAATATTTCATGACTACCTTCTAACTGCTCTGAACAACACCTACTTGTCCCTGGACAGTGTATGTTAAACATTGATGGACCGTAGAGGTCACAACGTGCATTCTGGAGAGACAAAACCTCCCAAATATTGCATTATAATATGTTGGGCAATCCACCACAACAAATAATACTCCCATCACGTTCTTAAAAGGTACTTTGCCGAGCAATACATCTTATTCAAATTCCCCAATCACATCTGCAGAACTCTCTATGAAGCCCACGATGGTTCTATTCGAACGTTGTATAACTGAAGGGTTTCTCATTTGTTTGTAGGAGCTTAAAAATAAGATGTTTGTCGAACTGCCTGTGTAAATCAAGATTCGACGTATATCATCTCCCCTAATTGATGCCCCTATTACCAGAGCGTCTTCATGAGGCCATGCAATGTCTCTTAGGTCATCCTTATCAAAACCTATGAAAGGAGCTTGAGTTTGATACAGGTGTGTGGACATTCTTACATCCAACTGGGTGGTCAAACTGTGGAATGCCTCTTCCTTGAAGAACTAGATGGTGCCGTCATAGTGTCCCCTCCAAAGATTGTTAAAGATTAAAAGTATTTAATCAAACCAGAGACAGTAGTAGTCTTGTCTGTTATTACTCCCACCTGATTCCGACTCGGATCCGGATCAAGGTACTCAGAGTCTATATCAAACCTTTCAGTAATCACTATATAATCTTCCTGTGTAGACGTTCCAAGATTGCTTGAAGAAGCAGTTCGGGGAGTGTTGTCATTGGATTGTGTGTTCTCCGGTCTGCTCCCCCCTTGTTTTTTGACATAGGCCCCCAACTTACCCCTCTCAATGAGGTTCTGGACCTCTTTCTTCAAGGCTATATAGTATGGGTGGTGTGGATTAATTTCAACTGAGGGTAATTTTGTCTAAAGTTTGGAGGTATTTCAAGGGTATTTAATGTTTGGTAGATTGTAGTGAGAGATTTGAGCTGCCTGGTTGTATTTAATTTTCATTACCCTCATTAAATGAAAGTGGTTGGGTATTTATACCCTTAACCTTGGGCCATATGGGCTTTCGGGTCATGATTATGAATTCAGTTCAAGTTCAAAGACCCATTAGTTTTTTAGCAGGTAGGTAATTAGCTTAGTTATGAAGTGATTAAGTTTTAATACATTAGTTCAGTTCGGATGGTTCAGTGGATGGATCTTGTCCGAATTGCCCCTGTCCAGTCCTCATAACGAGTGGTGATAAAATCTGGACTCATCAGTAGCCCCTTTTTTAGGTTGCGTTCAAAGGCCTTTGGCAAGACCTAAAAATAATCCATATGCACTCATAACTATGTCCGGACAGATTTCAAATTGTGTAACGACTTTATCCGGACTGATAAAGCTCTCGAAAACTGAACGGTTTTGCCAGAGATCGTGGGACACGTGTCCTTCTCTGATTTGCCACACCGGCCATTTTTTCCCCTAGAACGGCGCTCCCACTTACTTCAAAAAGTAACCCCCTTCAATTAATGTGGGTGGCATCCGCCATCCTTAATCATTACATCTATCCTTTCGTATTCTCCTAGGTATCGAAGCATCTTTTGTTCCTTTACTATAAATTAGTCCTCTTTTTACTGTTTTAACATCTTCATTATCTCTACTTTGTTAAATTTCAAAGCTTTCATCTCTCAAAAAACCCTTCTTTTGGTGTGAGTTTATGTTCACAGCAAGAAACGCTTTAGTAAAAGGTGGGTGGCTTAACTTGTCAGAGTTAGAAAAAGCTCAAAAGGTCGAACGAGAAAGGCGCATTGCTGCAGGCCACCCTGTTTCTCCTATTGATAAGTCGGAAACACCAAGTCCAGAGCCTGACCGGGGTTCCTCTTCAGCTAAGAGTGCTAAACCAAGGAGGTTATTCCAGCCCAACCTTTCCCCAATCGTTTCGGGCTCATCGGTCCAGAATCAGAGCATGTTGTTGAACCAGAGCAGGCAGTTACAAGTTTTAACAGACCTTCCCCATTCATTTCCATGGGATCAGATGTTGATGCCTCCCAAGAGAAGCTAGTAGACCGGCGAAGAGGTCGCTTGGTGAAAGGACAGGCTCCAAAAACTACACCTTCCAAGTCTGGGTCTAAAAATAAAAATACAGGGTCAGAAGTACCCATTAAGATTCCCAAGGACAAGCCGTCCGGTCCGGAGGCAACCAGTTCAAGTCTCCGGAAAGAAACCTCCGGATCTGAGCCCTAGCCAGAGTCCAGACCACAAGAAGATAGTAATTCCCAACCTTCCGGAGGGCCTGCTGAGCTAACCACCAGTTCCTCTCACCCAAAAACAACTGATAATCCTTCCATAATAATGGAAGAAGTGATAGAAGACTCTATTGAAGAAGCCCCTTTTGAGTCCGACATCTCCGGGCATATAAGTGAGACTTCTGCTGCCAAGAAGGAAAAAGGCAAGGAGAAGCTATGCTTAAAACATCCGGATCTGCCGGAGAGCCTTGTGGGAAAAGTAGGACCTTGCTTCCACAAGGTAAGTGTCAAATATCTGCTAGCCTTGCAGAAACTTAATTACGCTTTCATCCATGCAGCCGAACTGGGTCAGATGCGAACAAAATGGGGAATCCCAGAGAATGTCAAAGTGAGGATACCGGTGGATCCGGAGACACCGATGGATTGCAAGCTCAGTGAGATAGTTTTCTTCACTGAGCTGTTCAACTGGGGGCTAAGGTTTCCTCTAGACCCAGAGATCGTCAAATACTTTCACCTCATCAAACTCTGCCCAAGCCAATTGAGCCCCAACGCTTGATATAGCTTCATGGCCTATATTATGGCCTCCAGGCTCTCCGGAATCCCTCTTCCAATGGAGCAGTTCGCAGTTGTGGCTAGCGTTTGCAGAAACCACGTTATCCCCTTTTATCATTTCAACATGGGTGATGATTACAAGGCAGTGGACTACCTGCTTGAGTCAGAAAGGAACTGGAAGACTCAATTCTTGTTTATTAGTGGCGCTTGGTAGAATGGGAGGAAGATTAAAACCGGTGTCAACCCAAGCCTGCTTACCAGCAGATGGCGAAGTGATGGTAAGAATCTCATCTCATATCTCCATCTTTACTTATAACAAATTTGTTTGTCTAACTTGTCTTCTTTAATTTTTTTGGTAGTGCTGCCTAAGGACTTTAATGATTATTTAAAGGCTGGGCAGACCACTTGCTCCAAGCTAAATGCTTGGGCTGCTGAGAAGTGGGGAAACCGCTTCCACAACACTTTTACCGGAGGCAATCTAATAAAATCCTACCTTTGGAATACAACTGACCGGAGGGACTTATCCTGGGAGGAATTAACCACTCCACCCCCTCCGGAAGTAATCTTCAGGAGGACATATGCAAAGGATGGAAAGGTGTCTTTGACAGGTAGAGTTAAAGCCCCAAGCAAGATGAAGGGCAAGAAGGGAAAAGGCAAGCAAGGTATGCTTGAAGCCAATCCTACCGAAGTAGAGGAAGCTGCTCCAACAAACCCAGAGGGGCCAGACCAAGGACAGATTGATGTTGCTCTTCTACAAGTAGTGGAGCACGAAAGTACTAGAGAAGTGGTTGGATCTCCAAAACCCTCAAAGGCTCCTAAGAAAGACAGGAAACAGGGAGCAGAAGGCCAGGATAGGGAGGCCAAGAAGAAGAAAACCTCCAAGGGTGATGAAGTTTCTCTCCGGCCTCCGGAGCCTCTTCCTCCTGTTGACCCTACTGAACCCACTCAAGTAGAAGAGATCCCCAGTGACTTTCAAACCTGAGGGGGTACAGGAGGGGATATCAGCATTGATGGCGTCGACATCAGTGGGCTTGAAGGGATTGGTCTTTACTTCGAAAACCTCCCCAAAGACGATTTTGCTGGGCCCTACCTCCCTCCAAGTTTTTCGAACATCGTCACATTCAATGGTGAGTCTTTTTCTGTCTCAAGTGAAAGAGACGTTATCACTCACTCCATATTGAGTAATATCTAGCCAGTGCTTACTTTGGAGAAGCAAGTACGAAATCAGGCAGCCATCATCAATACCCTCAATTATGACAAAGAGAAATTGTCTAGCGCCTCCTCACTGCCAATCAAAATAATGAAGCATTGAAGAGGGAAAATGAGGAGTTGAAGAAAAGACAGGAGGATTGGGCCACAAAGCTGGCCACTTTGGAAGAACTATCAAAGAACTCCAATCAAAGCAATCTGACTTGGAGAAAAATCTTTCTTTTTCAAAAGAGGAGGTGATGGCTAAGGACAAGGTCATTCAGACTTTAACTAATGACAAGATCTCGCTCGAGGACTCTGTGTTCAAAGCTGCACAAGAAAAAGCTGATTTGCTAAAGGATCAAGAGAGAACAATCCAAGCTAGGATTAATGCTTATACCAACATAGTGATAGACACTCAGGAGGAAAAGTATGCCGAAGTGAAGTCGGACATGGTCTTGCTCTTTCATGAGAAATTCCCGAAGAGGACGCTGGGAGATTTATGGAGTTTTGAAGAGTATGAAGACCTCCCCTTCCACACGATGGCTGATGGTGACAAGCATAACTACTCCAGTGGCTGGGATGACACAACCGATGAAGAAGAGAAAACTAGGGAGAGCCCGGATGAGAAAGATAATGACCTTAAGAAGAAGAAACTTAGTGAGGTGGGGACATCTAAGACAGCTCACTCTTGAAGTATTTTTTGTAATTGTGTCCGGCCATCTTTTTAATTTTTTGTGATTGAACCAAAGTCCTTGGATGGACAAGGAATTTTTTGTAATCGTGTCAGGCTCCTGTCCGGATAATTTTTTTTGTTTGAACTCAAAGTCCTTGGGTGGACAAGGCACTTCGTATATCTTAATGGGCAATTTTACTTTGCACAAACTTACATTGTTTAATAGTTTTCAGCTTTGGTGGCTAATGTTTAAACATCCCTTAGTTAGTTTGCCTGTATTTTAAAGTGAGAGTGTTTAAATTCTCCGATGAAAAATGTTTAAGTAGTCATCACTCCATCAATTCAATTCGATCTGACATAGAAAATTTCAAGGAAAACACTAACTGAAACACTCCGAATTTTTTAAGAAGGAATCGAATTTTATTAAAAAGCCTGGACACCTCATTAAAACCTCACCGCGCCACCAGGGTAGGAAAGAGTATGCCTCCAAATATTTAAATGAACTTTTAAACAAGTAAATATTTACATAGCTTTCACTCCAAGTACAATCGGAGGTGTTCAATGTTCCATGGGTGATTTAAAACCCTTCCATCCTTATCTTGAAGCCGGTATGTCCCAGGCTTAAGCTTTTCACTGACCACAGCTCCCTCTGAATTCTTTTTAAGACCGGACAAGATGGTCCTGTTAGCCACTTCGACCTGACCATTTGCTTGTGAGTGGAAAAGAGAAGAAAAGCAATGTTGTATGCCTCTAGAGGCGCAAAAATTCGCCATTTCCTTGTTGTCGAACGGTGGCCCATTGTCTGTGGTTATCTTTTGTGGAATTCCAAATCTGCAACAAATATTGGATATGATGAATTTTATAACATCTTTCGATGTTGTACCTGCCAATGGAGCTGCTTCTATCCACTTGGAGAAGTAATCAATAGCAACGATTATAGTTCTGCACCCTCCGGATGCCATGGGTAGAGGTCGTACTAAATCCAGCCCCCAACGAGCAAAAGGTATTGGTTCAGAAATTGACTCTAAAGGGATAGCTGGGATATGAATTTCATTGCTGTATCTTTGGCATAGGTCACACTTTTTTACCAACTCCTTAGCATCTTGCATTATGGAGGGCCAGTAGTACCCAGCTAACAAAACTCTTCTTATTAGGGCCCTGAACCCACAATGAGCTGATCCCTCACCATCATGTAGTTCAGAGAGCACTATTTGGGACTCCTCGACTCCCAGACATCGTAGGAGGGGTTTACTATAGGATTTTTTTTATAAAGAACATCCCTTAGTATGACAAAACCACAAGCATTATATTTTATTTTTCTTGCCACTTCTTTCTCCGAAGGCAAGATGCCATCTGAGAGATATTGAAGGATTAGAAATCTCCAATCTTGGGGTTTTTTTACTTGTATATTCAAAATTTCTTCTTCCTTATCCAGATTTATTTGAATAGATGGGCACTCTTGCACATGTATCCAAGGGTAGGACTCAGTGTAGGCTATGGTTGCCAAAGAGTCTGCTAGCGTATTTTCCATTTGGGGTATATGCTCATAGGTGATGCTTTTGAAATTGAGTGCCACTTCTTTAAGGATGAACAAGTATTTAATCAATTGCTCTTTCTTGGCTTCAGATTGACCTTGTGCATGATGGATAAGAAGTTGAGAATCACTCATTAACCTGACCCTCTTAGCTCCACAGATGAGAGCTAATTTTAAACCAGCTATAGCAGCTTCATATTCAGACTCATTATTGGAAGCCCTGAAGGCAAAACATATAGCTTGGTACATTCTGTCACCGTACAGAGAGGTTAAACATATCCCAGCACCACATCCCATGGTACTTGATCCACTATCAGTCCGGACGACCCAGACTTTTTTGTCTTTTACACCGGTTACTTGCTTAGTAACCCTATCTGAATGGAATTCAACCAAGAAATTAGCCACAGTTTAGGCTTTGACTGCTGTTCGAGGAGCAAAATCGATATCGTAGTCTCGCAGCTCTACTGACCACTTGGTCATTCTACTTGAAATGTCAGCTTTTTGGAGAACATTTTTCAAAGGAAAAGAAGTTCGGACGATGATAGAATGAGCCTGAAAATAGGGCCTCATTTTCCTTGCTGCAATCACCAGGGCCAATGCCAATTTTTCAAGCTTCAAATATCGTTTTACTGCATCTATCAAGCTTTTGCTGATATAGTACACCAAACGAGGATAATTGTCCATCTCTCTTACCAATACTTCACTTATTGCACAATCAGAAACGGCTAAATACACATAAAGGATTTCTCCATCAACAGGTTTAAATAGAGTCTTAGGGGAAAACAAATGCTTCTTAATTTCATCGAAGGCCTCATCACATTGTGGGGACCAGTTGAAGTCCTTTGCACCTTTCAAAGTTTGAAAAAATGGGGCACACCTGTCCGAAGACCTTGAAATGAAACGGTTTAGTGCAACCAATCTCCCAGTCAATCGTTGTACCTCTTTAATATTCCGAGGAGGCTACATTTACAGTAAAGCATTCAGCTGGTCTGGATCAGGTTGTATCCCTTTCTCACTTATCACATACCCCAAAAAATTTCCGGACTGCACTCCAAAAACGCACTTTTCTGGGTTTAACTTTAAATTTACTTTCACCAAGCTGGCAAAAGTTTCTTGGACATCTGCCAAGTGTAGCTCTTCGTCCACACTTTTCACCATCATGTCATCGATATAAACTTCCATGTTTCTTCCAATTTGATTAGCATAGGCATTGTTTACCAACCTCTGGTAAGTAGCCCCAACATTTTTGAACCCAAACGACATTACTTTGTAATAATGGAGGCCCCTATCAGTAACAAATGTGGCATGTTCTTGATCCTTTGGATCTACTTGAATCTGATTGTACCCGGAGAAGGCATCCATAAAGGACGGCAACTTGTTTCCAGAAGTGGAGTCCACCAACTGATCAATTCGGGGGACCGGATATAAATCTTTTGGACAAGCCTTATTGAGATCTGTGAAATCGATGCACATATGCCACTTGCCATTTTTCTTTTTTACCAACACCGGATTGGCTGTCCATAAAGGGTATTGAGATTCCTTTATGTGCCCCATTTTAGTAATTCGGTCAACCTCTTGAACTATAACATCAACCTTCTCCTTAGAAAAGGCTCTCCTCCTTTGTACAACAAGTGCTATGTCTCTTCGGATGGATAACTGGTGTGATATAATGTTTGCTAGTAGTACGGTTACATCAGCATTGCACCAAGCAAAAACGTATTGATGGTCTTTCAAGAAATCTAACATTTTACTCTTTAATTCTGAAGTCATCTTGGATCCTATCTTGACATTTTTTCCGTCAGCCAAAGAGTGAGTCTCAACTTCTTCCACCGATATTAAAACACCAGGGGTCTCTCTGGGGTCATCAATTTCACCCTCTCCCCAGAGGGCCCCTCAAACTGCTATTCCTCATTGATCCGGACTTCCCCCAATGTTCGAGGGGCCAGTGCTGTCGCATAATACTACCTTGCTACCTTTTGGCTGCTTGGAACAACTCCCACTTGTCCCTGCACAACATACTTCAAACACTAGTGGACTATTGAAGCCACAACATGCATCCTGAAAAGCCAAGATCTCCCCAGAATAGCATTATAACAAGTGGGACTATCCACCACAATAAAAAGTATTCTAACCATCTTTTTAAAAAGGCCTTTGTCCAACAAAACCTCCTCCTCGAATTCTCCGATCACATCTGCTGAGCTTCCAGTGAAACCCACAATTGATCTGCTCGAACGCTGAATTACTGTTGGATTCTTCATTTTTTTGTAGGAAGTTAAAAAGAGAATATTGGCTAAACTTCCGGTATCCACCAAAATTCGTCTTATATCATTGCCTCCAATAGATTCTCCTATGACAACAACATCTTCATGTGAACCAGCAATATCCCTCAAGTCATCATCGTCAAAAAAAATAAAAGGAAAAGGAATTTGCGATTGATAGAAAGTCATGCCTCCTTCAAGCTGGGTAGCTAAAGTATGAACGTGCCTCTTTCTTGAAGAAGCAGTCGGTGCAGTCATGGTGTCCCCTCCGAATATTGTAAGTGACTCAAAAAAGTTAATAAGCCCGAACACCGTTTTGCAATGATCTATGATAACACCCACTTTATTCTGGGTTGGATCAGGGTCCAAGTATTCTGACTCTACATCGAACCTTTCGATTATCACCATAGCCCCATCCGGAGCCGATGTGCCTGCATTGTTTGGACCAGCCCGATGAGCGCTATCAGGTCTATTTCCACCTCTTCTTTTAACATACACCCCCAACTTCCCTCTTTCAATCAAATTCTGCACTTCTTATTTCAACGCAATACAATCCTCAGTGGTAACGCAATACAATCCTCAGTGGTATGACCAATATCATGGTGATACTGGCAGAAATAATTATTACGGCTCTCCCTAGGAGACTGTAATGCAGCCGGCCTTCTGTAGTGTACTTCGTCTTTTGTTTTGTTATAAATGGTGGCTACATTTTCTTTCAACTCATCAAACCACTCCAGTTGAACCCAAGGCCCTCGTTTATTTCTAGATTGCTGAGCTTTGGCTCTGTTATGACCCTGTCCGGCTTCCTTAGCCTTGTTCCCGGACTCGTTTTGGTTTGGATTTGGTGCAGCCGGAGCAGACCTCACCTGCTTGTGCACCCTAGTTTTCTTTGTTTCATCTACATTAATATGCTTTCCGACCTGATTCAGCAGACCTCCCATGTCATGGCCTTTTTTCTGGTCACTGAATCAGCCAAGTTTCCAGGGTTTAAGCCCTGTCTCAGAGAAGCTATTGCTACTTGTTCAAAGGAATCAGCCAATCCATTTTTGGTATTTACAAAACGACTTATGTATTCTTTAAAAAAATCGTTTGGTTCTTGGGCACAATGGATAATCGTGTCTCCATTGCCCTTCACTTCCTTACTTCCAACAAACTGCCTCCGAAAGGCTACCCAAAAAGTGTCGAAATTTCTGATGCAACCCTGCGGCAAACTATTGTACCACTTCAGAGCACTCGCCGTAAAATATTGGGAGAATGCTCTACAAAGTAACTTGTCGCCATCATCAAAATTCATCATAATTTTTTTGAATTGTTCCAAGTGGTTATCCGGGTCTTTATTACCATCATATTTTTCCATTTTCGTACTGTCAAACCTCTTAGGAAGGTTCCCGGACAACATTTTGGAGGACAATGGGGATTGTCTCCAATTTCGGCCACGACTGAAAATCGTATCTTCGTTAGGAGTTGCAAAGATACATGGTTCATCATGGAATGCAAAAAGATCCATTAACAATTGATCTACATGTCTCCGGCCATGACCATGAGATGATCCTTTGCCCAGAGGCCTCTTCAACCTTCCATGCCTATCGTTTTTTCTTGAGTACTTCTTGACCAACTTTTGTTTCTTTTTAGAACGACCTTCATCATTGTTGGATGGCAAGGATTTTTCGACTCCATCTTCATTTGAGGAGCTACTGGAAGAATCTGAGTCTGAATCAGAGCTCTCCACCGGTTTAGACCGGTGAGACTATTTTGAGCTAGCATGAGTCTTTTCTGCACTCACATGGGTTTTTGATGGCTCATGCTCTCTGAGATTGTCAGTATGATGAGCTACTGGCGCCTTAGACTTCTCTTTTGTGCCCATCTCTACCCTATTGGCAGCCCTCAGAGATTCTATTTCAACTTTTAACCTATCTCGTTCCTCAATCGTATATTCATCATTCTCACCCACCACTTCGGCCAAAGCTGGTGGTACTTCTTGCACGTCCAGATTCATCCGAGCTGGTTTTTCTTGATGGATTTGAATGCTAGATTCAGGCACCTTCTTTTCCCATTGTGGTCGCCAATTTGGTGTGAATTAATTTCAACTGAGGGTAATTTTGTCTAAAGTTTGGAGGTATTTCAAGGATATTTAATGTTTGGTAGATTGTACTGAGAGATTTGAGCTGCCTGGGTGTATTTAATTTTTATTACCCTCATTAAATAAAAGTGGTTGGGTATTTATACCCTTAACCTTGGGCCATATGGGCTTTTGAGTCATGATTATGAATTCGGGTCGAGTTCAAAGACCTATTAGTTTTTAAGCAGGTAGGTAATTAGCTTAGTCATGAAGTGATTAAGTTTTAATACATTAGTTCAGTTCGGATGGTTCAGTGGGTGGATCTTGTCTGAATTTCCCCTGTCCGGTCCTCATAACGAGTGGTGATAAAATCCGGACTCATCAATGGGTATCATGCCCTATGTCATTATGGTACTTGCAGAAACGGGTACTCTAGTTTTTCTTGGGGAACTGCAACGCTGCTGGTTTTTTAAAGTGTACTTTGTTTTTAGTTTTATCATATATTGTAGCCACACTTTCCCCCGATTCAGCAAACCACTAACCCATAGTCCCCTCTTGTTTCTGATTTGTTGGTTCAGATTCTTGTTGGACTCATTCTGCCTTGATCGGTTAGATCCCTGTCCAGTCTCCTTTGATCTGTAAGCGGACGGATTAGCAGCTTGAGGTGTTGATGTTGTAGTAGTGGACCTAATATGGCAAGACACTCTGAACCCTTTATCTTCCCATGATGTTTCTTAAGCCTGCCATGCCCATCCTTTTTTCTTAAATGTTTTTTAGTCAGCCTCATTTTCTTTTTTGACCGTCCTTCATCACTGCTGGAGGAAACTGACTCTTCAAGCTCTGCATCATTAGACGAGCTACTGGAGGATTCCGAAGTGGAGCTCTCCACATGCTTAGATCGATGCATTTTCTTAGAGCTGAGATGAGTCTTTAGGAACTGTTGGTTCTCTCCAGGATTGTCAATATGGTGAAGCACCGACACACCAGACTTTTCTTTAACCCCTTTCTCTGCTTTTTTTAACGCTCTCAACGCCTCTATCTCAGACTTTAACTGATTGCGCTCCTCGATAGCGTATTCATTTTTTTCTTTTACAACTTCCACCTTAGGAGGTGGGACATTCTAAGCATTCAGATCTATTCGAACTACCTTGTATGCTGGTTTTGAATATGAAATTCAGGCACCATCGCCTCCTACAGTGGTCGCTCATTTAGTGTGGATTATTTCTGATTGAGGGTAATTTTGTAAAGTGTTCTGATAATTTAAGGTTTATGATGAAATGTAGATAATTAATTAAGGTGTGTGCTTGTATTTAATTCTGATCACTCTCATTAATGAAAGTAGTTGGAGTATTTATACTTAATTAATGACCGATGGGCCTTTCGGGTCAGATTGTGGGCTTGGGTTAAGTTTAAGAACCCATTAGCCTAAGATATAAAATGACCAACACCTAGCTTAGTCACGTTCCACTAATTTTACCCTGTTCGGTTTCTCGTGGTAATGATTCAGTCCGAACAGCCCTTCAGATAAAGGTAAGCAATAATGTCAAAATTATCCGACCTCATCAGAAATGACCGGTGATTTTTTGAACTGAGCATAAGTGGTTAAGAAAATTATGTTGGCGGAAATCCCGGTGTTGACAAGAATTCTCTACACTTCCTCTCTTGCGATTGCGGCTCCAATAACGACTACATCTTCATGCGTCTGTACCTTATTCCTCACTTGGGACCCTCCATCACACATCACTGCCTCTTTGGTAGGAGCTGCAGATTTAACATAAAAAATACAATATCTTCCCCTACCAATAAAGCAAATCATATAGTTTATTTCTCTGATTCCAAGAAAGAAACATATTCAAGCGATTCATTAAATATCGACAAGTCGACTTTCACACTTACATATCTTCCGATAATAAGTATTTTAAAAACTTAAGGCTCAAACATTACCAAGGCTATCTCTCTCGATATGGACTGATACGTCACCACATCAGACTTACCTTTACCATCTCTATGAGAATCTTTTGAGCGTCTACATACAATAACTTCAATAATCCCAACTTTGGCCATACTATCTCTAATACCACCAATACCCAAAGATATTATCGTATTATTAGTTTCTTGCTCTTGCATCACTGACAAGACACGTACATCCTTATACGACGAAGAGAGTTTGGAATTTTAGCATCTCTAGTGGTAGAAACTTGCACATTTCCAGAGCGAGTGGTTGCCGCTATATTGAAGACTTCTTTCAAGGCGTTTTTTATTTATTTTTTATGTTTCACTCTCCAACGGACTATTACATACTAAATACCCACCACGGGCGTTTACATTTGTCCAAGGATGAACAAATATATAACCTTCAGTTGATTCAACATACATAAAAAACATGCCACGGATGAAACTAGCCATTTTCAATAGTTTTAGCCGGAACATGGCTTTCATACAGATTTTAGAGGAAGCACTACAAATAAGTACGCTTTCAGATCCTATCAATGTTCGGACTTCTAAATTCCTTCCTTCAACTTAAAAAAAAGGAGTTGCTTAAGTTCACTGCGGTAGTTTTCACGAGGACTTCGGGGAAGGGCACTATAAGCCATAATTTGTTTGCTAGTACTTTTTAAATTTTTGAAACAATTTAGAGGGGCTACTTTAGATTATAAGTCCTTTCCAAAATTATTGTCTCAAAAAAACAATTCATCTCCTAAAGAGCATTGGAGGCTACTCAATATTTATAGGCCATAGCAACAAGGAACCTGAGATAACATTATAGATGCATACTAAAAGATCGACCTCCAAGGAAAAGATGAACATTTGACTTGTAAGAAAATCCTAAATTGAAATGTCTCATCATCTATAAATTCGGAGTATTCAAGCATGTTGTTACAAGTCTAATTAATTAATTAATTAATTAAAGTAATCAATATTGAGAATATTTGACTTATAAATAGAAATAATATATATATATATATATATTATTTAGTGGTGTTATAGTATAAAAAGTATAGATACCAATATGCATCTTGAATGGGGGTCATCGTTCCATTTTCTTGTATTGGGCTCTTAAAGCCCAATAAATTTTATGGCCCCTTACAGCGACTATTACATTAAGTTATAGTATATTAGGAAACCTGGAAGTTAAGTGAGAATGAATAGAAGAGATAAAGATAAAATTCAAACAATAGTTTAATATACTGAAATATTTTACTAAGCATATAAGAGTCCTCTTGAGCCTTATTCAATTTATGCGACATAACTCTTCAGAAGCATTATGATTGCCTCATTCTCCTCTTATTTTTCTCTCTTATCCTTTGCAGGTTTTCTCAATCGTTCAATCCATCTGATAACACGAGCTTCATATCCTCCAGAAGCAAGATTCATTGCGCATAACCTGTTTGTGGGAAGAGCATAACAAATCTCTCACAAACCGGGACCCACTATTTCATTGCAATTCATCAATTAAAAGAGACAAGATGTAAACCTATAAGTCTATTACTCTTATATATAAATTCCTGAGATATTGGGGCTTATAACCCAAACGTATATGTTTTTATATAAAAATTGGTATCATAACGAGTATGAATCCTCTACGATACAAAATGTATGATTAGACATATGATTGAGTTTTCCAAAAACATTAATATTATGATTAATTCAGTTTAGGAATAAAGACCACAATTTTATGTTTTAAATTTTTAGACCTAAGCATGATTAGGTGCTAGAGAATTTAGAATGAAATGTTTAGGATTGGATGATGTGATCAAGGGTACATAATTGAATATATGTTGTATATTTTCTCATTACATGACTAAAGTTTCAAACATAGAATTCAAAAAGTCAATCCCTAATTCAGAATAAAATAGGATTTTTAATATGTGATGTTCATAGCGAGTGTGAAAAAATAACATGCATGATAACTTTCAAAGCTCATATGTTGGTGCTCGGTTATCCAAATTAGATGATTTTTTTATTCAACCTAAATTTTAGATATTTAAAAGATAGAATTTTAAATAACCAAGTAATAAAGTCACAATAATCCAACATGACTATATGCTTGTTGTCCCAAATTTCAATAAACTAATTTTTATTTTATATTTTTTGGATATTATATTTTGTTTTATTGCATGAGGTTTTGGGTCAGTGAACCACTTCAGTAATTATTGAGTTTTGATCACTATCTCTATGTTATTTCTTTTCTTTATATATATATATATATATATATATATATATATATATATATATATCATGTTTAGTATAAGGACGTATATGTTAGTTGTTTTAAATTTTTGATGTCATGTTAGGTGCAATGCATATGCTTTGGAGTTTATAGTCACGTAAATCCATTATGTGTACATTGAGATCCATATACTTATGATGAATATATGGACTCGTGATGGGGTGTAATTACCCATTATTATTGACACTTAGATTTTGGGATGTATGAGGTAATGTCTTGCATGCCTAAGAATTGTTTGTTTCAGGTACAAGAGTGTTGTTGACATTCATCTTCCTCTCGGATATATGAGAACTTGACGAGATATTTCACATCCCCAAACTGATTCAGATGTTCAAATAGTATTGACATACATCTCATTAAGGTCTTATTTGTTACAAATAGACGATTTAGTAGTGATTGTATAATTACGATGCGAGCAATTTCGATACCCGTTCTCTGGAACTGATTGGCCGACCTTTATCCCACATGCATGAGCATTATCAAAAGAGTCATAAAGCAAAATAATTTTGGAGTCTCATAACTAAATGAACAATTACTATGTGTGTAGGTTGGCCCATATGGAAGATTATCTCACATATATTCTGATGGTGAGCACTTGTTGCATGATGCAGTTTATGCATCTTTACACGCACCATACTCATGCATAATAAGTTTCTCAATGTTAAAAGGTTTGTTTAGTTACCAGAAATCATTCAGGTACAGAGCATGGCTTAGATTTTTAAAAATATATCATAGAACTAACACTTCATAAACCTTAAAGTACTGACTCCAAAGGTAATGTATAATGCGTTGTCGTCTTCTGTATCTCGCTAATGATTATGACGAGTGTGGTACGTATGAATGTTTTTTAGACGTCCAACCAGATAAAATTCAGTCATTTTATATTATTTCTATGATAATTAAGTTTAAAAG
Source organism: Limnanthes douglasii subsp. nivea (assembly GCA_036936605.1). Classification (NCBI taxonomy): domain Eukaryota; kingdom Viridiplantae; phylum Streptophyta; class Magnoliopsida; order Brassicales; family Limnanthaceae; genus Limnanthes; species Limnanthes douglasii. The sequence goes on along the minus strand of JAUPFV010000002.1, from coordinate 196,749,912 downwards.
TCGTGAGTATATAATATAGTTATACCTTAGAATACATATTCTAAATTATTCAGATAGAATGGAAAGCATAATATGTTTATTCGATAAGAACACTTGGATATTTATCAGACTACGGTAATGGACTACTCTTCATTAAAAGGGTTGAAAATCCAGTCTTTACAATGATGATACTTCATATGTGTTCTTTAAAATATCATAGTAGATTTTATAAATTCAATATTTATACCCTTATAAATTTCATTGTAAAAAATCAACTCTTTTTTGCTGCTTCAATTTCCAGTTTTTTTCCAATTGAATCTAGAATTGATACAAATTAAGATTTCATTATAGATAAGGGCAATGCAATTTTTTATAAGAAAAAAAAATTATAAGTCAATTAATAGGGTCAACTGTTTTTTAGATTTAATATTTGAGCCACTCTTGAATAAGGTCCTTCGTAATACTACAAACTCCATATTTTACAATCTCAACTCAGTTGTGATGATCGGTATTGTTAATATTAAAATATTGACAATTTATATTAAGTTATTTAAATATTTTTTTTATGGATTGATACAACTCAAACCATCATAATTTTTCTTCATTTAGAATATACATAAAATTACCAAATTAAGTGATGGTAAAACATCTTTACATGATGATTTATTGTTGTCTTACAATGCTTAAAGATCTTTGATATTCATTTAGTGGATACATTAAATCACCAAAATTAAGTGATGGTCAAATATCTTTACATATAATGGTGATTAATGCATAGAGGAATTATAAAATGAATTAAGTTTATAGTGCGTTGTCGCCCATCAAGTATTTAATTTTTTTTGTAATGACGCTATTCATATTCATTGATAACTATACATATAACTTTTGGTCATAGATATCTTTTGGTCATACTGTGCATATATTTCATATATATTAAGTTCATTTACAAGTTCAAATAGTTTGTCATATTTGTCCTTAGTGGTTGCCATTGAAGGGAGGCATGACAATTTAGTGAACAGTGTCATGATTTAGTTTTTTAGTTTGTACAATTAAGATGTGAAATGGTTCCTTATTAACCGAATTCATAACAAGGTACTTAGTAAAATTAGTATATTAAAACTGTAACATAGCAAAAGCATTATTTACGAAAGTTTTACATTTACGGACGTCTAGTATAAGCAAAGACGTACATGTCTAGCATCGAGAATTTAAGTCTGATATAATAATAATTATATCATTTTAAATAAAATTTCACTATATCACACGTATTTTGGAAACTCATTACCTAAATTTAAATTTGATATAATACATTAATTTTGAGGATGTATCGTTTGAGGGGGGGAATATTAAAAAAAAGAACCTTAATTTTGGGGAAAATCATAAAGATATTTTATGGTGAAACAAATAATCCAAATTTTAGCTTCTGTAACACTATAAAAGAGTTAAATAACACGTTATACATATGATGATGCAAAGGGGGAATACAGTTTAAGCTTCCATGGAATCACATTTAGATTTTCAATGTTAAATTATGAACTATTGTAACAAAAATGAAAGTTGATGTAAGATAGTTCAGTTAAAATATTCAGAAGGTCTTATACTAAACACATTTCATTCAATGGAAAATAATGACCTTTTAAGATAGCATTTATTTCATGTTTTCAAATTATTTTTAAAGATAATAGTTGCAAATCTTTCACATTTCATAAATTATGTTTCAGTAAATAAATATTAAGATTAAGTCTTTCTGAACGATAACATATATATTACAACTCAATAACTCTATTAATATAAAATGATGAGTTACAAAATTTAATAGTCCACATAAATATTAATGAGTTTGTAACAATCATATGCAGATCTAACAATTTGTCACCATCATATTCAGATCTAATAGTTTGTAAGAATTAAAATTTCATTTATGATATTACGTTTACGTGTCCTATTAGTTATATCATAACATATCAAAATTGTATTCTCTTTAGGTTTTGAGATTAACTTAGTAAATTATATTAATTTTATTAATTCAGTGGGAGTGGATTCAAATTTAGAGTTACTTGATGTATTAATAATCATAAGTTATAGTGACCTATTGCATGATATTAAAATATTTTTATTAATGATATTAAGTCTATAATTTATAGGGGAGACATCTTATGTATTAATGAACCAAACATAATCATGATTACTATTGATAATTCTCTGAGTTTATCATAACAGACATATATTAATACCATGTTAAGTATTATGATATGAAATAAAAAACCTCTAATTCATGGTGGAAAGATCTATTATTGAAAAGACTTCTTGTATATATGAGGTTGCAGATCTACTAAGCAAGATAAAAAATAGAAGCGCTAGATTTTTTGTGATTAAAGAAGGGTTGGTATTTATAGAGACGAGGTTGTCCATTGTTAATGAAGTCTCTCGTGTGTGTGTGAATGGAAAGATAAGCCCCTCATGGAGGTGTGAGTCAAATGAGGGAATTTATAGTAATAGGGAATAAGGTAGTTGTTAAGGTTGAGAACAAAGCTGCACGTATGTTGGGTCAGTTGATCTGTAAAAAATATAATAGGGCTACTAGTGAGGAGTCCTCCAATATGAAGAAGGTAAAATTGATGAAATTTGTGTGACGATGACTAACAAGGAAATAAAGCAAAATGCTACAACTGTCTCTTTATTAGATCTGGATGTTATGTATATTATAGAAGAGCTGAATCAGGGTCTTGCCAATGTAATAATGACTAAGTTCCCTAAGGTATGCTATTGGTGTACCTGCTAAGTCAAATTTGGTTGATTAGCTGGTTGTTGGCACTGATAAATATGGATCTGAATGCGCCGAAGATATGAGTTCTCCTGAGGTTGATATTATTCTATTAATTGTCGAAGGCCTTAAGGATCCCATTATAAGTCCATCTACCTTCTATGTGATTGTAGAGTATGTTGATGTTGGGGACATGCTTGATAAATGAAAAATCTCTAGGGCGGGTATGACTGAGGAAACTAGATCATATATGCTTACATGAGAACATATCTCTCAGGTTATGGTCATTTTGTTTCTTCAACTAGCAGAATGAAGCTACCCAACAATCTTTGGCCATTATTGAAGGATTTTGGTGAGCCAATTAAGGATGATGCAGAGCTAAAGAAGCCTTTCAAGGGGAGCAGGATGCTAATGTAAAACTTGAGTCAAGGGTTGTGGATAAGTTGGGGAATGAACTGGTATTGGAGAATGAACTTAAAGATAATTCTAAGGCTATGATTAAGATACAATATAAATATTATTTCAAGGTATGAATGAGTGGATGAATCCATGTTGTGTGCAAGGCTATTATTGGATAATATTTATCTTTTATTGGTTTCAGATGTTTTTAATAGAGTGAGTATGTTGCAACTCTGAAACCATCTCTTCATCTCATAATATAGTCAATCTATAATAAATCAAGAAAAGAAAGCGAGACACATGCAGATGCAAGATTAAATGTTTATTAAAGATAAATGCTTCCTTAAAACATTCCTGCGCTATTTGGGTAGGAAATAATACACTCAATCTATAATAAATCATTTACATATGTGCTAATATTATAAATAGTAAAAGCTTATGAAGGGTGATTAGAGCTATAAATTCTCGATATTCCAAAGTTTTTAATCTATTTGTCTATTTTATCCAAAATGTTGTATGTGCCTAACTTTACTTTAACTTGAATTTGAGTGTAGGGCTTCCCAATTTGGGGCAAAAAAATATTGAGTCTTTTCTCTTTGATGTGCAAAAATAGCATTCTAAAAACCTTGTCGTCCCCTTTAAAGCTTCTGAAGCAAACCTTAAAGTTATATATGTTTCTCACCATAGTCTTGTAATATTTCGACCGAATGTGGACTTTAACCCTTTCTTCTTCAATTAATTCAAGTTTGGCACCTTTCTTTTGAACTGATTCCCCTCTCATATATTAAGATTAGGTACGAAGGCATGACAGTTTTAGCGGGAACCATTATTTCTACGCTATACACCAAATCAAATGATATTTCTTATGTGGCCGAACATGGTGTAATTATATAAGACCAAAATACTTCTTGCAAGAAGTCTAGCCAGTTACCTATAGTACCCTATAATATTTTATTTGATGTCATTGGATACGACTATATTGGTCACCTCCACTAAAAAATTCACTTGAGAATGGAAATGCGATGATATATTTTATTTAATACCTCTTGTGTCGTAGAACCATACGAGTTTCAGTGTTCTGGAATTGAGTTTTATTATCTTTTGTTATGGTGTGCACTCTGTCATATCTATAGCAGATGTTTGAGCATAGAAAGTTTATGACCTCATTGACCTTGCAGACTCCTTTAGACTACAAATCAATGAACTGGTGGTATACACCGAGGTGCTAAAGTGGGGACTCCGTTTCCCTTTGGACCCGGAAGTAATTCAGTACTTCCATCTGATTAAACTTTGCCCTAACCAGTTGAGTTTGAATGCATGGTACATCCTTCTAGCGAATATCATCGCCTCCAGGCTATCTAAAATTCCATTACCCATGGAGCAATTTGTTGTTGTTACCGGTTTATGTAGGAACCACCAGATCCCCTTCTATCACTATAACATGGGGAATGACTACAAGGTGGTGAACGACCTGCTAGAGGCTGAGAACCCATTGAGGACCCAATTTTTTTCATTGGCGAAGCCTGGGCGAATGGAAAAAAGATCAACTATCAAACAAATCCGAGTCAACTAACTAGGTATTGGAGGAGCTCAAGTAACATTTCTTTTATTCTTTCAATTACATTTAATCCTATATTGTTTAGACTGAACTAATTATCTTTTTTTATCTTACACTGATTTCAAAACTGTTTCCTGAGCACTTAGAGGATAAAAAAAGCTACCCTTGCCAAATTGAAACAATGGGCAACAAAAACTTGGGGGCTTGGTTTCCACAACGGTTTCACTTCGGGAAATATGTTGAGATCTCATCTATTGAACTCCACCGGAAGCAGAGACTTTACCTGGGAACAGCTGACTACTCCCCCTTCCACCCGTGGATATTACTAAGGAGGACAGAGGCAAATGATGGCAAGCTGTACTTACCAACTTGGAGTAAATACCCTAGCCATATAGACAAAATGATGATGAAGAAGAAAAAGACTAGAATCCTGAAGGGATAAATTCTGACTTGTTGGAGGTTGTGGCTACAACAGTCAGGGAAACTAATTGGATCAACCCCTTCAAGTCAAGAAGAGAGGTTATAAAAGGCCCAAGGAATGTGATGACTGAAGAACTAAGAAGAAAAACAAGAGTAGTCTAGGGTCAGAGGTAATTCTCTGGCCTCCGATCGGCAATCCTACACTGCCATATGATGCTCCTCCACCAGTAGAAGCACCTGTCGATCCTCCTTCACCAAGACTTCTTACAGTTAAATAGCTATTTAACGAGGGAGATGTTAACTTGGATGAGTTTCGCAACATGTACTTCACTGACCTGGACAATGATGCATTTGGATCATTCCCTCAGTCTACTATTCCCAACGCCGTTATTTATAATCGCGAATCTTTTGAAGTGTCAAGCGAACAAGACACCTTAGGCCATGCAATTTTGGGCTTTATCAGGCCAATAGTACACTTGGAGAGGCAGTTCAGGGAGCAAACTGCAAACATTGGTACATTTACCACATCAAACCAGAATTTGACTACCGATCTCACCATTGATCCGAACAAAATTGAAGCTTTAAACAAAGAGAAAGAGGAATTGGCTACCAAACTGCGTTAGATCAAGAGTGCTCAAGAGAAGATTCAAACCAAATACTCCACCTTGGAAACCAATTCTTCCAATGAAATCAAAGCCTTAAAGGAGAAACACACCACCAATACCAGCACAATTACTGCTTTAACCGAAGAGAAAGAGAAGCTAGAGAAATCTCTCTCCGGAAAAGAGAAAGAGAACGAATCCCTAAAAGACAACAAGGCTCAAGAGATAACTACAGCCATAGAAACGTATGCTGCTAGGGTGGTCGATTCTCTGGAAAAAAAGAGACGAGGGGGTCAAATCGGATATGGTTTTGTTATTCCATAAAACCTTTCCAAAGAGGACCCTTGGTACTTTGTGGAAATATGTAACATACGAGGAGATACCTTTCCATACCAAGGTGAATGATGATAAGCATGGTTATTCAAGTGGATATGTTTCTGTTGAAAGAACTGGTGAAAGCTCAAGTACTGAACTTAAGAGTCCCTGAAAAGATGAAGGTGATGAAAAAACAGAAGGGAACAAGCCCTAAGGTTATAATGTTATTTTGTGTTTAGAACTAAAGTCCTTGGATGGCCAAGACATTTTGTGATGTTTTTAAATCCTCGTTTTATGGACCAACAAACTTGGATGGCTAATGCATTTTTGTGATTGTGGATTGGACGTGTTCTAATCAAGATACAATGCTAAGTCTTTCTTTCGTACGAACTCTTTTTTCTTCCTATGGCGAATTTTTAACTGGTATTTTATTTCTCCAACTTGTTTAATAAATGTTTAATTTATTAAATCACTTAAACAATATTTCATTTTGAAGGTTGAAAGTGTTGAATAAGTCCGATCATGAGTGTTTAATAAATTTGATCACCTCGAAGATGCCTCATTTGAGAGTCGGGGTGTTTAATAATTATTCAATTTATATTATCCACAATAATTTTGAAGAAGGCATAGATATCATTGATTGAAAACCAGACACCTCATATAAACCTCCCCACGCCACCAGGGTAGGAAAGAGTATGCCCCTCATATTTACACTGAGGTATGAGAAGGTAAATATTTAGAAAAGAGTTTTATTCTAAATACAACCTAAGATGTTCAATGTTCTACGGATGCTTCAAAACTCTGCCCTCCTTGTCTTGAAGCCTATATGTTCATGGCTTGGCTCTTGCACATGCCATATAAGGGTCTTCCCAGTTTGGAGCCAGTTTCCCAAACTGTCATTATTTAGTATGCAAAAAGACCTTTCTTAAGACTTTGTCTCCCAACTGGAAATCTCTTCTTTTAACCTTAGATGCATATTTGCTTCTCATTAAACCCTAATAGTGTGTTGTTCTTAAATATGCCTTGACCTTTTTCTCTTCAATCAAGTGCAACTGATTCCTAACTGCTATGACGTTTGCTTTTTCGAAATAGTTTTGGATCTTGAAGGATGGTAAAGTAGCTTCCATGGGCGTGATCCCATCCATCCCATAAACGAGGGCAAATGGGGATTCTTGTGTAGCATTCCAGGGAGTAGTTGGGCAGGCCCACAATACCTCTTGTAAATAACTTGACTATGTTCCTGCACCACCTTCCAGATTCTTCTTTAATCCTGACAAGATCGTTCGATTAGCAACTTGAACTTTCCCTTTAGCCTGAGGGTGGAAAGGAGAAGAAAAACAGTGTTGAATTCCTCTGGAAGTGCAAAAAATCTCCATGTCTTTATTATCAAATTGTGGCCCATTGTCTGGAGTGATTTTCTAGGGAACTCCAAATCTACAACATATATTGGATATAATAAATTTTATAACCGCCTTAGAAGTGGTTCCGACTAAGGGTGTTGCTTCTATCCACTTAGAGAACTCTATTTGCCCCACATATAAGGGCTAATCTTAGACCGACTATGGCTGCTTCATATTCTGATTCATTATTGGAGGCCCTGAAACCAAAACATACAGCTTGATACATAATATCAATGTAAGGAGAAGTTAAACAAATTCCGGCCCCACATCTCATGGTACTAGACCTGTCGTCTGTTCGGACTACCCATTCTTTCTTAGACTGGTTTACATGCCTTTGCTCATAGGGCCTTTTAGTATGAAACTCTACCAAGAAATCAACCACAACTTGAGCTTTGATTGCAGTTCGAGGTGCAAAATCAATATCATATATATCCAGCTCGACTAACCATTTGGTCATTCTTATTGATATATCAGCTTTTCGTAGAACATTCTTCAAAGAGAAAGACCTTGGAAAACAATCGAATGTGCTTGGAAGTATGGCCTCATTTTCCTGGCTGCTATTACCAATGCCAGAGTTAACTTTTCTAACTTTAAATATCTCTTTTCTACTTCCAATAAACTTTTACTTATATAATATATCGGACGTGGGTAACTATCCACTTTTCTTACCAACACAGTCTCACTGTATACTCTGATACACCTAAGTATATGTAAAGTTTCTCCCCCTGAATAGGTTTGAACAACGTCTTAGGTGAAGATAAATGCTTCTTGATTTCAAAGAAGGTGTGCTCACATTGTGAAGACCAAATAAAGTCTTTGGCATTCTTTAACACTTGGAAAAATGGAGCACACTTATCAGATGATCTTGAAATGAACCTATTTAATGTAACCAAACACCCGGTTAGTCTTTGAACTTCTTTAGTGCTTCAAGGAGGATCCATAGCCAACAAAGCATTTAGTTGATCCGGATCAGGCTGAATGCCCTTTTTGCTTATGACGTAACCCAAGAATTTTCTGGACACGACCCAAAAAACACATTTATCCAGGTTCAATTTTAAATTGATGGCTTTTAAGTTAGAAAAAATTTCTTGAAGGTCGGATACGTGTGCGTCTTCCTCAAGGCTCTTCACCATCATGTCATTTATGTATACTTTCATATTCATGCCGATTTGACTAGAAAAGGTTTTATTTACTAGCCTTTGATAAGTGTCCCCAACATTTTTCAATCCAAACGGCATCACCTTATAGCAATGAAGCCCATTTTCTATAATAAAAGTTGTGTGGTCTTGATCATTCAGATCTACTTGTATTTGATTGTACCCTGAAAATGCATCCATGAATGACAATAGTTTGTTCCCAAATGTAGAGTCCACCAACTGATTTATCCGAGGAACGAGATAAGGATCTTTAGGACATGCCTTATTAAGATCAGTGAAGTTAATACACATGCGCCACTTGCCATTATTTTTCTTGACCAAAACTGAGTTGACAGTCCACAAGGGGTATTGAGATTCTTTGATGTAGCCCATTTTGGTTAACCGATCAACTTCTTGCACAATCATATCTGCTTTCTCTTTAGAAAATAACCTTCTTCTCTGTACAACCGGTCCAGTATCAGTTCAAACATACAACTTATGACATATTACTTCAGCAGGTACTCCAGTTACATCATCATTGCACCATGCAAACATATGCAAATTGTTCGATAAGAAAGATAATAGCTTTTGTTTAAAATTTGGTGGCAACTTAGTAACAATCTTAACATTTTTTCCCTTTTCTAGGAAATGAACTTCAATTTCTTCTATAGGTATTATAACACTAGGAGCCTCCCTTGGGTCATCAATTTCATTCTCGTCGTTGGAAGGCTCCAATAGCTGCTATTCTTTGTTAACTTTGACTGCCTCCAAAGACTTCGAGGCAAAAGCTGTTACATAGCATTCTCTAGCTACCTTTTGACTACTTCAGACAACACCCACTTGTGCACCCACAACATATCTTAAGCATTGATGGACAGTAGAGGCTACAACATGCATCCTAGAGAGCCAAGACCTCCTAAATATAGCATTGTAAGATGTGGGGCAGTCAACCAAAACAAATAATACCTTCATTGTTTTCTTGAAAGGCCTTTTACCTAACAATACTTCTTCCTCGAATTCTTCCTAAATATATCTTCAATTCTTCAGTCATAGTATCTCCTCCAAATATGGTTAAAGACTCAAATTTTTAACCAAATCGGAAACAATTGGCATCTTGTCGACTATCACCCTACCTTATTCCGACTTGGATCTGGATCAAGGTACTCAGACCATATCAAACCTTTCAATACTTACCATGGTATCCTCTTGTCTAGACGTTTCATGAGCTACCGAATGAGTCGTTCATGGAGTATTCGTGTTGGATGGTGCATTATCTGGTCTGCTGCCCCCTTGTTTTTTAATATAAGCCCCTAATTTACCCCTTTCAATGAGATTTTGCACCTATTGTTTTAAGGATATGCAATCATGGGTATCATATCCCACGTCGTTATGATATTTACATAAACGGGTACTCTAGATCTCCCTAGGAGATTGTAATGCGGCTAACCTTCTAAAGTGTACATCATTTTTTATTTTATCATATATCATAGCCACACTTTTTCCTAATTCAGCAAACCATTCAGGTTGAACCCAAGGTTCCCTTTTATTCCTAACCTGCTGGTTCTGGTTTGGTTCCGGTTGGATTGATTCTGCATGGGCTGGTGAGACCCCTATCCTGTTTTCTTTGATCTGTAATCGGACTGGGTAGTTGTTTGAGGTGTTGATGTTGTAGTTGTGGATCTGATCTGGCAAGACACTCTAGATTTCGTCATTTCCTTAACATTAATCTGTTTCGCGACTTAATTCAACAGTCCCCTAAAGGTATAGTTTTTTTTTGGGTCACCGAATCAGCCAAATTACTCGGACTCAAGCCATGCCTCAAAGATGCAATCGCAACATGTTCAAAACAGTCAGCCATCCCATTTTTCGTATTTACAAACCTACTAATGTATTATTTCAATGCATCGTTTGGTTCTTGAACACAATGGATATTTGTGTCACCATTACCATTGAGCTCCTGGCTTCCAACAAATTGACTCTGGAACGTCACCCAAAATATATCAATTTTTATTATAGATCCCTGGGAGAGACTATTATACCATTTGAGGGCACTCCCTTTAAATGTTTGAGAGAAAGCCCCACATAGCTGCTTGTCATCGTCATCAAAGTTCATCATAAAGTTTTTAAATTGTTTAAGATGATTGTGCGGATCTTTGATCCCATCATACGTTTCCATCTTAGAACTATCAAATATTTTGGGAAGGTATCTGGAAAGTATTTTTGAAGAAAAAGTTGATTGCCTCCAATTTTGGCTACGACTAAACACAGTATCCTCATTCGGAGTATCAAAACTACCGGGCTCAGATTGGAAAGCAAATGGATCAATCAGCAGACGGTCAATACGTTGATCAGCTGAACCCTTCATTTTTCCTTGATACTTTTTGAGTCTGCCATGCCTATTCTTTTTTCTTGAATACTTCTTGGTCAGCCTTATTTTCTTCTTTAATCGACCCTCATCACTACTAGATGAGACAGACTCCTCAAGCTCTGAATCATTAGATGAACTGCTAGAAGAATCCCACGTGGAACTCTCCATTCATTTGGATCGATGTGTTTTCTTGGAGCTGAGATGAATCTTTATGGATTCCTCATTTTCACCAGGGTTTTCAGTAGGGTGGAGTGCTAACGCACCAAATTTTTCTTTAATTCTTTTTTCTGCTTGTTTTTGGGCTCGTAAAGCCTTAATCTCAACTCTTAATTGATCACGCTCTTCTTGTATGAGTTGTTTTTCATTGCTATTATAATTTACATGAGATACAGTAGTGTACTCATTATTTTCTTTCACTCTTTTCACCTCCAAAGGTGGAGTAATTTGTACATTCGGATCCATCCAAACTGGTTTTTTTTATTAGTTTTGAATTTGTAATTCAGGTACCGTCGTCTCCTACTGTGGTCACCAATTTGGTAAGGATAATTTATAGTTGGAGGGTATTTTATAGAGTTCGTGAGTTATATCTTATTTTTTGGGTATAGAGTAGTGAGATAAATGAGGTGTATGCTTGTATTTAATGTTTTTAGAAAAAGACCAACCTCTTAAATAAAGGTGGTTTGGGTATATATACTAATTCTTTGACCCATGGGCCTTATGGGTCGGGTCCTAGATCCGGTTCAATATTAGCCCATAGTTGAGTCACGTATTTGATTGGTCGGATTTTTCTTACTTTGTGTGGTTCAAGATATACCCGAACTGATCCTCCAATTTTTATAAGAGTGTCCTTCTAAAAATATCCGACCCTATCACTGTTTGTTTGGAAAAAGATGTTATGTTAACTTCCCTTCATAAAAATTGGGACATATGTTTATCTTTGATTCATGTTCAGGTACACGAGTGCGTAGTTGTGTTAAGGTTGGTGCATAATTGATGTAGCATGGTACTGCACATAATATACTCTTAGAAATGGTGACAGAGCATGTTGATATCTAGGTTGCATACCTTGTGAGAATTATGGGAGGTTCAGTTGCAGTCTATAGAACTGAACTCCTTATTAATAACTCGGTTGTAATTCAAAAAGGCATGTTGAAGATTTGATTGCACTGCAAGCAATGGGGAACATGCTTATCGGAACGTTTAAGATATATTTTGCTGGATATTTGATTGAAGCCCTATAGGGTTACTGGACATTTGGTTGCAGTATTGGATGATGCTACTGGATGTTTGGCTAGAATATCAGAGGAGTCTAATGGATGTTTTGTTGTAATCCTTGTGGTATTGATGGAAGATTTTGGTTGTTCGAATGAAGTTAATGTATGCATTTGGGTTGTTACACGTTTCATCAAGCCTATGACTAGAGGGTCATTTCTCTCAAAAATACTCAACCATTCCCTCACCAACCAGTTTGAAAACACGGGTTTCGCTCATACGCTTTCTTTTCTTCTTACGTGAACATTTTATACTATGACTTGAGGATCCGTATCTGGACTCGTCCTAGTAGTTTTTGGTTCTATATCTTTACGAGGAGATCTTACGTATATTATTTTCTGATTCGTATCCATTTCTTAACATGGAACTCGTAAGATTGTCGTCTTGCTTTAGCGGTCACCTACATGCATAACGAAATTTTTCCTCGAATGGGGTAACACCCGTTGCAGTCCGGGAGTGGGTAGGTAGAATGATGTTGCACCATTAGAAGGTAAAACGATTGAGGATCTTGGGCATTCTATGGTGCTACATGATTGACTTGAATGTGTTATACGCCCGTGACCATGACGTGAGCATCTTTCTGGACCTCTCTCTGGTCTACCCGAGACTCTCACGTGACCTCTTTCTAGATTCCCATGTACCGCGAAATCTTGTATGCTCATTCTGGCACCTGATATTCATGTCATAAGGAACTATGGGCTCGGTCTGAAAAACCCAGAGAACCCAAGGAGTGGATGTGTCACTTGTTTCCACATCAGGTGTCTCAACGGGAATCCTAGACCGCAAACCAATTTGTTTACTAGCTAATGCGTCCCTCTACCTTTGGAGGGTGGTTACATAGTGACATTCGCCAAAACGTCATTTTTCTGCCCAACATATTGTGATCTCGGACATAAATCGTTGCCTCAAATATTATAATTGGGGTAGAAATAGAGAAGAATAATAAAGGCTTTTCGATCTCGACCCTTCTCGCACAAACTCACTCCATGGGGTGAGAGGTGTTCCAGTTGCTCCCTAAGTAGCAATTCAAATATAGTTCGTTTTTTGGAAGCGAGAAAGAGTAACAAAAAGTAATTTGGTTTTGAAAGTTACTTTTGGGTACCATTTCGAATGTCACTCCCACTAGGGTCGCCATTGATGAGTCCAGGTTTGGCTCACCAAAATAGGTTATATGATAAATGTCGAGAAAGAAAGATACTATAGGCAGAGAGAATAGTAAATTCAAGAATAAAGTAATGATTATCCACCCGTCCATTGATGATGACAAGTTATATTTATAGTGACCAATGTGGGCCTATGAGCTCTATTGGACCATAAATACAAAGAGTCCCTTATATAGCTTGGGTTCAACCTAAAACTAATATGACTCAAACCGAACCAAGATAAGGCCTTATGTCCAATATATTATTCCTTTATTAGGTTCCAGTAGCTGTGAAACACTGTGAGGGTCGTCAATCTCTTCTATTTGAATTTCCACAAAAGGTCTGTCTTCCTTTATTGGGTATTGATCCTCTAATGGACTATGTACTTACTATGTGATGATATTATGCGGACTAAAGGACAAAGAATAACAATCCCTAACCATCCTTTGACTTTCTTTGAAAACTCAAACATAATTTCTAACAAAATACTAGACGCATATATGATAAGATAAAACCACTTCTTCCATTTTGTGTAACCATTAACGATCCAAAATTGCATTGTACGAACGTGGATCAATTATCATAAAAAGTATGTTAGTTTTTTATATTTGACGATAACCGACCGTCACATGTAATTCCACTTCACCAATACATACAGGCGACCTTCCCGCAAAACTTACCAAATGAATTTTAGTATTTTCATACAAAGCTATCATAATTATTTATTCATAACCACTTTTATATATAACATTGGTTGAATTTTTTTATCTATCATAACTTTTCTAGGTATCACCTCGATAATATCTAAAGTGACCAATAAAGTATTTACATATGGATTAATTAATCCTCTCAAATCAATAAGAGTGTTGGAAACCTATTCACATGCAATTATGATTCATCAACAAGATGTATTCCAAAATATTTTATGAGAAATTCCAGCCAAAGTATCCTCTCCAAATATAGTACACGGTAACTGTTTATTTGTTTATTTGCTTCATTCTTTTCTAGATCATTAACTTTATTTCTTTTTTTAGTTTTTATAAAATATTATTTTTACGAAGTCAATCAATTATCCATTATCAATCAGTCTCTAAATATTATATCTTAATTGGAAACAATCTTCATTTTAATATGATAAGCACACAAATACATTTTAGATATTTTATTATGTGGAGCAAACATCAATCCATGAGGTTTGCAGCTCATTTTATCACTTATCTTATCATAAATTATTACAAATTTCTCTATGAGTGGTGTAAACCTCATATAAGAATTATCATAATATGCAAAAAATATTGCCCAGTTAGGTTGTATTTTTACCAACCTCGCCATTTCTAAAATTGTATATTCTTATATAAGTCATTCCTATTATTTTTTCTTGAACTTTACCCTATATAATTCCACCTCGCCTTACTTCATAACATTTATGATCTCCTTGTTAAATCTCACATATTATCTACTAGAAATTTAATCAAATCCTCTAGTAATTGACTATCCAAAGGAATAATTTTATTAAAAGCTTCCAAATCAATCCCATTTTGACATCCTTCCAAAGTATTCATTTCTTGATTAAAATTTTGAGCATAGTTTCTCAAAGTTGTAATCTTTTTTAAAATAAACTTATGATATAAGAACCATTCTTTTACTATCTTTTTTTGTCTATAGTAAACTGACTTTCAAATGTAGTACAAAATTAGAAATTAATCTATGACATAATATGGTGAATCATATATGAGCATTACCTCTAAATGTCATAGAAAAAGCTCGACAAAGAAGAGTATCATTATGATTAAGCCTCAACATCATATTAAAAAATTGTTCTGAACTATGTTATGGATCTCTAGTTCCCTCATACCTATTTATTATGCACGAATAAAATTTTCAAGGCAATTCACCCTCTAGAATCCTTTGAGATAATGGTGATTGTACCAAAGTATACGAGGATAACTTTGGCCTTTTAAATGTTTCATGGTGTATTTCAAACATTTTTTTTATTTTTTTGTTAATTTTTTCTTTAGATGATACTTCATTACTAGAATACTCGTCATTATCATCATACATATTTACTTAATTTTATCTTTCACACTGATCATTATTATATTTGGTTATTAATTTATCAGTTAATAACCATAACATCTTAGACATTTATTTTATTTTATTTATTTATTCCTCATCTCTTTGAAATTTGTAACAAGTTAGACTTATATTTCTATTTTCATTAGTCATTTAGCTACAAATCCTAAAATATGTAAATCAATGGAAACTTGAAGATTTTCTAGTTGTATATAATATATTACTTCATGTTGGAGACGCACTATTTAGACGACATAAAAATATTAACTAAAGAACTACCGCATATTTCATTGTTACCACATTGTGGTGAAATAGTATTAGAATTTTCTAGAATCAAAGATGAAGATCCATCAACAGACTATCTATGAAATATGTCATTGTCTATCCGTAAACGAGTCAACGCTATTGGTTTGGGTTGATACTTCACAAATATTTTTACCATAGACAGTTAAAACCTCGTCAAAGTAAATGTTAATGGTTTTAGGGAATGAACTACTCGAGAATTAGAGAAAAATAAGTAAGTAATTTTATTGCCAATAAAGAAAATAACCATCAAAAGAATGTTTACACCCTTATTTACAAGGTTTATCAGAAATATATATGAACGAATGAATACGTGTAAATAAGAACATATAGACATAATTTAAAAGATAAGTTGTTACAAATATGGTTAAAACTCTTTCTAGTTGCTTAGAGTATTTATGTGATATTAATAGACTAAACTAGAAGCTTCTTGAAGCCTTTTATCTTCTAAATTCTTCTCATCATCATAAATATAACATTGCTGATGCCTTATTTTATTTGTGATCCCTCTTCATCTTGCTTTTACCACTAATTTTAGCTTGTCATATCTTTTACCTTTCTGTAGCTTGGTCTTAAGTCCTAAATTTAGCATCTTCTTATTATTAATCACTTTTCATTTATTCTTATCTCATAATTTGACACAAGATAGCTCGTCATAATTATCATTAAGTTACAACACCAGTATTAACCTTCCAATATCATGCATTCTTCTTTGATTCATCTTTATAAAGCCCATCAGAATTGGTTGTCATAATTGTTTTCATGTTATAACATTAATACTAAGTTTGGTTATCAATATTTTATACGTCAATATTTTACTCACACTTTATTTAGCTCGTGATTTATATTATATACAATTCTTCTTTACTATCCTACCTACTATTAGTTCGTCATATTTATTATTATGCTTTAAATAAGTTAATTCACACATACTACTCGATATTAAATGTCTATCAGTCTTACCTCATATATTGAATAATAATTTGACTGGTTATAATATTATTAAATAACGAGCGACAACGACGTACTGATATTTAAACAGTATTAGTTTATTTTTTTCGAATTAGCTTAAATTTAATCTTACGGTGGATAAAAACAAGGTTGTATAGTATATATATAATAATTATATACACCATAACCTTTATGGCCCCAAATTTAGTGAAATGTTATATTGTTCATATTATATGATACATTTATGGCCAAAGCTATTTCCCCATGGAAATTATTATTTCCTCCATAATTTGGAAAAACCTCCATGTTGATATTTCCTCTATAAAGGAAGTTACAAATTTTCCCTTTTACCCATTTTTTCTTCACAAAACCATTACCCTAACATACCATTACCCATTCAGTATAACAAAACCCATTTTTCACAAAACCAGTACCTTACAAAACAGATTCGAAGAGAGAGAAACCTTGGAGAAGAAAACCCATTCTTCACAAAACAGTACCCTACAATAACAGAATCGAATAGAGAGAAAGCTTTGGAGAAGAAAACTCATTCTTCACAAATCCAGTACCTTACAAAACAGATTCGAAGAGAGAGAAGCCTTGGAGAAGGTATGATTTCTTTATTTTCTTTGCTTTTTCATTTTTCGATTAGGGTTTGAAGTTTGATTTCTTTGTTAGATTCGATTAGGGTTTCGATTGTTGTTAGATTTCTTTGTTAGATTCGATTAGGGTTTCTATTTGTGTCTGCTATTTCGACTTGGGTTCGCCTTGGGATAAATCACTGTTCTTTAATTTTTTTTATGCATTGAGCATGTGATTCCGAGTGGGTATCTCGGAATCACATGCTTTTTTTAAACCGAGCAACAGCTGATTCCGAGAGGGCCACTCAGAATCAGTTGCAAACTCTTTGTCTCCACATTTTGGTTATAACTTGAAAAAAAAACACTGCACCTGATTCCGAGTGGCCCTCTTGGAATCAAGTGCAAAACCCCAGTATACATACATCTATGGATGGATCCATTTCGTGTATACACTCACTGGTCTCAAATTCGCAGGAAGATTAAGAAGGAACTCAATAATTGGCACTCAGGTAAAAGCTCCGATGCAGATCTAAACAAACTGGTTATCAACTGTATCTCAACTTTCAAGAACAATTCGCAGTACCAAAATGACATCAGATTCCTCAAGATTTGGTTCCTATACGTAATTCTCTATCCTACTCTTACTCACTCGTGCAAATCAAATTTGAAATCTAGTCTTTCCGGTTGTAATTTATGAATGATGTTTATAATATGCTTTCGTCTTTAGTTCTTATCAATCTGTACGTGTTGGTGTTTTGAAGAGGGAGAGAGTTCATAGGTTTACTAATATGCCTCGAGCTACTAGACGTTCAACCCTTGTTTAATTTCGTTTTTTTCAGATCGATGGTGCGGAAGATTACGAAAGAATTTTCAGAGAAATGGAGGAGATGAAAATTTGTATAGACCATTCATGCCTCTATGAATGGTATGATTTAGTTCTTGAAGTTAAAGGGGAGTTGCTATTAGCATACAAGGGTATACTAGTAAAATCATGTTTCACTAGTTTTAGAGATTTCAAATGATGGAGGAAATAATAATTTCCATAGAGGAAATAGCTTTGGCCTATATTTATTTGTTAACATGACAAATGACACAGGTGTATAATTTGTTCTAACTATGATTTTTAAAATATTTATGTATATGATTTTAATTAGGTGTGTTCATACTTTATCTATTTACATATAAATATGTTATTAGTAATGATTATTTATAAATAATATTATTTCATCTATTTAAGTTTTTTTATAATCTATTTTTTTTAAATTTTACGTCAATTATATCATTTTCTTTGTAAAATCTCGTGAGATTTATTATTTTGATCAATCTAAATTTTCATTCATAATATAATTTTTTATTAATGCTTTTTGGGTCTTTACGAGGTATCACTTTGAAATAATATTGTTTTTTATAATTTCGACGTCCATTTTAGTGATGTACTTTATACATTATCTTTATGATAAAAAGACAACTTGTAACAAAGATTCCACTAAAATTTTATTGTAGGTAAACTATGTATTAACAACAACAAAATGATTATATCATTTTTTTTACATTTTTGTTCACACCTCTAGTTCTATTATACCTCTAGTTGTAGGCTTTGAACAGTACATCGTCCCTCGACTATCACGTTTGGTGGCAAATAGTCCCTTGACTTTCAAATGTCCGTTGACAGTCCCTGGACTATCGCGTTTGGATAAAGTTAGTCCACCAGATCCTCTGATCCATGAGAGGCTGCCACGTGTCACCATAGTCCCCAGATTTTTGTATCACCACTAGTCCCTTGAGTTTAGTTTTCTGTAATTTTCTACATTTTGGGTTTGACCTAAACTCAAGGGACTAGTGGTGATACAAAAATCTGGGGACTATGGTGACACGTGGTAGCCTCTCATGGATCAGAGGATCTGGTAGACTAACTTTATCCAAACGCGATAGTCCAGGGACTGTCAACGGACATTTGAAAGTCAAGGGACTATCTGCCACCAAACGCGATAGTCGAAGGACGATTTACTGTTCAATGCCTCTAGTTGTATTATAAACTCGTCTCTACATATATTCAAAATGTTTGTGATATTGGACTCTCATGAGACAACAATATGATATATGATTGTAAATTATGAGGTAAATAAATGATGCGATGTTGATTATATAAGTTATTTTACAAAGACAAAATAATACTTCCATATGATATTCACAGGTTATAAGAAAATTGATTCTCAACTACTTTTATTTATCTTAAAATTTTATGGTTTGTGTAAAAAAAATCAAGAATTTTGTATATTTAAAATAATCTAATCATCAACAAGAAGTCTCTCATATTAGTTATAATTAGTTTAGTGAAAGTGCCAATTTATATAAATTTGATGATATTTTTTGTTCAAAATATTTTCAGATCATTTTGTTATCATATTTATCCAAATAAATTATATTTCACGTGAAATTTTTCATATGTTTGTACATGAGTTTTTCAAGTTGATAAAATATTTCATAAGTAAATAACAGTCACTTTTTATATTCCAACTTTTACCAATTGAGTCTTTAAAAATAGGTTAATAATGAAAAATAATCGCTATAAAACGGATGTGAATGAACTGAACCAAATTATAACAATCTTTATACATCATGAAAAAGAATTTAAATATTAAGATACTATTTGAGGTTTTGAACAATATATCGTCCTTGGACTATCACATTTGGTTACATATAGTCCCTTAACTTTTAAAAGTCCGTTGGTAGTCATTGGACTATCAGCTTTGGATAAAGTTAGTCCACCAGATCCTTTATTTCATGTGAACCTGCCACCTGTCACCATAGTCACATGAATTTTGTATCACCATTAGTCCCTTAACTTTAGGTCAAAGCCAGAATGAAGTCTACAACCCGTGACATAAAGTTAAGGGACCAATGATGATACAAAATTTTGGTGGACTTTTGAAAGTCAAAAGATTATCTATCACCAAATGTAATAGTCCAGGGACGATATATTGTTCAAAGCCCAATACATTGTCCATCATTATTCTTGTTGGCCTTGGTACCTTCTTTCACATTGCTAACTTTGGCCATAATTTTATTATTCTCATTTTTATCACAATATCCTCTTTGATGGAAGTGTCATTCAGGGTCTTCATAACCTCAATCATGAAAATCATGGAATCATCATGGATCATCACGACCAAAACATCTATAAGATTATTAGTTTTATTAATATGGAGTTACTCTTGATCTTATGTGTATACGAGTTCAGCTTCCTCTAATCTGTTTTCCTCCGATATATTGAGCCCCCAAAGGAAAATTACTGAACATTTCATGGAAGTGGAGGATCATCTTACCTTGGATGTTGTCTTACGTCTCTAAAATCACTCCTACTATCGACTCTCTAGTATCTTAAATAATTTTCTCCTTAATTTCCTCACTTTTTTTATCTTCTTTTCAAGAATAACATTTTTATCTTCAATATCCTTCTTGACCTTCTCTTATTCAAACTTGAAATTTTGTATGCCTTCTTCAGCCTTTGAGTCGTTTCTTCCTAAGTTCATTGTTTATATCCCAATGGTTATTCGTCGCGGCCTTAGTATTCTTTTCCTTCGTATGCTCGACCTTGACTTTGGTCATGTCTTTGGCCATTTTAGTAGAGTTATGATCAGGCTTGAAAAATCAGGAAACACCTCGTTGTTTGGCTCAATAACACTTTAGATAGCTATGATTATGTTGCTCACCATATGCAATAATGAATAAAATAAGGATGAGTACCATTTCATCCACCAGTAGAACTAAACTAAGTAAAACCATAAAATATACCCCCACACAAAGGGCCACCTGCCACGTGAAAAAATCGAACAAGTATTTTTTATGTTCGAGAAATAAGAATAATTTTAGATTCTTATCTGTAATTGGCCATCACATACCCCAAGTCTTACATATTTAAAGGCCTAGATTTGGAAGGCTTTTTCCTTCATTACTACCTATGGTTCCCTGACTATCGATCAAAACTTATTGGACTTCATCTTATAATTACCCTCTAATGTTTGTCAAGGTCCCATGTTCATATTCTTTTTTTAATTGAGTCGAGCCTTTAGGAGTATCATTTTTGTTAGAAAAGTGCTTGGCTTCAACTGTGGTTACCATGTATTTACCTATTTATCTCTCTTATAATTAAAGCTTTCCACATTGACACATTTTAGAGGTGGAGGGGCCCTAGCATCCTTCAGGTGTTGACTGGTACTTCTCATTCTTGAGGGTAAGTATAGTTTTCTTGAGGATTTGGATATGAAGACACTAACTTGAGTACGAGCATCTTCATTTGGCATGGGTTTGTATAGGCTTAACGTATTTTACATGTGGTTATGCATTAGCCACAAGTTGGATAAGAATAAGTTATTTAGAGTAAATAGAGATTAAAACTTCTTAGATCAATTGGTGACCATGTACATTTTGAAGGTTATAAAGACTTTTTTTCTTATTTTTAAAAAAAAAACAGAAGAGTCTGTCGAACTGTGTAACATTAACAAAAGTTAGGAATTACCACACAAAGTAAACCTTCAGATCAACAATAAGTAAGTTGAAGTAGAAAATCTGAGGTAATAGCATTGCTTTCAGATAAAGAATTTATCCCTTCCTTTCATTTTTCTAACTACTTCGTGTTCTGCACCGACCTCTTATGCGGTCAGAACCTCACTCCTACTTACAAAGATGATTTTTTATTTTATGACTCTCATACTTTACCAGATCGTTAACCACTTTATGAGAGTTTTGAATGATCATGTAGTAAAAATGAAAAATATTTTTGATGGTAACTTGTGAGATTGCCACAAGATTTTCCATCTTGAAGGGTTATTGGTAAGCCCGAGGCCACCAAAGAACCCATAGCCGTCTTCCAAATGTTTGAATTAACATGGTTTAGATATAGTTCTAAAATATTAAATTTTTTGTCTAACTTATGATAGAGCGGCATACAGACTTCTCTATAAAGAACATTAACATAGAGCACAAGCTCGTTAGTTGTGATCGAGGTTGTAGTATCCACGAGAATAGGTAACCAAAAATTGACAATATAATGAATCTCATACTTGTTTGACCTCCAGAAATGAACCTGATATCATGATATATGCAATGGACTTTGAGCAAGCTATACATCATACCCTTACTCATGTTCATGGTTATGGTGGAAATAGTATCAAGCTTGGCTTTACTAGACTCGATTCTCAAAATCCTTTTATATTTCAGACTCTTAGGAGTTCAATGGTATACGTAGATGATTCGGCCTAAGATGCTTTGGCTAAGGTTATTTGTTCTTTCCTAGCGGGAACGTGATGTCTAGTCTTAAGAGTAGGATCTTTGGAGCTATAACCCTCTACTTGTTGTCCTCAAGATTGGGACCCCAATAGTTAAGTTTCTGGAATGGGTCTTAATAGTAATTAGGCCCCTCTTAGATATGGCATTGGTTGGTTTCTCAATTTACTGAAAGGTGATCTCATCCTGATCATCCATATGAAGTTGATGGATTTTAAGTACTCTTATGAGGATTCTAAGACAATATATAGTAAAACCTTTATAAATTAATACTTTATATGCTAATAACCTCGATAAATTGATAATTTGTCCAGTTCTAACTTGTGACCGGTACAAAAGTCGCTCCAGTTGATAATAAGTTTTTTGAAATCCCACTGTATATATTGGTCCCAACGAAACTATAAACTAATAGTTACTAAAAGATTATAATGAAATTGACAAATTCAATTAATTTATACTAAAAATGAATTTATAGTCACTCGTTTTTTTTTTGAATTCAAATCTATATTGAGTTATATTGAATATACTTATTGCACTTAAGAGTTGGGGCATTGTCTTTTCGTATTGTCAACAAAAAGTTGTAAAAATTATGAAGAGTTGTTGTCGTTGGAAAAATCAATTAATTTGTGAATGTTCATTCATAGAATGTGCCTTGGAACTTGTTTTTTTAATTTATGTATCATCTCGAACTAATATACATTATTACTAGTGATGAGTCTGAATTCAGCATGCTCCCCGGAAGGGTAAATCAGTCTATGTCTCTCCGAACACCGGACAGGCTACAAGGACATAAATCGAACAGATTACTTCCGGACAGATTACTTTGGACACTATAAACTTAAGACTGTTCGAACTATGACTAAAGTACTAAAAAACCTAAACACTTCCTGACTAAGCTACTTGCTCTCCTGCTTAGAGCTCATGGGTCTTTAATCATGACTTGGGTCCATTAAACATGACCCGAAAGCCCATAAGGGCCCAAACATCATACTATAAATACCCAACCACCAGCATTAACTATGGGTAATGAGAATTAACTGCTACCAAGCTGCTTAATCATCTCTCTACTCTCTATTCTAACCGTTAAACACCCATACACCACCGTTAAACACCCATACACCACCGTTAAACATCCATACACCACCTTGAAACTCCACTTGAAATTACTAGCCTACCCTCAGGCAATTATTATCCACACCAAATTGGTGACCACAGTGGGAGGCGACGGTGCCTGAATCAAGCATTCAAAACCAGCTAAAAAAAACTCTGTCCGAATGAATCCGGACAATCCAGAAGTGCCACCAGCTTTGCTCGAAGTGGTGGGAGAGAATGACGAGTATACTATCGAAGAGCGTGACAGGCTGAGGGCTGAAATAGAAGCTCTGAGGGCTGAAAAGGCCAAGATAGGCGTGAAAGAAAAATCCAAAGCATCAGCTGCTCATTATATCGACAACCCTAGAGAGCCTGAGGCTTCGAAAACTCATGTGAGCACCAAAAAGACACATGCCAGTTCTAAGAAGTCTCACCGGTCCAAGCCTGTGGAGAGTTCTGAATCGAGTTCAGAATCTTCGGGCAGCTCTTCGGACAGTGAGGGAAATGAAAAATCCTTGTCCTCTAGCAGTGATGAGGGTCGAACCAAGAAAAAACAAAAGCAGGTTAAGAAATATTCAAGAAAAAGAGATCACCATGGAAGAATGAAAAGGCATATTGGAAAGGGGTCATCTCACCACCGGAGATATACGGACAAGATGCTGATGGATCCTTTTGCTTTCCACGATGAACCAGGTATCTTTGCTACTCCAAATGAGGATACTATGTTCAGTCGTGGAAGGAATTGGAGGCAGTCTCCACTGTCTTCTAAAATCCTGTCCGGAAACCTCCCCAAGAGGTTTGATAGTACTAAGATGGAGAAGTACGACGGCAGTACTGATCCGGATAATCATCTGGAGCAATTCAAGAACTTCATGATGAACTTTGATGATGATGATAAACTACTGTGTAGGGCATTCTCCCAATCTTTTATGGGGAGTGCTCTGAAATGGTACAACAGCCTGCCTCAAGGTTGTATTAAAGATTTTGATACGTTTTGGGTGGCCTTTCGAAGGCAGTTTGTAGGGAGTAAGGAGCGGAAGGGCAATGGAGACACAATAATCCATTGTGCCCATGAGCCAAATGAGTCATTGAAGGAATACATAAGTCGTTTTGTGAACACAAAGAATGGGTTGGCTGATTGCTTCGAACAGGTGGCAATAGCATCCCTAATGCAAGGTTTGAACCCAGGCAATCTGGCTGATTCGGTGACTAGAAAGAAGGCCATGACCTGGGGGGGATTGCTGAATCAAGTTGGCAAGCAAATAAACGTTGATGAAACAAAGAAAACCAGGGTGCACAGACAGGTGAGATCCACCCCGGTGGCACCAACTCCAAATCAAAACCAGTCCGGGAACAAAGTAAGAGAAACCGGACAGGGGCATGGTAGGGCAAAAGCTCAGTCTCAGCCAGCTGCTCCTGCCCAAAGTCAGCAATCCAGAAACAAAAGAGGGCCATGGGTCCAACCGTAGTGGTTTGCAGAACTCAAAGAAAGTGTGGCCACCATTTTCGATAAAACAAAAGATGAGGTGCATTACCGGCGACCGGCAACCTTGCAGTCTCCCAGAGAGCATCGTAACAACTCCTTTTGCCAATATCACAATGATATTGGCCATACCACTGATGATTACATAGCGTTGAAGCAAGAGGTTCAGAACTTGATTGAAAGGGGAAAGCTGGGAGCATACGTTAAGAGAAGAGGAGGCAACAGGCCTGACAACACTCACCGGGTTGGTCCAAGTAATGCTGCCCCAGAGGGGGCCATGGTCATAGTTGAAAGGTTTGATGTGGATTCTGAGTACCTGGATCCTGATCCAACTCGAAACAGGGTGGGTGCTATAGAGGAATGTTCTAGGTCGGTCTCCGGGCTCATTAAATTCTTTGAGTCACTTACAATTTTCGGAGGGGACTCTATGACAACTCCTACTGCTTCTTCGAGGAAGAGGCATGTTCATAATTTAGCCTCCCAGCTAGAAGGAGGCATGACGTCTTATCAGTCACCGAACTCATTCCCATTCATAGTCTTTGATGAGGATAATTTGAGAGACATTGCTGGCCCTCATGAGGATGTTGTTGTCATAGGAGCATCTATAGGGGGCAATGAGATAAGGCGAATTCTGGTGGATACTGGAAGCTCTGCCAATATCCTCTTCCTAACCACTTACAAGAAAATGAAAAATCCAGCTGTGATTCAAAAGTCGGACAGATCAATCGTGGGCTTCACGGGCAGCTCAGCCGATGTGATCGGAGAATTTGAAGAAGAGGTGTTATTGGGCAGGGGCCCTTTCAAGAAAATGGTTAGAATATTTTTTATCGTGGTGGATTGTCCCACTTGCTACAATGCTATACTAGGGAGATCTTGGCTCTCTAGGATGCATGCAGTGGCTTCAACAGTCCATCAGTGCTTAAAGTATGCTGTTCAGGGACAGGTTGGGGTTGTCCGGAGCAGCCAAAAGATTGCAAGAGAATTCTATGCCACTGCCTTGGCTCCTCGAACGCTGGGGGCAGTCCGTATAAACGATCAATAGCAGTTTGAGGGTCTTTCTGAGGGTGAGGGTGAAATCGATGACCCCAGAGAGACCCCTGGAGTGTTGATTCCAATTGAAGAGGTTGAAACACACTGTTTGGAAGAAGGCAAAAGTGTCAAGATAGGGTCCAAGATGCCACCAATGTTGAAAGAAGAGATGTTGAAATTCTTGAAAGACCATCAGCACGTTTTTGCTTGGTGCAATGCTGATGTTACTGGAGTTCCATCAGAGGTGATATCCCATCACCTATCTGTCCGGAGAGATGTGGCCCCAGTGGTTCAAAAGAGAAGAGCTTTCTCAAAAGAAAAGGCTGATGTCATAGTACAAGAGGTTGACAGACTCACGAAGATGGGGCACATCAAAGAATCTCAATACCCTTTGTGGACTGCCAATCCTGTCCTGGTAAAAAAGAAAAATGGCAAATGGCGCATGTGCATTGACTTCACAGATCTTAATAGAGCTTGCCCAAAAGATTTGTATCCGGTCCCCCGAATAGATCAGTTAGTAGACTCTACTTCTGGGAACAAGCTGCTCTCCTTTATGGATGCCTTCTCCAGGTACAATCAGATTCAAATAGATCCAAAAGATCAAGAGCATACCACGTTTGTCACTGACAGGGGTCTACATTGCTACAATGTGATGCCTTTTGGTTTGAAAAATGCTGGGGCTACTTATCAAAGGCTAGTCAACAAGGCATTTGCTGATCAAATTGGAAGAAATATGGAGGTTTACATTGACGATATGATGGTGAAGAGTGCGGATGAGCAGCTACACTTATCCGACCTCCGAGAAACTTTTGCCAACTTGGTAAAAGTAAATTTAAAATTAAACCCTAAAAAGTGTGTTTTGGGAGTGAGCATGGAATACAGCCCGACCCGGATCAGTTGAATGCTCTTTTCCAGATGGAACCTCCTCGAAACATCAAAGAAGTGCAGCGGTTAACGGGGAGATTAGCTGCCTTAAACAGATTCATCTCAAGGTCTTCGGACAGATGTGCTCCTTTCTTTCAAACTTTGAAGGATGCGAAGGGGTTCGAGTGGACCCCGCAGTGTGATGAGGCATTCAGTGAAATCAAGAAACATCTTTCCTCTCCCAAGACTTTGTTCAAACCGGTTGATGGGGATACTCTTATTGTGTATCTGGCCGTTTCAAGTTGTGCTATCAGTGCTGTGTTGGTAAGAGAGGTCGATGGGTGTCCCTACCCAGTGTACTACATCAGCAAAAGCTTGATTGATGCTGAAAGGCGTTACTTGAAACTCGAAAAACTGGCGTTAGCTCTGGTGATAGCTGCAAGAAAGATGAGGCCTTACTTTCAGGCTCATCCTATCATCGTCCGGACATCTTTCCCTTTAAAGAATGTCCTTCAAAAAGCAGACATTTCGAGCAGAATGACTAAGTGGTCAGAATCAGACCCCATGGCTATAAAAGGTGAGGGTTTCCTAACACTTGTAGCAGTAACTCCTGGTTCAACAGCAGGTATTGACTCCTGAACTGAGGAACCAGATACTATGGGTGAGAGGGTGGATTGAAAGAGTTTTTTGGGCTTGGTACCTTTGGAGGAGGATGAGCCTCGATCCGATTCTGTAACAGAAGCAACTGGTCTCTCAACTGGTGATGATGGTAGCCCTGCTGCTATTCGCCTTTCTTTCTCGACCTTCTGTGCTTTCTCCAACTCCGAAAGGTTGAGCCAACCACCTTTGATCAATGCTGTTCTTGCTGTAAACATAAACTGCTAAAGGAATTTTTGTTCTAGAGAGAGAAAGCTCTGAGTAAATTTGCAGAGTAAAATTTGAAAGAGATGGTAAAACAGTGGAAAATGAATGTGAATTTATAGTAGATTTGAAAAAAGGAGTTGATTCCTAGGAGAATCCGAAAAGTTGGGCAATAATTGAAAGACGGCGCTGATGTCACTATTGGAATTAAAGAGGTTACTTGTTAAAGAAGGTGGTGCGAAATTCAAGGTGAAAAAACGGCTGGAGTGGCCAATCAGAGAGCGACACGTGTCCCACTAACTCTGGCAAAAACCGTTTGGAATTCGTAAAGATTAACCTGTCCGGGTATACCCACAGTTCTGTCCGAATTGAGGACCACTTCATTCATCGGACTGTTTTTCAGTTCTTTGACAAGAACACTTGCTCAAACACCTAAAAAGGGGGCTCCTGATGAGTCCGAATTCAGCATGCTCCCCGGAAGGGTAAATCAGTCTATGTCTCTCCGAACACCGGACAAGCTACAAGGACATAAATCGAACAGATCACTTCCGGACAGATTACTTTGGACACTATAAACTTAAGACTGTTCGAACTATGACTAAAGTACTAAAAAACCTAAACACTTCCTGACTAAGCTACTTGCTCTCCTGCTTAGAGCTCATGGGTCTTTAATCATGACCCGGGTCCATTAAACATGACCCGAAAGCCCATAAGGGCCCAAACATCATACTATAAATACCCAACCACCAGCATTAACTATGGGTAATGAGAATTAACTGCTACCAAGCTGCTTAATCATCTCTCTACTCTCTATTCTAACCGTTAAACACCCATACACCACCGTTAAACACCCATACACCACTGTTAAACCCCCATACACCACCGTTAAACATCCATACACCACCTTGAAACTCCACTTGAAATTACTAGCCTACCCTCAGGCAATTATTATCCACACCAACTAGTACGTTGGATGTGAAAATTTAAAGGTCATACATAACACCTCTTTAAGTTAATAAATTATTAATTTATCGATATAATACATCTTGCTAAATTGATAAAAATATATTGGCCCCAACATTATCAACTTATAGAGGTTTTACTGTATGTATATCTTTCACTATAAAACTAATTTATTATCTTTACGTCTTTTCCTAGCCTCATAACTACAAATAAAATCATTGGTTAGAGGTTATTACCTTTGGCTAAAAAGAGGACACATAAAGCTCAAGCGTAAAATCCTGACAACTAGTTGAGATAAAAAAAGAAACGAATTCGCCCAATTATCGAAATTTTTGGATATAGTCAGGAGTTAAAAATATGCTCGGAAATAGGTTTGGTGAAGGGATATAGTGGGTCAACGACAATTGGAAAAGGATTTTTATTGGTTTAAACTGTTAGAAATCAAAAGATTGTTTTCTCTTTTCAAATTTTCTTTAACAATTTATTCATTAGATAATTTCTAACTTTTTATCTGCTTATTGTTTAATTATTGCAACATGTAGGATGAAAAATATTTGTATGCCTAAGGCTACCCAAAAGACTCTAACGACCTCATTCGCAAAGTAGTAAATAATGAAGAGCATCATGTTGAGCCCTACTAATCAAGTTACTGGGCTTATTTTATAAATCCTTCAATCCAACCCACATATCAGTTTCAAATTAGGCTATTCCAAATATTCCAATGTCTAGTCCCTCAAGATGGCCTTTGTTTCCCTTATACAAGCATGTATCTCACCTTATAGCTTGACATTTTTAGCTCAAAAATATCTTAATTCATCCAAGAATATAATACCTTCTCACTGTCACTCTTTTACTCCACCAACTCTTAAATATTATAGGTTACTATTCAACCATGGTTGACCTAACTACCATTCAGAGCTAGGAGCCTACCCACTTGTACTCTTTTCCCCGTAGCATACTAGAAAAATTATCTTAAGGAAGATTTTTCTCATGAAAGGATTTAGTGAGGCAAATCGGGGATAATACCCTGCTTACAGGCTACATAATTTAGTCAGCGTTCTGAAACCATTATAAAATCAAATGGTAAGCTAATGTGGCACTGATATATTCTTTTACTAGCTCACGAGGATTATGAGTTTATTGATAAAGTCATAATTATTAGAACGTTACCCGATTTTGAATCAAGTAATCAATTATGCATAAGCTTAACCAACAAAAACCTTATGTATTAATGAGCCTCAAATCCCTCAAACCCAATTGTATTGCTATGAATAGGCTTATTATATGATTTGAAAATGGTGAAGATTCACCTTTTCTTTTTAGCTTTGCAACTTTCTCTCTCTAAATCTAATTTCATTTCTGAGTGGTAGCTTGGCTTAGTCAATCTAGTAGGTTGACAAAAGACTTCATTAATAAGTGATTAGTTTTAATGTTTATCTTTTAATTATATGGACGCACATTTAATTTATGTATAGAATCTAGCTACCGTGGTTTTTTAGATGTTTCCAATCAAAAGTGTGCATATTTTTTATTAGTTAGTCTATTGATTTTACAAATATTATAATTGTTGAGAACAATAGAAAACTCAAATCAAAAGACAATTAGTGATAATGATCAAACCATATCTCTGTTAATTTAATTGATGGTTCAGTCAATTTAACCGTCGAGTTTTATAGGAGGTTTAATAAAATTCAACATTAATTTTTTTAAGTTCTGACATTAAAGGTAGAAAATAAATTCGTTTGGAATACACTACTACAACCATATCTTAAGGTTATTGATATGAAATAAATGAGTCTGAGGTGAATTAACTGAACCTAAATCTGCAAAATTTAAATTAAAAAGAAAACGCGACCGAGCACATCAGCCTTAAGCGACCATCTGGTCATTTAAGTCCTAAGCTAGCCTAACTCTGGTCACTTTACCTTAAGAAACCTTCAAGCTACGAAAGGTTATTTATGGTAGAGGTTGTCTTGTTAATCATACGCAAATCATTCGCCTTTTGAGGTTGAGTTGTTCAAAATTTATCGTACAATGAAGAATTGTTTATGTAGTCTATGAAGAGTTCATGTCGAACTTATCTTTGACGCCCCGTGATCGCTAAACCCATGAGCACTTGGCCTTTAAAATTCCTCCCACCCCCGGTTTCCATCGATACGTACAAAAACCATGCATGATGTAAGTATGGGAACATGGTATGCCATTGTATGAAAAGTATGCCCTAAAGAACATACCTCTGTCTAAAACATCGTTAGGTAGGTCGAGAAAGACTGCACAAATGATAAGGCAATAACCATGAACTTTCCCAAATCGAGACCATTATATAAGAAGATAGTGTCTCATTGTTAGATGAAATTTAAAAATAAAAATAGTGGCGACAACAAAATACTATGATTTGTAATCCATTTTATTAATACAAAACGATTGTTCATTTTGAAACAGTTTCAAGGTCTTGTGAATTGTTAGCTATTATATCCTAGCCTACCAGATAATAAAAACTGATTGAAATTCTTATAGAAGCTGTGATGTTGTGTCCTCGCCTGAGGAAAGATGATGACAACACCCGGTAAAAAAAGTCACTAGTGGCAACGAGCCCGCTGAAAGCTTCCCCCGAGAATATGCAATACGAACTTGTCGATGGAGGCTCAAAGACCCCAGTATTTAATTTACTCCAAAATATTTGGAAGGAGTAACCAACCTCCGTTGGGACGTCTTGTTTATAAGAGCCAAGGTAGAAAAGCGCGAGGTATCCGTAATTTATGTGGACCAGAGCTTAGTGGAAAACTCGCCCTTCACCCCTCCCAAACGAAGGTTTTCTTCTGATGTCATACTCTATCCCGCCCTAAACTTGGTAATGGAAGACGACGGAAGATCCATAACCCTCTTGAGAAATATAATGCTGGAAATTTCAGTGAGGATCAGAAGATAGGCCAAAGCCGAGATGGTAGAGTTTTGGGTGCTCGATGCACCACCCCCATACAACCTCATTCTGGAAAGACCTTGGTTGATTGATATTTGCGTTGTAGCATCCATTTACCATCAATATGTAAAATATGCGGTGAGGGATAAAGTGGGGATAATTTATGGGGTACCACGGGGTAAGTTACAAAGATGCCCAAAAATATCCATGAGGATTAGAACCAACCTGTCAGCTGCTGACATTGGCTCAAGCAAGAATGTGCCCGCATGAAACACCGAATACTTCCCTTATGATGGGTAATCTGGGGGAGCATCAATCCAAGTTCGGGACATCAAAACAAACTTCAGAAATGAAATAAGGATAAACTTGATACTCATAATAAGGGAGTTTGAGAACATATTCGCGTAGGAAATTGCCTAAGTAACAGGTATACCCAAATCATTTGCTACCTATAAGCTTATGAAAGATCCACAAGTAAGGTTGGTGCAACAAAAGAAAATAAACTTGGCACCAAAACGGTCGAAGTTGGTGGAGGAAAAGGTCAAGCGTTTATTGTTCATGGGCCACATTAGGGAATTCAGTTTAAATCGGGGTAGTTTCTTGGTTCCATCATTCACAAAGAGGGAATCGATACCGAACCAAACCAGATCACAGCACTAAACGAGATGAATCTTACCCAAACAGATCATCAGAGAATACAAAGCAAGAGAATATCCCGTACTTGGAAAAGGTAAATAAATTGAATGGTCAATTTGCCAGGATCGTCTTCAAGTAGATCAAGCAAAAACTTAATACCAGAATAGACTACCTTTCCTTTAAAAAAGTACTAGAGAAGCCTCAAAGAAAGGAAAATTTAAAAGATATGGGGAATCGTGCCTTTCAAAAGAATATGTAGAGGAAATCGGTGTGATTTCGACGAAAATGCCAACGGGGATGCCAGAGGTAATGGGATACCTTATCAACGGGTGTTGCCGGCTAACAAAGTGGAAGCACGGAGGTTAAGGTTATGCATTGTACGCTTCATCACGGTAGATGGAAAATTATTTTGTAGGGGGTATCTCCAGCCTCTTCTAAAATGCTTATTATCAGTGGGAGTTGAATTCCTTAAGGAAATCCACATGTGGGGATGTGGTGGGCACTTAGGGGCTCAAAATCAGGCCCACAAAGCTCTAACTCTGGGATACTGTTGGAATGGTATGTGTAATAATATAAAAAAATAAGTAAAACATAGTGAGAATTGTAAATAATGGTCCAAATTTTAACACCACTCAGAGGTTGAACTAATGTCGATACTGGGAGCATGTATGTTCGATCAGTGCGGGTTAGAATAAGTTAGGAAATTGCCTCCCGGACCGGGAAATGTAAAAATGATCGATTACTTCACTAAGTAGATTAAGGTCGAAGCTTTAAATTGAACAAGCGAAAATTAAAAAAAAATCATATGGAAGCACATAGTATGTTGTTTTGGCATACCCAAGATCTTTGGCTCCGATTACGGGCTACAATTTGACAACGAATAAATGAAGGAATTATGCATCGATGATGAGATATGACACCATTTTTCCTTACCTTACCATCCACAAGAAAACAGGCAAGTAGAAGTTATTAATCGAGCGATCATGGATAGCCTAAAGACGAGTGTGGGAAAGGGGAAAGGAAATCGACCAGAAATGCTACCACTAATAGTTTGTGATCAGTCCGGATTTTCTCACCACTCACTGTATAAACCGGACAAGGGAAATTCGGATAAAAACCACCCACTGAACTATCCGAACTGGACAAATGTATTAAAAACTAATCACTTATTGACTAAGCTAGTTAGCAATATGCTTGATAAACTAATGGGTTTTTGAACTCGACCCGGTTCTATAAGGTTGACCCGAAAGCCCATGTGGCCTATAATTAAGGGTATAAATGCCCAACCACTTTCATTAATGAGGGTAATGGACATTTAATACAACCAGACAGCTCAAATCTCTCACTACAAACCACTTAAACATTAAATACCTATGAAACACCACAAAACATCTGTCCAAATTACCCTCAGTCGAAAATAATCCACACCAGTTTGGACATTCTGAACGATGTCGTGGAGCCCAATGGGTGAAAACCCCTTTTAACCCTACGAGTCTGAAGCCATAATACTTGTAGAAATTGGGACCCTGACAGCCTGTACACTACGATACAACCAAGACACTAACGAACTAGTATGACGGGCGGATCTAGACCTACTGGAAGAACATCGCGATGAAGCACATTCGCGGGAATTTTCCATAAAAAAAAGGTCGAGCGATGCTATAATATGAAGCTGAAACCTCAACCTATCAAGGTCGGGGAACTAGTGCTATGTCGTGTTTTCAAACTAATGGGTTTTTGAACTCGACCAGGTTCCATAAGGTTGACCCGAAAGCCCATGTGGCCCATAATTAAGGGTATAAATACCCAACCACTTTCATTAATGAGGGTAATGAACATTTAATACAACCAGTCAGCTCAAATCTCTCACAAGAAACCACTTAAACATTAAATACCTATGGAACACCACAAAACATCTGTCCAAATTACCCTCAGTAAAAAATAATCCACACCAAATTGGCGACCACAGTGGGAGAAGAAGGTGCCTGAATCTAGCATTCGAAACCATCAAGAAAAACTAGTTTGGATGAATCGGGACGAGCAGGAAATGACACCAGCTTTGGCAGAAATGGTGGGAGAAAACGATGAATATACGATCGAGGAGCAAGACAAATTAAAAGTTGAGATAAAAGCCTTGAGGGCTGCTAAAAGGGCGGAGATGGGCTTGAAAGAAAAGTCAAAAGTGTCAGCAGTTCACCACACTGACAATCCAAGAGAGCATGAACAATCAAAGACCCATAAAGCACTAAAAAGACTCATGCTAGCTCAAAGAAGTCTCACCGGTTTAAACCGGTGGAGAGCTCAGATTCAGACTCAGAATATTCTAGTAGCTCTTCGAAAGAAGATGAAGTTGAAGAATCCCTGTCATCCAGCAGTGATGAAGGCCGTTCTAAGAAGAAACAGAAGTTGGTCAAAAACTATTCAAGAAAGAGGGACAGGTATGGAAGGTTGAAGAGACACCTGGGTAAAGGGTCGTCTCATAGCCACAACCATGGCCGGAGATATGTAGACTGGTTATTGATGGATCCTTTCGCCTTTCATGATGAACCAAGTATCTTTGCAACTCCCAACGAAGATACTGTGTTTAGTCGTGGCCGAAATTAGAGACAATCTCCATTGTCCTCCAAGATACTGTCCGGAAACCTTCCTAAGAGGTTTGACAACACAAAGATGGAAAAATATGATGAGAGTAAAGATCCAGATAACCATCTAGAGCAATTCAAAAAAATTATGATGAATTTTGACGATGATGATAAGTTACTTTGTCGAGCGTTCTCCCAGTCGTTTACGGGGAGTGCTCTGAAGTGGTACAATAGTCTGCCACAGGGCTGCATCAGAAATTTTGATACTTTTTGGGTGGCCTTCCGGAGGCAGTTTGTTGGAAGTAAGGAAGTGCGGGGCAATTGAGACACTATTATCCATTGTGCCCAAGAACCAAATGAATCTTTGAAGGAATATATAAGTCGCTTTGTGAACACCAAAAATGGATTAGATGATTGCTTTGAACAAGTAGAAATAGCTTCTCCAAGACAGGGTTTGAACCGTGGAAATTTGGATGATTCAGTAACCAGGAAGAAGGCCATGACGTGGGGTGGTTTACTGAATCAGATTGACAAATAGATTAATGTGGATGAAACAAAGAAAACTAGGGTGCATCGGCAAGTGAGATCAGCCCCAGTTGCACCAAATCAAAACCAGAATCAGTCTGGGTACAAGGCCAAGGAAGCCAGACAGGGTCATAATAGGGCCAAGGCTCAATCCCACCCAGTACCAGCTCAGAGCCAGCAATCCAGAAATAAGCGAGGACTTTGGGTTCAACCGGAGTGGTTTGCTGAGTTAAAAGAAAATGTGGCCACCATTTATGACAAAACAAAAGACGAAGTACATTTCAGGAAGCCAGCTGCATTACAATCTCCTAGGGAAAGTCGTAATAATTGTTTATGTCAGTATCATTATGATACTGGCCATAGCACTGAGGATTGCATCGCGTTGAAACAAGAAGTGTAGAATTTGATTGAGAGAGGGAAGTTGGGGGGCTTATGTACAAAGAAGAAGTGGGAACAGGCCTGATAATGCTCACCGGACTGGCCCAACAAACAACGCAGGGACTTCGGCTCCAGATGGGGCTATGGTGATAATTGAAAGATTCGATGTGGAGTTAGAGTATTTGGATCCCGATCCAACCCGGAATGAGGTGGGGGTTATCACAGAACACAGCAAGACAGTGTCCGGGCTCATCGGCTTTTTTGAGTCACTTACCATATTTGGGGGGGACACCATGACTGCACCAACTGCTTCTTCAAGGAAAAGGCATGTTCATACTCTGGCTACTCAACTGGAAGGAGGCATGACTTCCTTTCAATCGCAAATTCTTTTCCCTTCATCGTTTTTTATGAAGACGATTTGAGAGATATAGTTGTCCCAATGAAGATGCTGTGGTGATAGGAGCATCCATTGGGGGCAACGATATTAGACGAATTTTGGTGGACACCGGCAGTTTGGCCAATATCCTCTTTTTAACTTCCTATAAACAAATGAAGAATCCAGCAGTAATTCAACGTTCGAACAAATCAATTGTGGGTTTCACTAGAAGCTCAATTGACGTGATCGGGGAGTTTGAGGAAGAGGTTTTATTGGGCAAGGGCCCATTCAAGAAGATGGTCAGAATACTTTTCATTGTGGTGGATTGTCCCACATGTTACAATGCCATTTTGGGGAGATCTTGGCTCTCCAGGATGCATGTTGTGGCTTCAACAGTCCACCAATGTTTAAAATATGTTGTGCAAGGACAAGTAGGAGTAGTCCAAAGTAGTCAAAAGATAGCAAGGGAGTGTTATGCAACAACGCTGGCCCCTCGAACTTTAGGGGCAGTTCGGATTAGTGAGGATTAGCAGTTTGAGGGGCCCTCTGGGGGAGAGTGTGAAATTGATGACCCCAGAGAGACCCCTGGTGTTTTAATACCATTCGAAGAAGTTGAAACTCACTCTCTGGCAGAAGGAAGGAATGTCAAGATCGGGTCCAAGATGACATCGAAATTAAAGAGTAAAGTGTTGACTTTTTTGAAAGACCATCATCATGTATTCGCTTGGTGCAATGCTGATGTAACCGGAGTGCCAGCAGATATTATATCACACCAACTATCAATCTGAAGTGATATAACACCTCTTGTACAAAAGAGGAGACCTTTTTCTAAGGAGAAAGTTGATGTCATAGTTCAAGAGGTTGACCGGCTTACTAAGATGGGGCACATAAAGGAATCTCAGTACCCTTTATAGACAGCCAATCCGGTGTTAGTGAAGAAGAAAAATGGTAAGTGGCGTATGTGCATCGATTTTACAAATCTTAATAGAGCTTTCACAAAAGACCTATATCTGATCCCCCGGATTGATCAGTTAGTGGACTCCACATCTGGGAACAAGCTATTGTCCTTTATGGATTCATTCTCCGGGTCTAATCAGATTCAAGTGGATCCGAAGGATAAAACACACACTACATTTATCAGTGACAGGGGCCTTCATTGTTACAAGGTGATGCAATTTGGGTTAAAGAATGCCGAGGCTACTTATCAGAGGTTGCTGAACAAGGCTTTCCCTGATCAGATTGGAAGAAACATGGAAGTCTACATCGATGACATGATGATAAAGAGTGTGGAAGAAGAACTACACTTAGCAGATCTCCAAGAAAATTTTGCCAACTTGATGAAAGTGAATTTAAAGTTGAATCCAGAAAAGTGTGTTTTCGGAGTGAAGTCCAGGAAGTTTTTAGGGTATGTGATAAGTGAGAAAGGGATACAGCCTGATCTAGACTAACTTAGTGCTTTATTACAGATGGAGCCTCCTCGGAATATTAAAGAAGTACAAAGATTGACAAGGAGGTTAGCTGCTCTAAACCGTCTTATCTCAAGGTCTTCGGATAGGTGTGCCCCGTTTTTTCAAACTTTGAAAGGTGAAAAAGAATTTAACTAGTCTCCACAGTGCGACCAAGATTTCGACGAAATTAAGAAGCACTTATCCTCTCCTAAAACTTTGTTTAAACCTGTTGATGGAGAGACACTCTACACATACTTAGGATTTTCAAATTGTGCCATAAGTGCAGTGCTAGTAAAGGAAGTGGATAATTATCCTCGTCCGGTGTACTATATCAGCAAAAGCTTGATAGATACAGAAAATAGGTATTTAAAACTTGAAAAGCTGGCACTAGCCTTGGTCGTTGCTTCCAGAAAAATGAGGCCATACTTTCAGTCTCATTCTATCGTTGTCCGAACGTCTTTTCCCTTGAAAAATGTTCTTCAAAAAGCAGACGTATCAAGCAGAATGACCAAATGGTCAGTGGAATTGGGAGACTATGATATTGATTTTACCCCTTGAACCGCAGTCAAGGCTCAGTCTGTTGCCGATTTCCTAGTTGAATTCCATTCGGACAGAGACACTAAGCAAGCAACAGGTGAAAAGACTAAAAAAGTATGGGTAGTCCGGACTAATGGTGGATCAAGTACCATGGGTTGTGATGCTGGGATATGTTTAACCTCTCCGTACGACGACAAAATGTACAAAGCTATATGTTTTGCTTTCAGGGCTTCCAATAATGAGTCCGAATATGAAGTTGCTATAGCCGGTTGAAGTTAGCCCTAATTTGTGGAGCCAAAAGGGTCAGGTTAATGAGTGATTCTCAGCTTCTTATCCATCATGCACAAGGTCAATCAAAGGCTATAAAGAAGCAGCTGGTTAAGTACTTTTTCGTTCTTAAAGAAGTGGCACTTAATTTTAAAAGCATCACCTATGAGCACATACCCCGAACAGAAAATACGCTAGCAGACTCCTTGGCAACCATAGCCTATTCTGAGTCCTACTTATGAATTCACGTGCAAGAGTGCCCATCCATTCAACTCCATCGGAACAAGGAAGAAGAAAGTTTAAATACACAAGTGAATCGGCCTCAAGACTGGAGATATCCTCTTTTTCAATACAGCTCAGATGGCATCTTGCCTCCGGAAAAATCAGTAGCAAGGAAAGTAAGGTATAAGGCTCGTGGATTTGTCATCCTAAGAGACGTTCTTTACAAGAAGTCTTTTATTAGACCTCTCTTGCGGTGTTTGGGGGTCGAAGAGTCCCAAATAGTGCTGTCCGAATTACACGATGGAGAGGGATTAGCACACTGTGGATTTAGAGCTCTAAACAGAAGAGTCTTGTTGGCTGGATACTACTGGCCTTCCATAGTGCAAGATGCCAAGGAGTTGGTGAAGAAGTGTAATCCATGCCAAAGACACAGTAATGAAATTCATATCCCAACTATCCCTTTAGAGTCAATTTCTGAGCCAATACCTTTTGCTCGTTGGGGACTGGATTTGGTGGGACCTCTACCTATGGCGTCCGGAGGGTGCAGAACTATAATTGTTGCTATTGATTACTTCTCGAAGTGGATAGAAGCAGCCCTGTTAGCCGGAACTACTTCGAAATCTGTTATAAAATTTATTTTATCTAATATTTGCTGCAGATTTGGGGTTCCCCAAAAGATAACTACAGACAATGGGCCACAATTCGATAACAAGGATGTGGAGAATTTCTGTGCCTCTTGAGGCATACAACATTGCTTCTCCTCTCCTTTCCACCCACAGGAAAATGGTCAAGTTGAAGTAGCTAACCGGACCATCATGTCCGGTCTTAAAAAGAATCTAGAAAGGGCCGCTGGAAAGTGGCCAAGCTATCTACAAGAAGTACTATGGGCCTACCGGACTACTCTCAGGGCTGCAACACAAGAATCCCCATTTGCCTTAGTATATGGTATGGATGTAATAGCTCCCATAGAAGCAACTCTTCCTTCATTCAGAATCCACAATTTTTCCGAACAGGCTAATGAAGTGGCAATCAGAAGTCAACTTGACTTGATAGAAGAAAAAAGAGTTAAGGCTCATCTCAGAGCCACACATTATCAGGGTACTATGAGAAGCAGGTTTGCTTCCAGGGTCAGAAGGAGAGATTTTCAACCAGGGGATAAAGTGTTGAGAAAAGTCTTCCTACATACTAAGGAGAAGCAGTTCGGCAAGCTAGCTCCAACTTGGGAAGGACCCTATGTGGTCAGTGAAAAGCTTAAGCTTGGGACATATAGGCTTTAAGATAAAGATGGAAGGATTTTGAATCACCCCTGAAACGTTTAACACCTCCAGTTGTATCTAAAATGAAAATTATGTAAATATTTACTTGTTTCAAGTCCATGTAAATATTAGGGGGCATACTCTTTCCTACCCTAGTGGCGCGGGGAGGTTTTAATGAGGTGTCCAGACTTTTTAATGAAATTCGATCCCTTCTTGAAAAATTTGGAGTGGTTTGATTGATAGTTTTTTTTTTAAATCTTTAGGAATCTCGTTGACAGACCGGATTCATTTGGTAGAGTGATAACTATTTAAATATTTTTCATCGGAGAATTTCAACACTCTCACTTTAAAATACTTGTAAAATAACTAAGGGCTACTTAAACATTAGCCATCGAAATTGGGTAACTATAAAATAATGCAAGAGTTGTGTAAGGTAAAGTTGCCCGGCTAACACCGGGGAATGATATTAAAATATGAAAAAGTGCCTTGGCCATCCAAGGACTGTGGAGTTCTAGAAGAAAAATCCGGCATGAACCGGACACAGTTACAAAAATGCCTTGGCCATCCAAGGACTTTAGTCTAACAAAAATTAAAGAAAAATAGAAACATAGTTAAAACTTTAAGGCTGAGCTTCGTTAGATGTTCGGACCTCACTTGGTTTCTTCTGGGGATCCTTGGTTTTCTCGTCTGGACTATCTCCGGTCCTTTCGTCTTCATCAGTAGTATCATCCCAACCACTGGAATAGAAGTGTTTATCACCATCAGCCATAGTATGGTGAGGAAGGTCTTCATATTCCACAAATCGCCACAAATCTCCAAGTGTCCTCTTCGGAAATTTTTCATGAAAGAGCAAGACCATGTCTGACTTAACTTCAGCATACCTTTCCTCTTGAGATTCTAACACCTTGTTGGTGTGTGCATCGATTCTGGCTTGGATTGTCTTCTCCTGCTCCTTTATCAAACCATCTTTTTCCTGGTTAGCTCTAGACACATCGTTTTCGAGCGAAATTTTGTCATTGGTTAGGTTTTGGATGATATTATCTTTGACCTTTGCCTCCTCTTTTGAATTAGAGTGGTCCTTCTCCAAGCCAGAACACTTAGATTAAAGTTTTTTGTTAACCCCCTCCGAAGTGGCTAACCTGAGGGCCAAATCCTCTTTCCCATTCTTCAACTCCTCAATCTCTCTCCTTAGTGCCTCAGCATTCTGGTTGGCAGTAAGGAGATCGTTAGACAAGCTCTCTTTATCTGAGTTGAGTGTGTTGATGACAGCTTATTGATTTCGCACTTGTCTCTCCAAGTTGAGTACCGGTTGAATATTGCTCAACAAGGAGTGAGTCACCATATCCTTCTCTCCTGAAACAGAAAAATATTTACCATTGAAAGTGACAATGTTCGAAGAGCTTGGGGGGAGCTAAGGGCCAGCAAAGTTGTCATTCTCAAGGTCTTCAAAGTAAAGGCAAATCCCTTGAAGGCCACTGATGTCAACACCATCAATCTTAATATCCCCTCCGGCACCCTCTCCGGTGTGAAAGTCACTTGGGATTTGCTCTTCCTGAGTTGGGTCGACTGGAGGAAGAGACTCCGGAGGCCGGAGAGAAACTTCATCTCCCTTGGAGGTTTTCTTCTTCTTGGCTTCCCTATCTCCACCTTCTGCTCCCTGTTTTCGGTCTTTTTTGGGAGCCTTTGAAGGTTTTAGAAGTCCAACTGCCTCTTTGGTACTCTCATTTTCTACCACTTGAAGCAAAGCCGCATCAATTCCTCCTTGGTATTGCACATCTTCACTTGCTGGGACAATCTCCTCAACCCCACCTTGGTTCACTTCAGCTACATCTGGCTTTTTCTTACCCTTCATCTTACTTGGGCCTTGGCTCTGCCCGGCAAGTCCAGCTTCCCATCCTTCTCATCTGTCCTCTATAGGATGACACGTGGAGGAGGTGGTGTGGTCAGGTCTTCCCTAGACAAGTCTCTCCGTCCGGTTGTGTTCCAAAGGTGGGACCTCACCAGGTTGCCAGCAGTGAAACAATTGTGGAAGCGATTTCCCCATTTATCAGCAGTCGAAGCATTGAGCTTGGCACAAGTTGTCTACCCCTCCTCCAAGTAGTCGGAGAACTCCTTCGGCAGCACTACCCAAAAAAGAAGAAGAGCATTTAAATAAATAAACTTGTTATAAGAAAAGATAGATAAACATGATGAAATATTTACATGTGCTTTTCTATCGACTGGTAAGCATGCTCGGTTGTCAGCAGCTTTAATCTTCCTCCCATTTTCCCAAGCACCACTGATAAACAAGAATTGGGTCTTCTAATTCTTCTCTGATTCAAGCAAGTCATCTACCACTTTAAAGTTGTCACCCATGTTGTAATGGTAGAAAGGGATGATATGATTTTTGCTGAGGCTGGCTACAACAACAAATTGCTCCATCGGAAGCAGGATTCCGAAGAGCCTAGAGGCCATGATACAAGACATAAGGGTGAACCAAGCGTTGGGGCTCAGTTGGCTTGGACAGAGCTTTATCAGATGGAAATATCTGACGATCTCTGGGTCCAAGGGAAATCTAAGCCCCTAGTTGAACAACTTTGTGTAGAAAACTATCTCACTTAGCTTGCAGTCCATTGACGTCTCTGGATCAACCGGTATCCTCACTTTAACAGACTCTGGGATCCCCCACTTCATCCGGATCCGACCTAGCTCAGCAGTGTGAATGAAAACATAGTTAATGTTCTGCATGGCTAGCAGATACTTTACACTCACCTTGTGGAAGCAAGGTCCCACTCTTCCTTCAAGGCACTCTGGCAGGTCCGGATGTTTTAAACACAACTTCTCTTTACCCTTGCTTTTCTTAATAATGGCAGTCTCACCCGTCTGCCCGGAGACATTAGTCTCAAAAGGGGCTTTTTCAACACTGTCCTCCATCATCTCTTCCATCACCTTGGAAGGATTGTCAGTTGTCTTTGGTGGGGGAGTGCTGGTGGTTGGTTCCGTAAGCTGTCCGGATGGCTGAGCATCACTTTCCCTTTGTGGTCTGGTGTCCGGTTGGGGCTCAGATCCGGAGGGTTCATTTCGGAGGCTTGTTCCAGTAGCCTCCGGACCAGATGATTTATCCTTAGGAACTTTGATGGGTGCCTCTGACCCTGTAGTTTTGTCTTTGGCCCCAGATTTAGGGGGGCCTGATTTTGGAGATTTAGACTGTGGAACGACAGCCTGGCCCTTTACTAAACGGCCTCTTCGTCGAAGTGATATTTTTTTTGGGGAGATGCCAGCATCCGATCCCATGGCTATGAATGGAGAGGGTCTCTTGGTACTTGTAACTGCTTGCTCCCGTTCGACAGTAGGCTGTGACTCTTGAATCGATGAGCCTGAGACGATGGGTGAAAGACTTGGCTGAAATAACCTTCTTGGTTTGGAACTTCGAGCAGAAGATGACCTCGATCAGGCTCTGAGTTTGGTGTTTGAGACTTGTCGACTGGAGAAACTGGAAGACCAGCAGCAATGCGCCTTTCTCGTTCGACTCTTTGTGCTTTCTCTAACTCCAAAAGATTAAGCCACCCACCTTTTACAAGTGCATTTCTTGCTGTAAACATAAACTTACACCAAGAAGGATTTTGAGAAGAGAGATAAAAGCTTTGAAGTAAAGAAATGAAAGAGTAATGAAGATGGTAAAATAGTGAAAAAGAAGGTAATTTATACTAAAGAAACAAAAAGATACCCAGAAACCTAGGAGATAAAATATGTAAATCAATGGAAACTTGAAGATTTTCTAGTTGTATATAATATATTACTTCATGTTGGAGA
Organism: Limnanthes douglasii subsp. nivea; assembly: GCA_036936605.1. NCBI lineage: Eukaryota > Viridiplantae > Streptophyta > Magnoliopsida > Brassicales > Limnanthaceae > Limnanthes > Limnanthes douglasii. The sequence goes on along the minus strand of JAUPFV010000002.1, from coordinate 196,706,132 downwards.
CGCACTATTTAGACGACATAAAAATATTAACTAAAGAACTACCGCATATTTCATTGTTACCACATTGTGGTGAAATAGTATTAGAATTTTCTAGAATCAAAGATGAAGATCCATCAACAGACTATCTATGAAATATGTCATTGTCTATCCGTAAACGAGTCAACGCTATTGGTTTGGGTTGATACTTCACAAATATTTTTACCATAGACAGTTAAAACCTCGTCAAAGTAAATGTTAATGGTTTTAGGGAATGAACTACTCGAGAATTAGAGAAAAATAAGTAAGTAATTTTATTGCCAATAAATAAATAACCATCAAATAAATGTTTACACCCTTATTTACAAGGTTTATCAGAAATATATATGAACGAATGAATACGTGTAAATAAGAACATATAGACATAATTTAAAAGATAAGTTGTTACAAATATGGTTAAAACTCTTTCTAGTTGCTTAGAGTATTTATGTGATATTAATAGACTAAACTAGAAGCTTCTTGAAGCCTTTTATCTTCTAAGTTCTTCTCATCATCATAAATATAACATTGCTGATGCCTTATTTTATTTGTGATCCCTCTTCATCTTGCTTTTACCACTAATTTTAGCTTGTCATATCTTTTACCTTTCTGTAGCTTGGTCTTAAGTCCTAAATTTAGCATCTTCTTATTATTAATCACTTTTCATTTATTCTTATCTCATAATTTGACACAAGATAGCTCGTCATAATTATCATTAAGTTACAACACCAGTATTAACCTTCCAATATCATGCATTCTTCTTTGATTCATCTTTATAAAGCCCATCAGAATTGGTTGTCATAATTGTTTTCATGTTATAACATTAATACTAAGTTTGGTTATCAATATTTTATACGTCAATATTTTACTCACACTTTATTTAGCTCGTGATTTATATTATATACAATTCTTCTTTACTATCCTACCTACTATTAGTTCGTCATATTTATTATTATGCTTTAAATAAGTTAATTCACACATACTACTCGATATTAAATGTCTATCAGTCTTACCTCATATATTGAATAATAATTTGACTGGTTATAATATTATTAAATAACGAGCGACAACGACGTACTGATATTTAAACAATATTAGTTTATTTTTTTCGAATTAGCTTAAATTTAATCTTACGGTGGATAAAAACAAGGTTGTATAGTATATATATAATAATTATATACACCATAACCTTTATGGCCCCAAATTTAGTGAAATGTTATATTGTTCATATTATATGATACATTTATGGCCAAAGCTATTTCCCCATGGAAATTATTATTTCCTCCATAATTTGGAAAAACCTCCATGTTGATATTTCCTCTATAAAGGAAGTTACAAATTTTCCCTTTTACCCATTTTTTCTTCACAAAACCATTACCCTAACATACCATTACCCATTCAGTATAACAAAACCCATTTTTCACAAAACCAGTACCTTACAAAACAGATTCGAAGAGAGAGAAACCTTGGAGAAGAAAACCCATTCTTCACAAAACAGTACCCTACAATAACAGAATCGAATAGAGAGAAAGCTTTGGAGAAGAAAACTCATTCTTCACAAATCCAGTACCTTACAAAACAGATTCGAAGAGAGAGAAGCCTTGGAGAAGGTATGATTTCTTTATTTTCTTTGCTTTTTCATTTTTCGATTAGGGTTTGAAGTTTGATTTCTTTGTTAGATTCGATTAGGGTTTCGATTGTTGTTAGATTTCTTTGTTAGATTCGATTAGGGTTTCTATTTGTGTCTGCTATTTCGACTTGGGTTCGCCTTGGGATAAATCACTGTTCTTTAATTTTTTTTATGCATTGAGCATGTGATTCCGAGTGGGTATCTCGGAATCACATGCTTTTTTTAAACCGAGCAACAGCTGATTCCGAGAGGGCCACTCAGAATCAGTTGCAAACTCTTTGTCTCCACATTTTGGTTATAACTTGAAAAAAAAACACTGCACCTGATTCCGAGTGGCCCTCTTGGAATCAAGTGCAAAACCCCAGTATACATACATCTATGGATGGATCCATTTCGTGTATACACTCACTGGTCTCAAATTCGCAGGAAGATTAAGAAGGAACTCGATAATTGGCACTCAGGTAAAAGCTCCGATGCAGATCTAAACAAACTGGTTATCAACTGTATCTCAACTTTCAAGAACAATTCGCAGTACCAAAATGACATCAGATTCCTCAAGATTTGGTTCCTATACGTAATTCTCTATCCTACTCTTACTCACTCGTGCAAATCAAATCGGAAATCTAGTCTTTCCGGTTGTAATTTATGAATGATGTTTATAATATGCTTTCGTCTTTAGTTCTTATCAATCTGTACGTGTTGGTGTTTTGAAGAGGGAGAGAGTTCATAGGTTTACTAATATGCCTCGAGCTACTAGACGTTCAACCCTTGTTTAATTTCGTTTTTTTTCAGATCGATGGTGCGGAAGATTACGAAAGAATTTTCAGAGAAATGGAGGAGATGAAAATTTGTATAGACCATTCATGCCTCTATGAATGGTATGATTTAGTTCTTGAAGTTAAAGGGGAGTTGCTATTAGCATACAAGGGTATACTAGTAAAATCATGTTTCACTAGTTTTAGAGATTTCAAATGATGGAGGAAATAATAATTTCCATAGAGGAAATAGCTTTGGCCTACATTTATTTGTTAACATGACAAATGACACAGGTGTATAATTTGTTCTAACTATGATTTTTAAAATATTTATGTATATGATTTTAATTAGGTGTGTTCATACTTTATCTATTTACATATAAATATGTTATTAGTAATGATTATTTATAAATAATATTATTTCATCTATTTAAGTTTTTTTATAATCTATTTTTTTAAATTTTACGTCAATTATATCATTTTCTTTGTAAAATCTCGTGAGATTTATTATTTTGATCAATCTAAATTTTCATTCATAATATAATTTTTTATTAATGCTTTTTGGGTCTTTACGAGGTATCACTTTGAAATAATATTGTTTTTTATAATTTCGACGTCCATTTTAGTGATGTACTTTATACATTATCTTTATGATAAAAAGACAACTTGTAACAAAGATTCCACTAAAATTTTATTGTAGGTAAACTATGTATTAACAACAACAAAATGATTATATCATTTTTTTTACATTTTTGTTCACACCTCTAGTTCTATTATACCTCTAGTTGTAGGCTTTGAACAGTACATCGTCCCTCGACTATCACGTTTGGTGGCAAATAGTCCCTTGACTTTCAAATGTCCGTTGACAGTCCCTGGACTATCGCATTTGGATAAAGTTAGTCCACCAGATCCTCTGATCCATGAGAGGCTGCCACGTGTCACCATAGTCCCCAGATTTTTGTATCACCACTAGTCCCTTGAGTTTAGTTTTCTGTAATTTTCTACATTTTGGGTTTGACCTAAACTCAAGGGACTAGTGGTGATACAAAAATCTGGGGACTATGGTGACACGTGGCAGCCTCTCATGGATCAGAGGATCTGGTAGACTAACTTTATCCAAACGCGATAGTCCAGGGACTGTCAACGGACATTTGAAAGTCAAGGGACTATCTGCCACCAAACGCGATAGTCGAAGGACGATTTACTGTTCAATGCCTCTAGTTGTATTATAAACTCGTCTCTACATATATTCAAAATGTTTGTGATATTGGACTCTCATGAGACAACAATATGATATATGATTGTAAATTATGAGGTAAATAAATGATGCGATGTTGATTATATAAGTTATTTTACAAAGACAAAATAATACTTCCATATGATATTCACAGGTTATAAGAAAATTGATTCTCAACTACTTTTATTTATCTTAAAATTTTATGGTTTGTGTAAAAAAAATCAAGAATTTTGTATATTTAAAATAATCTAATCATCAACAAGAAGTCTCTCATATTAGTTATAATTAGTTTAGTGAAAGTGCCAATTTATATAAATTTGATGATATTTTTTGTTCAAAATATTTTCAGATCATTTTGTTATCATATTTATCCAAATAAATTATATTTCACGTGAAATTTTTCATATGTTTGTACATGAGTTTTTCAAGTTGATAAAATATTTCATAAGTAAATAACAGTCACTTTTTATATTCCAACTTTTACCAATTGAGTCTTTAAAAATAGGTTAATAATGAAAAATAATCGCTATAAAACGGATGTGAATGAACTGAACCAAATTATAACAATCTTTATACATCATGAAAAAGAATTTAAATATTAAGATACTATTTGAGGTTTTGAACAATATATCGTCCTTGGACTATCACATTTGGTTACATATAGTCCCTTAACTTTCAAAAGTCCGTTGGTAGTCATTGGACTATCAGCTTTGGATAAAGTTAGTCCACCAGATCCTTTATTTCATGTGAACCTGCCACCTGTCACCATAGTCACATGAATTTTGTATCACCATTAGTCCCTTAACTTTAGGTCAAAGCCAGAATGAAGTCTACAACCCGTGACATAAAGTTAAGGGACCAATGATGATACAAAATTTTGGTGGACTTTTGAAAGTCAAAAGATTATCTATCACCAAATGTAATAGTCCAGGGACGATATATTGTTCAAAGCCCAATACATTGTCCATCATTATTCTTGTTGGCCTTGGTACCTTCTTTCACATTGCTAACTTTGGCCATAATTTTATTATTCTCATTTTTATCACAATATCCTCTTTGATGGAAGTGTCATTCAGGGTCTTCATAACCTCAATCATGAAAATCATGGAATCATCATGGATCATCACGACCAAAACATCTATAAGATTATTAGTTTTATTAATATGGAGTTACTCTTGATCTTATGTGTATACGAGTTCAGCTTCCTCTAATCTGTTTTCCTCCGATATATTGAGCCCCCAAAGGAAAATTACTGAACATTTCATGGAAGTGGAGGATCATCTTACCTTGGATGTTGTCTTACGTCTCTAAAATCACTCCTACTATCGACTCTCTAGTATCTTAAATAATTTTCTCCTTAATTTCCTCACTTTTTTTATCTTCTTTTCAAGAATAACATTTTTATCTTCAATATCCTTCTTGACCTTCTCTTATTCAAACTTGAAATTTTGTATGCCTTCTTCAGCCTTTGAGTCGTTTCTTCCTAAGTTCATTGTTTATATCCCAATGGTTATTCGTCGCGGCCTTAGTATTCTTTTCCTTCGTATGCTCGACCTTGACTTTGGTCATGTCTTTGGCCATTTTAGTAGAGTTATGATCAGGCTTGAAAAATCAGGAAACACCTCGTTGTTTGGCTCAATAACACTTTAGATAGCTATGATTATGTTGCTCACCATATGCAATAATGAATAAAATAAGGATGAGTACCATTTCATCCACCAGTAGAACTAAACTAAGTAAAACCATAAAATATACCCCCACACAAAGGGCCACCTGCCACGTGAAAAAATCGAACAAGTATTTTTTATGTTCGAGAAATAAGAATAATTTTAGATTCTTATCTGTAATTGGCCATCACATACCCCAAGTCTTACATATTTAAAGGCCTAGATTTGGAAGGCTTTTTCCTTCATTACTACCTATGGTTCCCTGACTATCGATCAAAACTTATTGGACTTCATCTTATAATTACCCTCTAATGTTTGTCAAGGTCCCATGTTCATATTCTTTTTTTAATTGAGTCGAGCCTTTAGGAGTATCATTTTTGTTAGAAAAGTGCTTGGCTTCAACTGTGGTTACCATGTATTTACCTATTTATCTCTCTTATAATTAAAGCTTTCCACATTGACACATTTTAGAGGTGGAGGGGCCCTAGCATCCTTCAGGTGTTGACTGGTACTTCTCATTCTTGAGGGTAAGTATAGTTTTCTTGAGGATTTGGATATGAAGACACTAACTTGAGTACGAGCATCTTCATTTGGCATGGGTTTGTATAGGCTTAACGTATTTTACATGTGGTTATGCATTAGCCACAAGTTGGATAAGAATAAGTTATTTAGAGTAAATAGAGATTAAAACTTCTTAGATCAATTGGTGACCATGTACATTTTGAAGGTTATAAAGACTTTTTTTCTTATTTTTAAAAAAAAAACAGAAGAGTCTGTCGAACTGTGTAACATTAACAAAAGTTAGGAATTACCACACAAAGTAAACCTTCAGATCAACAATAAGTAAGTTGAAGTAGAAAATCTGAGGTAATAGCATTGCTTTCAGATAAAGAATTTATCCCTTCCTTTCATTTTTCTAACTACTTCGTGTTCTGCACCGACCTCTTATGCGGTCAGAACCTCACTCCTACTTACAAAGATGATTTTTTATTTTATGACTCTCATACTTTACCAGATCGTTAACCACTTTATGAGAGTTTTGAATGATCATGTAGTAAAAATGAAAAATATTTTTGATGGTAACTTGTGAGATTGCCACAAGATTTTCCATCTTGAAGGGTTATTGGTAAGCCCGAGGCCACCAAAGAACCCATAGCCGTCTTCCAAATGTTTGAATTAACATGGTTTAGATATAGTTCTAAAATATTAAATTTTTTGTCTAACTTATGATAGAGCGGCATACAGACTTCTCTATAAAGAACATTAACATAGAGCACAAGCTCGTTAGTTGTGATCGAGGTTGTAGTATCCACGAGAATAGGTAACCAAAAATTGACAATATAATGAATCTCATACTTGTTTGACCTCCAGAAATGAACCTGATATCATGATATATGCAATGGACTTTGAGCAAGCTATACATCATACCCTTACTCATGTTCATGGTTATGGTGGAAATAGTATCAAGCTTGGCTTTACTAGACTCGATTCTCAAAATCCTTTTATATTTCAGACTCTTAGGAGTTCAATGGTATACGTAGATGATTCGGCCTAAGATGCTTTGGCTAAGGTTATTTGTTCTTTCCTAGCGGGAACGTGATGTCTAGTCTTAAGAGTAGGATCTTTGGAGCTATAACCCTCTACTTGTTGTCCTCAAGATTGGGACCCCAATAGTTAAGTTTCTGGAATGGGTCTTAATAGTAATTAGGCCCCTCTTAGATATGGCATTGGTTGGTTTCTCAATTTACTGAAAGGTGATCTCATCCTGATCATCCATATGAAGTTGATGGATTTTAAGTACTCTTATGAGGATTCTAAGACAATATATAGTAAAACCTTTATAAATTAATACTTTATATGCTAATAACCTCGATAAATTGATAATTTGTCCAGTTCTAACTTGTGACCGGTACAAAAGTCGCTCCAGTTGATAATAAGTTTTTTGAAATCCCACTGTATATATTGGTCCCAACGAAACTATAAACTAATAGTTACTAAAAGATTATAATGAAATTGACAAATTCAATTAATTTATACTAAAAATGAATTTATAGTCACTCGTTTTTTTTTTAAATTCAAATCTATATTGAGTTATATTGAATATACTTATTGCACTTAAGAGTTGGGGCATTGTCTTTTCGTATTGTCAACAAAAAGTTGTAAAAATTATGAAGAGTTGTTGTCGTTGGAAAAATCAATTAATTTGTGAATGTTCATTCATAGAATGTGCCTTGGAACTTGTTTTTTTAATTTATGTATCATCTCGAACTAATATACATTATTACTAGTGATGAGTCTGAATTCAGCATGCTCCCCGGAAGGGTAAATCAGTCTATGTCTCTCCGAACACCGGACAGGCTACAAGGACATAAATCGAACAGATTACTTCCGGACAGATTACTTTGGACACTATAAACTTAAGACTGTTCGAACTATGACTAAAGTACTAAAAAACCTAAACACTTCCTGACTAAGCTACTTGCTCTCCTGCTTAGAGCTCATGGGTCTTTAATCATGACTTGGGTCCATTAAACATGACCCGAAAGCCCATAAGGGCCCAAACATCATACTATAAATACCCAACCACCAGCATTAACTATGGGTAATGAGAATTAACTGCTACCAAGCTGCTTAATCATCTCTCTACTCTCTATTCTAACCGTTAAACACCCATACACCACCGTTAAACACCCATACACCACCGTTAAACACCCATACACCACCGTTAAACATCCATACACCACCTTGAAACTCCACTTGAAATTACTAGCCTACCCTCAGGCAATTATTATCCACACCAAATTGGTGACCACAGTGGGAGGCGACGGTGCCTGAATCAAGCATTCAAAACCAGCTAAAAAAAACTCTGTCCGAATGAATCCGGACAATCCAGAAGTGCCACCAGCTTTGCTCGAAGTGGTGGGAGAGAATGACGAGTATACTATCGAAGAGCGTGACAGGCTGAGGGCTGAAATAGAAGCTCTGAGGGCTGAAAAGGCCAAGATAGGCGTGAAAGAAAAATCCAAAGCATCAGCTGCTCATTATATCGACAACCCTAGAGAGCCTGAGGCTTCGAAAACTCATGTGAGCACCAAAAAGACACATGCCAGTTCTAAGAAGTCTCACCGGTCCAAGCCTGTGGAGAGTTCTGAATCGAGTTCAGAATCTTCGGGCAGCTCTTCGGACAGTGAGGGAAATGAAAAATCCTTGTCCTCTAGCAGTGATGAGGGTCGAACCAAGAAAAAACAAAAGCAGGTTAAGAAATATTCAAGAAAAAGAGATCACCATGGAAGAATGAAAAGGCATATTGGAAAGGGGTCATCTCACCACCGGAGATATACGGACAAGATGCTGATGGATCCTTTTGCTTTCCACGATGAACCAGGTATCTTTGCTACTCCAAATGAGGATACTGTGTTCAGTCGTGGAAGGAATTGGAGGCAGTCTCCACTGTCTTCTAAAATCCTGTCCGGAAACCTCCCCAAGAGGTTTGATAGTACTAAGATGGAGAAGTACGACGGCAGTACTGATCCGGATAATCATCTGGAGCAATTCAAGAACTTCATGATGAACTTTGATGATGATGATAAACTACTGTGTAGGGCATTCTCCCAATCTTTTATGGGGAGTGCTCTGAAATGGTACAACAGCCTGCCTCAAGGTTGTATTAAAGATTTTGATACGTTTTGGGTGGCCTTTCGAAGGCAGTTTGTAGGGAGTAAGGAGCGGAAGGGCAATGGAGACACAATAATCCATTGTGCCCATGAGCCAAATGAGTCATTGAAGGAATACATAAGTCGTTTTGTGAACACAAAGAATGGGTTGGCTGATTGCTTCGAACAGGTGGCAATAGCATCCCTAATGCAAGGTTTGAACCCAGGCAATCTGGCTGATTCGGTGACTAGAAAGAAGGCCATGACCTGGGGGGGATTGCTGAATCAAGTTGGCAAGCAAATAAACGTTGATGAAACAAAGAAAACCAGGGTGCACAGACAGGTGAGATCCACCCCGGTGGCACCAACTCCAAATCAAAACCAGTCCGGGAACAAAGTAAGAGAAACCGGACAGGGGCATGGTAGGGCAAAAGCTCAGTCTCAGCCAGCTGCTCCTGCCCAAAGTCAGCAATCCAGAAACAAAAGAGGGCCATGGGTCCAACCGTAGTGGTTTGCAGAACTCAAAGAAAGTGTGGCCACCATTTTCGATAAAACAAAAGATGAGGTGCATTACCGGCGACCGGCAACCTTGCAGTCTCCCAGAGAGCATCGTAACAACTCCTTTTGCCAATATCACAATGATATTGGCCATACCACTGATGATTACATAGCGTTGAAGCAAGAGGTTCAGAACTTGATTGAAAGGGGAAAGCTGGGAGCATACGTTAAGAGAAGAGGAGGCAACAGGCCTGACAACACTCACCGGGTTGGTCCAAGTAATGCTGCCCCAGAGGGGGCCATGGTCATAGTTGAAAGGTTTGATGTGGATTCTGAGTACCTGGATCCTGATCCAACTCGAAACAGGGTGGGTGCTATAGAGGAATGTTCTAGGTCGGTCTCCGGGCTCATTAAATTCTTTGAGTCACTTACAATTTTCGGAGGGGACTCTATGACAACTCCTACTGCTTCTTCGAGGAAGAGGCATGTTCATAATTTAGCCTCCCAGCTAGAAGGAGGCATGACGTCTTATCAGTCACCGAACTCATTCCCATTCATAGTCTTTGATGAGGATAATTTGAGAGACATTGCTGGCCCTCATGAGGATGTTGTTGTCATAGGAGCATCTATAGGGGGCAATGAGATAAGGCGAATTCTGGTGGATACTGGAAGCTCTGCCAATATCCTCTTCCTAACCACTTACAAGAAAATGAAAAATCCAGCTGTGATTCAAAAGTCGGACAGATCAATCGTGGGCTTCACGGGCAGCTCAGCCGATGTGATCGGAGAATTTGAAGAAGAGGTGTTATTGGGCAGGGGCCCTTTCAAGAAAATGGTTAGAATATTTTTTATCGTGGTGGATTGTCCCACTTGCTACAATGCTATACTAGGGAGATCTTGGCTCTCTAGGATGCATGCAGTGGCTTCAACAGTCCATCAGTGCTTAAAGTATGCTGTTCAGGGACAGGTTGGGGTTGTCCGGAGCAGCCAAAAGATTGCAAGAGAATTCTATGCCACTGCCTTGGCTCCTCGAACGCTGGGGGCAGTCCGTATAAACGATCAATAGCAGTTTGAGGGTCTTTCTGAGGGTGAGGGTGAAATCGATGACCCCAGAGAGACCCCTGGAGTGTTGATTCCAATTGAAGAGGTTGAAACACACTGTTTGGAAGAAGGCAAAAGTGTCAAGATAGGGTCCAAGATGCCACCAATGTTGAAAGAAGAGATGTTGAAATTCTTGAAAGACCATCAGCACGTTTTTGCTTGGTGCAATGCTGATGTTACTGGAGTTCCATCAGAGGTGATATCCCATCACCTATCTGTCCGGAGAGATGTGGCCCCAGTGGTTCAAAAGAGAAGAGCTTTCTCAAAAGAAAAGGCTGATGTCATAGTACAAGAGGTTGACAGACTCACGAAGATGGGGCACATCAAAGAATCTCAATACCCTTTGTGGACTGCCAATCCTGTCCTGGTAAAAAAGAAAAATGGCAAATGGCGCATGTGCATTGACTTCACAGATCTTAATAGAGCTTGCCCAAAAGATTTGTATCCGGTCCCCCGAATAGATCAGTTAGTAGACTCTACTTCTGGGAACAAGCTGCTCTCCTTTATGGATGCCTTCTCCAGGTACAATCAGATTCAAATAGATCCAAAAGATCAAGAGCATACCACGTTTGTCACTGACAGGGGTCTACATTGCTACAATGTGATGCCTTTTGGTTTGAAAAATGCTGGGGCTACTTATCAAAGGCTAGTCAACAAGGCATTTGCTGATCAAATTGGAAGAAATATGGAGGTTTACATTGACGATATGATGGTGAAGAGTGCGGATGAGCAGCTACACTTATCCGACCTCCGAGAAACTTTTGCCAACTTGGTAAAAGTAAATTTAAAATTAAACCCTAAAAAGTGTGTTTTGGGAGTGAGCATGGAATACAGCCCGACCCGGATCAGTTGAATGCTCTTTTCCAGATGGAACCTCCTCGAAACATCAAAGAAGTGCAGCGGTTAACGGGGAGATTAGCTGCCTTAAACAGATTCATCTCAAGGTCTTCGGACAGATGTGCTCCTTTCTTTCAAACTTTGAAGGATGCGAAGGGGTTCGAGTGGACCCCGCAGTGTGATGAGGCATTCAGTGAAATCAAGAAACATCTTTCCTCTCCCAAGACTTTGTTCAAACCGGTTGATGGGGATACTCTTATTGTGTATCTGGCCCTTCAAGTTGTGCTATCAGTGCTGTGTTGGTAAGAGAGGTCGATGGGTGTCCCTACCCAGTGTACTACATCAGCAAAAGCTTGATTGATGCTGAAAGGCGTTACTTGAAACTCGAAAAACTGGCGTTAGCTCTGGTGATAGCTGCAAGAAAGATGAGGCCTTACTTTCAGGCTCATCCTATCATCGTCCGGACATCTTTCCCTTTAAAGAATGTCCTTCAAAAAGCAGACATTTCGAGCAGAATGACTAAGTGGTCAGAATCAGACCCCATGGCTATAAAAGGTGAGGGTTTCCTAACACTTGTAGCAGTAACTCCTGGTTCAACAGCAGGTATTGACTCCTGAACTGAGGAACCAGATACTATGGGTGAGAGGGTGGATTGAAAGAGTTTTTTGGGCTTGGTACCTTTGGAGGAGGATGAGCCTCGATCCGATTCTGTAACAGAAGCAACTGGTCTCTCAACTGGTGATGATGGTAGCCCTGCTGCTATTCGCCTTTCTTTCTCGACCTTCTGTGCTTTCTCCAACTCCGAAAGGTTGAGCCAACCACCTTTGATCAATGCTGTTCTTGCTGTAAACATAAACTGCTAAAGGAATTTTTGTTCTAGAGAGAGAAAGCTCTGAGTAAATTTGCAGAGTAAAATTTGAAAGAGATGGTAAAACAGTGGAAAATGAATGTGAATTTATAGTAGATTTGAAAAAAGGAGTTGATTCCTAGGAGAATCCGAAAAGTTGGGCAATAATTGAAAGACGGCGCTGATGTCACTATTGGAATTAAAGAGGTTACTTGTTAAAGAAGGTGGTGCGAAATTCAAGGTGAAAAAACGGCTGGAGTGGCCAATCAGAGAGCGACACGTGTCCCACTAACTCTGGCAAAAACCGTTTGGAATTCGTAAAGATTAACCTGTCCGGGTATACCCACAGTTCTGTCCGAATTGAGGACCACTTCATTCATCGGACTGTTTTTCAGTTCTTTGACAAGAACACTTGCTCAAACACCTAAAAAGGGGGCTCCTGATGAGTCCGAATTCAGCATGCTCCCCGGAAGGGTAAATCAGTCTATGTCTCTCCGAACACCGGACAAGCTACAAGGACATAAATCGAACAGATCACTTCCGGACAGATTACTTTGGACACTATAAACTTAAGACTGTTCGAACTATGACTAAAGTACTAAAAAACCTAAACACTTCCTGACTAAGCTACTTGCTCTCCTGCTTAGAGCTCATGGGTCTTTAATCATGACCCGGGTCCATTAAACATGACCCGAAAGCCCATAAGGGCCCAAACATCATACTATAAATACCCAACCACCAGCATTAACTATGGGTAATGAGAATTAACTGCTACCAAGCTGCTTAATCATCTCTCTACTCTCTATTCTAACCGTTAAACACCCATACACCACCGTTAAACACCCATACACCACTGTTAAACCCCCATACACCACCGTTAAACATCCATACACCACCTTGAAACTCCACTTGAAATTACTAGCCTACCCTCAGGCAATTATTATCCACACCAACTAGTACGTTGGATGTGAAAATTTAAAGGTCATACATAACACCTCTTTAAGTTAATAAATTATTAATTTATCGATATAATACATCTTGCTAAATTGATAAAAATATATTGGCCCCAACATTATCAACTTATAGAGGTTTTACTGTATGTATATCTTTCACTATAAAACTAATTTATTATCTTTACGTCTTTTCCTAGCCTCATAACTACAAATAAAATCATTGGTTAGAGGTTATTACCTTTGGCTAAAAAGAGGACACATAAAGCTCAAGCGTAAAATCCTGACAACTAGTTGAGATAAAAAAAGAAACGAATTCGCCCAATTATCGAAATTTTTGGATATAGTCAGGAGTTAAAAATATGCTCGGAAATAGGTTTGGTGAAGGGATATAGTGGGTCAACGACAATTGGAAAAGGATTTTTATTGGTTTAAACTGTTAGAAATCAAAAGATTGTTTTCTCTTTTCAAATTTTCTTTAACAATTTATTCATTAGATAATTTCTAACTTTTTATCTGCTTATTGTTTAATTATTGCAACATGTAGGATGAAAAATATTTGTATGCCTAAGGCTACCCAAAAGACTCTAACGACCTCATTCGCAAAGTAGTAAATAATGAAGAGCATCATGTTGAGCCCTACTAATCAAGTTACTGGGCTTATTTTATAAATCCTTCAATCCAACCCACATATCAGTTTCAAATTAGGCTATTCCAAATATTCCAATGTCTAGTCCCTCAAGATGGCCTTTGTTTCCCTTATACAAGCATGTATCTCACCTTATAGCTTGACATTTTTAGCTCAAAAATATCTTAATTCATCCAAGAATATAATACCTTCTCACTGTCACTCTTTTACTCCACCAACTCTTAAATATTATAGGTTACTATTCAACCATGGTTGACCTAACTACCATTCAGAGCTAGGAGCCTACCCACTTGTACTCTTTTCCCCGTAGCATACTAGAAAAATTATCTTAAGGAAGATTTTTCTCATGAAAGGATTTAGTGAGGCAAATCGGGGATAATACCCTGCTTACAGGCTACATAATTTAGTCAGCGTTCTGAAACCATTATAAAATCAAATGGTAAGCTAATGTGGCACTGATATATTCTTTTACTAGCTCACGAGGATTATGAGTTTATTGATAAAGTCATAATTATTAGAACGTTACCCGATTTTGAATCAAGTAATCAATTATGCATAAGCTTAACCAACAAAAACCTTATGTATTAATGAGCCTCAAATCCCTCAAACCCAATTGTATTGCTATGAATAGGCTTATTATATGATTTGAAAATGGTGAAGATTCACCTTTTCTTTTTAGCTTTGCAACTTTCTCTCTCTAAATCTAATTTCATTTCTGAGTGGTAGCTTGGCTTAGTCAATCTAGTAGGTTGACAAAAGACTTCATTAATAAGTGATTAGTTTTAATGTTTATCTTTTAATTATATGGACGCACATTTAATTTATGTATAGAATCTAGCTACCGTGGTTTTTTAGATGTTTCCAATCAAAAGTGTGCATATTTTTTATTAGTTAGTCTATTGATTTTACAAATATTATAATTGTTGAGAACAATAGAAAACTCAAATCAAAAGACAATTAGTGATAATGATCAAACCATATCTCTGTTAATTTAATTGATGGTTCAGTCAATTTAACCGTCGAGTTTTATAGGAGGTTTAATAAAATTCAACATTAATTTTTTTAAGTTCTGACATTAAAGGTAGAAAATAAATTCGTTTGGAATACACTACTACAACCATATCTTAAGGTTATTGATATGAAATAAATGAGTCTGAGGTGAATTAACTGAACCTAAATCTGCAAAATTTAAATTAAAAAGAAAACGCGACCGAGCACATCAGCCTTAAGCGACCATCTGGTCATTTAAGTCCTAAGCTAGCCTAACTCTGGTCACTTTACCTTAAGAAACCTTCAAGCTACGAAAGGTTATTTATGGTAGAGGTTGTCTTGTTAATCATACGCAAATCATTCGCCTTTTGAGGTTGAGTTGTTCAAAATTTATCGTACAATGAAGAATTGTTTATGTAGTCTATGAAGAGTTCATGTCGAACTTATCTTTGACGCCCCGTGATCGCTAAACCCATGAGCACTTGGCCTTTAAAATTCCTCCCACCCCCGGTTTCCATCGATACGTACAAAAACCATGCATGATGTAAGTATGGGAACATGGTATGCCATTGTATGAAAAGTATGCCCTAAAGAACATACCTCTGTCTAAAACATCGTTAGGTAGGTCGAGAAAGACTGCACAAATGATAAGGCAATAACCATGAACTTTCCCAAATCGAGACCATTATATAAGAAGATAGTGTCTCATTGTTAGATGAAATTTAAAAATAAAAATAGTGGCGACAACAAAATACTATGATTTGTAATCCATTTTATTAATACAAAACGATTGTTCATTTTGAAACAGTTTCAAGGTCTTGTGAATTGTTAGCTATTATATCCTAGCCTACCAGATAATAAAAACTGATTGAAATTCTTATAGAAGCTGTGATGTTGTGTCCTCGCCTGAGGAAAGATGATGACAACACCCGGTAAAAAAAGTCACTAGTGGCAACGAGCCCGCTGAAAGCTTCCCCCGAGAATATGCAATACGAACTTGTCGATGGAGGCTCAAAGACCCCAGTATTTAATTTACTCCAAAATATTTGGAAGGAGTAACCAACCTCCGTTGGGACGTCTTGTTTATAAGAGCCAAGGTAGAAAAGCGCGAGGTATCCGTAATTTATGTGGACCAGAGCTTAGTGGAAAACTCGCCCTTCACCCCTCCCAAACGAAGGTTTTCTTCTGATGTCATACTCTATCCCGCCCTAAACTTGGTAATGGAAGACGACGGAAGATCCATAACCCTCTTGAGAAATATAATGCTGGAAATTTCAGTGAGGATCAGAAGATAGGCCAAAGCCGAGATGGTAGAGTTTTGGGTGCTCGATGCACCACCCCCATACAACCTCATTCTGGAAAGACCTTGGTTGATTGATATTTGCGTTGTAGCATCCATTTACCATCAATATGTAAAATATGCGGTGAGGGATAAAGTGGGGATAATTTATGGGGTACCACGGGGTAAGTTACAAAGATGCCCAAAAATATCCATGAGGATTAGAACCAACCTGTCAGCTGCTGACATTGGCTCAAGCAAGAATGTGCCCGCATGAAACACCGAATACTTCCCTTATGATGGGTAATCTGGGGGAGCATCAATCCAAGTTTGGGACATCAAAACAAACTTCAGAAATGAAATAAGGATAAACTTGATACTCATAATAAGGGAGTTTGAGAACATATTCGCGTAGGAAATTGCCTAAGTAACAGGTATACCCAAATCATTTGCTACCTATAAGCTTATGAAAGATCCACAAGTAAGGTTGGTGCAACAAAAGAAAATAAACTTGGCACCAAAACGGTCGAAGTTGGTGGAGGAAAAGGTCAAGCGTTTATTGTTCATGGGCCACATTAGGGAATTCAGTTTAAATCGGGGTAGTTTCTTGGTTCCATCATTCACAAAGAGGGAATCGATACCGAACCAAACCAGATCACAGCACTAAACGAGATGAATCTTACCCAAACAGATCATCAGAGAATACAAAGCAAGAGAATATCCCGTACTTGGAAAAGGTAAATAAATTGAATGGTCAATTTGCCAGGATCGTCTTCAAGTAGATCAAGCAAAAACTTAATACCAGAATAGACTACCTTTCCTTTAAAAAAGTACTAGAGAAGCCTCAAAGAAAGGAAAATTTAAAAGATATGGGGAATCGTGCCTTTCAAAAGAATATGTAGAGGAAATCGGTGTGATTTCGACGAAAATGCCAACGGGGATGCCAGAGGTAATGGGATACCTTATCAACGGGTGTTGCCGGCTAACAAAGTGGAAGCACGGAGGTTAAGGTTATGCATTGTACGCTTCATCACGGTAGATGGAAAATTATTTTGTAGGGGGTATCTCCAGCCTCTTCTAAAATGCTTATTATCAGTGGGAGTTGAATTCCTTAAGGAAATCCACATGTGGGGATGTGGTGGGCACTTAGGGGCTCAAAATCAGGCCCACAAAGCTCTAACTCTGGGATACTGTTGGAATGGTATGTGTAATAATATAAAAAAATAAGTAAAACATAGTGAGAATTGTAAATAATGGTCCAAATTTTAACACCACTCAGAGGTTGAACTAATGTCGATACTGGGAGCATGTATGTTCGATCAGTGCGGGTTAGAATAAGTTAGGAAATTGCCTCCCGGACCGGGAAATGTAAAAATGATCGATTACTTCACTAAGTAGATTAAGGTCGAAGCTTTAAATTGAACAAGCGAAAATTAAAAAAAAATCATATGGAAGCACATAGTATGTTGTTTTGGCATACCCAAGATCTTTGGCTCCGATTACGGGCTACAATTTGACAACGAATAAATGAAGGAATTATGCATCGATGATGAGATATGACACCATTTTTCCTTACCTTACCATCCACAAGAAAACAGGCAAGTAGAAGTTATTAATCGAGTGATCATGGATAGCCTAAAGACGAGTGTGGGAAAGGGGAAAGGAAATCGACCAGAAATGCTACCACTAATAGTTTGTGATCAGTCCGGATTTTCTCACCACTCACTGTATAAACCGGACAAGGGAAATTCGGATAAAAACCACCCACTGAACTATCCGAACTGGACAAATGTATTAAAAACTAATCACTTATTGACTAAGCTAGTTAGCAATATGCTTGATAAACTAATGGGTTTTTGAACTCGACCCGGTTCTATAAGGTTGACCCGAAAGCCCATGTGGCCTATAATTAAGGGTATAAATGCCCAACCACTTTCATTAATGAGGGTAATGGACATTTAATACAACCAGACAGCTCAAATCTCTCACTACAAACCACTTAAACATTAAATACCTATGAAACACCACAAAACATCTGTCCAAATTACCCTCAGTCGAAAATAATCCACACCAGTTTGGACATTCTGAACGACGTCGTGGAGCCCAATGGGTGAAAACCCCTTTTAACCCTACGAGTCTGAAGCCATAATACTTGTAGAAATTGGGACCCTGACAGCCTGTACACTACGATACAACCAAGACACTAACGAACTAGTATGACGGGCGGATCTAGACCTACTGGAAGAACATCGCGATGAAGCACATTCGCGGGAATTTTCCATAAAAAAAAGGTCGAGCGATGCTATAATATGAAGCTGAAACCTCAACCTATCAAGGTCGGGGAACTAGTGCTATGTCGTGTTTTCAAACTAATGGGTTTTTGAACTCGACCAGGTTCCATAAGGTTGACCTGAAAGCCCATGTGGCCCATAATTAAGGGTATAAATACCCAACCACTTTCATTAATGAGGGTAATGAACATTTAATACAACCAGTCAGCTCAAATCTCTCACAAGAAACCACTTAAACATTAAATACCTATGGAACACCACAAAACATCTGTCCAAATTACCCTCAGTAAAAAATAATCCACACCAAATTGGCGACCACAGTGGGAGAAGAAGGTGCCTGAATCTAGCATTCGAAACCATCAAGAAAAACTAGTTCGGATGAATCCGGACGAGCAGGAAGTGACACCAGCTTTGGCAGAAATGGTGGGAGAAAACGATGAATATACGATCGAGGAGCAAGACAAATTAAAAGTTGAGATAAAAGCCTTGAGGGCTGCTAAAAGGGCGGAGATGGGCTTGAAAGAAAAGTCAAAAGTGTCAGCAGTTCACCACACTGACAATCCAAGAGAGCATGAACAATCAAAGACCCATAAAGCACTAAAAAGACTCATGCTAGCTCAAAGAAGTCTCACCGGTTTAAACCGGTGGAGAGCTCAGATTCAGACTCAGAATATTCTAGTAGCTCTTCGAAAGAAGATGGAGTTGAAGAATCCCTGTCATCCAGCGGTGATGAAGGCCGTTCTAAGAAGAAACAGAAGTTGGTCAAAAACTATTCAAGAAAGAGGGACAGGTATGGAAGGTTGAAGAGACACCTGGGTAAAGGGTCGTCTCATAGCCACAACCATGGCCGGAGATATGTAGACTGGTTATTGATGGATCCTTTCGCCTTTCATGATGAACAAAGTATCTTTGCAACTCCCAACGAAGATACTGTGTTTAGTCGTGGCCGAAATTAGAGACAATCTCCATTGTCCTCCAAGATACTGTCCGGAAACCTTCCTAAGAGGTTTGACAACACAAAGATGGAAAAATATGATGAGAGTAAAGATCCAGATAACCATCTAGAGCAATTCAAAAAAATTATGATGAATTTTGACGATGATGATAAGTTACTTTGTCGAGCGTTCTCCCAGTCGTTTACGGGGAGTGCTCTGAAGTGGTACAATAGTCTGCCACAGGGCTGCATCAGAAATTTTGATACTTTTTGGGTGGCCTTCCGGAGGCAGTTTGTTGGAAGTAAGGAAGTGCGGGGCAATTGAGACACTATTATCCATTGTGCCCAAGAACCAAATGAATCTTTGAAGGAATATATAAGTCGCTTTGTGAACACCAAAAATGGATTAGATGATTGCTTTGAACAAGTAGAAATAGCTTCTCCAAGACAGGGTTTGAACCGTGGAAATTTGGATGATTCAGTAACCAGGAAGAAGGCCATGACGTGGGGTGGTTTACTGAATCAGATTGACAAATAGATTAATGTGGATGAAACAAAGAAAACTAGGGTGCATCGGCAAGTGAGATCAGCCCCAGTTGCACCAAATCAAAACCAGAATCAGTCTGGGTACAAGGCCAAGGAAGCCAGACAGGGTCATAATAGGGCCAAGGCTCAATCCCACCCAGTACCAGCTCAGAGCCAGCAATCCAGAAATAAGCGAGGACTTTGGGTTCAACCGGAGTGGTTTGCTGAGTTAAAAGAAAATGTGGCCACCATTTATGACAAAACAAAAGACGAAGTACATTTCAGGAAGCCAGCTGCATTACAATCTCCTAGGGAAAGTCGTAATAATTGTTTATGTCAGTATCATTATGATACTGGCCATAGCACTGAGGATTGCATCGCGTTGAAACAAGAAGTGTAGAATTTGATTGAGAGAGGGAAGTTGGGGGGCTTATGTACAAAGAAGAAGTGGGAACAGGCCTGATAATGCTCACCGGACTGGCCCAACAAACAACGCAGGGACTTCGGCTCCAGATGGGGCTATGGTGATAATTGAAAGATTCGATGTGGAGTTAGAGTATTTGGATCCCGATCCAACCCGGAATGAGGTGGGGGTTATCACAGAACACAGCAAGACAGTGTCCGGGCTCATCGGCTTTTTTGAGTCACTTACCATATTTGGGGGGGACACCATGACTGCACCAACTGCTTCTTCAAGGAAA
This sequence comes from Limnanthes douglasii subsp. nivea, assembly GCA_036936605.1. NCBI lineage: Eukaryota > Viridiplantae > Streptophyta > Magnoliopsida > Brassicales > Limnanthaceae > Limnanthes > Limnanthes douglasii. The sequence goes on along the minus strand of JAUPFV010000002.1, from coordinate 196,685,573 downwards.
AGGCATGTTCATACTCTGGCTACTCAACTGGAAGGAGGCATGACTTCCTTTCAATCGCAAATTCTTTTCCCTTCATCGTTTTTTATGAAGACGATTTGAGAGATATAGCTGTCCCAATGAAGATGCTGTGGTGATAGGAGCATCCATTGGGGGCAACGATATTAGACGAATTTTGGTGGACACCGGCAGTTTGGCCAATATCCTCTTTTTAACTTCCTATAAACAAATGAAGAATCCAGCAGTAATTCAACGTTCGAACAAATCAATTGTGGGTTTCACTAGAAGCTCAATTGACGTGATCGGGGAGTTTGAGGAAGAGGTTTTATTGGGCAAGGGCCCATTCAAGAAGATGGTCAGAATACTTTTCATTGTGGTGGATTGTCCCACATGTTACAATGCCATTTTGGGGAGATCTTGGCTCTCCAGGATGCATGTTGTGGCTTCAACAGTCCACCAATGTTTAAAATATGTTGTGCAAGGACAAGTAGGAGTAGTCCAAAGTAGTCAAAAGATAGCAAGGGAGTGTTATGCAACAACGCTGGCCCCTCGAACTTTAGGGGCAGTTCGGATTAGTGAGGATTAGCAGTTTGAGGGGCCCTCTGGGGGAGAGTGTGAAATTGATGACCCCAGAGAGACCCCTGGTGTTTTAATACCATTCGAAGAAGTTGAAACTCACTCTCTGGCAGAAGGAAGGAATGTCAAGATCGGGTCCAAGATGACATCGAAATTAAAGAGTAAAGTGTTGACTTTTTTGAAAGACCATCATCATGTATTCGCTTGGTGCAATGCTGATGTAACCGGAGTGCCAGCAGATATTATATCACACCAACTATCAATCTGAAGTGATATAACACCTCTTGTACAAAAGAGGAGACCTTTTTCTAAGGAGAAAGTTGATGTCATAGTTCAAGAGGTTGACCGGCTTACTAAGATGGGGCACATAAAGGAATCTCAGTACCCTTTATAGACAGCCAATCCGGTGTTAGTGAAGAAGAAAAATGGTAAGTGGCGTATGTGCATCGATTTTACAAATCTTAATAGAGCTTTCACAAAAGACCTATATCTGATCCCCCGGATTGATCAGTTAGTGGACTCCACATCTGGGAACAAGCTATTGTCCTTTATGGATTCATTCTCCGGGTCTAATCAGATTCAAGTAGATCTGAAGGATAAAACACACACTACATTTATCAGTGACAGGGGCCTTCATTGTTACAAGGTGATGCAATTTGGGTTAAAGAATGCCGAGGCTACTTATCAGAGGTTGCTGAACAAGGCTTTCCCTGATCAGATTGGAAGAAACATGGAAGTCTACATCGATGACATGACGATAAAGAGTGTGGAAGAAGAACTACACTTAGCAGATCTCCAAGAAAATTTTGCCAACTTGATGAAAGTGAATTTAAAGTTGAATCCAGAAAAGTGTGTTTTCAGAGTGAAGTCCAGGAAGTTTTTAGGGTATGTGATAAGTGAGAAAGGGATACAGCCTGATCTAGACTAACTTAGTGCTTTATTACAGATGGAGCCTCCTCGGAATATTAAAGAAGTACAAAGATTGACAAGGAGGTTAGCTGCTCTAAACCGTCTTATCTCAAGGTCTTCGGATAGGTGTGCCCCGTTTTTTCAAACTTTGAAAGGTGAAAAAGAATTTAACTAGTCTCCACAGTGCGACCAAGATTTCGACGAAATTAAGAAGCACTTATCCTCTCCTAAAACTTTGTTTAAACCTGTTGATGGAGAGACACTCTACACATACTTAGGATTTTCAAATTGTGCCATAAGTGCAGTGCTAGTAAAGGAAGTGGATAATTATCCTCGTCCGGTGTACTATATCAGCAAAAGCTTGATAGATACAGAAAATAGGTATTTAAAACTTGAAAAGCTGGCACTAGCCTTGGTCGTTGCTTCCAGAAAAATGAGGCCATACTTTCAGTCTCATTCTATCGTTGTCCGAACGTCTTTTCCCTTGAAAAATGTTCTTCAAAAAGCAGACGTATCAAGCAGAATGACCAAATGGTCAGTGGAATTGGGAGACTATGATATTGATTTTACCCCTTGAACCGCAGTCAAGGCTCAGTCTGTTGCCGATTTCCTAGTTGAATTCCATTCGGACAGAGACACTAAGCAAGCAACAGGTGAAAAGACTAAAAAAGTATGGGTAGTCCGGACTAATGGTGGATCAAGTACCATGGGTTGTGATGCTGGGATATGTTTAACCTCTCCGTACGACGACAAAATGTACAAAGCTATATGTTTTGCTTTCAGGGCTTCCAATAATGAGTCCGAATATGAAGTTGCTATAGCCGGTTGAAGTTAGCCCTAATTTGTGGAGCCAAAAGGGTCAGGTTAATGAGTGATTCTCAGCTTCTTATCCATCATGCACAAGGTCAATCAAAGGCTATAAAGAAGCAGCTGGTTAAGTACTTTTTCGTTCTTAAAGAAGTGGCACTTAATTTTAAAAGCATCACCTATGAGCACATACCCCGAACAGAAAATACGCTAGCAGACTCCTTGGCAACCATAGCCTATTCTGAGTCCTACTTATGAATTCACGTGCAAGAGTGCCCATCCATTCAACTCCATCGGAACAAGGAAGAAGAAAGTTTAAATACACAAGTGAATCGGCCTCAAGACTGGAGATATCCTCTTTTTCAATACAGCTCAGATGGCATCTTGCCTCCGTAAAAATCAGTAGCAAGGAAAGTAAGGTATAAGGCTCGTGGATTTGTCATCCTAAGAGACGTTCTTTACAAGAAGTCTTTTATTAGACCTCTCTTGCGGTGTTTGGGGGTCGAAGAGTCCCAAATAGTGCTGTCCGAATTACACGATGGAGAGGGATTAGCACACTGTGGATTTAGAGCTCTAAACAGAAGAGTCTTGTTGGCTGGATACTACTGGCCTTCCATAGTGCAAGATGCCAAGGAGTTGGTGAAGAAGTGTAATCCATGCCAAAGACACAGTAATGAAATTCATATCCCAACTATCCCTTTAGAGTCAATTTCTGAGCCAATACCTTTTGCTCGTTGGGGACTGGATTTGGTGGGACCTCTACCTATGGCGTCCGGAGGGTGCAGAACTATAATTGTTGCTATTGATTACTTCTCGAAGTGGATAGAAGCAGCCCTGTTAGCCGGAACTACTTCGAAATCTGTTATAAAATTTATTTTATCTAATATTTGCTGCAGATTTGGGGTTCCCCAAAAGATAACTACAGACAATGGGCCACAATTCGATAACAAGGATGTGGAGAATTTCTGTGCCTCTTGAGGCATACAACATTGCTTCTCCTCTCCTTTCCACCCACAGGAAAATGGTCAAGTTGAAGTAGCTAACCGGACCATCATGTCCGGTCTTAAAAAGAATCTAGAAAGGGCCGCTGGAAAGTGGCCAAGCTATCTACAAGAAGTACTATGGGCCTACCGGACTACTCTCAGGGCTGCAACACAAGAATCCCCATTTGCCTTAGTATATGGTATGGATGTAATAGCTCCCATAGAAGCAACTCTTCCTTCATTCAGAATCCACAATTTTTCCGAACAGGCTAATGAAGTGGCAATCAGAAGTCAACTTGACTTGATAGAAGAAAAAAGAGTTAAGGCTCATCTCAGAGCCACACATTATCAGGGTACTATGAGAAGCAGGTTTGCTTCCAGGGTCAGAAGGAGAGATTTTCAACCAGGGGATAAAGTGTTGAGAAAAGTCTTCCTACATACTAAGGAGAAGCAGTTCGGCAAGCTAGCTCCAACTTGGGAAGGACCCTATGTGGTCAGTGAAAAGCTTAAGCTTGGGACATATAGGCTTTAAGATAAAGATGGAAGGATTTTGAATCACCCCTGAAACGTTTAACACCTCCAGTTGTATCTAAAATGAAAATTATGTAAATATTTACTTGTTTCAAGTCCATGTAAATATTAGGGGGCATACTCTTTCCTACCCTAGTGGCGCGGGGAGGTTTTAATGAGGTGTCCAGACTTTTTAATGAAATTCGATCCCTTCTTGAAAAATTTGGAGTGGTTTGATTGATAGTTTTTTTTTAAAATCTTTAGGAATCTCGTTGACAGACCGGATTCATTTGGTAGAGTGATAACTATTTAAATATTTTTCATCGGAGAATTTCAACACTCTCACTTTAAAATACTTGTAAAATAACTAAGAGCTACTTAAACATTAGCCATCGAAATTGGGTAACTATAAAATAATGCAAGAGTTGTGTAAGGTAAAGTTGCCCGGCTAACACCGGGGAATGATATTAAAATATGAAAAAGTGCCTTGGCCATCCAAGGACTGTGGAGTTCTAGAAGAAAAATCCGGCATGAACCGGACACAGTTACAAAAATGTCTTGGCCATCCAAGGACTTTAGTCTAACAAAAATTAAAGAAAAATAGAAACATAGTTAAAACTTTAAGGCTGAGCTTCGTTAGATGTTCGGACCTCACTTGGTTTCTTCTGGGGATCCTTGGTTTTCTCGTCTGGACTATCTCCGGTCCTTTCGTCTTCATCAGTAGTATCATCCCAACCACTGGAATAGAAGTGTTTATCACCATCAGCCATAGTATGGTGAGGAAGGTCTTCATATTCCACAAATCGCCACAAATCTCCAAGTGTCCTCTTCGGAAATTTTTCATGAAAGAGCAAGACCATGTCTGACTTAACTTCAGCATACCTTTCCTCTTGAGATTCTAACACCTTGTTGGTGTGTGCATCGATTCTGGCTTGGATTGTCTTCTCCTGCTCCTTTATCAAACCATCTTTTTCCTGGTTAGCTCTAGACACATCGTTTTCGAGCGAAATTTTGTCATTGGTTAGGTTTTGGATGATATTATCTTTGACCTTTGCCTCCTCTTTTGAATTAGAATGGTCCTTCTCCAAGCCAGAACACTTAGATTAAAGTTTTTTGTTAACCCCCTCCGAAGTGGCTAACCTGAGGGCCAAATCCTCTTTCCCATTCTTCAACTCCTCAATCTCTCTCCTTAGTGCCTCAGCATTCTGGTTGGCAGTAAGGAGATCGTTAGACAAGCTCTCTTTATCTGAGTTGAGTGTGTTGATGACAGCTTATTGATTTCGCACTTGTCTCTCCAAGTTGAGTACCGGTTGAATATTGCTCAACAAGGAGTGAGTCACCATATCCTTCTCTCCTGAAACAGAAAAATATTTACCATTGAAAGTGACAATGTTCGAAGAGCTTGGGGGGAGCTAAGGGCCAGCAAAGTTGTCATTCTCAAGGTCTTCAAAGTAAAGGCAAATCCCTTGAAGGCCACTGATGTCAACACCATCAATCTTAATATCCCCTCCGGCACCCTCTCCGGTGTGAAAGTCACTTGGGATTTGCTCTTCCTGAGTTGGGTCGACTGGAGGAAGAGACTCCGGAGGCCGGAGAGAAACTTCATCTCCCTTGGAGGTTTTCTTCTTCTTGGCTTCCCTATCTCCACCTTCTGCTCCCTGTTTTCGGTCTTTTTTGGGAGCCTTTGAAGGTTTTAGAAGTCCAACTGCCTCTTTGGTACTCTCATTTTCTACCACTTGAAGCAAAGCCGCATCAATTCCTCCTTGGTATTGCACATCTTCACTTGCTGGGACAATCTCCTCAACCCCACCTTGGTTCACTTCAGCTACATCTGGCTTTTTCTTACCCTTCATCTTACTTGGGCCTTGGCTCTGCCCGGCAAGTCCAGCTTCCCATCCTTCTCATCTGTCCTCTATAGGATGACACGTGGAGGAGGTGGTGTGGTCAGGTCTTCCCTAGACAAGTCTCTCCGTCCGGTTGTGTTCCAAAGGTGGGACCTCACCAGGTTGCCAGCAGTGAAACAATTGTGGAAGCGATTTCCCCATTTATCAGCAGTCGAAGCATTGAGCTTGGCACAAGTTGTCTACCCCTCCTCCAAGTAGTCGGAGAACTCCTTCGGCAGCACTACCCAAAAAAGAAGAAGAGCATTTAAATAAATAAACTTGTTATAAGAAAAGATAGATAAACATGATGAAATATTTACATGTGCTTTTCTATCGACTGGTAAGCATGCTCGGTTGTCAGCAGCTTTAATCTTCCTCCCATTTTCCCAAGCACCACTGATAAACAAGAATTGGGTCTTCTAATTCTTCTCTGATTCAAGCAAGTCATCTACCACTTTAAAGTTGTCACCCATGTTGTAATGGTAGAAAGGGATGATATGATTTTTGCTGAGGCTGGCTACAACAACAAATTGCTCCATCGGAAGCAGGATTCCGAAGAGCCTAGAGGCCATGATACAAGACATAAGGGTGAACCAAGCGTTGGGGCTCAGTTGGCTTGGACAGAGCTTTATCAGATGGAAATATCTGACGATCTCTGGGTCCAAGGGAAATCTAAGCCCCTAGTTGAACAACTTTGTGTAGAAAACTATCTCACTTAGCTTGCAGTCCATTGACGTCTCTGGATCAACCGGTATCCTCACTTTAACAGATTCTGGGATCCCCCACTTCATCCGGATCCGACCTAGCTCAGCAGTGTGAATGAAAGCATAGTTAATGTTCTGCATGGCTAGCAGATACTTTACACTCACCTTGTGGAAGCAAGGTCCCACTCTTCCTTCAAGGCACTCTGGCAGGTCCGGATGTTTTAAACACAACTTCTCTTTACCCTTGCTTTTCTTAATAATGGCAGTCTCACCCGTCTGCCCGGAGACATTAGTCTCAAAAGGGGCTTTTTCAACACTGTCCTCCATCATCTCTTCCATCACCTTGGAAGGATTGTCAGTTGTCTTTGGTGGGGGAGTGCTGGTGGTTGGTTCCGTAAGCTGTCCGGATGGCTGAGCATCACTTTCCCTTTGTGGTCTGGTGTCCGGTTGGGGCTCAGATCCGGAGGGTTCATTTCGGAGGCTTGTTCCAGTAGCCTCCGGACCAGATGATTTATCCTTAGGAACTTTGATGGGTGCCTCTGACCCTGTAGTTTTGTCTTTGGCCCCAGATTTAGGGGGGCCTGATTTTGGAGATTTAGACTGTGGAACGACAGCCTGGCCCTTTACTAAACGGCCTCTTCGTCGAAGTGATATTTTTTTTGGGGAGATGCCAGCATCCGATCCCATGGCTATGAATGGAGAGGGTCTCTTGGTAGTTGTAACTGCTTGCTCCCGTTCGACAGTAGGCTGTGACTCTTGAATCGATGAGCCTGAGACGATGGGTGAAAGACTTGGCTGAAATAACCTTCTTGGTTTGGAACTTCGAGCAGAAGATGACCTCGATCAGGCTCTGAGTTTGGTGTTTGAGACTTGTCGACTGGAGAAACTGGAAGACCAGCAGCAATGCGCCTTTCTCGTTCGACTCTTTGTGCTTTCTCTAACTCCAAAAGATTAAGCCACCCACCTTTTACAAGTGCATTTCTTGCTGTAAACATAAACTTACACCAAGAAGGATTTTGAGAAGAGAGATAAAAGATTTGAAGTAAAGAAATGAAAGAGTAATGAAGATGGTAAAATAGTGAAAAAGAAGGTAATTTATACTAAAGAAACAAAAAGATACCCAGAAACCTAGGAGAATACGAAAAGATAAAAGTAATGATTAAAAACGGCGCTGACGTCACAGGCATTAAATGAAGAGGTTACTTTTTGGGATTAGTGGGAGCGCCGTTCTAGGAGAAAAATGGCTGATGAGGCAAATCAAATGGTGACACATGTCCCACGATCCATGGCAAAACCTTTGAACTTCTAAAGAATTTTTTAGTCCGGATAAGTCTTTTACTGAAAACTAAAACCATCCGGAATATGTCACAAGTGCCCAAAGGTGATTTTTTAGGTCTTGCCAAAGGCCTTTGAACAAAACCTAAAATAGGGGCTACTGATGAGTCCGGATTTTCTCACCACTCACTGTATAAACTGGACAGGGGCAATTCGGACAAAAACCACCCACTGAACTATCTGAACTGGACAAATGTATTAAAAAACTAATAACTTATTGACTAAGCTAGTTACCAATCTTCTTGATAACCTAATGGGTTTTTGAACTCGACCCGGTTCCATAAGGTTGACCCGAAAGCCCATGTGGCCTATAATTAAGGGTATAAATACCCAACCACTTTCATTAATGAGGGTAATGAACATTTAATACAACCAGGCACCTCAAATCTCTCACTACAAACCACTTAAACATTAAATACATATGAAACACCACAAAACATCTGTCCAAATTACCCTCAGTCGAAAATAATCCACACCAGTTTGGACATTCTGAACGACGTCGTGGAGCCCAATGGGTGAAAACCACTTTTAACCCTACGGGTCTCAAGCCGTAATGCTTGTAGAAATTGGGACCCTGACAGCCTGTACACTACGATACAACCAAGACACTAACAAACTAGTATGAAGGGCAGATCTAGACTTTCTGGAAGAACATCGTGATGAAGCATATTCGCGGGAATTTTCCATAAAAGAAAAGGTCGAGCGATGCTATAATACGAAGCTGAAACCTCAACCTATCAAGGTCAGGGAACTAGTGCTATGGCGTGTTTTCAAGTATACGCAAGAGAATGAACCAGGAAATCTAGCGCCCTCTTAGGATGGACCCTACAAGATGATTGAATGAAACCAACCGTGAACATATTGGTCGGAAAATATGAACGTACATAAAACATTTGCGTTTATACTATGTTTAAACTGTTTATTGTCTAACTATATTTTTTCAATTTTATTAGTTATTAATCTATGAGAGATCGTAGTATTTCCAAGGCATGTATTAAACAGTTGGAAATAGTAACTCTCTTTCATAAAGGTTTACGCTCTTACCCGTTGTCTGGCCAATGGTGGGTATAAGCTAAACAGATAACTTACATGATACTTAAATCGGTAAATCGGTGGAGCGGGAGCAAGCTTACACAAAAAGAGAGAACGAAAAAGAAGTCACGCACAAACTTTCGGTATATAAGATAAAATATCCCGACGACCTCCAAACCTTACCCCAAAGATCAAGAGGTGCGCAGTAAAACAAGGAAAATAGGGAGTACGGATAAGACCTAATGCACAAGGAAACGAGGTATAACAAGTTAAGATGGGTAAGTAATGATATAACGCGCATTCACGCATCTTATTCTATGAATTAAATAGTCAATCGAGCAAATTCAACGTGAGAAAACATCAATCATTTCAGAAACGACGAAGGACAACATGCCTAAAACATAAGGGTAAAAAAACGAAGAGAAACCACACCCAAACAACGACAAAAAAAACGACAAACAGTCCCCAGACACGGGTACAAAATAAATAAATAAAGTAAAGTTGTAAAAAAATAAAAAATAAATCTATAATCAAGCATCCTAAGAAGTATTTGCATCCTCGCTAGCCCTGGTCAAGGGTTTTAGATGCTTACATATTCTGCATCTGCCTCAAGGTGGAGTATTCGAGAGATTAAAGTGCAAAGAACCAGCTTCAACATGTGTCTTGTATGCTTCCATGACTTGGGCTTTAATCTCGTTAACTTGGCGTTTCACATACGCCTTCTTGTTCTTCACACTGACGTCAAGGGCTTGGGACAAGTCGAACCCTCCAAGATCCACACAAGATTCCCATCAGAAAGTTGGTTAAAGGACCCATATGAAACAATGGCTATATCATTATAAGAGACCACGTGTTTCCATATCAGCTCATGGTTTTTCGTCTAGCTCGGAAATTTGGGCAGGAGACGCGTACGATACATCGAGGGTAGATAATAAGTCGTAATGCAAGATTTTTCCAAAATGGGATTTAATATCCAAGTCGGGGAAAATTTGTGTATTTCTTGGATGGATTTGGCTTCCAGTGATGAGAAAAGAGGCTCATGTACGGGAGCATCACCTTCTCTTGGTACTTCTTCGCAAGGCGAATGTCGTGAAGATGGAATTTCTCTACCTCATCGGTATGAGTCCCAACCAGCTTCTTGATTTGCTTAACCTTCTCGACGTTGGCCATGTGAGCCATATTTTCGTTGATCAACTCATCTTTCAACCTTTTAACCCTTTATCTGATGTGATTTCTTGGATTTCTCTGCGCCTACCGCAATCTTTTTGAGTCTCGCAAACTCGGGGACAACAAAGCAGGGAACCTCATTGAATATTGATCTATCACTGACTTACATAACATCCTTATGGGTAGAAAAATATTTCTCCATGATGGCTATGATTAACGACACTCCCTCATTCGCCCATCTAAATTTTTTTGAGGCATTCTGACTCTTCAACATGATCCTCGTTCTCCCCACCCCCTTGCTCTAGTATAATTTTCTCATCTCCCCAATTTGACAAGGAATATCAACCAAATGATCAACAAAGGTGAATGGGTATGAGATCATTGTGCTTGGGAAAAAGCTTGTCCGACCGATAGAAGACCATCGAAGCCTAAATCTTGATGACGCTTAAACATTTTGGGCACATCCTTGTAGCAGGCGCGCTTAGAATCAAGGGATTACAAAGATGATGATACGACATGTGTTATGTCTTCGACGGATCGCTCTAAATAAACATCTCGGGAGGAGCCCAAAACTTGTGCATAAACTTAGTTCTAAGGTTTGCCATGAGAAGTGAAGTTTCAGCTCTGTAGAAAAACATACTCGATATCTTATGAATAATGAATAGTTTCTAGAGAGCTAGAGTGAATTTTTAAAGAGTGGTGTTAAAAAATAGAAATGAAGTTAAAAGAGTAAGAAGTATATAAAAGGGTATAGGGGTCTGCACCCAAATTATATGTGGCATAAAGTGGGCAAATGGGAAAATAGAACAAGAATCCCGCACGTGGTTTGACCTCGAAGAAAAGACCAACCGTAAGCGAAAACACTCTGTTAGCTTGACACCAAGAAATATTGTGTTAAGAGTTACTGCTACAATATAAATGAGTCCAAGGTGAATTAACTGAACCCAAATCCACAAAGTTTGACTTAGGAAGAATATGTGGTCGAGTGCATTGGCCTTAAGCGACCATCTTGTCTTTTGAAGCTCAAGATAGTCTGTTCACCTTGCCTTAATAAATCTTCAAGCTACCTAAGGTATTTTATGGTAAAGGACGGTCTGATTATCATACACAAGTTGTTCGCCTCTCGAGGCTGAGCTGTCCAAAACTTATTGTGCAATAAAGAATCGTATATGTAGTACATGAAGCGTTCATGGCAAAATCATGCTTTAAGCCTAAAAAATCGCTAACCCACAAACACTTGGCCTCTATCGTTCTTCCCACCCCCAGTTTCCATCAACACGTACGGAAATCATGCCTGACAGACGTACGGGAGCAACCTTTCTTATAATTTATTTTATATGATATTTTCCCCACCAAATATCAAATTATATTTTATTAAAATAAAACCATTGATCACCATAAAATTTATATTAAGGGCATCGTGTATTGATTTGAATTCTTATTTATATAAATGTTAAAACAAGTCTAACCATTATATAGACCAAGACACTAGAAAGAATAACTCCAAATATTAATCTAGGCTTTGAACAGTACATCGTCCCTCGACTATCGCGTTTGGCGGCAGATAGTCCATTGACTTTCAAATGTCCGTTGACAGTCCCTGGACTATCACGTTTGGATAAAGTTAGTCTAGATGATCCTCTGATCCATCAGAGGCTGCCACCTATCACCATAGTCCCCAGATTTTTGTATCACCACTAGTCCCTTGAGTTTAGTTATGATTTTTCCCTTTGACCAAAATCCTTTTTGGCATAGGTGTTGGTGAGATGGAAAATTTTGTTGACCTGGCACCTATTAAATTAATCCTATGTCTCATTTAATTAAATTAAAGAAATAATTGGAAGGCTTATAAACATATACTTATTTTTCTTCCTCGAATCATTTCTCTTCTCTCCTTGTTTTTACTTTCTTCTTATTCCTTTCTCCTTCTCTCCAATTCATTTCTTGAAACTAGTAAAAAGAATTCATCTACCTCCCCCATTAATGTCTACCAGCTCTACCACTTTCCCTGATAAAAAAATGAAGATTCGGTATCGAGATGCTTTTGTGGGAGACCTTTGGTAATTTGTACTTCGTGGACAGAATCTAATCCAAGGAGGAGATTTTATAAATGCAGGAACTATCTGGTAAGTTTAATCAAAGCTAAAGTTTCTATAATTTAAACCTTAATTTATTTTTAGAACCCTAGTTTTTTAAAACCCTAAATCAATTTAATTTTACAGAGTATTGAAGGAATATGTGATTTTTTTGAATGGGGGGATTCACTAGTTCCTCATCATTCCAAAGAATTAATTATTACGTTGAAGAAAAAGATACGCAAGATTGAAGCTGAGAATGATAGTCTCAAGACCAAAGTTAGTTTCTTGATGTTGTTTTGCTGCATTTCTTCTCTGTTTTTTATTACTCTTATTAAGAACTAATTTTCAGCACTGTAATTTTTGGTTTGATAAGCAATGTAATTTTTGGTTTGATAAGCAATGTAAGAATTGGTTTGGAGAAGTAATTTTATCAGTATTGTTCTTCGTTTGGTTTGGAGAAGTAATTTTATCATTATAAGAATTGTTGTTGTCTCAACATTGTGGTGGTATTTGTGTTAGCTTGTGGTAGTATTTGTGTTGAATACTGTTTTTAGCTCAATTGTGAACTCGTTTATTTATGGAGTATTTGCAAATCTACAAATTAGAGTAGTAATAATACTACTAGATTCTGATTCAAAGAAAACCTTAAAATTTCATTCATAATTTAGTCAAGCTTATATCATATTCTAACAGAATACATTATCAACAGATAATACAAATTATTAGACAAGGCTATGAACACCTAATAACAACAACACCCTTAGAGTTCAGACTTATAACTGTTAACAAAAACTGACCAAAATAATCTACTCTGGAACCAAAAAATAAATTTCCAGTGTTCAATAGTCTATATACTAGACAATACTAGAAGTATCATCTGGTGCAGCAGATGAACACGTAGCAACAAATGAATTCAGGACTCGTCTTGGTCTCTTCCATTTCTCATTTGCCACTCTAGCAGCCTCTTTGAATTGAGGCATTTCCCTAGCCAGCACCCAGTTTCCAGTAGTTTTCTGCAAATATACAGTACCCTAATAATTATAACTAATAGACCAACATATATCAGCAATGCTAACAACAGCAAGCATACCACCAATACCAATACTCAGCCCATTAAATACAGAAACAACAACAATTTACACCATTTTGTTAAAGCCTACCTAATCAACACCACTATTGAATAATAATAAAATACACACCAACACCACTATGAAATATACCATGTGACCAATTATTCTATTAAAAAAACAGGTAGAAAAAGCCAAAATGAAACAACTTTACAGTAGGAGAGATAAGAATCTTACATTTCTTCCCATCCCTTTTCTTGTGGCTTGTGCACCTTGTCCCCCACCAGTTCTTGGATCAACACAATAGACAAGGCTTCCCTGCACCAAAAGGACAAAATCAATATCATTTAAAAAAATGAAGACTAAGAAAGAGAATACAAAATTTTAAAAAACTTACATCAGGCATTGTGTTAGCAGCAACACCTCTCCCAACCTATTTCACCACCAAAGAAACCCAATCAGTTGCCATTATCCCAAGACTTTCAAAAATCAAAAGTATGAAGAATACAAAAACGTTATTGGGAGTTTAGCCACTCTTCTTGCTGCCTTTTTAAGACGAGCATGGAAACGGGCTTCATGTGCTCTGTTAACTCTATCATCAGTAGGTCCATGTCCTTCTGTGTTGGTTGCAACCCCACCATCAGCTGGCTGAGTCCCAGCAGCTACCTGTGAGTTGTCTGTAGCTCTCTGTGAGCTGTTAGCAGCACCGACATCACTAATCTCAGACCTAACAGTAGCTTGTGAGGACTCTCTAGTGGTTGGGCAACTCCTTCTATTGTGTCTCGGTTTCTTGCATTTTGTGCACCTTAATAGAACGAGCATCCTAGATAGTTTTCTCCAGCCGGTGGTTCAAGCTCGCTTCTATCCCCTCTTCTTTTTTATTACCCTTTTCCCCATCTAGACTTCCATAAGTGGTGGCTGACATGGAAGAAAGACAGATTTCATCCACAACAACTGCCCATTAATAGGGTTGATAGTATGCTCGTAGGTGGGTTTGTTAGTTTCAATACGGTAACACGAAATAATGAAGTTGATGGGTCTTTTATTGTCGGGCCATATACCCGCAACAACATAGCACAAGGTATACTACTCAGCTTCCAACTCCTACACGAACATGTCTTTTGAGCAATGTCTACAACAAATTTCTCTCCTCCTGATTTGATTTCATATTGGGGACCTCCAGATTCTTCAATCCAGCACCTCCCAACTGCCTCTTTACTCAAGTCCAGCTTCTTCAATATATTTAGGCAGACTTCACCCTTCCAGTTAGCACTATTATGTTTAAGCTTCAGTAGTCTTTTCATTGTCCGCGTTCTGATACCATCCATCAACGTTATGATGGATTTCTCCCTTAGGTGTAAAATCACCATACTAAAAGTCTCCGCTAGATTTGAGGTCTGAATATTGCAACATGCGTCCTCTTTGTAGTGGGCTTTAGACCATTGGCTTGGTGGTTTATCTTCTAACCATTTGAAAGCGTCAATATTAACCTTTTGCATCTCTGCCATATGCACATCAAACTCCCAAGGGTACGTGGCTCTAGTTATTTCCCAGAATATCATTTTCTCTAGTCGACCGAGGTGGGTATTTTTAAAGTTGGCATACAAATGCCTATAGCAAAAGCAATGCTCTGAGTTTAGAAAATCTTCAGCAAAGCAGGGGCCAACCCTTTCGGTTTATCACTCAAAAACAACAACGTTCCCTTGTTTTGGATGCCAAGGTCCTCTTCAAGAAAATGTAGAAACTAACTCCAACTTGATCTGTTTTCGCTCTCCACAACAGCCCACGCAACAGGGTAAATTTGATCATTAGCTTCAACACCAACAACCACCAGAAGTTGGCCTCCAAAAGCTCCCTTAAAAAAGAATCCATCCAAGACAATAAATAGCCTACACCCTGCTTTGTATCCCCTTTTAGAAGGCCCCAAACACATGTACAAATGCTGAAAGACATTGTTCACTTCTTTAATAATACAAGTAGAACTTGGATTCTTCCTGATAATCTCCTCGCTGTAATCCAACAACCGCGTGAATTGCTGCTTATCATTCTCCAATATCATCTCATGAGCAATAGACTTAGCCCTATACCCCTTCTGCCTATTAATGCGAACAAGGAACTCTCTGCTTAAGGAGGCTATTAATGATCAGTTTCTTTTTCAACATTCTGTTATACTCTACAATCACCATCACCCATTGTTTCTTCCTCTACCTTAACATCACAACCATTTTCTTCACCCCTAAAATCAGCCACATTTGTTTGTACATCGGTCCTTTCTTCAATTGTTTCTACACCGGTCATTTCACCAATTATTTTACTTTCTATACTGGCCCGTTCACCAACTGTTTCTTCTTCTACCCTAGCCTTTTCACCAACTGCTTCCTCTTCTATCCAGCCCTTTGATCAGCTTCTTCTTCGACCCTCTGTTGTCGAACCCTCTGTTCTCGAACCCTCCATTCTTCAGCAACCATATCCTTAACAAATTCATCCGCATCCCTATCCACAAGGTCTTCCTCACTACTCTTACTCTCTTTCTCTTTATCCGAATCTGAACTTGATTATGAAAGTTCAATCACCGGTGGAGTTTTTACTTTTGTTCTTTTTGAAGGGGAGATTATTTTCAGTGGTAGAACAGCTTCTATATAAAGCCTTAAAAACCTGTGATTATCTACCAACTTGCACATCTCCACTGCATCTACATCAATAGATACATGTAGCAAACCTTTGTCATCCTTACGTGACGGTAGTTGGTAGGCGAAGTTCAACACGCCAAACTTCTGTTCAGGCAAGCACGTCATGTAAATGTGCTCGCTTAGGTAGATAAGTGAGATCTTGTCGGGGTTCACATTATCAACTAGTGTCTCTTTCCCACCCCTGTATGTTACAATGCCGTTTTTCTCGTAGAATTTACCACTGTGATGTACTACCATGGTGAATAATTCACGATTGACACCTGCAAATATCACAAAACCAATTTCAGCAACAATCACTCAACAATTAACAAATGACTGCAACAGTCACTCAAACAACAACACTCAAACATCAACAGTCACTCAAATATCACAAATAGCCACAAGTGTCATCTGCTCCCAAATATCACAAATAGTCACTCAAACAACAACAGTCACTCAAATATCATAAATAGCTACAACTCACTGCAACAACAAACATCTCTAATGCAGCAAAAAGCAAACAACAACCATCTGTCAAGTCCAATGTGAAAAAAACAATGTAAAACAAGTCCAATGCAGCAATAATCCTAACCATTAACACCTAATTACAATAATTATTTATCAGTTCCTACTATACTCATTAAACATTAATAAAACGCAAAATAAAAACATTATCAGGTTAACACATAAGACAATATCGAAATGTAACACTATAGCCATCATTAAACATCATTTCACAATGAAGCAAAGTAAAACTCGAAGCATTCTAATTTTAAAAACTAAAACGATACATCACTAAACTAAACACTGAAACATACTAATTTTTAAAGCAAAAAAACACTCATGGTTTTAACACTAAGACAGTATCGACATCCATCACTCAACAAATAAGGAAACAAACAAAATACCTGTATATTCTTGAGAGAAATGCAATTTGATTTTGCCTTTTTCTGTCTCCTTCTCGAACCCTTCTTTATTGTTGAATCACGTTTACTGTTGCAAAAAATTAGGGCTAGCAACGGGGAGTACAGACTATGACTAAGGAAGAAGATTTAGGGTTCTGTTTCGACTTGGGTATAGATTTAGGACCATATAGATTTGGGTATAGATTAGGGTTTATATTAGGGATTCGATTTGGAGATATAATTTAGAACAAGAGAGAGTGAAGAGGAGAAATTTTAGGGATTAGAATTTGAAAATGGTTTAGTCTGTCTATTTAGGGAGAAGACAATCTAGGGTTTAGATTTTATTATGTATTTCATTAAATTAAATTAATTAACATGTAACGCGACCGATTGATAAGGTTACAAAGGACTGTGGTGATAAATAATCCACGTAGGATAAATAATGCCACTTGGATAAACACACCAAATCTAAAATGCCAAGTTGTATTTATAAAGGTAGGTGGGTCATTTAATGTCGCAGACTAAGTTTTGGGTTTGACCTAAACTCAAGGGACTAGTGGTTATACAAACATATGGGGACTATGGTGACAAGTAGAAGCCTCTGATGGATTAGAGGATCCTCTGGACTCACTTTATCCGAACGTGATAGTCCAAGGACTGTCAACGGACATTTGAAAGTTAAGGGACTATCTGCCACCAAACGCGATAGTCGATGGATGATTTATTGTTCAAAGCCCAATGTATTGTTTGTAAGTTTTAATTAAAAAGTCCTTAATGGAAATGTAATGTTTTTTATGTTTGAACCAAAGTCCTTGAAGGCAAAGCCACATGTTGTATTATTTTTATGTTTTTAATATAAGTATTAAATATTTTAGCTTATCAAGAATAGATCTCGTTCTTTTGAATCTTAGAGATGTTTGTTATTTACTTTTTATAGTGTTATTATTCTTTTTTGTATGATTCCATTGGCTACAAGATCTTGGATTTTCCAAGAGGTGATCAGTTTCAACTAGTGACATCTCATCGGCCTTTACTAGACCTTTACAAGTTGGAGTCGACTTGTAGACTCCCTTATTGGTGATAGCTGCTTAATATTTTGAGAATGACATCTCACCGACCTCTCATTTTGTATTTTTCATACTTGTTCATTACTGAACATATAGATTAAATGAAAATACTCTTTAGAAGATCGGGTATATGGGTGTCTCGTGAAGATATCATAGGCTATAAGGGTACGAACGAGCACACCACCAAAAAGTTTTATTAATTAAAAAGAGTTATATTTACAGACAATTAATTCATACCAAAATGTTTTAAGCTAAGTAAATCTTCAAATTCTTGATTTTCCAAGGTTGTGAGAGTGGTTTACTTTTCATATTAAACCAACTTATATGTTTCACCTTTCACATTTTCAAACACCATATAAGGGCCTTCCCTATTAGGGCCAAAATTTCCTGTTGCATATTCCGCCTCCGTATATAAGTAAGAACAACCCGATCTCAACACTAGTATGATATTGTCCGCTTTGGCACCCAAAGGCCCTCACGGCTTTGCATTTGGTCCACTACCAAAAGGCCTCATACTAGTTGAGATATGTTCTTAGTTATATACCATTGATCCTTCCCATGTTTAACCGATGTGGGATGTGGGACTTTGGTCGCCACCCTAACATTTCCTTTCTTCAGATCTCTAGTGGGTTGGAATATCTTTCTTAGTACTTGGTCACCAACTTGGAAGTTTTGGTGATAAATTGGAGTTATGCAATTTTTTCATTAAGGTGTGATATTGTTGAACACACAAGTGTTTGTTAGTTTGCTTCTCTTCTGTTGCACCTAACTCAATTTTCCTTCTCTTATTATTATTATTTTTTGAGTAATTTGAAACCCTAAAGAAAGGAAGAACCGTCATTGTTGGAACAATTGCCTCCATACCATAGACTAAGAAAAATAGTGTTCATCTTCTTATTTTGTGATGGTAGTTCGGTAGCCTAAAAAACATCTTATAAGAAATCATGGCACATAGTAGTCGAACCTCCTAATATTTTATGCAACACATCGATCAAGATGCACTTTGTGAATTAAGTTTTTTGTTATCTTGGGATGGAAAATGTTGATAAATGTTTTTGGGTGCCTCTTGTTTGAAAAATTGAAGAAACTTAAATTTTTTGAAATCATAAACCATTATTTGTGGTAATCACCTGCGACACTCCGAACCTCCAACAAATGTTCTTTTTTATAAACTTGATTACCTCTTTTTCCTTGATCCTTGCGATGGGCTATGATCTAAACCACTTATAAAAGTAGTTTGCACATAAAATGAGATATTGTTGGCCACTATAAGCTTTAGGAAGAGGTACAACTAAGTCTAGTCCTTAACTGTGAAAATAAAAAAGTTCAAATATTGTATCTAATGGTACTGATAGTCTATTTATAACATTAACAAACCATTGACAAGTATCATATTTTTAACCATTTATTTATCTTCAACGACTATAGTAGGCCCATAATAACATGCCAATATGAGTCTTATAAAAGTTACGTGCCTATAGTAACATGAACCCACTCCACCATAAAGTTCATCTAACACAAAAAATATGATTCATATGGTCCCAAGAACTAGATGAGGGGTTTGGAAATACTTAGACGATACATTTCCCTTTCTAACAAAACAAATCTATAAGCCCTTATTTAGGCTGCAAGCTTTGGCTTTGGCGCTTGAAAAGATCCCGGACAAGAGTTAGTCCCAGATTGGTGGTCATCAATCTATTTCAGAATGATGATATTAGCCTCGGCCATACCACTTCTTGGGAGATTAACTATTTCTGCTATTTTTTAACGTTCTTGTAATATTAGCATATGGTTGCATCAGAGTAAACCAACGAAGCTAAAAAATATGTAATTTTTTTTTCGAAAATGAGCACTTGTTCAAAATTAATTCCTTTTAATATTGTTTGAGATTGTATTTGCGTGCCTTTACTTATCCGGGGGTATGATTTCCACAAGTTGAGAATCACTAAGTAATTTCACCTTTTTGGCCCCACAGTCACGAGCAAGCCGAAAAACAAAGATAACCACTTCAAACTCAACCTCATTATTAGAATCCTAGAACCAAAAGATATATCTTGTTACATAACATTTCTTGTAGGAGTGATCAGCTAAATTCTAGCTCCAGATAAAAAAAAACTTGACCCACAATCTATTCAGATTATATACTTCGAAAGTACACTTTTAAAATTAAGGTATGGTCTTCCAGCATGGCCCGAGCCATAATAATCTTCTTTTGAATATAATATATGTCAAAGTATCCTGGTTATCTTGGCAAACGAGTAAAATGACTAGAAAATATCAGACTTTTACAATACAATCTAAAGTGGGAAGGGTGTTTGGACAATAATGGAATAACTCAGAAAGTAAGGTTTCATTTTCTTGGTTGCTACAACAAAGAAAATAACTAGATTCTCTAGTTATAGATATCTCATCTATGCATCCAAAAGACAATTTCTCGCATAGTAGATTGGTTTTGGACAACACATCATTGAAACATAATCGGATATGATATGGTATATATAAAAAGTCTCACATGGTAAGGTATTTGGAGAACTTGTTGAGGAAAAAAAATATTCATCGTATTAAAAAATTGGTCACATTCTTCCAACCATTGGAAATGGTCAGGTTTCTTCAACACTTAAAATAAATAATAAACACTTGTCTAAAAAAATAAGATATGAACATAGTCAAGGTAGCTAACCTCTCGACTAATATCTAGACTTATTTGACTAATCCCAAGATATACATGGACGCTGCCAAATTGAGATGAGTTTGCATCTATAACTCTTTCATTGACTAAATATGGTGTCTAAACCAACCCCAAAACACATTTCTTTGGATTCAGTTTCAAATTGATGGACTTCAAGTTCTCGAATGGCTCTACCAAGTCATTTATATGATCAACATCATTGGGATTCTCCAAAAGCATATCATTAATATATACCTCAATATTTCGGCCTATAAGCTTTGTTAGCAAAATTATTTGGTAAATAGTCCTACATTTTTCAATTCGAAATGCATGGCACACTACCAATGAAAGCCCCGTTGAGTGATAAAGTTAATGCGTTATGATTGGTTGGGTGCATCTATATTTGGTTATACCTTGAATAAACGTCTATAAAAGACACAAGATTTTCACCCGATGTCAAATCTACCAGTTAATCAATCCTCCATACCAGGATTGTGTCATTGGAGCAAACCTTATTTAAATCAGTAAAGTTCACGCACCGTGGTAGATTTTGGGGTAACTATTCTCGTGTCTGGGCTCGATGCTGCTCTATATTGGATATTCACGTAAGAGCCTTCTCTTGATGGTCCGGCTAGTAATTTGGCCACAAAATTGGAAACGTGAGTGTTGACGGCCTTATTTTTTTGGGACTTTGATTTTCAGCCAAATGCAATAGATTTTTCACTTGATGGAGAAGAAAAACATCACCAATATTGAAACCGACACCATCTTCTATAAACATCTCCAATTTGATCATCTCAAAAATCACGCGAAAGTTTATCGCATAAAACTACGAAAGTTTATCGCATGATGAAAAGTTAATAATTTTTTTGAACACCTAACAAATCTAAACTCTAAATTATATTAAAGTATTGTCTGTTATCTATGTTTTTTCTATATGCAACTAGTATTACTAGTATTTTTTTTCACATAATATTTGTAATTTTTAGTATTTTCTAGAAAATGCCTAACAAAAATCTTTTATTAGTTTTACTGTTTTTTAAATAAATAGAAAACAAATTTGAGAGACTAAATAGGAATGTACGTTTTAAGATTATCCAGCGTAAAATAAACATATTCCTTTTACAATAGAAATAATGTTGGAGTTTTTACGAATGACGGGACAAAATATAAGCATATGTGATATATGTGTGGTTATAGACCATTGGATAAGCGGGTATAAAGAGATAAGAACGTAGTCCCGCAGTAGATAATACCCGGGTATCTCCAACTCGGACCCCACCTCCCACCACCAATAATTGATCATTCTCCTAATCCTCTCTGTATTCAAGCTGGCACTACTGTCTCCTTCTTCAACCCTCTTCTCCAATCGAATCGAATTCCCATAAACCCTAACCCTTCGGTTACTCATCTCTCCACCTCCACTTCATGTTCTAAGAAAATCTCTTAGCACACAAAAAAACCCAAAAAAATATGATCACTCTAATCACTTTCTTCGCACTTCTACAACTCTTTGTCCCTCTCGCAATCTCTGTCTCTCCTGCGATCTCGACGCAGCAATCGATATACGAGATCCTACGGGGGCACGGCCTTCCCATGGGACTTCTCCCGAAAGGCGTGAATAATTTTGAAATCAACGAAGCGGGACGATTCCAAGTACACTTGGATAATCCCTGCAATGCCAAGTTCGAGAGCGAGTTACATTACGAGAGAAATGTTTCTGGGTTACTTACTTACGGTCATATCAACGAATTGTCCGGTATATCGGCTAAAGAACTCTTCCTTTGGTTTCCGGTGAAAGAGATCCACGTCGATGTACCCAGCTCCGGTCTTATATTCTTCGATGTCGGTGTTGTTCGCAAGCAGTTCTCATTGTCTTTATTTGAGACGCCGAAGGATTGTATTTTAGCTCGGGATTCGGAGTCGGCTGATGAGATCGGAGATGGCAAGCTCTTAGATGAAACAGTGTCCAAGGTTTGCTTCCGACTCAATACTCATTCATATAGGATCATCGATTTTATACCATTATAGAATTTTGTTTTGTTTGAAATTGCTAGTAATCATATTGAAACTATGAACACTTAAAATTAATGTACCGCTTAAGTTATGGGATTAGTTTGTAAAGTTGTTTGACATTGTGAGCTGGATTCAATATGTGATTTCGATATTTTCATACCTATTATCGTAGTTTATGTAGTAAATTTTAAAATGAGCTATATTAAGATTTTGCAAATGTCATGTTGCAGAGTTTGATGTCGAAATTGCGGTACTGGCTTGATCAAAGAGCGTCTTCCAGGAACATTCTGTAAATTTTCGTCTCTAAATTGCGCAGTAGCTCAATCAGCTGTTCATGAATTCTTCCATTCCTCTGTTGCAAATGTCGTCAGAGAGATCACAGAGTCTGCTTTGGCGGATTCCATGTCTCCATCCTGTGTGCTTTGTTTTTTGTTTTTCGTTACTTTTTTATTCATTTTTTTAAAAGTGTTCGGTCCTGAGAACTAGTCAAGCCAGCTACTGTCTATGCAATATTGGCCTGTAAAGTCGATTGGTGAGAAAGAAATAGTGTCGTCAAATGGGTTCACCCCAAGAAGAAGAGAGACAGGTGCGCATTCCATCGGGTGATCAAAGGTGATAAATCTTGTATTTTATTTCGTATATCAAATTTGTTTTAATATAAGTATAAGAATAGCGGGTACATCAAGTTTCTTTTTGTAGAGTAAGCTTAAATTTGTTTAGAGGCGCATACCTCCATGAACAATGATTATAAATTCTCAATCAATAAAAGCTGTTAGGCTTCATTTTTCATAGTTGCCACGCGTTTTTACCTTTTCCTTCGTCCGGAATGTCTACAGTCTACATACACCGCTATACTTTTTTTCTTGTCTTACATTTCCTTGCATCATAGTTACTATATACGGTTCTCTTTCTGTAATATGTTAGGAATGTTCTTGCTTCTGAGGCTGAAATTTATAAAACTGTTTCGAGCTTCCAAATAATATTAAGAATGTTCTTTTATTAGCTTCTCTTAGTCAGGAACTTATATCTTTGCATTCTTATGCTCAGGTGTAAACTTCTATGGACTTCGTATGGACATGGAAGGTCTTATTTTTTCCGTAAAATAGATTATACGATATAAGATAGTCCTCCCATATTTTTTCTCTTCCTTTTAGGTAGTTGTCTTATTTGTTTGCATATCTGTGTGATTTATTTGGTGGAGGGTTGAGTCAGAAAGCGTTGTACTATCTTGTAATAGTACGGGTTGCTCAAAACTGTTGCCAGAGGTAGAGAATGCATAACTATGTACTAGAAACTAAAGTCTTAAGGCTACGGGGTTTGGTCTTTGAACCCATTTAAACCCTAATTTTGCACATTCTCTGCTGACAGTACAAATAGTAAGGTTTGGCATCTCTGATTTCTGTATCTCCTATGAAATTAGCCAATATAATCCTGCTAATTTCTTCCAAGTCTCACTTGTTGCATGGCCTTTATTGCTGACGAATCTCTACTGCTCCTCAACAAGTGTGTGGTGATCAGACAGGGTGATTTATTAGGTTTTCAGGGATCGCAATCTTTAGCTTTGATCATGATGGGGATCATTGGTAATTATCACCAATTGTTCAAACTTAAAGCATGATTTTGGCTGTAGGACTAAGAAGCTCTAGATGTAACTAATACTCGTTCTTACATTAAGTTCTTGTAGTTTGCCCATCTTAAGAACTCGTGATGAACACATGACCAAACGTATTTCAGGACATTTAGGGGTTGTTCGGTACCATAAGCTTGTTTGGATTTTAGGCTTATAAGCGAACATGTTTGGTACGGTCTTTCTTTTTTAGTGTTGAGAAAAGACTAAAAAAGTAAAATTATAAGATCGCAAAGCCTAAAGCTTTAAAAACTATTGTGCTCTGATATTTTTAAATGGGATTCTTAAGTGTCTCATCAGATGCCGAATGCACACCTGAAATAGCAGAATGCCCTGAATAGGCAATAGCAATTAGGATTAGGCAATTGGATTTCTTTTCATTCAGTTGCTATCATGGAATTATTAGATCATGACGAATTTGCAGGATATGGTATATTGGGTAACTACAAAATGTATGAAAAAAATATCTATTGGATGATTGATTGATTTGCACATGTGTAATACAAAATGTATGAAAAAAATATCTGTCGATGATTGATTGATTTGCACATGTGTAATCTTAAGGATAGTTGGTGTTGGTGTTGGTGGTGAACTAATATAGCACAAGTTCTCTGTGGATGGTGAAGTGTCTTTGTCGTTGAATGTATTACTACTATATAATCAGATGATTGAAGGTGTGATCGTGATGGTATGAGCTATTGCTACTTCATAAATGGTCTTGAATTGTCTGTATGTGGTTGAATTGTCTGGAAGCAATGAGTTTGGTCTGAATGGAACATGACAGTTCACATGCTACCTGTGTTATTTGGTGATTTGAATATGTTAGGATCATAATTGTTTGTATTATTTGGTTATTTGAATATGTTAGGATCATAATTGTTTTTTGTCCAAACTGATAAATCAATTTTGTCTGATTGGAAAAAGGAGGGTATAAACATAAATTGTGTATCCAAAATCACGTTCAGATATCGAAACGTTAGAAATTAAAATTAATTGAAATTTAAGTGCCATCTTTTGTTGTAATGTTATTTGTTTTATCAGCTTATTGGGAAAAGAACCCAAGTTGTCTAATTAGATTAGTGGTCTTGTAATTTTTTTGGCGGTCTTATTATGAATAAGACCGATTTATTAGATGTAGTTATATTTTCTTTATCATTTTAATATTTAGAAAATTGTCACCGATGTTTTATTAGATTTAAACGCAGTTATACTTTTTATCATCTTAATATTTAGAAAATTGTGACCGTCAAATATAGTCGTAATTTAGAAAATTTAACTTTTCTTTTTATAAAATTAGAAATAAAACAGATTATAAAATCACACAAAAAGTACTATTTGTAATGGTATTTAAAAACTGTTATTATTATTTAATGTATTTGATAAAAATATCCATGTTGTAAATTTCAACACTAAATTTGAGCACCTAAAGTTAAAAGGGTCGGGACCTTGAGTTAAAAATAATTTCAAAATAATTATTTAGAAAACTACAAACATAAATTCATATAAGTAGGACGTATAGCCCCCAAGGGGTAGCCGAGTTGGTTGAGTATGGCATTCTTATGACCACAAGGTCATGAGTTCGAGTCCCTCTACATACGCTTTCTCGGCTGAGCCTGTCACCTTGTGTGGTTTACCTTCTGGCGTTGGTTTGCAGGCTATCGCGTCAGCCTGACGGTTTACCCTGTGCGCACTCATTGCACTCTGAATAGCGGCTGCGGGTTCCCTCCGAAAAAAAAAAAAAAAAGTAGGACGTATACTTTTTATTTATATTTTATTTAGTTTAAAACTAAAATCTCGCGTTCAATTAAAATTGAAATCGATTTTATTAAATTAAAATATTTAAAATAAAAATTGGGATCTTTTAAAAATATTATCAAAATCCAGCTTTCAAAATATTAAAATTTATAAATATAATAAACTTTTGACTAATTGAATATATATAATGGAAAATACTGTTTTGTTTTTTAAAGCACGTGGAAAGATAATATCTTTTTAGTTTAGCCTATTTTTTTTGCGACTAATTGTTTTTATGATATAAAAAATCAACAAGGTTACTATAAAGTGAAAAAAAACGAAATTGGTTGTGTTTTAAAACATCAACAAATACAATAAAATGGTTAACATTTCAAACTTGTGCTTGTAGAAGATATGATGAAAATTCGAGCTCAAAGCAAAGTAGAAGAATTTTTTTAAGATAAAACTCTGAAAAATGCCAAATACACTTTCACCAAAAATCGAAAAAGAACTTCTACACGTTTTTGTGAGAAAGGTGCAAAGTATGATTCGTAAGTATATTAGTAATGCAAAATATTGTATAATTGTAGATGAATATACATATATTTCAAAGAGGGAGCAAATGACAATTATATAGATTTGTTGATTGGAAAAGGTTTTGTGAAAGAAAGAATTTTGAATTTAGTCCATGTTAAAGATACGATTTCTTTAACTTTAAAAAAATGAAATTTGTGCTATTTCGTCTCATCATAATATTAGTATTCAAAACGTCAGAGGCCTAGGGTACGACGACGCTAGTAATATGAGCGGTGAATGGAATGATCTACAAACATTATTTCTTAAAAAGATTATCTTTATACTTATTACATTCATTGTTTGACACATCAATTACAGTTAACACTTGTTGCTGCAACAAGAGAAGTGCCTCAAATTCACATTTTTTTCAACATTTGGTTTTTATTATCAATGATGTGACTAGTTCTACTAAACCTCATGATGAATGACAGATAAATCAAATTTCTAAAATTGAACATTTAAAGGATATTGAGGAGATTCAGATGGGTAAATGTCTAAATCAAATTGGAACACTACAACGTCCCGAATATACAACATGGAGCTTGTATTTCACATTAATGTGCAGTTTAATACGAATGTATGGTGCTACTCGTTCTGTTTTAACTGAAATATATTCTCAAATGACAAATTTATCTCATTGAGGTGATGTTTTGAATGTCATAAAAATGTTAATGTCGTATGAATTTGTGTTTATTTTATATGCGGTAAATGAGATTATGGCTATTACTGATTTACTTTATCGATCATTGGAACAAAAAAAATCAGGATATTATAAATGATATGCACTTGGTTTCGACTACAAAACTATTGATTCAAAAATTAAGAAATGATGGTTGAGAATGATATTCGGCAACAAGGTACACAAAGATAAACAATGAAATTACATAGTAAAAATATTTGTTGCTGCCATAGATCAACAATTGCAGGAGCTAAGCAATAGGTTTAGTGCAACATAACTTCTCATTTTGAATAGATCATTGAACCCTAGAGATAGTTACAAATCATTTAATATAGAAAATATTTGTATGCTTGCCGAAAAATTCTATCTTGATGATTTTTTGGAAGACAAAATAATTTGTTTGAAGTGTGAATTGGAACATTATAGGCTAGATATTCCTGCTAATTCAGATTTTAAGGATATTTCTACTTTTGGTGATTTATAAAAAATGATGACAACAAGGAAAGCCTAATTGTATTCACTAATAAATAGAATTTTATGTCTCGTCTTAACACTTATGCATCTACTGCAACATCCGAGAAAGCTTTTTGGGTTATGAAAATAGTGAAAACAAGTCTTCGTAGTCGAATAGATGATTAATTTTTGAGAGATTATTTATTAGTGTATGGATACAAAGAGATTGTAGAGTTAGTAAGCTTCGATGAAATCATTGAAACATTTTATATGATCAAAGAAAGACGAGCACATTTCAAATGAATCTGTATATTTTTTGAATTTTATTATTTTGACTAAGTTCCACTTCTTGATGTTATCCATTGTTCTGATGTACGTATAATAGTTTGTAACTTGTACTTATGTCCTTAGTTCATGGGTTAAAAAGTTGAATCATTAATATAATTTTTAAACATTTTTTGCTCTCCCCTATACCATAATCCTAGTTTCACACACACACACACACACACACACACACACACACACACACACACACACACACACACACACACACACACACACACACACACACACACACACACACACACACATATATATATATATATATATATATATATATATATATATATATATATATATATATAAGTTCTACAAACTTCTACAACTCTAATTCAAACTGTATAGTTGTATTTAAACTAGTTTTAGGTCTGTACTTTAGGTTATGGTGGTTGTTAAGTTTATATTTTGGATGTGTATTGTTTACTAAAATAAATGTTATAAATATATATAGTTTAGGTTAAGGCGGATGTTGAAATTGTAGCATGATAGGATGCGTATTGCTTAAAGGTAAATGCTTAAGTTGTATATGCTTACATGTAAATATTATAGGTATATCTAGTTTGAACATTTGCTTATACGTGCATTATTTACAAGTAAAAGCTATAAATGTATCTAGTTTAGGCATTGTTAGTGGCTCAATATTTATATTTACATGTGCATTGCTTACAAGTCAATGTTATAAGTATATATAGTTTAGAAATTTCTTATTATTCAGTCTATATGCTTACATGTTCATTTTTATAGCTATAAATATATCTAGTTTAAGCCTTATCTATAAATATAAATATAGAGTTTTATGTGTATTGTTTATAATAAATGTTATAGGTATATGTAGTTTAGAAATTGCTGGTTTTTAGTCTGTATGCTTACATGTGCATTGTTTACAAGAAAATCCCATAGATTTGTCTAGTTTATGCATTGATGATTGCTTAGTCTGTATGCTTATATCGACATTATTTTACAAGTAAATACTCTATGGATGTCTAGTTTAAGTACTGCTAATTTTTCAGTTTATATGCTTGCACGTGCATTACTTATAAGTATATATATATATATTAGACATTGCTGGTCAGTTTGTATGCTTACATGTGCATTGCTTAAAAAAAACTTTAGGTATTGTTAGTTTAAGCATTGTTGTTTGCTCAAATCTAAATGTTACATGTGTATTTCTTAAAGGAAAATGCAATAGCTATATCTAGTTTAGGCATTGTTGGTTGATCAATTTAAATGCTTACATGTGTATTGCTTATATATAAATGCTATAAATATATATATAGTTTATACATTGTTGGTTGCTCAGTTTTTATGCTTACATGTATATTGTTTACAAGTATGTTATATGTATATCTAGTTTTGGCATTGCTGGTTGATTAATTTTTATGCTTACATGTGTATTGTTTACAAGTAAATGTTATACCTATATATAGTTAAGCATTAATGGTTGTTCAATCTGTATGCTTACATGTGTATTACTTACACGTAAATTCCGTAAGTGTATATAATTTAGGAATTTCTAGTTGCTCAGTCTGTATACTTACATGTGCATTGTTTAAAAGTGAATGGTATAGGTATATCTAGTTTATGCATTAGTAGTTGGTCAACCTATATGCTTACATGTGCATTCTTTATAGGTAAATTTTATAGGTATATCTAATTTAGGTTTTGCTGGTTGTTCGGACTGTACGCTTGGATATGAATTTTTTAGAGGTTAATTTATTAGTATATCCAGTTTAGGTATTGTTTGTTACTTAGTATATATACTCACATATGCACTATATACAAGTAAATATTATAAGTATATATAGTTTATGTATTGTTGGTTTTTTAGTTTATATGCTTACATGTGCATTATTTACAAGTAAATGCTATAAATATATATAGTTTATTTTTTTTATGGTTGCTTAGTCTGTATACTTATATGTGTATTGTTTACAAGTAAATATTACAGGTATATCTAGTTTAGGCACTACCAGGTATTCAACTTGTATGCTTATATGTGCATTATTTAGATGTAAATTTTAGATATTTTAGTGTAATTGCATTGATTAGTCAATCAATATAGTCATAATAGTTTAACAAACACGTTTGAGAGTGCGTAGTGTATATTTTGTATGTAATATTACGATTAACGGTGTCAAGAGTGTTAGCCGCTTGATCGAGTGCTCGGGCGGTAGCCCCTCACCGAGGTTTGGGGGTAGGTATCTTAGGAAATGTTTCATTTTGAATGGTGTGGCTATTCTGGAAATGATTTTGAAATTCAAATTTCTAAAAATAATCATTTTATTTCAAATTTAAATTCAGTTTTTTGTGTGGATAAAAGTGTGTATACAGTTAAAACGATTTTTATTGGTCAATATATATATATATTCATGTTTTAGTTCAGAAACAAATTGCATTATTCATTCATTCATTCGTTCAAAGTAAAACTCTGATTTTATCAGATTGATATTTTGAATAACCACACAAAAATAATAATTCAATATGAAATCGTTCTTATACAAGACTTCAAGAGTTATCCCAGAAATTAAACACGATTCACTATAATAAATACTATAATTATATCTACTTTGGGCATTATTGGTTGGTCAATTTGTATGTTGACATATGTATTGCTTATATTTAAATATTATATGTATCTAGTTTAGAAATTGTTTGGTTGCTTATTTTGTGTGCTTATATGTAAAAGTTATAGGTATATATGGATTAGACCTTGATGGTTGCTCATTTTGTATGCTTACATATGTCATTCTTCAATGTGAAAGCTATATGTATATCATATTTAGGAATTGTTGGTTGTTCAGTCAATATGCCTACATGTGTATTACTTATAAGTATATCTAGTTTAGACATTATGGGTTATTGAGTTTGTATGTTTAGTATTGCTTACATGTAAATACTAAAGATATATTTAGGTTAGACATTGCTTGTTGCTTAATCTGTATGCTTAGATATGTTTTTATACAGGTAAATGCTATAAGTATATATAGTTTATGCAATGTTGATTGTTTAGTCTGTATGATTACATATACATTGTTTACAAGTTAATGTTATAGATATATCTAGTTTAGGATTTGCTGGTTACTCAATTTATGTGTTTATATGTGTATTATTTACAAATAAATACTATAACTATATATAGTTTACGCATTATTGGTTACTTTATCTGTATGCTTACAAGTGGATTGCTAACATGTAAATGTTCTAGGTATATCTAGTTTAAGCACTGTTGGTTGTTCAGTGTGTATGCTTACACGTGTATTGTTTACAGGTAAATGCTATAAGTATATATATTTTATGCATTAGTAGTTGTTTAGTATGTATGATTACATGTGCATTGTTTACAAGTAAATGGTATATGTATATATATTTTAGTACTTGTTGGTTGCTCAGTTTGTATGCTTATATGTGTATTATTTATAAATAAACCCTTTAACTATATCTAGTCTGCGCATTGGTGGTTGATCTGTATGTATGCTTACATTTAAATGTTATAGGTATATCTAGTTTAAACACTGCTGATTGTTAAGTCTATGTACTTATATGTGTATGTTTATATGTAAAAACTATAGGTATTTGGTTTTTAAGTCTGTACGCTTACATGTGCATTGTTTACAAGATATTTCTAGTTTAAGAATTGTTGGTTGCTCAGTTTGTATGCTTACATGAGTATTCCTTAACGGGAAAAGCCATATGTATATGTCATTTAGGAATTGTTGGTTTCTCAGTTTGTATGCTTACATATACAATATAATAAGTAAATTTTATAGGTATATATAGTTTAAGATTTGTTGGTTGTTCGGTCTGTATACTTACATGTATATTCTATAGGCAAACCTAATGTAGGAATCGTTGGTTTCTAAGTCAGTATACTTACATATGAATTGTTTATAGGTAAATTCTATAGGTATAACTAGTTTATACACTCATAATTGTTTGATCTTTATGCTTACATGTGCATTGTTTTGGGTAAATGTTATAAGCATATCTACTTTACGTATTGTTGGTTGTTCAGTCTATATGTCTGCATGTGTATTGTTTACTAGTAAATGCTATAAGTATATATGGTTTAGGTATTGATGGTTGTTTAGTTTGTATGCTTATATTTCATTGTTTACAAGTAAATGCTATAGGCATATTTAATTTATGAACTGTTTGTTTCTCAGTTTATCTACTTATATTTGCATTATTTATATATAAATACTGTAAGTATATCTAGTTTAGGCATTACTAAGTTTTTTGATTTGTATTATTACATGTATATTACTTTCATATATATATATATATATATATTACATGTAAATTCTATAGGTATCTAGTTTATGCATTTCTGGTTGCTTAGTTTGTATGCTTATATGTGTATTGTTTACAAGTAAATATTATAGGTATATATAGTTTATACATTGTTGGTTGTTCAGTCTGTATGCTTACATGTGTATTCTTTACAGGTAAAATTTATATGTATATATAGTTTAAGCATTGCTAGTTTCCAAGTCTGTATGATTATACGTACATTGTTTATAGGTATATATTATAGGTATATATTATAGGTATATCTAGTTTATGGATTGTTGGTTCTTCAATAGGTATGCTTACACGTGCGTTGTTTACAGGTAAATTCTATAAGTATATTTAATTTAGGCATTGCTGTTGGTTGCTATGTATTCTTACATGTGCATTATTTATATATAAAAGCTATAAGTATATCTAGTTTAGACATTACCGGGTTCTCGGTCTGTATGCTCACATGTGAATTGTTATATTTAGTTTAGGTATTACTGGTTTGTCAATTTGTATGCTTGCATGTGTATTTTTACAAGTAAGTGTTATAGGTATATCTAGTTTAGACATTGCTGATTGTTCAGTTTCTATGTTTACATTTGCATTGCTTATAGGTAAATGCTATAGGCATATCTAGTTTAAGCATTATTGGTTGCTTAGTTTATATACTTACATGTACATTACTTATTATAAAAGCTATAGGTATATCTAGACTAAACATTGATTGTTTCTTAGTTGGTGTGCTTACATGTGTATTGCTTACTGTCTATGTTATAAGTGTATTTGATTTGGATATTGCGGGTTGCTCAGTCTGTATGCTTACGTGTGTATTGCTTACTTGTAAATGCTATTGGGATATCGGCATTATTGATTGCTTAGTTTATATGTTTACATATGTATTGGTTACATGTAAACGTTATAAGTATATCTATTTTAAACATTGTTGGTTGCTCAGTTTGTATGCTTACATGTGTACTGCTTACATGCAAACACTATAAGTATATTATTTTAGGCATTGTTGGTTGCTCTGTATGTATGCTTACTTGTGTATTTCTTACGTGTAAATGCTATAGGCATATCTAGTTTAAGAATCGATGATTACTTATTTGTATTCTTACATGTGTATTGATTATAAGTAAAAGCTAGAGATATATCTAGTTTAGGCATTGCCAGTTGCTTAGTTACATGTGCATTATTTACAAGTAAATGTTATAGGTACATCTAGTTTAGTCATTACTAATTTTACAGTATGTGTGATTACATTTGCATTATTTATATGTACATGCTATAAGTATATGTAGTTTAGACATTACTAGTTTGTCAATTTGTATACTTACATGTGTAATAATTACACGTGAATGCTACATGTATATCTAGTTTAGACAAATTGTTGGTAATTTAGTTCGTATGCTTACATGTTTATGGCTTCCATGTAAATGCTATAGGTTTATCTAGTTTAGAAATTAGTGGTAACTTAGTATGTATGCTTAAGTGTGTATTGCTTACATATAAATTTTATAAGTATAGTTGGTTTAGGAATTGCTGGTTTTTTAGTATGTATGTTTACATGTGCATTGTATATAAGTAAATGTTATAAGTATATCTACTTTTTATATTTCTAATTGTTAAAGCTGTATGCTTACACGTGTATTGTTTACAAATAAATGATTTAGGTTGATGAAGGCCTAAATAGGAATTAATTGTTTGATAGTGAGGATCTCTTCTGCGTATGTTTGTTGCAAGTTATCTATATGTTTTTCATTATAATGACTGAATATACTTCCACGTCGATAGCAGGATCGTGATGCTCAGAATTTTAATCGGTAGACAAGATAGAACACTAGGGTTTACTTTTAAGACGTGGTTAAAAGATTTTTATTGAATGGTTTTTAAAGATAACCTTCTCGGGTACCAATCAGTTCCTACAAGCGACACTAATGAAGTGAAGTAAAATTATTTAATCGAGATGACCGAGCCGAAGAGATAAAGTTAAAACAGATTATAATTTTTGTATAATAAGAAAAAGATTAATGAATATATTCGAATGATCAAAATGTGTGAGTGTAAAGTTTTATGTTGGAATTCTAAATTATAGAATGAAAAAATTATAAATTATATAATAAATATTTAAATAATCAACTTTATTTTTTATAAATTACGAGGAGTTAGAATCAAATATTTAAACCCTATAAAAGTTACTATCAAAATAACTTTTTATTGTTAATATAATTCTTTTTTATAACCCCAAATTTATTATTATTAGTTGTAAGTTTAGTTTTAAAAAAACTTATTTTAGGATAAGTTAACAATTACAACCCATGATAAATTAAAAGTACCAATAAATATATGAATTTTAACATTTATCGAATATCATATGCAACATACAATCTACGGAAAAGATCTCTCGAGGTATAGAAACAAAAACTTAATGTTTTTTAGTTTCTTCTTAATTCTCTCTCTCACTCTCTCAAATAAAAGGTCTAAAATATCTAAAATTATATATTTTTTCTACAAATTTTCGTGAATTTTGAAGCCATTCATCACAAAACAACTACAAAATCAGGTTTCCACGGTGAAACTACTCTCTTTCATCTTTAATTTTTCAATTGTTGTATTCTCGCCCCAAGAATCGTTCGTGTTTTGTTTTGATGAATATATGTATTTTTACCAAACTAAAAGTTAAATTAGTAACCTAATAACAACTTGTGTATGTATTTAAGGTTTTCACTGATCTTTTTTTTTTTTTGCAACCATTTACAAAGTATTTATGCAACCTAATGTAGTTAGTTTTCAAAAAACTCTTTTTCTTATTTTCCAAACTTAAAAAGGATTTTACGTAACCAATTTTAACATAAGTTTCCATCCAACTTACAGTAAGTTTCCACCCAACTTACAGTAAGTTTCCAGATAAACTTTCTTTTTTGTGTTTCAAACCTAAAAAACTTTTACGCAACCTATTTAAACGTAATTTTGCACCAAACTTACAGTAAATTTCTGGACAAACTTTTCTTTTTCAAACCTAAAAATCTTTTACGAAACCTATTTGAACGTAATTTTGCACCAAACTTTCAGATAATTTCCAAACAAACTTTGTTTCTTGTTTTTCAAACATAATTTTTTTCCGCAACCTATTTGAACATAATTTTGCACCAAACTTATAATAGTTTATATACTAATTTAAATCTATTTTTTTACTTTGTAATTCAGATATAAATAACAAAATGAATAATATATTACATATCAGGATTTGTACATGTAATTTAGCTGTTGAATTCATCACATATACGAGAAGCTCACCTAAAATCTTTGTAAAACACACGTTTTTACCATTTAATTGAAGGTGAATATAGTTGTAATCATCTTGCTAATGATTCAAAGAAGAATCAGGAGGTCATAACAGATGTAATAAAATATTTTAACACTAAGAATGATGCTTTTATATTTGCTGCAGAACTTGTTAAAATGACAAAAACATTTATCACAACTTATTTTCCAGACTCTTCGCTCACAAAAAATGATAACTTTATTTTTTGTTTATTATAGAAATTAAAAACTATTTCCGCAACCACTTTACTTGTAATTATGCAACCAACATATTTTTGTTTATTTACAACTGAAAAACCTCTTTATGCACCCTGAAACATATTTTGCAGGATGCAATCAAGCTGGTTGTAGTTTTACCATAAGAACGGGATATCAAAGATGTAGTTATACTCCTAATGCTGTATGTTTGTGCAAAATTACTTTTTACAACATCTGGAGAAAGATTAGCTACATCAACAGTCGAATATGTTGAAGATTTTTAAAACTTTGAAGACTATAATTGGGTAGAAACAATAAGACAAAAGCTAATAAGTTCAGTGAAAAAATGCTGAGTAAACAAACCATAATTCATTGTATAGCACCACTTTTGATAAGTAAATATAATAAAAATATTGATTCGTATACTAATTTTCTATCATTGTGCAACCATTTTTTTTCTAGAACCCACAATCGTTGAACTTTACACAACATGTAATGAAACTATTCCACGATGTTTTTAATTGATGGTATTGGAGAGAAATGATAAGAAACTACTTGAAATACTCTACAATATAACAACAAAAAAGGTAAGTTTATAAATGATTTTTTTTGCAAAAATCATTTTAAACTATAACTTTAGTTAATAAACTTTCATATTATAATAACAGATTACAATGGGAGATCTAGAAATAACAGACAAAAAGAGGTTAAAATTTACAAATTAAGTAAATGAAATAGAAAAGTTATAAAGGTATTAATGTCGTTAAAGTTGTTAAAAGTGTTAAAAATGTGTTGATGTTGAAGTTGATGGAGCTGTTGATGTTGGTGGTCATGAGCCTGATTTTCCAACAACTAGTGCTCTAAAAGAAGAAAAAATTTCAATTTGAAATACGGTTGCGAGAAAACTCAAACTCATAGATTCTAAAATATTTGGAAAGACCACGTGATGAAGATAACATCACTTTAACTGAAATGTTAGAGAACACGAGGCTTAAGGAAAAAATAAAAGAACTTCAAGAAGAGGTCAAAAGCCTCCATAATCAAACTGAACATGTAATTGATTTTTATTTACACAACTAAAAAAATCTATTTTCGTAATCATTTTACTCGTAATTCCACAACCAGTTAGCACATATATATGCAACTATTTTTTAAAACTTAATTACGCAACCATTTTACACGTAATTGTATACCCATGTAAAAAATTAGTATGTTTTGTCAAAATATATCATTATTTGATTTATATTTATATTGGGCCAGGCTAGAAAAAAAGACACATTTTGATAGATCTCTCACCCTACCCTTTCTTTTTTTTGAACTCAAACTTGAATTTCCTAATTTATCCTTTTCATCCTAACTAATTACAATCATGCCATTTACTCCTTAAAATTATCTAGAATCTGAAAACCCCCAAAAATTACCATAAACCCTAACTATTTAATACCCTAAAACAAATATTTTACAACCAAAATCCATAAAAACCGATTCTGTTTTTAAAAATATGATTTTGGCATGATTTTAGGCTTTGTTTTCATGAATTAATGTTGTAGAGTTGTTTGTTACACGGATTCGTCGATTTGGCTTCGAGTTTGATAGAAATGGTCGTGTTTAGATAGATCTAGGGTTTGGCTATGTGTAGGTGTTCGTCGCACGATATCGTGCTACCAGATTTGTTTTGGTCGCACGAAATTGCGACCATGATGGGTACTTGTCACATGCGACAAAGCCCATTTTAATTAAAAAAACTAAAATCTAATTGAAAATAAATATAAAGAAAAAAATGGAAACAATTAATTCTATTTAATTATTTTAAAATAGATTTTAAGATTAAAAAATGGTAAAAGTGAATATTTCTTGATTCTAATAAATATCCAATAATTTTGAAATATGACAATTTTTGGTATATATTTATTAAAATCATTAAAATCATTAAATTTAAAATCATTCAAAGTTAAGTAATGAGTTATAATTAACATTAAAATATGGAAATAGATTTTATATTATATTATTAATCATTAAAATCAAATTTTTATAACATCTTTTTCATATTTAAAAAGAAAATCAAAAGTTTTATTATTAATTTTTTATATTAACAATTATTATGATCAAATATGTTTTTAATATTTTCTATTAATTAAAATTTCAAAATTAAGTTTTATGGTACCATAAAATTTCAATATTTCAAAGTTAATTTGAATTTTTCATTAACTTTAAAAGTGGTAGAAAAAGTTATGTGGAAGTAATAAAAAAATATTTGTAACATTAAATATTAGTAATAATACTTTTGATTTAATTAAAATTTCAAAATTAAGTTTTATGGTAATATAAAATTTCAATATTTCAAAGTTAATTTGAATTTTCAATAACTTTAAATCGTAGAAAAAGTAATACAAAAATAGTAAAAAAATATTTGATAGTAACATTAAATATTAATAATAAAACTTTTGATTTTTTTAAATACAAAAAATATATTATAAAATTTGATTTTAAATGATTAATAATATAATATAAAATCTATTACCATATTTTAATGTTAATTATAATCGATTAGTTAACTTTTAAATTATTGGTATTTATTAGAGTAAAAAAACTGTTTTTTAGTCTTTAAACTCATTTTCTTCTCTTTTAAGATAATTAATTATAATTATTTGTTTCCATTTTTTCTCTTTATATTTATTATCCGATTAGATTTTTAATTAAAATGGGCTTTGTTGCATGCGACGAGTACCCATCATGATGGGTTTTGGTCGCACGAAATTGCGACCATGATGGGTACTTGTCGCATGCGACAAAT
Source organism: Limnanthes douglasii subsp. nivea (assembly GCA_036936605.1). NCBI lineage: Eukaryota > Viridiplantae > Streptophyta > Magnoliopsida > Brassicales > Limnanthaceae > Limnanthes > Limnanthes douglasii. The sequence goes on along the minus strand of JAUPFV010000002.1, from coordinate 196,647,198 downwards.
CCCATTTTAATTAAAAAAACTAAAATCTAATTGAAAATAAATATAAAGAAAAAAATGGAAACAATTAATTCTATTTAATTATTTTAAAATAGATTTTAAGATTAAAAAATGGTAAAAGTGAATATTTCTTGATTCTAATAAATATCCAATAATTTTGAAATATGATAATTTTTGGTATATATTTATTAAAATCATTAAAATCATTAAATTTAAAATCATTCAAAGTTAAGTAATGGGTTATAATTAACATTAAAATATGGAAATAGATTTTATATTATATTATTAATCATTAAAATCAATTTTTTATAACATCTTTTTCATATTTAAAAAGAAAATCAAAAGTTTTATTATTAATTTTTTATATTAACAATTATTATGATCAAATATATTTTTAATATTTTCTATTAATTAAAATTTCAAAATTAAGTTTTATGGTACCATAAAATTTCAATATTTCAAAGTTAATTTGAATTTTTCATTAACTTTAAAAGTGGTAGAAAAAGTTGTATTTTAATAAATGTTCTATTTTAATACTTACATGTTAAATTCACTATAATGTTCTATTTTAATAAATGTTGTATGTCTCTAAACTATTTTTCTTTGTTAGGAGTATTAATTTTATTTTATCATTTCTTTATATTATGTTATTTCATAATTATGACTATTCGCAAAGTGATTACGCAACCAATTAAACCATAAATTTGTAACCCAATTACACTTGTATTTTACATAACCAAATAGAGAGTAATTTCGTAACCTTTTTACGCAACTACGTGTAATGTAATTTTGCAATTCTTTTACGCAACCACCTATAATGCCTGTTTGATTTCCTTAATGCCTATTTGATTTCTACAACATAACATTCTCTTATAGTAATATTTTGTTGACTTTTACTACCTTGTCAAACCTCAATGAATCCTCCTGCTAATACTTGATACATAAATGGTAAGAAGATGCAACAACTTTCATCTTATAAAGTCATGGACAACGTTCAATTGCATTGTAAAAATCTAGGGCATCAACAATAATAAACAATGTTTAAATTATTTTTAGTATTTGGTTGTATCCATAATTAACTGGCAACTCTATTCACCTTTACATAATGAATCTAACGTCTTGTGAAACTCGTTAAATTATGATTAGTCATTTTATTTGGATCTACTCCAAACATTTTTTAAATATAATAACACTCGTACATTTATCAAACTATCATTATCAATCACGACTTTATTAATCACACCGATATAAACAATGATTGATAGGCTTAATATTATACGAATGATTATTTAGTAATGTGAGAAAAGGTAATTAATTTGTGGTATTGAATAGAGAGTTAATAGGGATTCTTAAGTAAATGTTTTGAGAGAGGATATGATAGAAGAAGTAAATGTTTCATCCCTCTAATAAATATCCTCAAATGTCTTTTTATAGGTTGAGTAATCCTAATGGGCCTAATGAACGAAAAAAATTCTATGGGTCAATCTATATTTACCCAAGCCCAAGGTCCAAAGCCTATTAATATATAAATAAAATAACAATATTTTAGTTATGTACATAATTTGATAAATGATAAAGTAAATGTTGGTTAAATATTTCCTTTTTCCGATTTGTCTTTCAAATACTTCTGCTCTCATTAGACACCCCCTTAGCCCTCATAAAATTGTTTTTAGGACGACTAACGTACAAGTTTTTATGCCTAGGTTGATCATCCCGTAAGAACTAGACCTTCGAACTTTGCTTTAGACTGCACAGAAAAATAACTTCGATTTCTATGGTGGAGCCATTCAGACATATCATGGTACCTTTTTTTGAATTTTAACCGGGTGCATCCCTAGACACGTGTCATCTATTCATTTGACCCATGTTTTCAATCTGTCATAGGTGAGGTATGTCGAGAAATAAAAACGGTTCCATTCCCCTAACGATTATAACCATTAACGATTTTTCCACTTTTCTAAAATCAAATATGATGGTCTTCTACAATCCCTTATATAAGTTATCCCCTCATTCTCGTATTATAAAAATTTCTAATGAGAGAAAGTTTACTTGTAGAGAGAGAAACAGAGCTTTTTTTCTATCATAAAGCTAATCAACAAAAATATTTTCTTTTCCTTCTACCACTACTGTCACCATAAATTCAATCTCCAATGACATTCTTCAGTTTGCATGTTCACTGCGAGAACTGTTTTAACCGACTAGTTATATCTATCTAGAAAAGACAGAATTGTTGTAAGATTGCCTGCATCCGAAGGCATAGCCACCGTCTCTCAAACGATTGACTATGATGGTCCATCCATACAACAGACACAACATCCCACATGAACCTTCCTCTATTTCTCAATCATTTACTTCAAAAAGTCATTCATCAAGACCAATATAATCCTAAGGAACCATTAGTCGTAGACGTCCTTATTTATTTAAATCTATGAGGTCTAATACAAAGGAGAACTCACCTTCATTCTTGATCAGACCTGCTAAAGTTCACACAAACCCACCTTCTAGAGACAATGAACCTATCCTGCATACTCAGCTTTCTCTTGATGCTCCGTGACAACAACCAAACATAGTTATAAATAATGTCTCTCATCAGAGAAAACCTTCAGGAGCCAATTCGAGGGAGTTGGCAGATGATGATGAAAATTTAAGAAAGAAATATCCTCTAGAGATATTTGGTCAATCTGAGGAGAATGTTGAGACTTCAAAGTCAGCTAGAAAGAATAATTCAAAAGTCAAAGATGATAAAGGTGGAAGGCTAAAGCTGCCGAAGCAGAGGCAAAGACATTTCCCGCCATCATTGGTTGGACGTGTAGGGAACAAATTTGAAAAATTTAGCTCTAAGTATCTCTTGGCCCTTGATAAATCTCCTATAACAATTTCCAAGATAGAGAATTGAATACCATATGTGAAAAATGGAGATTTTCGAAGTAGGTGAAGGTTTGGTTACCCAAACAAGGTGAACTAGGGTCTTCAGTTTCCCTTGGATCCAAAAATTGTTAATTACTTTGAATTAATGAGACTATGCACAAGTTAGGCTAGTGTGAATGCTTGGTTTTTATTGATGTCTTGTATCATAGCATTTAGGCTATCAAAGATTCGACAATTACTACTGAACAATTTGCTATCATTACTAGGTTATCTCAAATCCTCAGATCCATTTTTATTTCTTTAACATGGGTGATGAGTATAAAGTTGTGGGTGACCTGTTAGAAGTTGACATATTGTGGAAAATGCAGTTTTCTATTTAGTGTTTGGTGAGAGAATGGGAACAAGATCACTTCAAAGGGTAACCCAAGTTATCTCACCAGATTTTGGAAGAACATAGGTAGTCATTTAAACTTATATTATTTTGTATCTTTTTTACCGTAACTCACCTCGAATTTTTCTTTTACAGCCATAATAAAATATTATCCGCGTAATCTAGAGGATGTTAAGATTACTTTTAAGAAACTCCACCAATGGGTCAAGGATAATTAGTCCAACACCTTCTACAAATGGTTTACCCCCAAAAACTTGGTTCAGAGTCACCTTTAAAAGACCAACTCCAAATAGGATCTATCATGGGAACAATTAACTACTACTTCCGGGTCGGCTGTTATCATCCACAAGATTAAGACTGCATATGACAAAATGTTTCTTCTAACAAGGACTAGATCCCTCAGCCATCAGACTAAAAAGTGTAAGACTATCAAGCTAGGCTCGAATAAGGACACTGTTGGTGTTAAAGCTGTGAAACAGCCCGATGAAACTTTGCCAACCATGCTTGATGAATATTTATTCAGCTATACTTGATGCTAATATCGAAGTGGGTGATACACCTGTAGGATTCCTATCTTGAAGAAGAGAAAAATCACAAGATAAGCAAACATAACAGTGGGAAGAGAGAAAAAAGAAGAAGAAAATAAATACCAGTTGGGAGATTGTTCATGCATTAATCCTATCTACTATCCTTCCAGCACCTGATCCAAATTCTCCTTTGGTCCCAACAACCAGAAGGAGAAACATATAATGAAGATAATCCGATGGGACCTATAGATGGGATAAAGTTTAAAGATTTCAATAAAAACTCCCCCCAAACCAATGGTAAATGCACAAACATGCTCTAAAAATATTTGCCTTTTCAATTGATAAAGGCACAAGATATATTGACATGTACGATGTTGGGATTTGTAAAACCCATTTCTGGGTTAGAGTGGGAGTTTAAAGCACAAAATGAGACCATTACTTTGCTTGAAGAAAAAAGAACATCACAAAAAGTCATTCGAAAGAGAAAAAGCTTGTGTTGGTGGCTTAGAAAATGAGGCCAAACTGGTTAATGAAGAGCTTACAAAGCTAGAAGCTACTTACAAATATTTGTAGTATAACGACAACAATCATATAATAATAAAAACAACAACAAAATAACTCAACACAAAAAAATACGAAAAACTGGAAACGAAAATCACTTGTGAATCGACAAACAAGCAATAAATGCAGAAGAACAAAAGAAAATATACCAATTGACAACTGTAAAAGATCTTGATCGAATGAAGAAAGAAAGACTGATCATAAAATCGAAGAAGAGATTGATCGAATAAAAAAAAGATAAAACACATAGATCAAGATCGTAATAACAAAAAAATTCATGGTGGTTATTAATAATTTAGTTTTAAAACAAGTGGATATTAGTGCTTTCTCAAACTATGAGTTGTTATAGGTAAACATTTTTTTATTCTCAATGGTTATTGGTAAATTAACTAGTTTATAACGATATTTGAATAGAAAAAATAATTAATTTAAAAAAAAATGCATGATAGTTAGTAAAATCCAAATTTGACGGTCGTATATGAATAAAATTTAAATAAAAAATAAAAAATAAAAAAATAAAATAAAAGAATCATAAATATATAATATTAAATTAGAAACAATACCTAATATTACTTGTATGGAATAATTTTTTACTCATAAAACTAGATCTATTAAAAAGCGAAAAAAATAGGAAAACCGAAAAAGATAGATATATTTACATAATCTTTTATCTATATCTTGTCTTTACTTTCTTTCCTCGTAGACGAAAAAAGTATTTGGAAACTCTCTATCTGTATCTATTATATAGATTTTTTTTTTTTGGTGAAACTATTATATAGATTTGGTTGGCAGCTGCACTACTCTTTGCATAATTCTGAGTTTTCGATAGGTTCTTTGAAGATACAAAAGATAAAGTAGTGATTGTAAGTTCTCTTTTTCTCGATGTTTGTCTTCTTTCTTTCTGTTTCGCGTTTTGTATAGTTTTCTTACAACTCCGGTCAAAGTTAAGTTAGTTCACAGAAAGCTCTTTGTTTCTTTTTCCAGTAATACATGTAATATCTGCAGATTTGTGGTATAGTTTCACAAAAATTGTATCCTTAAAACTGTATCTGATCAACAAAACTGAAACTATATAAATATAATGTTCTTGCAAGTTTTGGTGGTTAGTTAGGGGGAGTGATTTTGAGGGTAAAAAGACTAAACTTTTACTTTTGCCTAGTCTTCTTATAACTTACACACAGATCCTTGTGGTTTGTTCTTTGTTGTTAACAGATACATACATCATTATGGAACTTGAAAACCATGCCAAGACCAATGAGTCTGTTTCTAGTTTGAAAGCTGAGCCATACCCTTGGCTCTTTTACTGCCATGGTAAAAGATTAAGCGATCAAACTTTTCTTAATATCGACAAGAACACTTACTCCAGACGATTTCCTGAACTGCGTGGCTGTTGTCCTTTGGGTTCTTGTCATGGTTGGTGTCTTTTCAAGGACAACGAGTGCGGTGATATGTTTTTTTGGAACCCTTTGAGTTTAGAAAAAATAAGTCTACCACCATTGAAGTTCAATCAATCAGCAGGACATTTCGTTTTGTCTGCAGCCCCCACCAGTACTGATTGTACCGTCTTTCTGTTTTTATGTGACCGTCCTATCGTTATCTTTTATCGTCTAGGAATTGATAATCAGTGGAATTTCGTGAACTATAAGAAGGAGCTTGAACTATGTTTGCAAATAGGTGATCAAATTATCCGAGATCCTGTTTTTGTGGGTGGTAAAATGTATGCGACCACCCTTTTAAACGACATAGTGTTAGTCATTGATGAAATCAAACAAGATACCATCTCCATTAGAGTTTTACATGTAGCTGATCCAATATTAACCTCACTTGCTATACAAGACTATTTTGTAGAATGTGTTGGTAAACTCTTCATGATACAAATCAAACATGGAGGTATTGATTTTAAAGAAGTTTTCGGGGTCGAGGCATATAGTTTAAATTGTACATCGATGATGTGGGAGAATGTGGATAGCCTTAAGGATTTTACTTTTTTCTTAGGCATTAACTCTAGCCTTTGCGTCGACACACCAAATAAAGGGGGTCATATTTATATTAGTCCAAATTGTATGGAACAAAAACTTTGGTACTATGATTCTGAAAATCGATGTATTGGTATATTGTCATCTCTCATGCCCCATCTGGTTGAAGCCGCAGTATGATAGTGTGTACCAAGGAGGACCTCCATTCAAAGCGGAATCAAAGATTATACATAGACTAAAAGACGAAGACGCTTCTGTAGAAACGGAACCACATTTTGGTAGGGTTCATACAGATATGGTAGCATTAATGGTGGAGCGTCTACCACTAGCTGATTACTGGAACTTCCGCACTACGTGTAGAGAATTTCATTTGATCATGCCTCCTGTTTTCAATCTGGAAACGGCCTTGACTAGGAGGCAGGGGACAACTTCGTTGTATCCGTGGTTTGTGTTCCAAGAGACAAGTAGGAGCTACACTATCTTTGATCCATTGAATAACGATAAATACCAAATGAACTTACCAGAACTGTTACATGGTTGCAACATTTCCTGTGTCAAAGATGGTTGGTTGTTGATGGATCGCGCAAGTGAATCTTTTGAAACCGACTTCTTTTTCTTCAATCCACTCACAAAAGAGATTTTACAGCTGCCACGATGCGGAATATATGACACAATTGGCGTTTTTGATTCACCAAATTCTTCTGAATGTTTGGTTGCCATACTCAACACATGTGATAGTGAGGGCAGTAATTCTATAAGTTCTATTCATCCTAAGGACACAAAGTGGACCAAAAGATTCTTATACGATGAGGCGATTAATAACTTTGAATTCTATAGAAATACTGCTGTTTTCTACGAGGGCTCAATCTACTGTTTGGGAGAGGGTGGAAACATTGGACGACTAGAGCCTAAGGAATATACATGGCATATACTTTCGCAGCCGCTAACAAGTTCCTCGTGGTATGAACAACTATTTCTAGTTGAATGTGATAGAGAGCTTTTATCAATTTTTGTTGGCTACTATGGAGAGCGTGTGCGCGTTTTCAAGCTTAACCAGTCTACGAGTGCATGGACGAGGGTTAAAAGTCTTGGAGACCACATGATTTGTATAAGTAGGTCATCGTCCTTTTCAACGGTAGCAAGATATCCTGGAATGAGAAACAAAATATTTTTCCCAAGATTTCATGATCACAGCATTGTCTACTACTCTCTCCACACAGGAAAGTTTCATTCTTTTGACGGTAAAGATTCCATCGTAGATTTTTGCAAGACAAAGAAAATTTTATATTGCGGATGGTTCGAGCCTAACTGGTGCTAAATGGCTGAAGTTTATTATACTTATGTATGTAAGGTTTACTTATTCATGCCTTTTTGTATGGAATGATCTGAATATTTAAATTTGTTATTCTTCAGCACTATGTAATGCTTAGAATTTTAAGGTATTTTATGTTCACTATGGAGATTTGATTCTTATTTTCATATTCTAAAACCTGTATCTCTTCATGTAAAACTCAAATTTTCCTATGTATATTCCACATGTTAGATGCCTACAACAATAAAGGAATAAAGTGAATAACTAAGAGGGCTAAGTATTGAATGAAAATTGTAAAGCAAACAGATTACAATTTGTGAACTTTTAAGATAGATATATCCCAGGTTTCGTCAGCTACTAATTTGTCAATTCTTAAATTTAAATAGAAAATATCAAGAAAAGTTACGGTACAAGTTGAAACCATCGAACTTATGACTAATGGTTATGAGTTCGATTTATTCTATATTTTTTGGCTTAACTTGTTACCTTGTATGATTTACCTTCTGATGTTGGTTCGCAGGGTGTTGTGTCAGAGTGTTAGTTTGCATACTATTGCGTCAGATCGAAGGTTTACCTTATACACATTCATCCTGTTTGAGTAACGGCCGCGGGTTGTTTAAAAAAAAGAAATTGGAACCAACAAAGATAATTATACAATCTTTAAACTCACGAAAATAAATGTTATTTATTTTAGTGTAATTGGATCGACTAGTCGACCAATTTAATCATGATATATTATCAAACAAGTCGTAGAGTGCGGAGTGCACGCTTGTTAGATTATATCACGATTAGCGGGGTCAAGGATTTCGAAATTGAAAATTTGACCGTTTTATTCAAATTTGAAAATTTGACCGTTTTAACACAAAACCGGTTGAGAGACCCTAACTGCCCTAACTTCCAAACTGTATTTTGGTTGGTCGAATTTATAAATATGGGTTCTGTTGAAAAGGAAATCATATCATTTTCATCCTCTCTGTTCAAAGTACATATCTCTGATTTTATCCAATTGAAATTTTTGGAGAACCCCAAAAATATTTCAATAAGAAATTGTTTACAAGACTTCAGAGATTATCCGGAAACGAAACACTATTTTCTACAATAAATTAGCCCTCATTTAGCTGCAACTAAGACAAGAAAGGGAGAGACGGTATCGTTTATAATTGACCAAGTTTTCTATCTTGACGACACTCGTATGTTGAAAATTTTACGCATAGCTAAATCACCTATTCGAAAAGGACGATAGCGTGTTTTTATTATCCTACTAACAATGCATAGTCCGATAATATTGTATATCAGTGGTCTTTTAGCATGCCTTTTTTTTCTATAAAGTCAAGTTTAGATTTTCGGTCCATGGGATTCTCATCTTCTTAATATTTGTATATCCAAAAAAAGCGAATCATTATTTTTGGTGAGACTACTATGTTCATGCCATATACCAAGACATTGTTGTTTTTAAAGTAGTCATGTATGTTTAAAGGATATTTTTAAGGGAATCAAGTAATTTTCCAGTTGCCATATGGAGTGAATGGGTTGGTGATCTCAATTTTGTCTATTAGCTTACAAATACAATGACGACAATAAGTTTATTTGAATATTCCGCAAACATTAATAAATTATCACATAGATTTTCTGAAAATAAATTCTATTTGAAGACCTTTCAGATTTTAATCAGACATAGAAAAGATTCACATACGATTTATGACAACTCATAGATATGGGTAAAAGAGGATAATTGGCTCTCGTGTTGCACATGAAACTCAAAAATTGATTTTTCCGTCCTCCTATTTCGTCAATCTGAGTCTACCGGTTGATTTGTATTACTAACTAGATTTTTTATTTGTATCAGGTGTTTGATGTCGAAGCACATTGTTGGAAAATAAAGTCGTGGTTATTTGATATTTAAACATGAAGGTTATTGCAAAGCATGTGGTGGTGAAAATTGAATTAGTCAAATATGACATGATAAAAGCTGCATGTAGTATAGTTGACGGGCAGGACCGAAGCTCTACATAAGTAAACATTCCCTACCAAATATGAAAAAATATTTGTTAGTAGATTTGATTTGCATCCACTGCTAATATAGACCAATAATAGCATGCTATAAAAACGCGTACCATTAGCCTTTCATATCCATAATTTGATCATGCAAGACCCTTCTATAAATCAATTCAAATGAACATGCCCTTTTCTTGACGTATACATGATAGTTTTTTACTATAAAATACATCATCAAGGATTACATATCTCATTTCACGTAAACCCAATGTCGTTCTTTAGCTTTGATTTTGTGGTAATATTTGATCCTCGAGAAACAATCATCAGGCTCATCAATTGATAACACCTCTAAATTTTGAACCTAATTTGAAACTATTGGATTATCTTTTAAAATAATACAAGGATTATCTTTCAAACATCATAACTTAACTAATGAATTTGTACTTGATAGTTTTTCTACGAGGTATTTGTTCATACAGGACATTACCAAATTTATTTTCTATTTGCTTCACCACTCCTACGTATGCTCTAATATTCTCTTATTTTCTTTGTATTCTCATTGAGATTTGTTAATAATGAATTGAGAATCTGGATCAAGTGTAGTACCGAGTATAAATTATACGAGCTAAACGCATTCGTCCCAATATTTCTTTGTATTCAGCTTCATGATTTGTACTGGTGAATCGAGATTCAATAGCTTGTCATATTTCTTTCCACGGGGTAGTTAAAATGATCACAACTTAATTACCATTAGAACTAGAAGCTCCATCAGAACGAATTACCCATTCTTATTCTTTAGAAAACATTTTACTTAAATTTTCATTTTCAATATCATTTCGTTCTTTTTGAAACTCGTTAATGAAATCCCAATCTGTCATGCTTTTATTATTGTATGAGGTTCAAACTTAATTTTAGACTCACTAAGCTCAACGGACTAGTGCGTCAAACGACATGACACGTCTGATTTTTATAAGACACTTCTTAGTATAATAACATGAACTTGGAAATATAGTCTTATTTTTTGTGAAGCCATGACCAACCTGAGAGCTAACTTTTCAAGATTAAGATACCATGGTTCAGGTTTTTAGAAAAATCTTGTTCACATAGTACAACGGCCGTTACAACCCATATTCTTCACGAACAAGTAAAGTATGACTATAAAATTTAAAACTAACAAGTATAAAGACAATGGTTCTCCCTCTTTTGGCTTAGAAAAAATCTTAGTTGATGTCAATTATTATTTTAGGTCATTGACACATTTCTCCATCAAATATAACACTTGCTCCGTCATGAATCTAGTACTGTCTTGATATTTTTTATTCATCTTGATTTGATTATATCCTGAATAAGTATCAATGGATGTTAACAAATCCTGCCATCTTGGTGCATCTACTAGTTGATCCGTCCGAGGTAAAATAAAATCATCATTTGAGGTTGTTTATATCAAGTCGGTAAAATCAACACACATTATGCATTGTCCATTCTTCGTTTTTACTAAAGTCGGATTAACTACCCATGTTGGATATATAGATTTTTATTTATTTTTGCTACTTTAAGTAACATGTCTACTTTTTTCATAATAACATCAACTTTATCTAGTGAAATTGATCTTTATTTTTTTATTTTTTTTATAGCTCAAATACTTTTATCAATCCAAAGCTCATGAGTAAATAATTAACTTAATAAGTTTAAAGAGATCATAAATACTTTATACAAAAACATCAACATTTATCTTTAAACATTTAGTTAGCTCATTTTTTTAATTTTTCACTTAGTTGAATTTTTATTTTCAATATATTTCTATAATCCAACTTCAGTTCCAATATATTGTAAAAATGTTCAATTAACCAAGGTGTTTTTCGAGGATCGTCAATCTTCCCCTTTTTTACTCCACTAAAGGGTTATCATGTTTCAATTATCATTAATATCCTTAATGACTATTTGATTTCTACAACATAACATTATCTTATAGTAATCTTTTGTTGACTTTTACTACCTTGTCAAACCTCAATGCATCCTCCTGCTAAATATTTGATACATAGATGGTAAGAAGACGAATTATGGACAACATTCAATTGCATTGTAAAAATTTAGTGCATCAACAATAATAAACAATGTTTTAATTATTTTTAGTATTTGGTTGTATCTAGAATTAACTGGCAACTCCATTCACCTTTACACAATCAATTGAACGTCTTGTGGAACTCGCTAAATTATGATTAGTCATTTTATTTGGATCTACTCCAAAAAAAATTAAATATAATATAACACTCGTACATTTATCAAGCTACCATTATCAATCACGACTCTCTTAATCCCACCGATATCTACAATAATTGATAGGCTTAATATTATACGAATGATTATTTAGTAATGTTACAAAAGGTAATTAATTTTTGGTAGTGAATATAGAGATAATATGGATTATTAAGTAAATGTTTAAAGAGAGAGAATGTGATAGAAGAAGTAAATGTTTTATCCCTCTAATAAATGTCCTCAAATGTCTTTTTATAGGTCGAGTAATCCTAATGGGCCTAATGGACCAAAAAACGTCTATGGGCCAATCTATATTTACCCAAGCCCAAGGTCCAAAGCCTATTAATAAATAAATAAAATAACAAAATTTTAGTTATGTACAAAATTTGATAAATGATAAATTAAATGTTGGTTAAATATTTCTTTTTTCAGATTTGTCTTTCAAATACTTCTGCTCTCATCAGAGAGCCCCTTAGTCCTCATAAAATTGTTTTTAGGACGGCTAACGTACAAGCTCTTTATGCCTAGGTTGATCATCCCTTAGGAACTAGACCTTCGAACTTTGCTTTAGATTGCACAGAAAAATAACTTTGATTTATGTGGGGGAGCCATTCGGGCATATCGTGGTACCTTTTTGTGAATTTTAACCGGGCGCATACCTGAACACGTGTCATCAATTCATTTCACCCATGTTTTCAATCTGCTATAGGTGAGGCATGTCAAGAAATGAAAACGGTTCCATTCCCTTAACGATTATAACCATTAACGATTTTTCCACTTCTCTAAAATCAAATATGATGGTCTTCTACAATCCCTTATATAAGTTATCCCCTCATTATCTTAATACAAAAATTTCTAAAGAGAGAAATTTTACTTGTAGAGAGAGAAACAAAGCTATCTTTCCATCATAAAGCTAATCAACAAAAATATTTTCTTTTCCTTCTACCACTACTGTCACCATAAATTCAATTTAATGACATTCTTCAGTTTGCATGTTCACTGCGAGAACTGTTTGAACTAACTAGTTATATCTATCCAGAAAAGACAGGATTGCTGTAAGATTGCATGCATCCGAAGGCATAGCCACTGTCTCTCGAACGATTGACTACGATGGTCCATCCATACAACAGACACGACATCCCACGGGAACCTTCCTCTATTTTTCAATCATTTACTTCAAAAAGTCATTCATCAAGACCAATACAATCCTAGAGAACCATCAGTCGTAGACGTTCCTATTTATCTAAATCTATGAGGTCTAATACATAAGAGAACTCATCTTCATTCTTGATCAGACCTGCTAAAGTTCACACAAACCCACCTTCTGGAGACAAGGAACCTATCCAGCATACTCAGCTTTCTCTTGATGCTCCATGACAACAACCAAAAATAGAAATAAATAATATCTCTCATTAGAGAAAACCTTCAGGAGTCAATTCGAGGGAGTTGGCAGATGATGATGAAAATTTAAGCAAGAAATCTCCTCTAGATACATATGGTCAATATGAGGAGAATGTTGAGACTTCAAATTCAGCTAGAAAGAATACTTCAAAGGTCAAATATGATTAAGGTGGAAGGCTAAAGCTGCCGAGACAGAGGGAAAGACATTTCCCCCCATCATTGGTTGGATGTGTAGGGAACAACTTTGAAAAATAAGCTCTAATTATCTCTTGTCCCTTGATTAAATCCCATATAACAATTTCCAAGATAGAGAATTGAATACCATATGTGAAAAATGGAGATTTTCGAAGTAGGTGAAGGTTCGGTTACCTAAACAAGGTGTGGTGGTCCAATGTAGTTAATCGTTTATCAGGATGTGTTGAATATGGTCTTCAGTTTCCCTTGGATCCAAAAATTGTTAATTACTTTGAATTAATGAGACTATGCGCAAGTTAGGCTATTCTAAATGGTTATTTTTCCCGATTTCTTGTATCATGGTATTTAGGTTATCAAAGATTCAAAAAAATTAACGGAACAATTTGCTATCATTACTAGGTTATCTCAAATCCTCAGATCCATTTTTTACTTCTTTAACATGGGTGATGAGTATAAAGTTGTGGGTGACCTGTTAGAAGTTGACATATTGTGGAAAACGCAGTTTTTATTTAGTGGCTGGTGAGAGAATGGGAACAAGATCACTTCAAAGGGTAACCCAAGTTATCTCACCAGGTTTTGGAAGAACATAGGTAGTCCTTTAAACTTATATTATTTCGTATCTTTTTTTACCGTAACTCACCTCGAATTTTTCTTTTACAGCCATATTAAAATCTTATATGCGTCGTCTAGAGGATGTTAGGATTACTTTTAAGAAACTCCACCAATGGGTCAAGGAGAATTAGTCCAACACCTTCTACAAATGGTTTACCCTCAAAAACTTGGTTCAGATTCACCTTTAGAAGACCAACTCCAAACAGGATCTATCATGGGAACAATTAACTACTACTTCCCGGTCAGCTGTTATCATCAACTAGATTAAGACTGCATATGACAAAATATTTCTTCTAATAAGGACTAGGTCCTCATCCATCAGACTAAAAAGTGTAAGACTATCAAGCAAGGCTCGGATAAGGACATGGTTGGTGTTAAAGCTGTGGAACAACCGGATGAAACTTTGCCAAGCATGCTTGATGAATCTTTATTCAGCTATACTTGATGCTAATGTCGAAGTGGGTGATACACCTGTAGGATTCCTGTCTTGAAGAAGAGAAAAATCACAAGATAAGCAAACATAACATTGGGAGGAGAGGAAAATAAGAAGAAAATAGTTTCCAGTTGGGAGATTGTTCATGTATTAATCTCATCTACTATCCTTCTAGCACCTGATCTAACTTCTCCTTTGGTCCCAACAACAGAAGGAGAAACATATAATGAAGATAATCCGATGGGACCTATAGACAGGATAAATTTTAAAGATTTCAATAAAAAATTCCCCCAAACCAATGTTAACTGCACAAAAATGCTCTAAAAAAGATTTTCCTTTTCAATTGATAAAGGCACAAGATATATTGGCATGTACGATGTTGGGGTAAAACCTATTTTTGGGTTAGAGTGGGAGTTTAAAGCAAAAAATGAGACCATTACTTTGCTTGAAGAAGAAAAAAAACATCACAAAGAGTCCTTCGAAGGAGAAAAAGCTTGTGTTGATGGCTTAGAAAATGAGGCCAAATTGGTTAATGAGGATCTTACAAAGCTGGAAGCTACTTACAAATATTTACAGTCATCTAGATTCGGGGAGAATCAAAAGCTGAAATTTCTACAAGTGAGTGGCAAGACTGTTATGGAGCTTGTGTCGAAGAAGCTAAAAGAGCAAGGAGCCCTTGTCAAGAAATGTGAAGTGGAAGTTAACCACTCTCAAAGCTCAAGATGTGAAGGAAAAAAAATAAAAAAAAAGATGTAGTGGATGAATATGCCAATGGGATCTTAAAATCTTTAACTAAGCGAGACGTTTTGATTAAGTCCGACATGGTACTAGATCTTCACAAAGCATTCCCAACCATGAACCTTGGAGCTTTGTAGGAGTTAATGCGAGAGGAATTATGGCCTAATGATATGCCCATATTTAATCAATTAGGCATATCCATGGATTTAACTAGTGATAGATCTAAAGCGAACGATGGAAGAAACTCTAAATGTGGGAGTTCAGAGGAAGATAATATCGATGGGGATGATCCTGATGGCAAGTAAATTCATATTTTATTGCTTTGTATAGGTATTTGGCTTATGCAACTCATTTTATCGTGTTATTAAATCTTTTATGTACAAGCCCTTAACACAGTCAAGGCCTTTTGTATTCGGGAATTAAGAATGAATCCGTGTTGTTTTGTTTCCTTTTAAATTCTTATATTGGAATATAATTATCATAAATAGTTTATCCCTCCCTTCGACTTCAATCCAATCAAGTTTTATGCAATTTAAAGGTATATAAATCAATTAATCCACTTATTTGAAGTTAAATCAATCATAGGTAATCCATTCGAAAGTGATGTGTATTATTTCTGACCAAAGGGTATTTTGGGAAAGAGTTTTAGGAATTTAATGTTTAGAGTGAAGTATAGAGAGATAAAGGAGGTGTGTAATAGCAGTAAATTTTTCTCACCCTCATTATTGAAAATAGTTGGGGTATTTATACTCATTTAATGAACCGTGGGCCTTTCGAGTCGGATCATGGGCTTGGGTTAAGTTTAAAAGCCCATAAGCCCAAGAGAAGAAATGACTAGCAACTAGCTAAGTCACAATCCACTTGGTTACACTGCTCGGTGGGGCATAGTATTGGATATGTCCGAACTGCCCTTTGGATATATACAATGTTCAGTGTCAAAGAAATCTGACCTTATCAGTAGCCCCTTTAGGTCTTGCAAAGATACTTTGGAAGAGCTAATTCGAAAAATGAAACTCAGTATGTATCCAAGGCGAAGTCTGATCTGATGTTTATATCCAAAATGAATCTTGATCGGATTCGAAGAGATTAACTTAC
This sequence comes from Limnanthes douglasii subsp. nivea, assembly GCA_036936605.1. Lineage (NCBI taxonomy): Eukaryota > Viridiplantae > Streptophyta > Magnoliopsida > Brassicales > Limnanthaceae > Limnanthes > Limnanthes douglasii. Next base: position 196,630,841 of record JAUPFV010000002.1, on the reverse strand, counting down.
AGTTAGGAATTCCAAATGTTAGTTTTTTGAAGTGGGACACGTGTCGCGTTTTGGTTTGACCTTTAAACCATTTTTTCTCCTAAATCATGTACCTACTGGCTAAAAAGTAACTTAAGGTGTAATCCCCATACTTCCTAACCCCTAATCATTATTTTGATTGATTCATCTTCTCTTAGGTGAAAACCCCACATCTTCATCTCTATTTAAATAAGTTTCAATGTTTTATCTTTTTAAGAATACAAAAATCTCTAAAGAGAGAAAACTTGATAATCTTTCAAAATTGTGTCTAGGAAGATTATATGTTCACAACTAGAATTTCATTGGTGAAAGGAGGTTGGCTAAACTTATCCGATTTAGAAAGAGCAAGAAGAGACGCAAGAATCGCAGCTGGACTCCCTGCGTCTCTTGGTGGAGAAAATAACCAAACAAAACCAAGCACATATCAGAGGTCATCATCATAAAAAACATTAAGAGTTAAAAAACTATCTTTTATCCCAACCTATCTCCTTTAGAGTCAGGCTCTTTAGTTCAAGAGTCTCAAAACCCTCTACCTAAAGAAAAATCTGTTTCTAGTGTTAGGAAACCTTCACCTTTTCTGGCCATGGGTTCAGATGCTGAGAAATCCACCCCTCGAAGGGTAACTCGCCTATCTAAAGCCAAACGTACTCCCTCTACTTCAAAACCTGCTAGTTTAGAGACAATAAAGGCCCCAACAAATTCTAAACCGTCTGAACAACAATCAAGTGTAATGGAGGAGACCATGGAGGACATCATGGAAGACACTCATTTTGAGACGTCCGGGAAAACAGGGGACAACGCGGCAGATTGGTCGAAGAATGTGAGATTGTGTCTGCTTAACATTGAGTCACTTCTGGAGTGCTTAGAAGGAAAAGTGGGGCCAAACTTTCACAAGGTTAGTGTAAAGTATTTGATAGCTCTTCATAATATTTCTTACGTATACACCCACACTGCTGAGCTGGATCAGATTCGAATGAAATGGGGATTTCTTGATTTTGTTAAGGTGAGAATTTTGATTAATCCGGAAACCCCCATAGACTATAAATCCCACAAGTTGGTGGTATATACTGAAGTGCTCAATTGGGGCATTCGGTTTCTTTTGGATCCAGAAATAGTCAGGTATTTCCACTTGATAAGGTTATGCCCAATTCAACTGAGCCCAAATGCATGGTATACTTTGTTGGCTGGTATAATGACATCTATGATGTAAAAAATTCCTCTACCCATGGAAAAATTTGTTGTCGTGCCGAGTCTGTGCAAAAACTACCATATCCTTTTTTACCATTACAATATGGGCAATGAGTACAAGGTGATAAATGATCTGTTGGATTCCGAGAATCCATGGATGAATCAATTTCTTTTTATCACTAGAGCGTGGGAGAATGGAAGAGAGATAAACTCCACCAACAATCCAAACCAGCTGACTAGCCGCTGAAACAGTTCAAGTAATATCTGTTCATATTTTTATTAGTTTCCACATGTTATGTTGATATTCCGAACTGACTGTTATGTTCTCTTGTAGTTTTTTTAAAAAAATCAAGAACACCTGGAGGCTGGCCAAGCTACTTGTACTAAGTTGAACGAGTGGACATCGGAGAAATGGGGATTGGGTTTCCATAACTGTTTTACTTCTGGAAACTTCGTGAGGTCTCACCTACGGAATACTACGGGGAACAGAGACCTTACTTGGGAGTAGCTGACCACTCCTCCTCCAGCAAATATCATTCTAAAGAGAATGAGGCTAAGGATGGCAAACTTTACTTGCCTTCTGGAACAAAGTCCCTAGTCACCTGGACAAGATCAAGAACAACAAGAAGAAGAAGACTAAAGTCGATTAACCTCATCAAGTCTCCGAAGGGGTTGGTTCGGAGAATCAAAGAGGAATCAGCACTGCTTTGTTAGAGGCAGTTGAATCCACCGTAAAAGAAGCTGGTGGATCAGATCATCCACCCCAGATTACAAGGAAATATCATAAAAGGCGCAAGGAGAGCAGTGAAAAAAAAGTTGCAAAGAAGAAGAAAAGTAGCTTAGGGTCAGATATAATACTTTGTCCCATCGAACTTTCTCCTTCCATTCCTTCCGATCCGCCCCAAAAAGAAGAGATTCCTTCTAACCCTTCTGCTCCAACATTCTTACCAGTCGAACAACCAACTGCCAAAGGAGACGTCAATCTGGATGAATTTCAAAATATGTACTTTAGTGATCTGGACAAGGACGACTTCAAATAGAATTATCCCCATGCCAATGTAGCCAATGATATAACCCATAATGGTGAGTCATATGAGATATCAAGTGAGCAATATAATCTGAGCCATGCCCTTTTGGGTTATATCCGTCCGATAGTTGACTTAAAAAGGCAAGTCAGGGAACAAACAACGAACATAAATTCCCTAACCACAGAAAACCAGGGTTTGAAGAACGATCTCTCCACTCTCAGTAAAGTATAGAAGCCTTGAAGAAGGAGAAAAAGGACTTGGGCACCGAACTGCGCCAGTCCAAGAATGCTAAAAAAGATCTTCAGACCAAATATTCCGACTGGAAACTTCTGCCTTTGCTGAAATCAAAACTCTGAAAGACCAACAAGTCGTCAATTCCAGCAGTATCAAAACTTAATCCAAAGAAAATGCTAGTTTAGGTAGGCTTCTCAAGGAGAAAGAGAATGCTCTTTTATTGAGCAAGCAAGCCCAAGAGATAGCAACATGAATAGAGAAGTACACTTCCAGAGTGGTGGATTCTTTGGAGAAAAGAGACGAGGGGGTCAAGTCAGACATGGTTTTGCTATTCCATTAAACCTTTCCAAAGAGGACCCTTGGTCATTTGTAGAAATATGTGTCGTACAATGAGATCACTTTCCATATCATGGTGGCTGGTGACAAGCATGGTTATTCAAGTGGAGAAGATTTTGATGAAGGAACTGGTGAGAGTTCAAGCGTTGAAATCAAGAGTCCCATGAAGGGTGAAGGTGATAAACAAACCAGAGGGAACAATCCCTAAGGTTGTAATGTTATGTTGTGTTTTAAGATAGAACTAAAGTCCTTGGATGTCCAAGGCATTTTATTATGTTTTTTGAATTCCTGTTTTATGAACCAAAGTCCTTCAATGGTCAAGGTCGTTTGTGAATTGTGGATCAAAATTTTTCCGATCAAGTTAAATATCGCATCTTTCTTTTGTTCGAACTCCCTTGTCTCTTTACAGTTAACATTCTAAGTAGCTTTCAATATTTTTGATTTGTTTAATAAATGTTTAATAATCATTGAATGACTCCAATCACAAGTGTTTAATAAATGTGATCAAGTGATCAGTAAATCTGATCAAGTATTTAACAAATCCGATCAAGTCAAAGATATTTCATTTGAGAGCCGAGGTGTTTAATAAGTATTTAATTTATCTGATATCCTCATACTATGATCAAGAATTTTACAGAATAAGTCATAGGATATTATTAAAAAACCCGGACATCTCATTAAAACCTCCCCATGCCACCAGGGTAGGAAAGAGTATGCCCCCATAATATTTACATTGAGACGTGAAAAAAAAGTAAATATTTACAAGAGAATTTTATTCTAAATATAACCTGAGATGTTCAATGTTCCATGGGTGCTTCAATACTCTTCTCTCTTTGTCTTGAAGTTTATATGTCCCTGGCTTGACTTTTTCGCATACCACATTGGGAGCTTCCTAGTTCAGAGCCAACTTTCCAAACTGTTTTTCTTTAGTGTGCAAAAAGACTTTTCTCAAGATTTTTTCTCCCAATTGAAAATATCTTCTGTTAACCATGGATGCAAATCTGCTTCTCATTAAACCCTAATAATTTGTTGTTCTTAAATGTGCTTTGACCCTCATTTCTTTAATCAAATCCAACTGATTCCTAACTGTCATATCATTTTCCTGTTCGGAATAGTATTGGATTCTGAAAGAAGGTAAAATAGCTTCTATGGGCGTGATTGCATCCATCCCATAAACGAGAGCGAAATAGGATTCTTGTTTAGCGATCCGGGGAGTAGTTCGGTAAGCCCATAGTACTTCTTGCAAATTCTTTTTCAATAAGGACAAGATTGTTCGATTAAAAACTTCAACTTTCCCATTATCTTGAGGGTGGAATGGAGAAGAAAAACAGTGTTCAATTCCTCTGGAAGTGCAGAACATCTCCATATCTTTATTATCAAATTGTGGCCCATTATATGTAGTGATCTTCCCGGGAACTCCAAATCTGCAACATGTGTTGAATTGAATAAATTTTATAACCTCCTTAGAAGTGTTTCCAACTATGGGAGCCTCTTCTATCCATTTAGAGAAATAGTTAATTGCCACTATTATCGTTCGATATCCACTAGATTCCATGAGAAGAGGCCCAACCAAATCCAACCCCCATCTATCAAAAGATATTATTTCAGATATGGACTCCATAGGAATTGTTGGCACATGGATTTCATTTTCATATCTCTGGCAAGGATCACACCTCTTGACCATATCTTTGGCATCTTCCATTATTGTTGGCTAGTAGTACCCTGCTAATAAGACTCTCCTGGTTGGGGCCTTAGTACCATAATATGTAGAACCTTCTCCATCTTGCAGTTCAGATAAGATATTTTGGGATTCTTCAAATCCTAAGCAATGCAAGAGGGGTCTGCTAAAGGATTTCTTATAAATAACTTCTTTTAATACCAGGAAACCACGAGCTTTATATTTACTTTTCTAAGCTAGGGCATTATCCGGAGGTAAAACTCCATCGGAAATAAACTGAAAAATATCATACCTCTAGTCTTTGGGTTGAATGAAAAATATACTCATACTCTCTTCATTCTCTTTACCCTTTACTTGGCTTTAATCTATCGATGGACACTTTAGCATCAGAATCCATGGGTAAGGTTCATAATAGGCTATGGTTGCTAAAGATTCAGCCACAATATTCTCCGATCTAGGAATATGTTCATATAAGATATTCTTGAAATTTGCAGCAACTTCCCTCAATATGAGGAAATATTTTACCAATTGTTCCTTCTTTGCCTTAGACTACTCCTGAGCATGGTGGATAAGTAGTTGGGAGCCACTCATCAATCAGACTCTTTTTTCGCCACAGATAAGGGGCTAGTCTGAGACCATCTATAGTTGCTTCATATTCTGATTCATTGTTGGAGGTTATGAAGCCAAATTATATAGCTTGATACATAGTATCACCATAAGGAGAAGTTAGACAAATTTCGGCCACATAACCCATGGTACCAGAGCCACCATCAGTTCAGACTACCCACTCTTTTTTAGACTCGGTTTCTTAGATTTTCCCGGGGGGTCTATCATCATGAAACTCTACTAGGAAATCAACCATTGATTGGGCCTTGACTTTCGTTCGGGGGGGGGATTCAATATCATAATCACCCAGATCAACTGACCACTTGGTCATCCTTTTTGATATATCAGCCTTTAGGAGAATATTTTTCAAAGGAAAATATGTCCTCATGAAAATTAAATAAGCTTAAAAGTATGGTCTCATTCTTCAAGTTGTTATTACCAACGCTAAGGCCAATTTTTATAACTTCAAATCTATTCTTTCAGCATCCAACATGCTTTTGCTAATATAATAATCCGGATGGGGGTAATTATCCACCTCTTTTACTAGCAAAACACTTACTAAATACTCACACAGAGCTAGGTAGATATAAAGTTTCTCCCCTGAATAGGTTTGAACAACGTCTTGGGCAAAGACAAATGCTTCTTAATTTCAAGAAATGCTTGATCACACTTGGAAAAAATAAGCACACTTGTCTGATGATCTTGAAATAAACATGTTTAACGCAGCCAGACGCCTGGTTTACCTTTGAACTTCCTTAGTTGATGTAGGCAGAAAGCCTCTACAAAATCTATTTAAATATTTTAGTTTTATTTTATTTTATTTTTTATAATTTAAAGATTAATTTTAGATAGCAAATTAAATCTGAATGTAATCAGATTTAATAGGATATTATTTGTATTCCTTTTATTTTTGTTTTCATATTATGTATTAGGGATTTGGGCGATTCCTACTTAAGGCGTCTCAAACCCTAATTTTAAGGGGACTTTTTTAATAGAATTTTGATAAAGAAAATTAGAGTTTCCCCTATATTGGCTTCTCTGCGTTTACTCTGTAGCATATTGGTATCAGACACAGGCAGTCCTGCAAGATGGTGCGAGGAAGACCCAGAGGTCGCAGCGGCGTTGCTGTAGAAGGAGATGCGAGTGATTTCGGAGATCGCGAGAATGCTGACATGCGTCGTCAGGTCAAGTATCTTGCCCATCAGATTGCTGAACTTACTCACAGGCAACCCGGTGTGGAGGCTGAAGGTCCCGATAACCCTTTTGGAGAAAGGCCAGAACGGGACGCTTATCAGGACCGCCGTTGGGAGCTTGGATTTAAGGTCAACATTCCTGACTTTGATGGTGGCCTTCGGGTGGAGGAGTTTGTTGATTGGTTATCCCTGGTTGAGGAGGTGTTGGAAGGTGAAATTTCTGATGAAACTTGGCTGGAATTGGGAGATCCGATTCCGGTGATGAGGATGAAGACGATCTGATTTATGATGTATACGATGATGAGAGTGAAGACGATTGGGTAACACCAACAATAGTCTCTCATTATTTCACTAATGTAAATAATGATAATCCTTCGTCTGTATCAATAAAATCTATTGGAATTTTGGATGATGGTTACAATAAAACCGCGATTTCTCCTAAAATTTTAGTGGATAAAAGAAAAAATTGAAAATAAAAAAAACAATAGACTTTCTTCTAATGAAATAGTGTAATTTGGGATCTTCTTCTATCCATTAGCGGGATTTAAAATACGATTAATATGGGATGGAAGCGACAGAGCCCTAGACACCGACACAGTCGATTGAAGATGCGATTTTGCTGCTCTCTGTCAATAGATGATTCATAATTTCCCTAATATTGAAGGTAGAGTAGTATGGAACAAGTATTTTGATGTAGGAGGTTATAATGATCGTCTCTGTGTTTACCTTAAGGAATACTCACAAGCTTTGTCTGACGCACGCAAGGTGTTCGGTGAAAATTCCGAGAGAAATGTCCGGTAAGTGGGATATTCAAAGAAGGTGTTCGACAAAATTCCATAGAGAGAAACGATTTTATGGAATACGATGGTGTTTGGATTTATTAGGAATACTTTATTTGAGGATGCGAATAGGGCTTTTGGTGATTCGATTCCGAGTGGTGATTCTCGTTTAGATTTCACAATAGTTGCAGCTGTTCTTCCTGCTGTTTCGGAGTTGCAAGAACTAAAATTGGGATTGCAGATTCAAAGTTTTTGTTTTATAAGCAGAATATCTCCTGATTTTTTGGTCATGTTACTTACTGACATGAGAATGCAATTTCAAGAAAAAAAAGAATCAATCTTCGCTAAACTCGAAAGAAAATAATAAGTCGGATGAAGAAAAAAACTTATGGACACTTGTTAGGTTAACAGAAGATTACCCTACTGGGAAAACAACTGCGTTTCTCAACTGGAAACTACTAGCTATCAAACTATTCCGCCAAAATATCCATCAAAAGATATATGTCTGTGTCACTAATTTACCTATGTATGATCAGATCCGCAACCTCAGACAGATTCATCTAAACACAATGATTTGTATCGGTGTCGTCATGACAAGATGTTCTGGGGCTTGCCATCAGTTACAGCAGGTGACATATAACCGCAACAAGGAACCAGTTACGGAAGACGGGAAAATTGAAGGTGGAGCCCTTGCTCTGTCTGACAGAGGTGTTTGTCTTATCGATGAGTATGACAAGTTGATGAATGATCAGGACAGGAAAAACATATTTCGGGCTAGGACGACTGGAAAACTATTTTAACGAGTCCGTTCAAGTTGCTCGGTTCTCATCATCTTGGTGTTTTATTAACATTTCATATATATAAATCTGGGCTTAATTCCAACCTGACTATTAGACACTATATTGAAGCAACGACAAGATATGTGAGTGGAGCTTTCGATGTATATGATGTGAAAAATCTACAAGAGCTAGCTCGAAATCAACTTGCTGGAAATCAAGCAATTCCCATGAATGTATATGATGTCACAAACTTATCGGATCCCTTGATCATGTATGGTCTCCAACATCAATATTGCGATATGTCTCTTTTATACAAGAGCAAGCTCGACTTTAGAGATGCTTTTAAAAAGCATAAGATGGTATGCGTACTTGCAGTTTACTCAGTTTACAATCCTCTTTGCGATAGTGAAACAATATTATCTACTTTCGATGATGCAATTGCTGATGAAGTCAGTGTAATCTCAATGTCGATCGGCTCCAAAGTCGTTTTGGATTTCTGTACGGACCCAGTCACCTTTGGAGCATTCCATACAACCGAGAAAAAAAATTCTTATTATATATTCCGCAGGGAATTCTGCTCCAGAACCCGCAAGTGTTAGAGGTAGACTGCTTGTCTTAGACAAGTATGTTGATAATAATGGTTTTGCAATAGAAAGTGGTGTTTATATTGGATTGGCTTCATCTGGAGATGTTGGTTCTTAGCAAAGAGAATGCAAGGACTATCAGTTCTGGACAAAAGCAGAAGAAAATGGTTATCTTTACATTGATAGCATAAGAACGGGTGCATATAACCTCTTATGCATACTTAAATCATCAACTTTAACAACATCTAATATAGACGTGGAGAATTTGACTGCAAATGATGCAATCAATCTTGTAGCAAAACTCTTCGATACCGATATATCTCCAAATGGATCTGCTGATAAACGAGTTTATGCGGACATAAAATTAATTAAATAACGACTATCGGATAGTGCGGGTTATGTTATTAGTGTCCAGAGTTATTTGCATCTTACTGTCTCCTTCTTAGTTGCTGCAAGAGTGGTATGGCTGTGTGTAATATCAGAATGTCTTCGTGCAGTTCTTTCAATATTTCGACGTTTGGAATTTGAGGTCGAATTCTTCCCAACCGGAAAATGATGATGTAGGCAGAAGACCTCTACAAAATCTATTTAAATATTTTAGTTTTATTTTATTTTATTTTATATAATTTAAAGATTAATTTTAGATAGCAAATTAAATGTGAATGTAATAATATTTAATAGGATATTATTTTTATTCCGTTTATTTTTGTTTCCATGTCCTGTATTAGGGATTGGGGTGATTCCTACTTAAGGCGTCTCAAACCCTAATTTTAAGGTGATTTTTTTTAATAGAATTTTGATAAAGAAAATTAGGGTTTCCCCCATATTGGCTTCTCTGCGTTTACTCTGTATCAAATTACGCTAAGGACAATTTTTCTAACTTCAAATTTATTCTTTCATCATCCAACAGGCTTTTGCTAATATAATAAACTGGATGGGGGTAATTATCCACATCTTTTACTAGCAAAACACTTAGTACATACTCACACACAGCTAATTAGATATAAAGATTCTCCCCTGAATAGGTTTGAACAACGTCTTGGGAAAAGACAAATGCTTCTTAATTTCAAGAAATGCTTGATCACACTTGGAAAAATTAAGCACACTTGTCTGATGATCTTGAAATAAACCTGTTTAACGCAGCCAGATGCATGGTTTACCTTTGAACTTCCTTAGTGCTCCGAGGATGGTCTATAGCTAGTAGAGCATTTAGCTGATCGGGATCAGGTTGAATCCCTTTTGTGCTTATAACATAACCCAATAAATTTCCAGATTGGACCTCAAAAATGCATTTCTCAGGGTTGAATTTTAAATTCACAGCGTCTAAGTTAGAAAACGTTTCTTGAAGATCGGATATATGCGCATCTTATTAAAGGCTCTTCACCATCATGCCATCTTTATAAACTTCCATATATCTACCAATTTGACTAGCAAATGATTTATTTATTAACCTATGATAGGTGGCCCCAACATTTTTTTAATCCGAATGGCATCACTTTATAACAATGATCCTCTATCCGTAATAAAAGTGGTGTGATCTTGATCATTCAGGTCTACTTGTATTTGGTTGTACCTTGAAAATGCATCCATAAAAGACAATAGCTTGTTCCCAGAGGTAGAGTCAACTAACTGCTCTATACGATGAACAAGATAAGGATCTTTGGGACATGCCCTATTAAGATCAGCGAAGTCAATACACATGCGCCACTTGCCATTCTTTTTCTTGACCAAAACAGGGTTGGCAGTCTATAATGGGTACTAAAATTATTTGATGTGGCCCATTTTGGTCAAGCGATCAACTTCTTGGACAATTATATCTGCTTTTTCTTTAGAGAATGACCTTTTTCTTTGTACAACCGGTCCAACATCACCTCGTACTAACAACTTATGACAAATTAAATCAGCAGGCACTCCGGTGACATCATCATTGCACCATGCAAATACATGTTAATTATCCGATAAAAAAGGCAGTAGCCTTTGTTTCAAACTTGGTGCCAACTTGGTAACGATTTTAACACTTTTCCCTCAGCTAGGGAATGGATTTCAACTTCCTATATAAGTATTATGATACTAGAAGCCTCCCTTGGATCATCAATTTCATTCTCATTGGTGGAAGGCTCCAATAGTTGCTAGTCTTTGTTAACTTGGACTCACTTCAAAGACTTTGAGGCAAGAGTTGTTGCATAGCACTCTCTAGCTACTTTCCGAGTGCTTCGGAAAAGACCCACTTGTTCCCCCATAGCATATTTTAAGCACTGATAGACAGTAGAGGCCATAACATGCATCTTGGAGAGCCAGAAACTCCCAAATATTGCACTATAAGATGTTGGGCAGTCCACCACAACAAACAATACCCTCACCATTTTCTTGAAAGGCCATTTGCCCATCAATACTTCTTCCTCGAATTCTCCAATCACATCTGTCGAACTCCCTGTGAATCCCACAATAGTTATGTTTGAACAATGAATAACCGAGGGGTTTCTCATCTGTTTATAGAAACTTAAAAACAATATGTTTGACGAACTACCTGTGTCAATCAGGATTCGACATACATCATTTCCTCCTATTGATGCCCCTATTACCATGGCGTCTTTATAAGGTCCCGCAATGTCTCTCAGGTCATCCTCATCGAAAACTATTAAAGGAGATGGAATTTGGTATAGATGTGTGGAAATTCTTCCATCCAATCAAGTGGTCATGCTATTGACATGCCTCTTTCTTAAAGAACTAGAAGGTGCAATCACAGTGTCTCCCCCGAATATGGTTAAAGACTCAAATTATTTAACCACACCGGACAAAATGGCAATCATGTCCATTATCACCCCTACCCAATTCCGACTTGGATCCGGATCAAGGTACTCAAAATCCACATCAAATCTTTCAATAAATACCATAACATCCTCTTGTCTAGACATTCCAGAAGAACCGAAGGAGTAGTTCGGGGAGTATTGACACTAGATGGTGTATTATCTGGCCTGCTCCCTCCTTGTTTTTTTAACATAAACCCCTAATTTACTCCTTTCAATGAGATTATGCACCTCTTGCTTCAAGACTATTCAATCATGGGTATCATGCCCAATGTCATTATGGTACTTACAAGAACGGGTACTTCGGTTTTCTATGGGAGATTGTAATGCGGTTGGATTTCTATAGTGTAATTCATTTTTAGTTTTGTCATATATCGTAGCCACACTTTCTCCCAACTCAGAAAACCACTCAGTTTGAACCCAAGGTCCCCTTTTATTTCTAACCTGCTGCTTATGGTTCTGGTTGGACTGACTCTGCCTGGGCTGGTGAGATCCCTATCCAGTTTCCTTCGATTTGTAACCATACTGGCTAGTTGTTTGAGGTGTTGATGATATATTTGTGGATCTGATCTAGCGAGTTACTTTGTATTTCTTAGTTTCTTCCACATTAATTTGTTTCCCAACTTGATTTAAAAACTCTCCAAAGGTCATAACTTTTTTTCGGTCATAGAATCAACCAAGTTCCCCGGATGCAATCCATGTCTAAGAGAAGCAATTGACACTTGTCTAAAGCAATCAGCCAGTCCATTCTTTGTATTTATAAACATGTTAATGTATTCTTTTAATGACTTGTTTGGTTCCTCAGCACAATGGATTATGGTATCACCATTTCCTTTCAGCTCCTTCGATTTGTTGCTTTACTTCAATTGTTCCAAGTTTTTAATCATCTTTGATTAAAAATACTTAGTTGGGATCAAATATTAATGGAAGCTAGAATATATATTGTAACATAAAATGGATAAAAATAAAGATGACATTAAATACATTTGAATTATAAAAATAAAATCTGATGCAGAAAACAAAATACCTTATACATAACAAGGACTTACACAAACAAAGTCGCAAAGTAATCTGATCCAAATACAATAAAATGATTTGCACATATCAAGGACTTCAACTCACACATACACATAAAAATTGTTAACCTTAGGGCTCCTTCCCTTCAATTTTCTTCTCTTTTATTTTATTTCCTTTGTTTTATTCTTCCTTTTATGGATGGTCACCATCCGAATCTTCTTCAGCTTCATCATCAGAGTCGTAGTCATCAGATTCGTACGAAGAAATATTTAATTTATCACCCATAGACAGACTATAAAATGGAATATGGTCAGCTGACACATACCACCATAACTCCCCCAAGAGACAGCATAGGGAATGTATTATGAAACAATACTACCATATCCAACTTAATGTATTCATCCCTTCACTACATGGACTCTAATACTGTATCATCATGTGCATATACATTATCGGTTATATCTTGTGCAGTATTTTCTTTGAGAGAGGTGGTTTAATGTTATTTTTTCTTAAGAAGATATTCTAGCCTTTTATTTTCTCTTAATAAATGTTGAAAGTTATCTTTATCCTTAACCTATTGGTCCTTCAAGGAAGTGATTTATTTCTGAAAATCTGTAAATCTAGACTACAACTGATCATGATCGGATTTGGATTGAATTAACCCTTTATTAAGGGTCTTCACTTCCTTACTTAAATTTTTAATCTTGTCTTTATTTACTCTCATGGAGTTCTTTAAACTTTGATTTTCATTTTGAAGGGTAGCAATATCTTTGAGTTGTGATCTTACCTGCCTTTCTAAGTCAACTATTAGCCTTACATAGCCTAAGACTTCATACCCCAGTTCATCATGTTCCTTAGACACTTCGAATGACTCTCCATCAAATATCACAGCATTAGCAATTGTAGTAAATAGAAGGAGAGCTTTGTCAAAATCTTCAAAGTGGAAGTTTTCTATGCCATCCAGCTAGTCATCACCTTTGAATGATGGTCTCTCAACTGTACGAATTACTGGGGAGGGAGTATCAATAGATGCTTCTTCTTGCGGAGGAACCTATGTAGAAGTGATGGAAAGAAGAAGTTCAGATCAGAGTATGATCTTCGAACCAATAGAGGTTTGTTTATTCTTCACTTCTCTTTTGTCACTGCCCTCTTTATTCCTCTTTTAGCCCTTCTTCTTCTTAGTTGTTGGAGAGTCTGGTAGTTCATCAGTCTCCCCAACATTGACTGCGACAGCCTCCAACAGAGTTGCATCGATTTTATCAGGAGGTCCCATACTCCCTAGTTCAGGAATAACTTGAGATGAACCATCTTTCTTATTTTTCTTATTCTTAATCTTATCAAGATGGCTGGGAGCCCTATTCTAGTTGGTATAAAAAAATTACCATCAGTTTCCTTAGTCCTTTTAAAAATAACAGAAGATCTGGGAGGAGTGGTGAACTATTTCCATGAAACCTCACGAATCAGATTTTTTCTACATAAGTGGGCTCTCACCATGTTTCCTGAAGTGAAACATTTATGAAATCCATTTGACCATTTTCAGTGGCCCATTGATTCAGTTTTATAAAATTCGCTTTCCCATCTTCAAAATGTTGTGAAAAGAGCTTTGAGAACACTGTAAAACAAATCGGAAGTGAGAACTAATGATATCAAATTATAAAGATAGAAGAAAGTTGTTAAATACATTTACTTAAGATTTTCCAATATCTTGTGAGCATACTAAGATTTCCTTTAGATGTGATCTTCTGGTCGTTACCCCAAGCGCCACTAATAAAAAAGAATTGAGTCCTCCAAGGCTGGTCAGCTTCGAGCAAGTCGTTAACTATTTTATAGTTATTCCTCATATTGAAGTAAAAACCTATTTTGGATCAACAACTTTCAGATCAAATTGAAATCTAATTATGCGTTGGTTTAGACTGTCTAAAATTTAATTTTTTATATGGTTGCAAATATACGAGTCTAGTATCTAATAAAAAATGTCATATTAAACAAAAACTTATAGATAATGTTATTTTATTTTTGGTCACAGTCGGAACTTGTCAAAACACGATTTCACATCAACATATATGGTTTTGAAGATGTAAAAATATAGTTTATAATAAATATCATATTAAAAAATAGAAACAATTATGATATTTCTCGTAACATTTGTTAAAACCGTCAAAACCCGATTTTACATTAAAAGTTCAAATATAATTTTGCAATGATTCACAATGTTTAAATTTTTTTAATTCCATATATGTTTATGAATCTCTACGATTGTATTTTTCAATAAAAAAATTCATATTACGAAACATTGACAAAATTGTGATATTTCTCCTACCGTTGTTGAAACTGAAAAAACTAATTTTGTATCAACCGTTTTTAGATAAAATTAAAATGTGATTATACTTGGTTGTAAAGATATACAAGTCTAGTTTATAATATAAAAAAAAATTATATTAAAATAAAAAGTTTAAACAACGTTATAACATTTCTCATAAAAGTTGTTGAAGCTATCAAAAATCGATTTTGCATCAACAATTTTTACATAAAGTTAAAATATAATTTTGAATAAATTTTTAAAAAAAATATCATATTTAAATTATATATCTAATATATTTGACACTTTCTAATTTTCTATCTATTTTTAAAAAGTTATTCTAAAAAAATCATTTGTTAAATTTTTTTTATTTTTTACCTTTGTTTTGATTTGATTTTATGATAATAGCCCTACTGATTCGTACCAAAACTAAATATTTTTTTATACTGGAAAATGATACACCAAAATTTTAATAGTATAACGGTACTCAATTTCGTATTGTCAAATAACTAGTAATGGTAATGATTGGATAGATTGGAAGGATAACCTTATCAAATTCAAAACCACTCTTATCTACTATGTTATGATATTTTAACCATTTGCACTAGACCCTAACATGTATTTAAGTATTATAGTCAACTACTTAAATGCATGACTAATAGGTTTTCCATCAAAGAATTTATTAACGATTTATGAATTTCTTTTATATTTAAGTATTTTGATAAGTGTTTGACGTTCTAGTGATGTTTGAGTGGTTATCACAAGCTTGGTGCATGGTGAACGCATTAAGTAAAATTCAGAACATACAAATCAATATGTCAAATAAAACAATAAGAAGTAATCAGAAATAGACATGCTAAATGTGAAATTTTCGTACATCATTCAAACACTTCATATCTAATAATTATTGTTTGTGTCCAGTTTCAAATTTATAAAATTTTATTTATATTTATTGGTTATTACAACTTTATTGTTGGCTTTACAATATTAGGAAAAACAACTGAAAGATTTTAGGACTCACATTTCAAAACATATGACACTAGTCCATCTCATTACACCCTAGCTTTGGTCATCTTCAGTTAAGTTAGCTATAGACCTATCTATAATATTCTTCCAAGACTTGATGGATCTTATTTCTTTAAAAGCTCTTCTCGGAAGGTAATAGATCTTACCTTTTTTTTTAAGAGCTCTTATTGAAAGGTAACTATCACCAAAGTTGGGTGGTTATAAGCATACTAACAGGTTAAAAAAAGTGAATTACTATCGAATGGCATTTTCCTAATTGTAATAGGATCGAAGTGCAAATCTCATTTAACTCGGAAAATATATCATAGGCATAATTTATAAAACATAATTTTTTTTATTTTAGTAGAATGCAGAGCTTTATTAAATGATCTTCTAATTCTATGAAGGATTCTAATACTATAAAGGAAAGAAACTTAACACATCTATACATGGGGGCTGATTTTATTGAGCTTATCGGTAAGATTGGGAGAACTTGATGATGTTTGTAATTGAATATTACAGAAATATTTTAACTAATGATGTGTCTATTAAATATACATATAGAGAACAATCCTACACTCTTTGAATTGGACGGCTAAACATTATTTAGAAAGCAGGAGTTTGGAATTTACTAAAGACCAGACACTCAACCCAGTGCTATTAATTTCCTTTTGAAAAACTAAATGTGAGTTATCTTATAATGCAGGGCGGTTAGGAGTATGAGTTTTCTGAAAAAATAAAAATAATAAAAATTTCAAACCTGATTTGCAGTTTGATAATATAAACAAATGCTATCCTTGAGTAAGCAAGAAGATCAATAAATGTTTTTAAGAAAATTATAAAAGAAAACATAGTTTTTAATGTTTATAACAAACATGACGAAGATGGAGTGGTTTGTTCATATTTGTTAGTCGAAATAGAATAATGTAAGAGGAAAACCAGCTACCCAAGCTTTTGGGTCAGTCCAATCAAATGCAGGTGGTGTTGGAGGACTGTGAAATAAAGGAGGAACTGAAGGAAAAGGAAATGACAAAGAGGTAAGAACATCGATATATAGCTTAATATTAATTAAGATTGTCAACCATCCGTGAAAGAACTGCTAAATATTGGGGGAGGAACTCCTAAATATGGACTCATCATATAATCAAAATATAGAAAAAATCGGAAACCATGATATTGTACAACATATGGACTGGACAAATAAGTTGGAAAAATCACAAATATACGATTAACCACCATAATAACATACTATATATATAAACAAAAACGACAAACTTGTTAGTAGATAAATGAGCAGTAGTATGTTGGAGGAATAAATTAAAACAAATAAAGGTAGCAACTTGCAAAGCAAAATGAATGAGAACCCTAAACCACATCTAACTTCTCAGAGAGTGAGAAACAAAAAAGGGTAATTTCTTTTACATGACAAGGAACCCATTAACCAAATATCATCATCATTAATTATCTTTTACTTTAAATAATCATTTATATCTAATCTTTTTTCTTCCATATATATAAATTGAAAGATGATCGAATCCAGATGATTTGGTTTACGATTTTATTCTAAAAATCGATATTGATAAAAAAAAAAATCACACAACATCGATAGAATGGATTAACATATATAACCGATTTGGAAACAAACCATTAGAATTTAAAAACTAAAATCGAAAGAACGATCCTAAGCGATAAATTTAATTTAACTGTTCAGTTCCGTGGAAATCCAAATCGAGCCCGACTTATTGGTACTAATAATATTTGTGTTGTTCAGTCCTCACATGAGTTCAATGATATCAAGAGACTTGATCAAAATATTTCCCTTCACATATTTTTAAACCAAACTCAACAAAAGAAATCAAAAGAAGAAAATGAAAACACTACAATATACAAAAAGTATACATGTCTATGTATTGGCAGAAAATTAAGCAGTGCTAAAACAGAAGCAAAAGAAGTTGAAACTTAATTACAAAGCATCACATACAAGTTTATTTTACTGCAGCAGCTTAATAGGATTAAAATGTTTATGTATGTCTTTATTCTTATTCTTATATGATAGTAAGATGGAGTAACTTACCAATCTAAGCTTGAAGAGACATATGCTCAAGCTTTACTTTAGTATGATTGATATGATAGGGATACTACTTTAACTAGATTTAAGATCAGCAATACTTTGCATCACCTGTATTTGAGCCTTGAGACACTTGATAAAATGCGCCGTTTCATCCAACAGTCTACAATCATCCATATCTTCACCTCCCGGTACAACTCGCCGTAGATCGTTGATCTCTACTTTGTGTTTGTTCTTGGATTTCGTTTTAGATCCATGGATTTTAGACAAACCCTTTTGTCGTTTGTTCTTGATGTTTCTGATGACCGCTCTACTCCAAGCTTTTTTCGACCCGACAGCACGAGCCATTGATTCATAGGCTGCAACCCTAATCCTATGGTACCGGAGATATTTGGCTGAAGATGATGATGAATTTGGTGTTTGTTTGTTGATTTGTGTGAAAGATCGAAGGAAACGTTTTGTGAACCTAGATTTGAGCGAATTAGGGTTGATGGTTTTCATGGCCATGGGGATAAAAGCTTTATGATGGAAGTAGTAGGGTTTTGGTTTGGGACTGGAATATGAGTATATATACAAAACTAAAACTGGGTAGTACTATAAATTGGTTCCTCTTTTAGAGAAGAGAGATTTCGTTCTGACAAAAGCTCTGACACAGGAGAGTATCTATCTATCTATCACACACCAACCCACACATGACACAACACAACAACGAATGTTAAAGAGAGAGAAAAGTTGAGGAAGAAGGGTCGTAATTTAAGGCCATATAATATGGACCATGGTTGGAACTTGGAAATATAATTCATATCGGACAAAAGACTACTATTAATTTTCTTAAAATTTTAATATTTATACAGTGATTTTATTCTATTTTACTGCTTTTTCAAAAATATAAATTTTAGATCTAATATTTATATTTCTATTTTTTTCGGCAGCCCTTACTCAAACAAGTATAGGATAAACATTTCGTCTCACACAATAGACAGCACGATATTTTGGTTACTAGCTCATACATTATCGATCTTTCAATTATTATTTTTGAATATTCAAACTAAATCAGTCTATTTAAGTACGAAAACCGATTCGATTTGGATTTTAAATACAAAATTTCTAACATAATTTTAAAAATACAATTCAGATTAAATCAATTGGATCGATTAAAATAGTTCTTGTCACTAGTTGTGACTAGTGATTTTCGTAAAAAAAAGTAGACATATTAGAATTAAAAGAGGTAGATATACTCCGGTAGTAGTATGTTAAAGTTAGAAATATTAGTAAAGTAGAAGTGATAGGTTCGTGACCGGTTAGAATGAATGTTTATAGAAATGATAAAAGGTGACTTCATGTGGGCCTATAAATAGCCAACTACTATATGAAAGCACATGCGTCCAATCCCTTCTTCCCACTTGGATTTTTCCCTCTTCTTATCACCTTCCCAATCTTCCCTTTGTCAATTAAATGGTCGCCAAATTAATTTTGTTCATTTTTTATTAGACATAGTTCAATCAGTTGTGAAGTATAGTCGATGGTAAACAAATCTTCATCTCGTTTACCTAGCAACATATTAATGGTGTGCCATGTATTTGTCACGGGGACGGGGAAATATAGATGAAAACTAAAAAATTGAGAGTGAAATAGGGAGAGTACGAAAATGTAGAGTAAAGAGTAGAGAAAAGAAGAAATAGAGAACTGCTCGTAGTCAAACTAAATTAGATGTGAGATGAATACGGGTCCAAGATTAAGTGAATTAAATTTCATAGTAAAGTCGCATGTGTACTATGTAGAAATTGTTCCAACAAAAAATTAAAATTTTAAAAGAGTTTAAAAAATCATTCAACCCGTTTCAATCAGCAAACCATGATTCCAAATCTAACAAATTATAATTTAAGAGAAAGCAATTCCACCTCAAATCGTCTCCTGATCATAATGAATTAAAAAAAAAATTCACAAACATGATGATTACGTTTTGTTACTTTACACAAAAAACATTCATCTTCAACAAGGCGCTGTTCGAGGTTATGGCATCAAATTTAATCTGATTTTCGAATCTCATTCTCCATCAAACCTCAAAACTCAACCCCATGCCCCAGTCAACAATACAAGAACATATGCTGAAACCACGAAATCGAAAGGAAAAGAATTTGTCCATCAGAATGTGAAATTTCATACTAAAGGAGACTCAGGAGCTAAGCTATAACATATTAGAACTATATTCTTTCTCCTTTGACTTTTATATTAGTCACAAAAAAAACAACAGACGAAAATTAGATGATATTAAAATATTTTTTGGAATCATCCAAGTTCTTAGGCCTATCTAGCATTCTTGTATATGACTATAAACGCATATTTGTATAGTTAAACAATATCGATGATGCTAAAAAACTGTGAAAACGTAATATTTGGAATATTGGTGAGTTTCCACTGAGATTATTAAAGTAGTACCATGGATTTAACTGTAAAATTGAATCTCTTTTAACACTTACATGGGCACATGTTCCTAACATTCGTGAATATTTATATAATCACAAAATTATAAATAAAATTGCTAAGGCTATTGGTTTACTCTTATTAATTAGCTTCCCACAAGAAACAAAGCAAGCTTTATTTGGTGTAAACCTTGGCTTGAATTAGACATGTCTAAGCCTCAAATGATGTGGATTGGATTTTGTGATAAAGAAGGGTTTTAACAATCTACCACCTAAAGTGACATGCCAATGTATTGGCTTATATGTAAACATTTAGGGCACAATGATACAAAACGTAACAAGTCAACATTAAAGAAAGAAAAGTCAACTGAAAATAATAAAAACAAGTTGATTCTAAAAAACTCCAATATGAACCCACCACCTTCCCAAGGGAAGTTTGGGTTTAAAAAATAAAATCCATAATTGTTAACAATAATCAAAATCCGAAAATTGAAAATAATTCTTCTTTGGCTAAAAGTAACAAACACAGTAATTTCACTAAAACAATCTGAGGATACCTTAGAATATGAAACTAACTCAATAGATTCAGACTAAAAAAACTTTAGGTCAAACAAAATAGATAATAATAGGTTTTAGAACAATCTGAATATGATCAAAGCTAAAATAATGATTGTGGTAATATTATGATATTACAACCTTAAAATAATTTATTAGAAATAACAAGTAATGAAGTCACATATGATCTTCATACTTTAGTGTTAGGAAACATTTTTACGGTAATGAGTTAGATAACTCTTAATCATTTGGGATTTTATTTTTAAGAACTCAAAAGACTTAAGTGGCATAAAAGAACCTTTGTAACTCATTGTTTTAAGGCATCCATCAATTATTATTATAATTTTTTGTAAATTATGAAACTTGGGAAAATTAAGCCCAATTTTTTAACATTCATGTTTTATAACCTTTTATCAATTGAAGTTTTTTTAGAAAAAAAATTAAATTAAACGTGAAAAAAGTATAAAATAGGGACCATAGTCTAATTTTGTTATAAAAACTCTTGTAAAAAAATGAACGTGTTGTTTGCATTTATAAAATGTATACGTGAAGTTCGAACATTTGTAAACTAAGTACACTAGTTATGAATATCTCAATGCAATTATTTAAAATCTTCATTTACGACTTCCCACTTAACTTATTTTTATAATTTATATCTTTATAAAGTAATTTCATTAATCCTTGCGAAATATCAAGGTAATATTATAATTTGAAGTATTTTGTTTCTAAATACGACCGAACCATTGTTAAGTACAAGTGGTGAAAGCTTGTGCTTGAGTTATCATGTTTAGCAGTATTTATCCTAGAATTTATGTTTTGGGATATTTTTGTTTTGGTGTACGTATGAACAAGTGTGCATGATAAGACACATCTCACATATCGAGCCAAGATACCAAGTACATTACGGCTATACTTCTAAATTTCTTGATGTTTATTTTTTTTACTATTTTCTCATTAAAACCATCACCTGCCAAAACCAACCTTAATTTTATTTTTATTTTGCCAAGAGAAATAGATAGTATAAACGTGCATAATATCACCTATTTTTTTTCATGGCAGTTATCGCATAAACAAAAATCATAATCGGGACAGATTTGAGGGATCTTGAAAAATTCTTTGTATATGTCCATTGTATAAAAATGACTAAAACAAACAAAGTGAAGTCGTTTTTTATACCACCGAGAAGCAAGAGCAATGATTCTTGTAATAGCTGAGTTATAACACATGGTGACCAAACCACTTGAGGTATGAATTGTCATATATGAGTTGAGAACCTTCAAAGTGACCAAATTGCTTGAACTTTAAAGTGTGATAGATTAAATATGCCAATATTTAGAATGGAAAAAAAATTAAGGTACTTAGTGTCACAAAAATGCTAAAACATGTAGAATGATCGGACTGTTCAAGATCTGAAATACCATAAAATGGTCGGGTAATTGCCATGTGAAATGAATCATTAAGCTTAATGAGTAGAATTCACACTCGTTGTCTAAGTGGGACATCACTTGGCACATGTCATTCACTATAGAGACATTATTAATATGATAACACACATTACCAAAGTTTTGATTTTTGTGTGCATGACTGTTAGTGATGAGTGTTTCTCAATTATTCGATTATGGTATATGGATTGACGCCATCAATATTCTGTAGGAAAAATTGGGTCGTTCATTAGCTAATTGAACCAATAAATATCAATGAATTACCTGACATATGGTGAGGTTTATTTTAAGCCGAGGGTAATTTTGTCAAGTGTTTTGGAGAGTTTTAAGAATATTAAATGTTTAGGTGTTTTGTAGTGAGAGATTTAAGCTGCATGGTTGTAATAAATGTTCATTACCCTCATTAATGAAAGTAGTTGGATATTTATACCCTTAATTATGGACCCATGGGCTTTCGGGTCAAATTATGAAACCGGGTCAAGTTTAAGAACTCATTTAATTAATAAGTTGATTAGCACCTAGCTTAGTTAAAAGGTGTTTCGTAATTTAATACTTTTGTCATGGTCGGATAGTTTAGTAGGCGTTTATTGTCCAAATTTCCTTTGTCTGGATTTCTCAGTGAGCAGTGGTGAATTTGTCCGGACTCATCTGTAGCCTCTTTTTAGGCTTTGTCAAAAATTCTTTGGCAGGACTAAAAAACTTGCTTAGTCAGTAACGATATTTTCCGGTCCACTCGTGTGTTTTAGTTCGAGGTTTTTCCGGACTGATTTCCTCTCAGAATTCTAATATTTTTTATTTGGATCGTGGGACACGTGTCGTATCTTGATTTGACCTACCAGCCGTTTTCTCCCTAGAACGGCGCTCCCACTAAGCCTGAAAAGTAACCTTTGCATTTAATACTTCCTACGTCAGCGCCATCTTTAATCACTGCTCGAATCTTTTCGTCTTCTCCTAGATATCGGTAGTTTTTTCTCTTACTAATATATAAATCAATTTATTTTATTATTTCACCATCTTCATCACTCTACAAATATTTTTTCAGAGCTTTTACATTTTCTTTCAAAACCTTTCTTGGATAGTTATATGTTCACAGCTAGAAACGCTCTTGTAAAAGGCGGTTGGTTGAATCTTTCTGAACTAGAGAAGGCGAAGAAAGTTGAACAAGAGAGACGCATTGCTGTTGGTCTTCCAGTCTCTCCAAGCGTTAAGTCTGATAAACGATCTCTAGAAGCTGATCATGGATCATCTTCTACCAAAAATCCAAAACGTAAACGTCTATTCAAGCCAAAACTTTCACCAATCCCATCAGGCTCCTCTGCTCAGAAGTCCAAACCCTCCATTGCCCAAGAGAAAGCAGTATCAAGTGTTAGGAAACCTTCCTCATTCTTAGCCATTGGATCTGACATCGAAAAGTCCCCAGAGAAAACCAATCCACGCCGAACAACACGTTTGGTGAAAGCCCAACCGACTGGCTCCCAATCAAATTCCTCCAAACTGGGGGTCTCTAAGTCGTCAAGTAAAGCCAAACCCTCAAGATCGGAGATTTCCATAAGAGATCTTCCAAAATAAGCCCTTCGGACCAGAGGCATCTAAAGTGGCTTCTCACACCAAATCCTCTGGAGCTGAGCCCCAACCGGACACCAGACCTCTAGAAGAAACTGGTGCTCAACCATCCAGACAGACCATTGAGCCAGAAGCTGACACTCTTCCATCCTCAACAACTAACAAACCTTCCACAATGGTGGAAGAAGTGATGGAATATAGTATCGAAGAGGCCCCCTTCAAAACTGAAGCCTCTGGGAAAAGTGAGGACGCTGCCTGTGACAGAAAAGGGAAAGGTAAAGTGAAGGTGGGACTGGCTCATCCGGAGCTACCAGAGTGCTTGGAGGGCAAGGTGGGACCTTACTTTCAGAAATTCAACATGAAGTATCTACTGGTGATGGAGAACATCAACTACGTTTATACTCACACCACTGAGCTGGGCCAGATCCGGACTAAGTGGAGGATCCCAAAATCAGTGAAGGTGAGTATACCTGTCACACCGGAGACTCCGATGGACTGCAAACTCAATGAGATTGTCATATACACCGAGTTGTTCAACTAGGGGCTCAAATTTCCCTTAAACCCATAGATCGTCAACTACTTTCACCTGATCAAGCGTTATCGAAGCTAGTTAAGTCCAAACGCTTGGTATACCCTCCTTGCCTGCATAATGGCATCGAGGTTGTCCGGCATCCCTCTCCCTATGGAGCAATTTACCGTTGTGGTCAGCTTGTGCAAAAATCATCACATCTCATTCTATCACTATAACATGGGAGACAACTTCAAAGTGGTGGATGATTTGTTAGAATCGTAGAAGAACTGTAAAACTCAGTTCCTAATCATCAATGGTACATGGGAGAATGGGAGAAATCAAGGCTAAATTTAACCTTATCATGCTTACCAACAGGTGGAAGAGCACAAGTAAGTCTTCAATTTTGTTTTTCATTTTCTCTTTCTTATTTTTACAAACGTTCCACTCCGGAATCACCCATTTTCCTTTGTCAAGTATTACTCATGGATTTCATCGGTTATCTGGAGGAGGGGATACCACATGTGCCAAGATGAATGCGTGGGCTGCAGAACGTTGGGGGGACGTTTTCCACAACTGTTTCACTTCTAGCAACTTGGTGAGATCCCAGTTATGGAATACCACGGGCGAAGAGATCTCACCTGGGAGGAATTGACCACACTACCTCCTCCAGCCGTCATTCTTAAGCGAACAGAGAAAAAGGATGGAAAAATGACCTTGCCTTCCAGAGCCAAAGCCCCTAGCAAAATGAAAGGAAATGGAAAGAAAACGAAGGCTGCAGCAGAGGCAGTTCGTGTTGCTGCAGAAGAGACTACTCTGGGGAACACAAGAGGGATCGATGCTACCTTGCTCAAGGTAGTTGAAGATAAAACTGTTAAGAAGGGAGGAGAATCGCAAAATCCACCAAAGCCTCCTAAAAAGGACCGAAAGAGGGGGGCAAGCGGCAATGCGAGGGCTGTTAAGAATAAAAAGGTCACCTTAGAGGAATAAGTAATCCTTTTCCCTTCGGAGCCTCTTCCTCTAGTAGAACCAATTGATCCCACCTTAGCAGAGAAGATTCCCAACGTGTTGCAATTCAGAGAAGGAACTGGAGGAGAGATTGATGGAGTAGACATCAGTGCCTTTCAAGACATTGGTTTTTATTTCAATGATTCTGAGAAGGATGACTTCGATGGCCCCTACCGTCCATCAAGCTCTTCTAATATGGTGACTTACAATGGCAAGTCTTATATTGTCTCCGGGGAACACGATGTGGTGGCTCACTCTCTTCTGGGTCATATTCAACCAGTACTCAACTTGGAAAGGCAAGTAAAAAATCAGTCTGCCCTCATCAAAACCCTCAACACAGACAATGAGACTTTGTCAACTAATCTCCTTAATGCCAACCAGAGCATTGAGGCATTGAAGAACGAGCTTGAGGATTTGAAGAAGGACAAGGTTGTCAACCAAGCTAGCCACTTTGGATAAGGCTAACACAGAGCTCCAAATTAAGTTCTCTGGTTTGGAGAAAGATCTCCCCACCTTGAAAGAATATGTGAAGACTAAAGATGATGCCATCCAGACCTTCTCTGGTGACAAGACTTCTCTTGAAGAGGTTGTGTCCAAGGTAACCAAAGACAAAGAAGACTTGGTGAAAGAGCAGGATCAGAAAACTCAGGCCCGCATCGATGCATACACCAACGAGGTGATAGATTCCCTAGAAAAAAGGTATGTCGAAGTTAAGTCTGATATGGTTTTGCTTTTCCACCAAATGTTTCTGAAGAGAACGCTTGGTACCTTGTGGCAATATGTTGAGTATGAAGACATCACATTCCATACAATGGTTGATGGTGATAAAAAGAACTACTCCAGGACGAAGAAGAAAGAACCGGGGAGATTTCAGGTGCTGAGCTCATAGGCCCCAAGAAAAAAGATGACGCAGGACCATCCGAAGGGAATAAGCCTTGAGGTTTTAACTATCTTTTCTTACTTATTTTCTTAATTTTTTTAGCTATTAAAGTCCTTGGACGGCCAAGGCATTTTTTTAATCGTGTCCGGTTTGAGTCTGGTTAAACCTTTCTTAAAACTTAAAGTCCTTGGATGGCCAAAGCATATATAGTGTTCTAATATCATCCCCCGGTTTTTACCCAGACAGGTTTATCTTACTCAAGTTTTGTTATGTTTCATACTTGCTTTCCATTTCAATGGCTACTGTTTAAAGAGCCCTGATATACTTTACAAATATTTAAGATGAGAGTGTTTCAATTCTCCAATGACATGTGTTTAACGGTCATCATTTAACCAAATTAATCTGACCTGTCAAAGATCCTTAGTAAATTGAAGAGTTGAAAGGAATTGTAATCAAATCAAATCAATCCAAATATTTTAAGAAGGCGTCATATTTTATTGAAAAAACCAGACACCTCATTAAAACCTCCCCGCGCCACCAGGGTAGGAAAGAGTATGCCCCTTAATATTTACATAGACTTTAAACAGGTAAATATTTACACAACTTTCACTCCATATATAACCGTAGGTGTTCAATATTCCAAGGGTGCTTTAAGATTCTTCCATCTTTGTCTTGAAGCCTATATGTCCCAGGCTTAAATTTTTTGGAGACCTCATAAGGGCCTTCACAATTTGGAGCTAGTTTGCCGAACTACTTTTCCTTAGTATGCAAGAAAATCTTTCTTAATACTTTATCCCCTGGCTGGAAATCTATTCTCTTGATTTTGGAAGCAAATCTGCTCCTTATCAAGCCTTGGTAATGGGTGGTTCGAAGATGAGCCTTAACTCTTATCTCTTCTATTAAGTCTAACTGACTTCTGATTGCCACTTCATTAGCTTGTTCGGAATAATTGTGGACTCTGTATGATGGAAGAGTTGCCTCTATAGGAGCAATTGCATCGATCCCATACACCAAGGCTAAAGGAGATTCTTGTGTAGCAGCTCCAGGAGTAGTCCGGTATGCCCATAATACTCCTTGCAAATAGCTTGGCCACTTCCCTGCAGCCCCTTCCAAATTCTTCTTTCACCGGACAGGATGGTCCCGTTTGCCATTTCAACTTGATCATTTTCTTGTGGGTGGAAAGGATAAGAAAAGAAACGCTGAATGCCCCGGGAGGCACAGGAGTTCTCCATATCCTTGTTATCAAATTGTGGCCCATTATTTGTGGTTATCTTTTGTGGAACCCCAAATCTGCAAATAAATGTTAGGAAAAGATAAATGTTATTACAGCTTTCGAAGTAGTTCCTGCAAGTGGGGCTGCTTCTATCCATTTTGAGAAATAATCAATGGCTACAATAATAGTCTTTCACCCTCCGGATGCCATTGGTAGAGGCC
This sequence comes from Limnanthes douglasii subsp. nivea, assembly GCA_036936605.1. Classification (NCBI taxonomy): domain Eukaryota; kingdom Viridiplantae; phylum Streptophyta; class Magnoliopsida; order Brassicales; family Limnanthaceae; genus Limnanthes; species Limnanthes douglasii. Next base: position 196,603,409 of record JAUPFV010000002.1, on the reverse strand, counting down.
CAACTAAATCCAGTCCCCAACGAGCAAAAGACACTGGCTCAGAAATCGATTCCATAGGAACAATTGGGATATGAATTTCATTACCATATCTTTAGCATGGGTCACATTTCTTCACCAAATCATTGGCATCTGCCATTATGGATGGCCAATAGTATCCGGCCAACAAAACCCTTCGGGTTAGAGCTCTGTAGCTACAGTGCGCTAATCCTTCTCCATCATATAGTTCGGATAAAATAATTTGGGACTCTTCAACCCCCAAACAACGCAGGAGAGGTCTATTAAACGACTTCTTATAAAAGACATCTCTTATGATTTAGAAACCACGAGCCTTATGCTTCATTTTCCTTGCCATAGCCTTCTCCGGAGGCAAAATGCCATCAGAGATGTATTGAAGAAGGGGAAATCTCCACTCTTTGGGTTGAACCACTTGTACACTTAAACTTTATTCCTCTTCTTTGCTCTGATTTGGATGTATGGATGGGAATTCTTGTACATGAATCCATGGGTAGGACTCATAGTATGCTATGGTTTCTAAAGACTCAGGCTGTATCCTTTTCTCACTTATTACATACCCTAAAATATTTCCGGATTGCACCCCAAACACAGATTTTTCTGGATTCAATTTTAAATTAACCTTTGCCAAGTTGGCAAAAGTTTCTTGAAGATCGGCTAGGTGCAATTCTTCTTCTATGTTTTTCAACATCATGTCATCAATGTATACTTCCATATTTCTCCCAATATGATCAGAAAATTCTTTGTTAACCAACCTCTGATACGTAGCCCCATCAGTTTTCAACCCCAAAGGCATCACCTTGTAACAATAGAGACCCCTATCTGTAACAAAGTTAGTATGTTCATGGTCCTTCGGATCCACCTGTATCTGGTTATAACCGGAGAATGCATCCATGAAGGACAATAACTTGTTTCCAGATGAGGAGTCTACCAACTGATCTATCCGGGGGACTGAATAGAGATCTTTTGGGCAAGCTTTGTTGAGGTCAATAAAATCGATACACATAAGCCATTTCTCAATTATTTTTCTTTACTAACACTGGGTTGGCTGTCCATAAAGGATATTGAGACTCTTTTATGTGACCCATCTTGGTAAGTCGGTCAACCTCTTGAACTATTACATCAGCTTTCTCCTTAGAAAAAGCTTTCTTTCTTTGCACAACAGGTGAAACATCTCTTCGGATAGACAGCTGGTGTGATATAACTCTTGCAGGTACTCCGATCACATCAGTATTGCACCAAGCAAAAACATGTTGGTGATCTGTTAAAAAAGACAACAGTTTTTTCTCCAATTCTAGTGCCATCTTGGAGCCAACTTTAACACTCCTTCCTTCAGCCAGATAGTGGATTTCAACTTCTTCGATTGGTATCAAAACACCAGGGGTCTCTCTGGGGTCATCAATATCACCCTCATCTGCAGAGGGCCCCAACACTGCTAATCTTCATTAATCGGGACTGTCCCTAGAGTTTTAAGGGCAAATGCAGTTGGATCTGTTCGAACTCTGAATCACTGCTGGATTTTTCATCTGTTTATAGGAACTTGAAAAGAGAATATTAGCTGAGCTTCCAGTGTCAATCAAAATTCTCCTGATGTCGTTGCCCCCAATCGAAGCTCCTATCACCACAGCATCCTCATGAGGCCCAGCTATGGCTCTTAGATCATCTTCATCAAAAAAAAATGAAGGGAAAATGAATTTGGGATTGATAGGAAGACATGTCTCCCTCCAACTGAGTAGGTAGAGTATGAACATGCCTCTTCCTTGAAGAAGGAGTTGGCGTTGTCATAGTGTCCCTTCCGAATATAATAAGCGACTCAAAAAAGCTTATGAGTCCAGACACTGTCTTAGTATGTTCTGTTATAACCCCCACTTTATTCCGGGTTGGATCAGGATCCAAATAATCTGATTCGACATCAAATCTTTCAATGATTACCATAGCCCCGTCCGGAGCAAATGTCTCTGCATTGTTCGTTGGGCCAGTCCGGTGAGCATTGTCAGGCCTGTTTCCACTTCTTCTTTTGACATAAGCTCCCAGCTTCCCCCTTTCAATCAGATTTTGCACCTCTTGTTTTAAAGCGATGAAATCCTCGGTCTATGGCAAATATCATGATGATATTGGCAAAAACAAGTATTACGACTTTCCCTATGAGATTGAACTGTTGTCGGCTTCCTGAAATGTACCTCATATTTTGTTTTGTCATAGATGGTTGCCATATTTTCTTTCAATTCAGCAAACCACTCTGGTTGGACCCATGGTCCTCATTTATTTCTAGACTGCTGGCTCTGAGCTGGAGCTGGGTGTGATTGAGTCTGTTTGGCCCTGTTGGGCACCTGTCCGGTTTCTTTGGCCTTGTATCCGGACTGGTTCTGGTTTGGAGCAGCTGGGGCAGATCTCACTTGCCTGTGTACCCTAGTCTTCTTTGTTTCATCTATATTGATTTGTTTTCCCACCTGATTTAGCACACTGCCCCAGGTCATGGCCTTCTTCCTGGTTACCGAATTGGCCAGATTCCCACGGTTTTATCCTTGTCTCAAATAAGCTATTGCTACATGCTCAAAGCAATCATCAAACCCATTCTTTGTGTTTACGAACCGGCTTATGTATTCTTTCAGTGTTTTGTTTGGCTCTTGAGCATAATGGATAATAGTATGTTCATTTCCTTTCACCTCTTTACTCCCCATAAACTGCCTCTGGAAGACCACCCAAAGCGTATCAAAGTTTCTGATACAACCTTGTGGTAAGCTGTTGTACCATTTCAAAGCACTTCCCGTAAAGGATTGGGAGAAGGCTATACAAATAATTTTGTCATCATCATCATCTAAATTCATCATAAAAATTTTAAACTGTTCCAGATGGTTGTCCGGATCTTTGCTCCCATCATACTTCTCCATTTTAGTACTATAAAATCTCTTATGAAGGTTTTTGGACAGTATTTTGGAGGACAAGGGCGATTGCCTCCAATTTCGACCACAACTAAATACCGTGTCTTCATTAGGTGTTACAAAAAATACCCGGCTCATCATGGAAAGCAAAAGGATCCATCAGCAGTTGATCGACATGCCTATGACTATTACTATGGCTGTGAGACGGCCATTTTCCCAGATGTCTCTTTAATCTCCCATGTCTATCCCTCTTTCTTGAATATTTTTTAACCAACTTTTGTTTCTTCTTGGATCTTCCCTCACCACTGCTGTATGACAAGGACTTCTCAAGCCCATCCTCATTCGAGGAGCAATTAGAGGAATCAGACTCTGAGCTCTCCATCGGCTTGGACCGGTGAGATTTCTTGGAACTGACATGGGTCTTTTTTGTGCTCAGGCGAGTCTTTGCTGATGGGTCATTCTCCTTTGGGTTGTCAGTATGGTGAATGGCTAATACTTTCGACTTTTTCTTTAAACCCATCTCAGCTTTTTTAGTGGCCCTCAACACTTCTATTTCAGCTTTCAGCATGTCTCGTTCTTTGGTCATGTACTCATTGTTTTCTCCCACCACATCTATCAAAGGTGGTGGCACTGCTTGCTCATCCGGATTCATCCGAACTGGTTTTTATTGCTGGTTTTGAATGCTAGATTCAGGCACCTTCTACTCCCACTGTGGTCGCCAATTTGGTGAGGTTTATTATAAGCTGAGGGTAATTTTTTCAAGTGTTTTGGAGATTTTTAAGGGTATTAAATGTTTAGGTGTTTTGTAGTGAGAGATTTAAGCTGCTTGGTTGTATTAAATGTTCATAACCCTCATTAATGAAAATAGTTGGGTATTTATACCCTTAATTATTGACACATGGGCTTTCGGGTCAAATTATGAAACCGGGTCAAGTTTGAGGACCCATTTACTTAATAAGTATATTATCACCTAGCTTAGTCAAAATGTGTTTAGTTATTTAATACTTTTGTCCTGTCCGGATAGTTCAGTGGACGTTTATTGTCCGAATTTCCCTTGTCCGGATTTCTCAGTGAGCAGTAGTGAATTTTTCTGGACTCTTCAGTATATAAATACGTATATTCTCTCATTGTTTGTGAGTATAGCTAAGAATTTTGAATTTTCTTTTCTTTATGTCTAAACATCCCCTCTCAAGTTCTATTTTTTTTATCTAGTTTTGTCGTAAAACCTTAACTATTTTTATTTTACCAAAAACATCTTGAAAATTATGCGCAATGCTCATGACTCTGATATTTAATTTTTGAACAATGAAAATGACTGTTGGTCTGACTCATTTGGGAAAGTATTCTTTAGTCATTTAAGAATAATTGGAGTAGAGTATGATGATAACACTCATTAGAAATATATGAATGTCTTATCCGTCGCACCTTTGTGGACTCAGTTTTATACTTTCGGATCTAGAAAGTTTGGTATTGTGAATCTAGGTTGTGTATCCAGTGGTTTTGCTTAAGAGATTATGTCAAGAGACACACAAATAGTATTTTAAGTGGATGCTTATTATGCACCTATCAGAGTAAGGATGAGATGTATACTTATTATGGAATACAAAGAACATATCCAGATGGATCTTTCTATATCCAGTATGGATAGAGTGATGAATGAGATGTATTTTTATAAGGGTCCAAGGCTCTACCATCCCCGTGGAAATAATAAGTCATCTCTATCAATGTCATGGTTTTGTTATCGAATGCGAGAGAGACATCGACTTACACGTTGATCAATAAGATACTTTTATTTACGTGTTTATTTGATATCGGGGTGCAACTATCTTTACACTCATAATTGACTGGATTTAACAATTATTCAAACATTATGTTGCCAACTAGTGTCTATTAAAAATAATAGGTGTAGGTTATTAATTAGTTCCACACTGGCCTCTGGATTAGTCCAATATATTTTATGATAAATTAATTTTTCTTCACAATTAGTATTAGCCTTGATGATTCCAAAAATATATAAGAGGTTCAATCGTCAAATATATTTTATGGCGAGTCACACAAATATTAGAGAGAAAAATTGAATTTAGAATTTAGAAAGAGAAAGAGAGTCTCTAAAAAGTAGTGAATAACATTAGATCAACCTCTTTCTCTAAAAGGAAAGTTACTTTATATAATAAATGATAATAGACCCTTTGGCCTACATGGTTAACCTGTTTTAGGCTATTCTACACCCATTTAATTACAAATTGGTAAACATTTTTATTCTTTATTACATAGGATACTCTCAACATTACACACTTATTAGATTGTACTACAACGTAAGTTCTAGTCCAACATTTTATCGGTTAGTCATGTGGGTTAGATAATTCAGCCTTATAAGTAGCCCCTTTAGTCCGTGTGAAGGTTCTTTAAAAGAACTAATTTACGTACCTCTTCTGACTTCACTCATACCCTCACTTTTAGAGGACTAATTCAGGGACTGCTTCAGATTATAACAAGCACCAATTAATTTGAATTGATTCTAATTGAATAGATTTGCTTCTAATTATCTTCACTTTTGGAGATAGTTAGTCTTATATACATTACACATTGATTTACTCTTATACATGTGCTACAAGAGTGTTTGACCCACACATTAAACCCTTAGTGGTAAAGCATGAAGAAGTAGTGAAGTTACTGATCCACTTACACATTAAAGTATCCCTTTGGGTCGTGAGAAAACAGATGTGAGACATTTCTACTCTCTATCGCAAGTATCTGTCGGGCCTAAGAAAGGTATTTGTTGGGATTCCACATTTCATCTATAAATTCACCATCTCATTCTCCCATATTATCATTTCATATTGATTCTAGAGATAGAAAGAGAACCTCTCACACTTTTATCACCGCATAAACCAATAACTTACTTTGGTCACCACCGCAAACAATTTTCCGGCACAAACCTTGATCTTATGTTTTCTGACACCACACCTGCTTCTTTGGAGTTTTTTACATTTTGTATCAACAATGCTTTAGAATATTGATTATCCATCTCTCAAGAGAAAGTAAAAAAAATTGATGGGATCACAGAAAAAAATACTAGTTCACATTACTTAAGTATTCGAATGCGGAGGCAACATATCCAGGAAACGACCATATGAATCAGTTGATCTCTCATCTTCTATGATCTCTTTAATTTGGTCTTCAATATCAAATACCAACGCCTCTATACCAACTCGATCTCAAGTAAATGAGTGAATCGATCATCGTTCATGTTTTATCATGGTGGGTTATTTGGACAATGAAGAGATTTCTCCTTTGAAAACATAATTGATGGCTCCGGAGAAAAGGAGACGCTCTCTCGGCCATCAGAAGAAGAAAAATAAGTAGCTCGGTACAAAACCAGTTTGGTTGCTTGAGGACTCACTCAACAAGAGGGTGTGGATTATAATGAGATATTTTACCAATAATAAAAATAGTTCAATCATGATCTTACTTGCAATAATTTCCAACTTTGACATGAAGGTGGACCAAATGGACGTCGGGATAACTTTCCTACACGAGACCATTAAGGAAACCATCTACATGATAAACTTGAAGGATTTATAGACAAGAACATTTTACGGTATGAAGAAACAATTGGTTATGGGTGGTGATGGTAAAATCATATCTAAGGGTGGTTTTGGAAGTTATTAAGTTTGTGTGGTATTAAATTTTTAGTAAGAGATAGATAAATAAATAAGCTGCTTGGATTTAATAGAGAGGGAAAAAAGTCCAACCCATTTAATGTTGTTTGTTAAACTATTTATATTATTTTTGGATCCATGAGCCATACGGTTCAGGTCATATGTTTAGGTCAATCTCACGAGCCCTCGGGCCCATAAGAAAATTTACTATGCACCTAGCTGAGACATTAATCATACTTCTTATTCATTGAATTTAGCTATTAGGTCTGAACTATCCGTCTAAGAAAAATCTGACCTACTTTACTGATTGGCCCCTCCAAAATAATCTTATCTTATCAATGGGAGAAAAAATTATGACAGTTGTATATGTGTGAAAAAAGTGGTTTTGCCAATATATATATTAACTGTTATATGTATACTATATGTATATTTCTAGCGAAGATAAGGATAAAATTAAGTCTTTGAAAGTAATATTGAGGAACAGGTTTTAGATGAACAACATGGGTTCATTCAAGAATATTCTTAGGATGAAGATAATTATAGATGGACAAAGACAAAAAAAAAAATCTATCATATGAAGGTTATCTAAAGAAGGTGTTTGGCAGGTTTGGTATAACAGAGGCGAAACAATTAACTTCTAATATTTCTCAGCATTTTAAACTATTATTTTAAGGATTGATGCCAAATGCATGAAGATGTATATAATGGAAGACGTTCCTTATTCTAATATCGTGGGAAGTATAATATATGTTATGGTCTGTAGTAGGTCTAATTTGGGTTATGTTTTCATCTTGGTGAGAAAATTCATATCGATACCCTCTTGCAAACATTGGCTGGCTGATAAGTGGGTTTTGAGGTACATCAAAGTATCTACTAGTCTAGGATTGTTGTATTGAGAAGCTATATTGGGACTGAAAGGTGCTTAAGGTTTTGTTGATTCTGATTATGCCGCTTTACTAGACACTATGAAGTTTTTTTTACTAGATATGTATTTGTGTTATTCGGTAGTTCTATAAGTTGGAAAGTTAATCGTCAACCTATAGTAGTATTATCCTCCACTAAAGCTAAATATATTGTTGTTACTAAATAAATAACGAAAATGTATGTTTAAAAGGATTGTTAAGGGTGTTTATGTTTCAACAAGAAATTTAGATGGTACACTGTGATAATCAAATTGTAATACATTTGTCAAATAATCAGATATTTCATGAACTAATTAAGCACATTGGTGTTAAACTCCATTTTATAAGATGTATTCATGAAGATTGAGAGATTGTGCTTGAAAATGTTTGTACATATAACAACCCATCATATATGTTACTAAACCGGTGACAACAAACAAACTCAAACACTGATTGGACTTGGTTCATATCCAAAGTATCTAAGGCCATTCAGGGGGACAAGAAGAGCCACAACTTTATTTTATTTTGTAAAGTCAAAACCATAGTGGAGAATTATAAAAGTATGGTTTGGACTTGGTAAGAAAAGCATAACATATGGAATAAAGTGGCTTAATTGGCATATGAGTCATCAAGGTCGATTGTATTAGCTTAGGCATTATCGAGGCATCAGTTGCTTCAGTTAACATATTAGTTGGTTCAGCCTGAAAACTTTTGGTAAAGCCAACCAACTGTTTATACCATAGTATTATCATCTAAGATATTAATTTCTTCGACTAATAAGCCATGAGTCAAAATAATTAGGTTTATCTATCAAAAGCATTCGGAAAAGGAATTGGTTACATCGTTTGGGATGAAATAGGTAAAGGCGAGCGAGGTCATAGGCCTGGGGATTTTAGAAGTAAAGGCTGAATCAGACTGAAGGACATAGATGAGTTATATAAGATGAATAAGTTGACGGGTTGGACTTGGGATGTTAAGTGTGATTGTTGGTATAAGGTGTCAATTAAAGTGGTTAGATCTATCTTACGTTAAAGCAGAATCTGTAACACCTTGTTATAGTGGAAATGGTTATTTTTATTAGTAGTTTATTATATTTTGTTTTTTAGAGAAATGTTAGCACCAAACATTATAAATAATTCTCTCCGGACTTAAAATAAGTTGACGAGACTTTATTGGAGTGTGCAAGATACATTAAGAGAGAAAATACTTAGTAGATTTCTTCTTGAGAATCTTGAGAGTGATCTTGGTAGAGTATTGTATGTAAGCTCAGAAATTAGATTTTATGTAAATATTGTCTTTCTTTGTTATCTTTATATTTTATATTGTTGTTATTTTTGAATAACCATGGGAATGATTTTTTATGGCTCATAGTAGATGTATGCAAATTGTCAAACCTCTATAAACTTTGTGTTCGACTTTATCTTACTATGTTATTGCTTCATTTTATTTTTTAGTAAAATCATTACATTTTAAGTGACATATTTTTTTAAACGATCAGTTTGAGACCTTAACTAAAATTGTGTTATCCACATAATCATATACAGACAAGGCATCTGGTGCGGTTATAAGCTCCTTGATTTTGAGGAGTCCTACATTGCATTCGCGATTTTAGTTGAATTAACCAACCCTTTTGAAGATAAAAGGTATGGAAAACATTTGTTTGAGGATCTTGAATTAAACCTCTTGAGTGCATGAGACTCTCTGCCAAAATCTGGACGTCTTTAATGTTATATGAAGGCTTTATAGCCTCTAGATTAGACACATATGTAGAATATGTCTTAATCTTAATTTATTTATTAATGAACAAGTAACTCAAAATATTTCCTCACCTGACACCAAACATGTTATTTTATGCGTTTAGTCTTATGTTTACCAACTGAAGGTTCTCAAACGTTTATGGGAAGGTTTCTAAATTATTGATGTCGTTATTTCTTGTTACCAACATATCATAAATACATGCTTGTAAATTATGTTCAGACTCACTTAAGCGAGTTTTGTTTACCAACTTTTGCTATGAAGACAAGTTTCCTGCATAGGAACATTGAGGAAACTATCTACATGAAACATCTTGAAGGATTTGTAGACAAGAAAATGAGTGACCATGTATGTCTCTTGAATATAGCATTTTATGATCTGAAGCAATCTCATAGGTGCTAATATAAGTGATTTGATTATTTCACAGTCAATATTGGTTATGGAAGAAACATTTATGAAAGTTGTGTGCATATGAAGAAGATTTGTTATGTCAATATATATATATATATCTAGTAATGGCAATGTATATATTAAGTCTTTGAAAGTAATGTTGAGCAACATGTATGAGATAAAGAACGTGGGTTCAACCAAGAAGATTCTTAGGATGGAGAAAACTAGAGATAGGTAAATGAGAAACTTGTTTTTATCACATGAAACTAGATTTGGTATGATAGAGGTGAAACCAGTCACTTATCACATTGCTCAACACTTTAAACTAATATCTCTAAAGTTTGATATCGAAGGCTTAAAAATAGAATATGTTCCTTACTCCAATTCTCTTGGAAGTATAATATATGCCACGATCTGTAGTAGGCCTGATTTGGCTTATGCTTTGAGCTTGGTGAGCATATTTATGTCGAAGCCCTCCTAGGAACCTTAGCAGGCTTTTAAGTGAGTTCTGAGGTACATCAAGGGATCTACTAGTCTGGGACAGATATATATATAGAAACTAGTTTAAGACTAGAGTATGCTGATAGTTTTATGGATTCTGATTATATTGGTTGTGTGAACACTAATAACTCTTAGACTGGATATATTTGTGTGCTATTTGGTAGTGATATAAGTTGGAAAGCTAATGTTCAACCTGCAGTAGTATTATCCTTCACTGAAGTTGAGTATATTGTTATCACTGAAGCAATAAGGAAGGTACATGGTTAAGAGGAATGTCGACGGAGCTTGGGGTTCAGTAAAAATTTTGATTGTACACTATGATAACCAAAGTGTAATACACTTGTCAAAGAATAAGATATTTCATGAACTAATTAAACACATTGATGTTAGACTTCATTTTGTAAGATGTATTCTTAAAGATGGAGATATTTTACTAGAAAAGGTTCAAACAGATGGAAACCCAACATATATGTTTACTAAATTGGTGCCAACGAAAAGATCAAACACTTCTTGGACTTGGTTCACGTCTGAAGCTTCTGAGTCCCTCTTCCAGGAGACAAGAAAATCCATAATTGTATTTTTTTTATGAAGTAAAAACCAAGGTGGAGAATATTTAAATTATGGCTCTTACTTGGTGAAAAAAGCATGACTTATGGTATACATCAGTTGTATTGCCATATGATTCGTCAAGGCATCAACTGTAGGCCTATGGATTATTGAGGCATCAATTGCTTAAGTTAAGGTATTGGTTTCTTCAGCCTAGAATCTTTTGGTATATCCGGGCAACTTCTCATACCAGAGTGTTATCCTCTGAGGTATTGACTACTTCGAATAGGAAGTCAGTGTTTAAATGAAGCAGGTCTATATTCCATGAAGCCTTCGGCAAAGGGATTGGATGCTTCAGATAGAAAGAAATTGGTAAACTCGAGCGAGATCATAGGCTTGGGGGTCTTTAGAAGAAGCGAACAATATTTTGGAATAAATAAAAATTATGTAAAAACATGCACTATCTAATTAGTTGACAGCTTGGACTTGAGCTATTAACTCTGACTATTGGTAAAAGGTGTCAATTATAGTGGATATATCTATCTTATGTTAAAAATAATTTATTAATCATTGTTATAACTGAAATTATTATTTATATTTTGGAGAGAGAGAGAGAGAGAGAGAGAGAGATTGACACAAAGCATTATAAATAATACTCTTTAGACTTCAAATAAGATGACGAGACTTTGTTGGAGTGTGCAACAAAGATTAAGAGAAAAAAAATACTTATTGGATTTTTTCTCAAGAAAACAAATAGTTATCTTGGAAGAGTATTGTATGAGAGCTCTGGAATTTAGATTTTATATAAAAATTATCTTTTCCATTATCTTAATCTTTTATATTGTTTTTACCGTTGAAACAATCATGAGCATGATATTTTTTATGGCTCAGAGTGGAAGTAGAAAAATTGTCGAACCATTATAAATCTTTGTGTGATCTTTCTTTTAATCTATTATTGTTTTATTTTAATTTTCAATAAAATTATTGCATGTTCAAAGATTGAGTTCTTGTAATAATCAGTTTAAGACCTTAACTATCATTGTGTTATCTGACGATCAAATACAACTAAATATAAATAAAGCGGCTCACCCACCTTTAGCTTTGATAATGACTTTGGTGAGGTGATAAGCTCATTAACTTTGAGAGATTTTGCATTGCATTCGAGAGTCGAGTTGAATCAGCTAACCCTTTTGAGGATATAAAGAATGGGACACAATTATCTGAGAATAATAAAATAAATCTGTTGAGAGCATGAGCCTCTCTACAAAGATATGGACCTTTTTAATGTTATGTGAAAGCTTTATAACCTCTAGATTATATATATATATATATATATATATATATGTGTGTGTGTGTGTGTATGTGTGTGTGTGTGTGTGTGTGTATGTGTGTGTGTGTGTGTGTGTGTAAAATCTGCCTTAATTTATTTTTTGTTGACCAAATAACTCAGAATATTTATTTAATGGACATCGGACATGAACTTTTATGCGTTCACTCTTAAGTTTACCATCTGAAGGTTCTCAAATGTTTCTCCTAAGTCGTCTAGCTGGTTGGTGTCGTGGTTTCTTATTACCAACATATCATCAATACATGCTTGTAAATTTTGTTCAAGTTCGCTGGAGAGAGCTTTATTTACCAAATTTTGGTAAGTGACTCATTCGTTCATGAGGTAGAAGAGAATGAATTTTTGGTAGTGGAGCCATCTCTCTATTATGAAGGAAATACTCTCGTACTTATGCACACATATCATAATTTTATTGTAACCAGAGTTTGCATCCATGAAGAGAATAATATGATTCCTAAAGTAGCATCAAATAATAATCTATGAAAAGGACTGGAAATAGATCATTCAAGCATGGTTTATTGATATTGGTAAAGTCAGTGCATATATACCATTGACCATTGCTTCGGTAAATAATAGATTTTTGGTCTAGAATGAATAGAAGGATTCCACTGAAGTGGCATAATTTGTTGAGTTGATCTATCTCGACTATAATTGATTTGGTTCATTTAGGGAAAGTGGTCTTTCTTTCTATTTTATATGGATTTTTATTTATTCATTGATATCATCCAACATATCACTTTTGCGGGCGCAACAGTGATGTCTTGTACATACCATGCAAAGATATCCAAATTCCCTAACATAAATTATAAAATATATGTTCATACATTATCTTCTACGTTTCCACCAATATGGATGACTTTGTCTGTTCCTAGAGTTACATATATTATCTCATCCATCGGTTTGACCAGATCAGGGGTCTTTTATGGGTCATACATTTTGTCTATAATGATTTATACCCATGTTGGTTGTTATTTTATTAGTCCGGATGAGTGGAGTAGTAGCATTCTTTAGCTTATCTTTGGTTACTACGGATGATGTTGATCCGACCATTAACCCTGTACGGAAGGCATTGATAGATTGTTATATAATTGTATGCATTTGGTTATGCATGTGTCTTTCAAAGATTGCATTGTATGATGAAGCCTACAACTATGAACATGCATTATACATGTTTGTTACGCTCTCACTGACGCATAACTACCTATAATTTAACTTTTCATATTATGGTGTGCCCGTCCATGTGAATCTAACTATGACCCTTTTATGGTGTCAAGACTACAACACCATATATGTTATCGTAAATGCTTTTGAATATGACATCTACTAACTCCATGCATCTATTGTTATCATAAGAACCTTCATTCCAGTAACTTCTACAACAATGATAATTGCATTTTCATGTGGTACATCTTCAAAACTTATTATTGGATATGAGTTTTGATATAGGTGCGCAAAAGCATGTCTCTGGTGTTGGATTTCAAAATCACCTACGTGCCATTTGCAAGATGTATATGTAATACCTAATAATGAGTCTCCCCCATTATGATTATCAAAATTTACCAGTTTTGATCGAGGTTAAGGTATTCGTCAAGCTTGTTTAATGATGGACAAATATTTGAGGTTTTTATGTGGTTTTAGAGAGGCTTTGCTCGAGCCAATTGTTTTGGTTTAGTTAATGTTGTTGATCATGATAGATTTGTGATAGGCCACCTGTGGCGGAATGTGTTTAGCTTCTTCTGTGAGATCATGATGGATTTGTTATAAGTTAAGTTCGATGGAATGTGAACGTATCACCTTTCTTCTCTCCGTAATGGTGAGGAGAATGTGGTTAGCTTAATTTCCAGATCGGAAGCGATCTAGATGGAAGTGATGCCTTTTGAACCTATTGAATGTTTTGTGGTTGGAGTATTTCTCAGACTTTCTTACCCTTGAAATCTTGGCACGAGAGTTATAGAACGCATGGTCACAAAAAAAAATAATAATAATATTTAACGTGATGGCATCATCTGTTTTTCAAAATTGTCGAGACTGTCGGAACAACGGATCACAAAATATAGACAGTGCCGGTGCATCACACGCACGTCTGCCATCATATACACATTCTTTTGAATGCCTTTAAATGAGGTGGTTGGAGGTCGTCTAAATGCTAATACACGTCAACATATGAATAATACAGTTTAAAATTAGATATTTCAATAAAAAAAAAACTTTTTAATTTTAAAAATTTAATAAAAAAAATCTTACGACTTTTTTTTATAGACGATGTCAAATTTAATAACGTAGTTATCTATATATATATATATATTAAAAAGTAAAAGTAAATCTTAACCATTCTATTAGCCATCTTCAAATGTAAAAATATGAAATGTATTTAAAATGTTATAATATATATTTTTATTTTATTTTTATTTGTAATATTTTCAAGCGTAACTAATGATACTAGAGTTTTTTAATTGATGGTTTGATCAGCTCATCATATCGTTTCATATACAAAAATTGATAACGAAATTATGGAAACAATTACGTAATATCTATCAAATCGTGTCCATTTCATACTTATTTTAAACTGAATATTTCTAATGACACTGTTGTCCTTTTCTCCAATAAGTTCTCATCTCTATAATTGGGATGTTATGTAAAAAGAGAATAAATTCATAAAGAAATTTCAATGTCTTTCTTTAAACTTTTTGTGTTTTAGTGTCTTTTATCTTTCACCTCTAGTTTTTATCTTTCTTTGTCTCTTATTTGTCCCTATCCTTTTTCTTTTATATTATTCTCCTCTTGAGTGTCTCTCACATTTCGTGTCCTTATTCTCTTACTATTTTTTTTTGGCATTAAAATTAGTTTGGATTCTATTTAAACTGAGACAACGGCAAATCCAGAACTGATCTCATTCCAGCTGCACTAATACCGTCTTGTTCAATAGCTCAAGGCATACGGCATTGAATGGGTTATTATCCGTTATTTTATTATTATTATTATATTATAAATTTTGTTGTTAAATTAGGGTTTAAAGGGATAAGTAGTTTTAAAATTTTGATCAATTTTAAGATTTATCAAAAATATTTTTTAATCTCCGCCGGTTGAGATATTTTCTATCGGCGGAGAAGCTCCCCGCCGGATGAATATAGGTGGTCCGACGGGTGAGAAGGTTTCATTCCTCGGAGAGCTCCCCGCCGATTGAGAATGTCTCAACTGGCCTGTGAACAAATGGGGATAAAAAATAAAATAATAATAATTCAAAAATACTCTAATTTTGAAGGTAATTTGAACTTTATGCGTCTTCCGTAATGACGCGAACGAAAAAATTAATCATATCATCTATGATTATAGTTTCTCCCATAATTTACGGGAGCAAGTTTGTACTAAGATCCTTTACAATAATAATTCAATTAGAACTCTTGGCTCCTTGAGCTTTAAATTGGCCTCTCTCAACTTCGTGTTTCAATTAGAACTCTTGGCTCCTTGAGCTTTAAATTGGCCTCTCTCAACTTCGTGTTATATTTGGTGGACATGTTTCATCGTTATTATTTACCTTATTTGGCGAGAATGAAACAACAGAATCTTGGGTCCCTCTTGAGCCTTGCTCCTAATATTTTTTTTTCGCTTATTTGCCGATCTTCATTTTCGTTTTATGAGAACCAAGAATGCCTAAACTTATTAAACTATCACTTACAAACCTGATGTTGTTTTTGTTATTGGTTCTTCCACAAGATTTAGTAGCACTCCGGTTACTCATGTGTCTTCTCTTTACAAGATTCACAACTTTTTTATCTTCTACAGTTTTGCTACTATTTGTTGTTTACTTTCCGACCATGATATGGTCATTGTCTTTATTTCCTTTATAGCTTGTTTTTACGCCTTCCCATAGATATGTCCTAAGTATTTGTATGAACCTTTTTTATTTTTTAATGCTATTCAACAAAAAAAACCTAATATATGCAATAATAAAATTTTCATATTTTTAATAATAATTATCAAAAAAATTTAAACTCAAGTTAATTTAAGATATGTAATTTAAGTGGGTGATCTATTAAATCTAAATATTATTTTTATAAAATGTTTCTAACTTTACTTTTATTTTGAGAGTAACTTTTTTGATAGAAATATAAAGCTAAGCTATATTTAGATCTAATTTGATTGGATGTAGATTTTGTTAGATTTCGACCTAATTTCGTTAGATTTCGGTTTCGATTTCATTATTTACTTTTTTATATTTTATGTAAATAAAATTATTTTAAAAAATAGTATGTTTTTTGGGAATTTCATCTGTTTTTGAAAAAACATCAGAGGCCGAGATCGATTAAAACTGGGTCAAAATATAGCCTACCTTAAAATTATATTATACGTTATTATCTTTAATTTGATGGTTCTAAGAAATAATATTGTTATAAATTGAGATGGAATACTTATCATAAATGAATCTTGCACAAAACAAAATAAAGAAAATAAAAAACGAATAATATAAAATTTTACATGGTTCGACAATAATATTTATGTATGTATACGCCATGAGAATAAATGGTTCACTGTATGGGATAAAATAGACAATATATAACGACTTTTCGGATATTGGACCTATCGAGCCCGATAGCTCGACTACTAAACAATAATAGTAGGTATATTGGGAACACAAGGTACAGTGTGAAGAAAAGAATCACCAGAGATGTTCATTTCATTTCTTTTGTTCTCATCACAAATCAAACAAGCATCATCGAGTAAAAAATGAATGATATAAGAATCATCAATCAATAAAGCCCCATGACTAATCGAATCATTTTTTAACATTACTTCCCTTGTTATAAATATCATTTATACACTCTAAACAAAGAAACTTATCTACATATGACTCACCAAAGTTCTCTTAGGTAATTCACTTGATTTTGCGAACATCAATCCATTTTAGGCACTCCTTAAACTTCTGAACTTATATTGCTTTGGTCGTTATATATTTTGGACTATTGTGTGTATCATGTTTTCGCATCAACAATAATATTTGATATTAGATCATGAATAAAAAGATACCCATTATCTACGTACTTTGTATATTTGTGGTATATTTGGTTCATTGGAAGGTCGATGACGCTTTGAGTATCATAAAATACTTTTATGGTAGTTCGATCCAAGCCCAAATCTGCCACAAAACCTTGTAACCAAATTGCATTCATACAATAATGTATTTGGTCTTTGTTGTTGACAAAACTATTGTAGCTTGCAATTGATTGTACTCATAGTTAGAGTAAGCACATACACTGTCAAATATCTTTTCGTATCCATATCCCTTGCAAAATTAGAACCAACAAAACCAACCACGAATCCTGAAATTTCATCCACTAATCCACCAACATCGATATTGTTAAAGATCAAAAAAATATTGTCAATATCCTTAAGATACCGAAGTATCAATTTCACTGTCTGCTAGTGTTCTTTCCCATGACATCTCATGTACCTTTTAACCATTCCAACTGCATGTGAAATATCAAGATGTGTGCAAACATAGCATACATGACGCACCCAACTATACTTGAGTATGCAACCTTCAATATATGTTCCAGCTTATCATTGTCTTTAGTCAATCTTGTTGTAGACAACTTGAGATGAGTGGCAAATAAGATGTTAAATGCATTGGTATCAGACATGTTGACTTATTCTGTATTTGGTAAAGCATTGTTTTTGTCTAATTTCTCTTCTTTCTCTGTCCGGTGATATGCTATAAGTTTGTTGTTCTGATTTAGGCACATCATTTCCATTATCATTCGATGTCGATGCTTCACCTCATGATCTTATATCCACCTCAAAATTGTTGGAATTATTAGACATACTATGAACTAATTCTACTTCAATTTCCACTTGTTTACTCATAATCGATTATAATTCAACCATTTTCCCAACATTCTTTTGACTGTCCAGTGAAGGAGATTCATTAAATGTAACATCCCTGCTGATGAGAAACCATGGAGCCTTAAGAGTGATACATAATAATATATGTATATTCGCTCTATTACCATATCATATGAATATGCACCTCTTATCTATTAGTCCAAGTTTACCATCTCTCGCATGAGTGTACCCATGAGAACCAAACACCCTTAATTGTTCGTAATCAGTAAATAACTACGACAAATCTTAACAGGAGTCTTATAATCAATAGTCATTGATGGAGATCGATTCACCAAATATTAAGCCGTATTGATAGCTTCATCCTGAAATTCCTTTCTTACACCCAAATGTTAATGTGAAAGCCTACTTCATATATTGTCACAAAATGTTATGTTCATTCAATCTACGACCCCATGTTGTTGTGATATTTTTTAACACGAGCAATGATGCATTATTTTATCTGCATCCTCAAACTCGTTGAACTTAAGCCTGGAAAATTTATAACTCATTATATACCCAACAATGTTTTATATTATTGTATGCTTCTTATAATTTCCTTCTATTTGACAAAGTTTTAATATACCTCATCTTTTGGTTTCAGAAATTAAAACCACGCCATCCTTGAATAATTATCACTGAGACTCATGTAGTATCTGGCTTGACTCCAAGATAGAGTTTGGTTTGGGCTCCAAACATTTGAGTGAATGTAATTCAATATACTTTTAGTCTTTTTTATACCTAACTTCCTGAATTTCACTCTAGAACACATTATTTACAAAACCCCAATGATTCTACTTTATACCCTTTTATCAAATCTTTATTTACCAAAGAAAACCAATCATCTTTCACTTACGTGACCGAAGTGCCAATGCGGTAACTGATTTTAATCAATATGACCTTGGTTGTGTCTTTATAATGATAATATTACAATATCGTCTAGAGCAACACTCATATAAAGAATGTAAAACCTCATATACAAATTTATTTTCATACATACCATCGAGCCGTTTGTCACCTTGACTACACGATCTTTTGTATGATACTCGTAACCTCAAGAGTCTAGCATCCCAATAGATATTATGTTCCTCTTCAACCTAAGAACATGCCAACATATCATGATTCTGACAACTCTATCAAAACTTCTAATTATGGCGTTATTAATCCCATCAACATGAAACGAATGATTATTCTCCATATAAACTGTTTTTACACTAGTAACACCAATATAGAGGTTTAAAACTATTGATAATATCATCAAAATCACTCACATCTTCTACCAGGTTTACAACATTTTCCTTTTGATTTCCCTTCTTACCTTTTAGCTTCAGATAATCTCTCATTTAGTAACCATGTGCACCGCATTCATGATAGTTTGAAAGGTTGGGGTTTGAATTAGATGGTTCAAATTATTCTTCTTTGAATAACTTAACTTGTTACTAGATATTATCTATTCATAAGATAATCTCTTTCCGTCGAATTGTCTCATTGTAGGTGTATTAATTCCTTTGATTTTAGTGCCCCTTTGACATCCACCATATATAGCTCATCCTTACCATACATGATAATATCCATGAAATTCTAGTAGGAAATTGATAACAATCTTGAAAAAAAAACATGTTATGATCCTCATCGTCGATTATAATATTAATATTCTCCAGATCCATGATAACTTACTTAAAAGTTTTAAAATATTCGATTATGGACATACTTTTTTTCGACTTGAAATCATACAAGCGTTTGTTTAAGTATAAGTAATTCAAAATTGATTTATGTGAGTAAATTTCGTCTAAATTTTATATGCTGAAGCAACAGTCTTCTTACTATTAATCTCACAAAAAATATTGTCCCTTACATTTTTAAAAATTCAACATAAAGCCCTTTTTTGAAGATCATATTTCTTCTCTTCTTTCATCTATATCGGCGACTCATTATCCACATCCTTCCATAAATTTTACAGTACGAATAGAGATTTCAACTTAAAATTTCATAATGCAAATCATGATCCCCATTAAAACTTTTGATTTTGTATTTTGTTAACAGCTTACACCTTCACGCCAATTTATTATGAATCAAGATTCAGTATCTATCACAAATGACTCATACACAAAACTAAATAATTAAATTAAAATAAAAGAACATAATATTTAACATGGTTCAAAAATAATGTCTACGTCATCTGGCGCCACAAGAATAAAGTGTTTCATTATAATAGTAGAAGGCTATATATATTTTAATTTTATCTTTTTAATAACCATATGAGTCTATTTATAAGATATTAAAAATAATATAATTACTTTCCAGATATTAACATAATTGGCACAATAAC
Source organism: Limnanthes douglasii subsp. nivea (assembly GCA_036936605.1). Classification (NCBI taxonomy): domain Eukaryota; kingdom Viridiplantae; phylum Streptophyta; class Magnoliopsida; order Brassicales; family Limnanthaceae; genus Limnanthes; species Limnanthes douglasii. The sequence goes on along the minus strand of JAUPFV010000002.1, from coordinate 196,583,208 downwards.
TTAACTATTAAACAACAATAGAATATATATTTCGTTTATTATTATTTTCCTCATCATCAATCATTCAAGCCTCATTAGTAGTCGTCTCATTCTTTCCAGATAATATTTAATACTATGTCTAGTGCTAATGATGAATAGATCTATCTTAATAGATCAATGCCATTTTGTAGTAAAATGTTTAACACGACTAGTTGTTGCAGTTAATCAAACGTATGAACTTTATTTTTGTTATTACGTTGTTTTTAAAAAAATATTTTTTTTAACATCTAAAATATCAAATTTGTTTTTCATATATAATCGTTTTTATCACATAAACGCTAATTGTTTAAATTATAAGCTCTATATATACTCTTAAACTAATCTTCAATCCAAAACAATTATATATTCTAATCCAAAATGTTACATGTACATGATAGTTTCAACACCGATATGTTTTTTTAATAAAATATATTCATTTGACATGCTTCGTATAAAAATATTTACCAAATTTCATATGTAACATGTTATGCCACTATACTATTTTACACTGCAAGGTCGAAACCTCGAAACTTAATCTCATATTTCATGCAAAATTACTAAATATTTTTACATATAAATTGCATAAGAATAGAGTAGAGATTGATTTTATTTTGATTATGATGCTTTAGTGAATCTCATGATATGGGTTTCCTACAGCTTTCTAGTTGCACATGAAGTTATCCTTGAAGGATGAAGATAGATGCTTCAATGAACCTGCAACAAGAGACAATCAATTAGAGTACATAATTCCTTGAGTTATATGTTATTATAATAAAAAATATGTTATCATACTTAATTAAGTTTATAAGATAAGTTATTTATAGTTAGGGAATATAATTCCTTGAATTATTTAACAATCTCTTAATCAAACCGCTTGTTTTCAATTCAGCTTACAACTTTTATCTCTTATTAGTTCAATATTATATTTATGTTTCAAGTTGTTGTGGTCCGATGTAATAGCCACTGTAGGGAACCGTCACATTTGTTGGGCTTTTAGGGTATAATAATTAAAGTGCTAGATTAATTGATCATCCTTCAGACCTACTTATAACACAACTTGTATCTACATTATATTCTCTCATGAGGCCAAAAATAACATGTAGGTATAATATAGGTGTTTAACATGTAATTTAGCCCACTGATAAGTTCAAGGTCTATGTATTTAGTGATTAAGGACTAAAGTAAAGCACATATAAAAAATGAGGGACTCAAATGATAGTCCCCAATAACTTGTTTGTAAATAGTCGAATGGTGGTGAAAGAAATCCACTCTTAGGATGGTAGATATGTAATTTTACCCTCCACCTCATTTACTATATAAAGGACATTCCCTTTTGGGAAAAAGGGCCAATGATTGATCAATAATTGCAACATTTATTCATTTTATCTCTTTCTTTTCTAGTAAGTTATTGTTCACTGTCACATCACACGAATATATCCAAGATGTTGTTATACCCAAAGAGAGCTGACGCAGGAAAAACCATCCTCATTCTAAAAGACATGCTAGATCCGAGCAAAAATATGAGTCATCAGAGTCTAGCGAGTATACCTTGTTGAGCTCCGATAAGTCGTCCTCTTCGGAGACTGATTCGAGGTATAAGGTGGATCGAAGGCACAAAGACCCGAGGAAGCATAAACGTACTCATCGGACTAGTAGGAGAAGGAATGACTCGAGGAAGAAAGATCATGCTGGTAAGAGAAAAATGCACTATGAGGATCATGTTACTACTCAGAAAGCAACCTCAGTCCGATAGCTATCACCAAGATTAAACAGTCAGCAACCACTTTACTTCTCCGACCGAGGAAAGGTTGTACCCGACCACTAACGACGGTCCAGGGGGAAGTACGTACAAGGTCGGACATAATTGGAGGTCATCATCCCTCTCTCCTGAAATCCTCTCCGGGCACCTTCCTAAATGGTTTGATATTTCCAAACTAGAGAAGTTTGATGAGACTCACGATTCCGGCAACTATATTGAGCAGTTCAAGAACTTCATGATTAACTACGATGATGAAGACAAGTTGTTGTGTAGAGATTTCTCTCAAAAGTTCAAGAACGCCACGTCTAAGTGGTACAGCCGAATGCCTCAAGGGTGTATAAAGAATTTTGATATGTTCTGACAGCACTTCGTCGAAAGTAAGAAATTTTGTGTCAACGGAGATACCATCATTTATTGTCGATAAAAGATCGGAGAAAGTTTGAAAGAGTATACCAAGCGATTCATCTAAGTCAAGACGAACATGGAGTATTGCGAGGAGAAAGTTGCATTGGCTGCCTTCTAAATGGGTCCTCTTCTGGGGGTAATGAAGGATAATGCTGCAGAAACACAAGCGATGACGTTTGGAGCTTTATTGGATCAGATAGAAAAAATAATCTTAGTCGAGGAAACTAGGGCCTCAGAGATAGAATCCATGTCTCAATTCTATCAGGATCCGAACTTAGCAAAACGTTTACGACGACGGTGAATGTCCGACCACAAGCTACCCAACCAACCACAACTATCCAACCGCGGGCTCAGTCAGTTCAAGCAACGAACCAGACCCCTCAACGGGCGACTCAGAACCAACAATATCAACAGATAGGTCAAGTAGTTCAACAGTATGTCAGACCGACTTTGAACAGGTGGGTCCGAGCAGCTCATTACGCCGAGTTGACTGAGTGTGTCTCCACTATTTTCGAAAAGGCACGTGTAAACGTGCATTTCCGCAAGCCTTTTCCTCTTCAGAATCCAAGGGAACACAGGAAAAACAAATATTGTCAGTTCCATGATGACATTGGGCATCACAGTAAGGATTATGTGGCTTTGAAAAAATAAGTCCAATACTTAATAGAAAACGGAAAGTTGGTTGACTTTTTCAAGAAGAATACTGTGGTGGTACCAAAACAAGAAGTTTCTCCAAGGCAAGACGATACCATAATGATTTCTGATGTGATCGAAGACGAATTTCTGGATGCGTTTGATGTGGCAACGGAGTATCTTGATCCGAAGCCGGGCAGAAACAGTGTAAACATGATAGAGGAGTCAATCCCCGGAGGAAAGGTCAGTGAGTTATGTTCATGTTTTGAGTCACTAACCATTTTCGGGGGGATACAATAGCAGGTATATCAATTTACTCAAGGAAGAGGTATATCGTAAGTTGGGCAACACAGTTAGAGGCGGGAGCCTCATCGCACCTTTACCGGAATCCATCACCAATTATTTGCTTCGAGGATGACAACATGAGGGAACTGGATGGTCCACATAAGGACACAGTGGTAATCGAAGCAGAGATTGTTGGAAACGAGATAAGAAAATATTTGATTGACACGGGGAGTTCCGCCAACATTATGTTCGTGACAACCTACAACAAGATAACCAATCATCTAACCATCCTACGATCCGGCAGGACTATAGTAGGATTTACCGGGTCGACCGCGGACGTCGTTGGACAATTCGAGGGAATGGTAGAACTGGGCACGGGCCATTCAAGAAAATAGTGATGGTACTGTTCATCGTGGTAGATGCACCACATCGTACAATACCATCTTCCAAAGATGATGGTTGTCTAAAATGCATGATGTGTTGTCCACAATCTACTAATGTTTGAAGTACGTAGTGAGAAGCAATATTGGAACTGTAAGATGAAGTCAGAAAATGGTTAGGAAACGCTACAAAGCGGTGCTGGCCCCCAAGCAGTTGAAGGGGGTCGGGTCCAAAAAATAATAGCAGTCATAGGGGCCTCCTTTGGATTCCGATCCTATTGATGATCTGAGGGAGTCCCCTGGGTTCATGGTCCCTGATGAAGGCTTCGAGGATCATGCGTTCAACCCTGGAAAAAGTCTCAAGATAGGAACAAGATTATCACCTGAGGTAAAAGAAAGGTTAATCAGATTTCTTTCAACCAAATTACATCTGTTTGTGTGGTGTACAGAAGACGTTATAGGGGTAGCAGAAGAGGTCATCTGTCATAGGTTAGCTATACGAAACAGTGTTCGACCGATCATTCAAAAGCGAAGATCTTTTTCCCGAGAGAAAACTGAAGCGACAATGGCAGAGGTAGACCGTTGAACAAAAGTGGGCCACATCCGCAAATCGCATTATCCGTTATAGAAAGCCAACCCGGTCTTAGTGAAGAAGAAGAATGGCAAATGGAGGATGTGTGTAGACTTCACTGATTTGAATAGGGCCTGCCCTAAAGATCCGTTTCCGGTCCCAAGAATAGATCAACTGGTGGATTCGACATCTCGAAATCATTTATTGTCCTTTATTGATACATATGCTGGATACAATCAAATCTGGATGGACCCAAGGGATCATGAGAGCATGACTTCAATCACCGGAAGGGGTCTACACTGCTACCGAGTCATGCCATTCGGACTAAAGAATGCGGGGGCAATATACCAACGTTTAGTGAACAAGGCGTTCGAAAGTCAGATTGGAAGAAATGTGAAAGTCTATATTAATGACGTGTTCGTTAAAAACCTTAGAGACGAAGATCATTTAGCTGACCTAGAAGAAACGTTTTCCAATCTGGTTAAAATAAATCTAAAATTGAACCTGGAAAAGTGCATGTTTGGGGTAAGATCTGGAAAGTTCTTAGGCTACATAGTCAGTGAGTAACGCATCGAAGCAGATCCGGTGCAGTTAAATACCTTATGTATTATGGATCCGCCTAGAACGATCAAGGAGATGCAAATTTTAACCGGAAGGTTGGCTGCTTTAAAAAGATTCATCTCCAGGTCGTCGGATAAATGTGCCGCTTTCTTCCATGTGCTAAGGAAAACGAACCGATTCGATTGGACTCAAGAATGTTCCGATGCTTTTAATCAAATCAAAAAACATCTTTCATCCCTGGAAATACCGACAAAGCCGTATCCGGGGGAGAAGTTGTTCGTATACTTAACGGTGTCCAACTTTGCAATCAGCTCGGTTTTAGTCCGAGAAAAATCGAGCCTTCCAAAACCAGTTTATTACGTAAGTAAAAGCATTTTAGATGCAGAAAAGAGATACCTTAAGTTGGAAAATCTAGCACTTGATCTAGTAACATCAGCTCGAAAGATGAGGCCCTACTTCCAAGCTTATACGGTGGTGGTACGAACTTCTTTTACTTTGAACAGTATGTTAAAGAGACCCGATGTATCTGGAAGGATGACTAAGTGGTCGGTAGAACTCGAGGATTTTGATATCGAGTTCGAACCACGAATTGCGATCAAAGCACATGCGATAGCTGATTTCTTAGTGGAATTTCATTTTGACAGGGACGTTGTGGACATGGAGGAATAAAAATCCGACTCTGAGTGCTAAGTCTGAACCGATGGGGGATCCAGTTCATCTGGATGCGGAACAGGAGTGCAACTAACCTCCCTAGATGACATTGCAATGTACCAGGAATTCCGACTCAAATTTCAAGCATCAAACAACGAGGTAGAGTACGAGGCGGTCATGGCCGGATTACGACTTGCAAAGATTTGTGGGGCTAAAAGGGTCAAGTTGATCAGTGATTCTCAACTTCTGGTGAACCATGCTCTCGGGCGTTCAGAAGCAAGAAAAGATCATCTGGTAAAGTATCTGGGAATTTTGAAAGCTCTAACCTTGGAATTCGAAGACGTCCAATTCGAACACGTTTATAGAGCATGAAACTCAGTGGTTGATTCCTTGGCCAAATCATCTTACTCAGAAGAATACCCGTTGATAGTGACTCAAGAAAATTCGTCGATAATCAAGGGATCTAAAACAGGGGAAGGTAGTATCGAAGCTTTCCAGATATCCACAACTTTAACAAAAGATTGGAGAAGAGAAATACAAGATTTTTTAGTCCATGACACACTGCCCTTTGATAAAGTCAGAGCCAAGAGAATACCCTTCAAGGCATACAGATGCGTAGTCCTCGGAGATGTGTTGTATAAACGATCTTTTAGTCGTCCCTTACTTTGCTGTTTAGGGAAGGATGAATCATAACTAATCCTCTCAGATTTTCATGACGGGTAAGGGTTAGCGCATTATGGATACAAAACGTTGATACGAAGAGTTCTTCTGGCAGGGTATTATTGGCCAACCATCTCGGCAGATGCCAAATATTGGTACAGAAATGTGACACCTGTCAGCGACTCGCTAATTCGATTCACTTTCCTGGAGTGCCTCTAGGGTCAATATCAGAGTCTCTGTCCTTCGATCGTTGAGGGATAGATCTAGTCGGATAACTTCCTATGGCTTCAGGAGGACGCCAAACAATCATCGTTGTTGTGGACTATTTTTCCAAGTGGGTAGAGGCCGAACTATTAGCATGAACAAGGGTGAAAGATGTGATCATATTCATCATCTCCAACCTCTGTTGCCACTTTTGTGTACCTAGGAAGATCACAATGGATAATGGCCCGCAATTCGACAACAGTAAAAGGAGAACCTTATGCCCTTCCAAGGGGATACAATAATGTTTTCAACTCCATTCTATCCCTAAGCAAACGGTCAAGTCGAATTAAACAATCGAACAATCTTGGACGGACGAAGAAAGAATTTAGAGGGAAAAGCGGGGAAGTGGCCAGATTACCTACAAGAAGTATATTGGGCTTACAGGACTACCCCTCGGACAGCAACACACGAGTCGCCTTTCGCACTGGTGTACGGAATGGATGCAGTAGTGCCATCGGAAACAATGTTCTCATCTTTTCGACTGAGTGAGTATTCTGAGGAAGGGAATGATAAAGGAAAACGCACAGAGCTTGATTTGATAAAAGAGAAGAGAAGAAGAGCACATCTGAATTCCTTGCACTACCAAACTTTAATGAGAAGTCGTTACTCGTCAAAGGTCAGAAGAAGAGAATTTGAGGTTGGAGATAGGGTCCTAAAAAAGGTCTTCATGCACACGAAAGAAAATAGACATGGATCTTGACCTTATTTATGGGCTAAATTACATGTTAAACACCTGTATTTTCCTTCCCTTATCAATGCTAAATTGATTTCTTTTACTAAGTTGAGAATATAAATAACAAGCTTGGATAGTCTGAGGTTACATGTGACGAGACATTCCAAAATCCAGGAATTCTTTATAATATTGATATATTTGGTTTTAAAAGATAAATTCAATTTATAATATGAGTCATTAGCATGACTTTACCTTATAATTAACATGCAATATAAACTAGACTTATATGACATTTCACATTTAAATCAAGGTTGTATTTTTACGTAATTTAATTATTTTATCACCAAAAGTGTCAAACATTTATGAATTATTACATGTTCTTCTCTAAAACCTAAGGTCTCATATAAAGAATATTTCTCATATCTATCGTCACATAGATTGTTAAATATAATGTTTTATTGATTTTCAACCTCCACATAAAGCTTATAAATACATTAAAGGCTAATGATAAGTAATAAAGTACATGAATATCATTTAATTAATCAATAAGTAATAGTATTATCTTCGAACTCAATGGATTGATTTTATTTTTATCAATTAAATTTTATATGCTCAAAGACTATATACCATGATCGATGATTGTTGTGTAGAAAATATGAGGTTTGTGATTGACATAAACAAATAGTTGGGGGGAACCACTACCGTCCAGGTGAGACAAGAACCAATGAGTATGATTAATGAACTTACAAAATAATGATTTTATTTACCAAGTTCAGGATAAGCAAGAGATACAATAAATTGTAATAAAAATCAAGCACACAATACAGATTAAACGTGGTACGAATTGTGAAAAAATTCTACGTCCACAGGCAACAAACACTTTTTTCCTAAAAAGTAGATTACACAAAAACTATCAAACATAAAATAATCAATCACTTTTTGTATTAAAAGTATACGTAATTTTTACGAAACCATCTTTGTAGTGCATATCTCTTACCTTATTTTTTCTCTCAAAAGATCTATCAATATTTCTCTCTCTAAGGAAATATGTAGAGCGTATAATAACATCATAATACTGTCACACCGCATATTGCATAACAATATATTATTCTATTTATAGGTTGAAAAACAGATTCTTCATCAGATGCTCCATATTAAAGCTCATTAATCAACGACCAGAATAACTCATAATCTATAATATAGAAATCTTCATAAAAGAATCTAATTAATACAGAAGATCTAATTGATCGGGAATCTAATTAATATATGAAGACTAACATAAGAGACCCAATCAGTATAGAATACTTAAAAAAAATAGAAGGCTCTGATTTAGTCCAATTTGTTACGGATCAGAACGCTTCAGATCAGCTCGTTCTGGACCATCCTGCTTCAGACCAGCCTACTTCGGCTCATCACATATATAATTCGACTTAATAAATCACATGTCTTGACAATTTATCTCAATCTTTATGGTCTAAAAGGCATCGCTGCCACTAATTCACGACTCATGCTGAACTTATAGAATTTCAAAAATTCTCGCCTAATACATGTCACGATAGATCCAACTACGCCCATGTAATTCTTCGGCAGTATCTTCGTTAACGAGTTACTTATAGCGTAACACCTTACATTAATAAATAAAAATAACAATAACAATTGTTTAAGTTATGACTGTGAATAATTTTAAAAAAATTCTATGATATTTTATGTCGTCATATTAAATAATCATGTACTTTTACAATACATTAATTTTATGATTTCTCTAAAGACCAACTTAACTTAGTCTATGTTTAAAAATTTTATCCAACATTATTAAACCGATACTTTTATATTGTCTAAGTTATTTCTAATAATTTGTTCAGATCTTAGACGAATATGTTTAATAAACATATAACGTATGATCCTATTACCACGATCCAACTTAGATATTATTGATGTGAATCTAAAAACATGATAAAGAATAACCAAGTAAATCAGTAAAAAGAATAATAATATTTATAAAGAAAATTAGTGAGTTAATATCAATTAAATATATTATCAATCTATATAGACTCAATCAGTTTAAAGTACCACAATATATAATACTTTTGTACACACGAATAAATATAATTTTTGTAGTCATTAAAACATGATTAGTATATAACTTAACCATTTTATCATACAAGTATCATTTACCAAAAAGGCATTCAATTTTGACAAAATTAGTTTCGTAGATTTGACATGGATCAAATTACAATATTTCTTAATAACTCGCCTAAGATAAAATCCTTGTTCAAATCCAAGACGCAAAGAACATTGTTAAAAGTTATATTTATATCACTTGTAAACACTAATTTGATCATTTCTTGGCCTCTAGCCTTTAACATATCGGTATTATCCATTTATACTTCCCGTGTGTCACTTAATTTTTTTAAAATATCCTGAATTAATATTTTTCATGATTAATAAATAGGATAGTGTAATTTTCGTACCATCACGCAAAAGTTTGGTTGTCGACTACATTGATTTATGTCATAGTTTTCATAATATCTTGGTTGATGGTGTTTCCATTCACACAAACAAAGATTACGATCTTTTGCAAAGAGTTTCCCAAACATTACAGTTCATCCTACTTGTTTTAAAACTTGATTTGTTCTTGGCACCGTGAGCTTTCCAAAAACATTATGTCTTTTTTATTTTAGAATCAATTGCATTGAAACTTTTGTTTTAACATTGAAATCTTCTTCAGTTTAATCTATTGTATAAAACTCATTTACAATCCTAAGATGTTTTAGTATATTTTGGAAAATATACTTCTCTGATTTATAGAAAATTATATGGGGTTAGTTTCCAAAAAAGCATAAGATAATATTTCTATTATTGCTCAAACGTGAAATACTTCTACAAATGCAACTTTTTAAAAAACAAGTTTTTTAATTATGCATAAAATTTTATAAATCTATACCCAACGTATTGCTATATTAAGAATTCTTTCGTATATTTTTTTCTTAGTTTTGTCTATGTTTGAGACTATTATATATTTTTGTACAAAGGACTCAATTGTTTTTTCGGAAAGAACCCGCAGCCGCTACTCAGAGTGCAATGAGTGCGCACAGGGTAAACCCTCAGTTTGACGCAATAGCCTGCAAACCAACGCCAGAAGGTAAAGCACACAAGGTGACAGGCTCAGCCGAGAAAGCGTATGTAGAGGGTCTCGAACTCATGACCTTTGGTCACAAACATGTCTTACTCAACCAACTCGGCTACCCCTGGGGCCATATGACTCAATTGTGCATAGATTGTAAAAGATATCAGATAACGCATTTAGAATATATACTCGACATATGAGATTGTTTTCACCCTTCATTATATTTTAGTTCTTATCAATTTTACTTTAAAGTTGGATGGAAAAGATCAACCAAATGTGGGTTAACGCTATATAGAACTTTTAAGTGCGGTAAACAAGAATTTTGGTTTGCGTCAACGCATTGTGAAGTTTTTACCACCGTTTTAGGTGAAGAAGAACCATAATCATCATATTGTCGTTTCATTGGCATCATTACATATATTGATAAATATTCAACATAATTCTTATTTTTAAGAGAGTTTCATACATCTAATTGACTATGTTTTCTAAAAATATTATATCCACGATACTATTATTTTGGTTTTCTCATAAAAATCTTACATGATGTAACATGAATATGAGTTTTTTTATACAAACAATTAAAAGTGAAAAAAAAAATCAATAAATTTAATAAATAAAAAGAGAAATAGTTATAAGATTAAAAATATTGAGTTATATCAAGCTTTTTGACGATTTGAAACTCTAATAGTGACTATTAATTTTAAAGCCTTTCTAAAATCATCTCAAATTACTGGAATCAACACATATTATTGAATGAGTGTTTAAAGATTGTGCATATTTAGATTTGTCACAACAAACAATAAATTATATATTTTACAATTTAGTATACATATATACAATAATTTATCTATTGTTAATTAAAAAATAATTTTCATCTCGATAAATGCATCTTTTTATCAGGAGAATAGCGGTAAGCGCAAATCATCAGTGACGTAATTTACAACAACCAAAATAGTAGTTTGCGATTTATATTCATAAAAAATTCGCATGGTATACATATTCCACTGAGAATACATTTTCACTAAACATATGCTCCATCTATATCAATTTGTATGGTTTTGCTAATTTATACATATTAACTAATAAATATTTTTTTAGTTTAAATTTTGGTATTAATATTATTTTACAGTTTTCTTTTATCAAATTATATTTTTATATTTTTTTAAAATTAATATATTTTATAACAAATAATAATAAAAAAACTATAAAAATATTCTATTAACATCTACTAATCCACCAACATCGATATTGTTAAAGATCAAACAAATATTCTCAATACCCTTAAAATACCGAAGTATTAATTTCAATGTCTGCTAGTGTTCTTTCCCATGACATCTCATGTACCTTTTAACCATTCCAATTGCATGTGAAATATCAAGATGTGTGCAAACATAGCATACATGACCCACCCAACTATATTTGACTATGAAACCTTCAACATAAGTTCCAGCTCATCATTGTCTTTGGTCAATCCTGTTGCATACAACTTGAAATGAGTGGTAAACAAGATGCTAAATGCATTGGTATCAGACATGTTGACTTATTCTGCATTTGGCAAAGCATATTTTTTTGTTGTCTAATTTCTCTTCTTTCTCTGTCCGGTGATATGCTATAACTTTGTTGTTCTTATTTAGGCACATCATTGCCATTATCATTCGATGTCAATGCTTCACCTCATGATCTTATATCCACCTCAAAATTGTTGGAATTATTAGAAATACTATGAACTAATTCTACTTTAATTTCCACTTGTTTACTCACAATCGATTATAATTCAACCATTTTCTTAACATTCTTTTGACTGTCTAGTGAAACAGATTCATTAAAAGTAACATCCCTACTGATGAGAAACCCTGGAGCCTTAAGAGTGATACACCATAATATATATCCATTCGCTCTATTACCATATCATATAAATATGCACCTCTTATCTATTAGCCCAAGTTTACCATCTCTCGCATGGGTGTACCCATGAGAACCAAACACCCTTAATTGTTCGTAATCAGTAAATAACTACGACAAATCTTAAAAGGAGTCTTATAATCAACAGTTATTGATGGAGATCGATACACCAAATATCAAGCCGTATAGATAGCTTCATCCCAAAATTCCTTTCTTACACCTAAATGTGAATGTGAAAGCCTACTTCATATCTTGTCACAAAATGTTATGTTCATTCAATCTACGACCCCATGCTGTTGTGATATTTTAGAACACGAGCAACGATGCATTATTTTATCTGCATCCTCAAACTCGTTGAACTTAAGCCTGGAAAATTTATAACTCATTATATGCCCAACAATGTTTTATATTATTGTATGCTTATTATAATTGCCTTTTATTTGACAAAGTTTGAATATACCTCATCTTTTGGTTTCAAAAATTATAACCAGACCATCCTTGAATAATTATCACTGAGACTCATGTAGTATCTGGCTTGACTCCATGATAGAGTTTCGTTTGGGCTCCAAATATTTGAGTGAATGTAATTCATTATACTTTTAGTATTTCTCATACCTGACTTCCTGAATTTTACTCTAGTTTACTTTCAAACACACTATTTACAGAAGTCCAATGATTCTGCTTTATACCCTTTTATCAAATATTTCTTTACGAAAACAACCAATCATCTTTCACTTACGTGACCGAAGTGCCAATGCAGTAACTAATTTTAATCAATCTGGTCTTGTTTGTGTCTTTATAATTATAATATTACAATATTGTCCAGAGCCACACTCATATGAATAATATAAAATCTCATATACAAATTTATATTCATACATACCATCGAGCCGTTTGTCACCTTGACTACACGATCTTTTGTATGATACTCGTAACCTCGAGAGTCTACCATCCCAATAGATATCATTTTCCTCTTCAACCTAAGAACATGCCAACATATCATGATTCTAACAACTCTATCAAAACTTCTAATCATGGCGTTACTAATCCCATCAACATGAAACGAATGATTATTTTTCTATATAAACTGTTTTTTGCACTGGTAACACCAATATCGAGGTTTAAAACTATTGATAATATCATTAAAATCACTCACATCTTCTACCAGGTTTACAACATTTTCCTTTTGATTTCCCTTCTTACCTTTCAGCTTTAGACAATCTCTCATTTAGTGACCATGTGCACCGCATTCATGATAGTTTGAAAGGTTGGGGTTTGAATTAGATGGTTCAAATTATTCTTCTTTGAATAACTTAACTTGTTACTAGATATTATCTATTCATAAGATAATCTCTTTCCGTCGAATTGTCTCATTGTAGGTGTATTAATTCCTTTGATTTTAGTGCCCCTTTGACATCCACCATATATAGCTCATCCTTACCATACATGATAATATCCATGAAATTCTAGTATGAAATTGATAACGAACTTGAAAAAAAACATGTTATGATCCTCATCGTCGATTATAATATTAATATTCTCCAGATCCATGATAACTTACTTAAAAGTTTTAAAATATTCGATTATGGACATACTTTTTTTCAACCTGAAATCATACAAGCGTTTGTTTAAGTATAAGTAATTCAAAATTGATTTATGTGAGTAAATTTCTCCTAAATTTTATATGCTGAAGCAACAGTCTTCTTACTATTAATCTCACAAAAAATATTGTCCCTTACATTTTTTAAAATTCAACATAAAGCCCTTTTTTGAAGATCATATTTCTTCTCTTCTTTCATCTATCTCGGTGACTCATTATCCACATCCTTCCATAAATTTTGCAGTACGAATGAAGCTTTCAACTTAAAATTCCATAATGCAAATCATGATCCCCATTAAAACTTTTGATTTTGTATTTTGTTAACAGCTTACACCTTCACACCAATTTATTATGAATCAAGATTCAGTATCTATCACAAATGACTCATACACAAAATTAAATAATTAAAATTAAAATAAAAGAACATAATATTGAACATGGTTTGAAAATAATGTCTACGTCATCGGACGCCACAAGAATAAAGTGTTTCATTATAATAGTAGAAGGCGATATATTTTAGTTTTATCTTTTTAATAACCATATGAGTCTATTTATAAGATATTAAAAATAATATAATTACTTTCCAGATATTAACCTAATTGGCACAATAACTTAACTATTAAACAATAATAGAATATATATTTCGTTTATTATTATTTTCCTCGTCATCAATCATTGGAGCCTCATTAGTATTCGTCTCATTCTTTCCAGATAATATTTAATACTACGTCTAGTGCTAATGATGAATAGATCTATCTTAATAGATCAATGCCATTTTGTAGTGAAATGTTTAACACGACTAGTTGTTGCAGCTGATCCAACGTATGAACTTTATTTGTGTTATTACATTGATTTTAAAAAATATTTTTTTAACATCTAAAATATTAAATTTGTTTTTCATATATAATCCATTTTTATCATATAAACGCTAATTGTTTAAATTATAAGCTCTATATACACTCTTAAACTAATCTTCAATCCAAAACAATTATATATTCTAATCCAAAATGTTACATGTACATGAGAGTTTCAACACCGATATGATTTTTTCATATAATATATTCATTTGACATGCTTCGTATAAAAATATTTACCAATTTCATATGTAACATGTTATGCCACTATACTATTTTACATTGCAAGGTCGAAACCTCAAAACTTAATCTCATATTTCATGCAAAATTATTAAATATTTTTACATATAAATTGCGTAAGAATAGAGTAGCGATTGATTTTTTTTATTATGATGCTTTAGTGAATCTCATGATATGGGTTTCCTACAGCTTTCTAGTTGCACATGAAGTTATCCCTGACTGATGAAGATAGATGCTTCAATGAACCTGCAACTAGAGACAATCAATTAGAGAATATAATTTCTTGAATTATATGTTATCATATTTAATTAAGTTTATAAGATAAATTATTTATAGTTAGGGAATATAATTCCTTGAATTATTTAGCAATCTCTTAATTAAACCGTTTGTTTTCAATTCAGCTTACAACTTTTATCTCTTATTAGTTCAATATTTTATTTATGTTTCAAGTTGATGTGGTCTGATGTAATAGCCACTGTACGGAACCGTCACATTTGTTGGGTTTTTAGGGTATAATAATTAAAGTGCTAGATTAATGGATCATCTTTCAGACTTACTTATAACACAACTTGTATCTACATTATATTCTCTCATGAGGCTAAAAATAATATGTAGGTATAATATAGGTGTTTAACATGTAATTTAGCCCACAAATAAGGCCAAGGTCCATGTATTTAGTGACTAAGGACTAAAGTAAAGCACACATAAGAAATGAAGGACTCAAATGATAGTCCCCATTAACTTGTTTGTAAATAGTCGAATGGTGGGGAAAGAAATCCACTTTTACGATGGTAGATATGTAATTTTACCCTCCACCTCATTTACTATATAAAGGACATTTCCTTTTGGGAAAAAGGGCCAATGATTGATCAATAATTGCAACATTTATTCATTTTGTCTCTTCCTTTTCTAGTAATTTACTGTTCACTATCACATCACACGAATATTCTCTAGTCTGACCCCCTCACACAAACATATTTGCTCTCGAGTCTCACTAAAGATTCTTTGAGCTCATCAGTGGCGCCGTCTGTGGGAACCATTTGGTACCCAGAATTAATTTTCTGAAACCATAGATACAGAAACTCGTGTAGAGATTGAGACTAATCCGACTAGAGATTTAGTTGGTGTCGAATCTGGAGACCATCTAATAGAAGAGCAGGTCGCGAATGAAGGTAATGCTCCGAATCGGTATGCGGAAGAACTTTAGAGGACTCAGTTTTGGTCGGCAGGCGAAAAGAGTTGGTAGAAGACATCGAAAGGTTAAATACTGAAAATGATGCCATGGTGACGAGTACCAAAAGGGTCAAATCCGAGGTCCGATAAGAAATGATCGAGGCAAAACACATCCAAGATGTTGTTATACCCAAAGAGAGCCGACGCAGGAAAATCTATCAGCAGTCTAAAAGACGTGCTAGATCCGAACAAAAGTATGAGCCGTCCGATTCTAGCGAGACTCTTGAGCTCCGATAATTCGTCCTCTTCGGAGACTGATTCAAGGTATAAGGTGGATCGATGGCACAAAGATCTGAGGAAGCATAAACATACTCATCGGACTACTAGGAGAATAAATGACTCGAGGAAGAAAGGTGATGCTGGTAAGAGAAAAATGCACTCTGAGGATCATGTTACTACTCGGAAGCAACCTCGGTCCGATAGCTATCACCAAGATTAAAGAGTCAGCAACCACTTTATTTCTCCGACCGATGAGAGGTTATACTCGGCCACTAATGACGGTCTGGGGGGAAGTACGTACAAGGTGGGACATAATTGGAGGTCATCACCCCTCTCCCCTGAAATCCTCTCCGGACACCTTCCTAAATGGTTTGATACTTCCAAACTAGAGAATTTTGATGGGACTCAGGATCCTGACAACTATATTGAGCATTTCATGAACTTCATGATTAAATACGATGATGACGACAAGTTATTGTGTAGAGCTTTCTCTCAGACGTTCAAGAACGCACGTCTAAGTGGTACAACCGACTGCCTCGAGGGTGTATAAATAATTTTGATATATTCTGGAGTATGTTCCGACAACACTTCGTCGGAAGTAAGAAATTTTATGCCAACGGAGATACCATCATTTATTGTCGACAAAAGATCGGAGAAAGTTTGAAAGAGTATACCAAGCGATTCATCCAAGTCAAGACGGACATGGAGTATTGCGAGGAGAAAGTTGCATTGACTGCCTTCTGAATGGGTCGTTTTCCGAGAGTATGAAGGATAATACTGCAGAAACACAAGCGATGATGTTTGGAGCTTTGTTGGATCAGATAGAAAATAGAATCTTAGTCGAGGAAACCATGGCCTCAGAGATAAAATCCATGTATCAATTCTATCAGGATCCAAACTTAGCCAGAACGATTACGACAACGGTGAATGTCCGACCACAAGCTACCCAACCGACCAAAACTATCCGACCGCGGGCTCAGACAGTTCAAGAAATAAACGAGACCCCTCAACGGGAGACTCAGAACCAACAGTATCACCAGACAGGTCAATCCGTTCAACTGTATGTCAGACCGGCTTCGAACAGGTGGGTCCGACCAGCTCATTACGTCAAGTTAACTGAGTGTGTCTCCACTATTTTCGAAAAGGCACGTGCAAACGTGCATTTTCGCAAGCCTTTTCCTCTTCGGAATCCAAGGGAGCACATGAAGAACAAATACTGTCAGTTCCATGATGACATTGGGCATCACACTAAGGATTGTGTGGCTTTAAAGAAAGAAGTCCAATACTTAATAGAAAATGGAAAGTCGGTTGACTTTGTCAAGAAGAATACCGCGATGGTAACAAAACAAGAAGTTGTGATGCGTTTGATGTGGCAACGGGGTATCTTGATCTGAAGCCGGGCAGAAACAGTGTAAACATGATAGAGGAGTCAATCCCTAGAGGAAAGGTCAGTGAGTTATGTTCATTTTTTGAGTCACTGACCATTTTCGGGGGGATACAATAGCAGGTATATCAAACTACTCAAGGAAGAGGCATATCGTAAGTTTGGCAACACAGTTAGAGGAGGGAGCCTCATCGCACCTTTACCGGAATCCATCACCAATCCTTTGCTTCGAGGATGACGACATGAGGGAAGTGGCTGGTCCACATAAGGACACACTGGTAATCGGAGCAGAGATTGCTGGAAACGAGATAAGAAAATTTTTGATTGACACGGGGAGTTCCGCCAACATTATGTTCATGACAACCTACAACAAGATAATCAATCCTCCAACCATCCTACGATCCAACAGGACTATAGTAGGTTTTACCGGGTCGACCGCGGACGTCGTCAGAGAATTCGAGAGAATGGTAGAACTGGGCAGGGGGCCATTCAAGAAAATAGTGACGGTACTGTTCATCGTGGTAGATGTACCCACATCGTACAACCCCATATTCGGAAGATCATGGTTGTCTAAAATGCATGATGTGACGTCCACAATCCACCAATGTTTGAAGTACGTATTGGGAAGCAATATTGGAACTGCAAGTTCAAGTCAGAAAATGGTTAGGGAATGCTACAAAGCGGCAGTGGCCCCCAAGCAGTTGAAGGAGGTCGGATCCAAAAAAAGAATAGCAGTCAGAGGGGCCTCCTTCGGATTCCGATCATATTGATGATCTGAGGGAGTCCCCTAGGTTAATGGTTCGTGATGAAAGCTTCGAGGATCGTGCGTTCAGCCCTGGAAAAAATCTCAAGATAGGAACAAGATTATCACCTGAGGTAAAAGAAAGCTTAATCAGATTTCTTTCAACCAAATTACATCTGTTTGTGTGGTGTACAGAAGACGTTACAGGGGTACCAAAAGAGGTCATCTGTCACAGGTTGGCTATACGGAACAGTGTTCGACCGATTATTCAAAAGCAAACATCGTTTCCCCAAGAGAAAACTGAAGCGGTAATGGCAGAGGTAGACGGTTGAACAAAAGTGGGCCACATCCGTGAATCTCAATATCCGTCTTGGATAGCCAACCTGGTCTTAGTGAAGAAGAAGAACGGAAAATGGCGGATGTGTGTAGACTTCAATGATTTGATTATGGCATGCCCTAAAGATCCTTTTCCGGTCCCAAGAATAAGTCAACTGGTGGATTCGACATCCAAAAATCATTTACTTTCCTTTATGGATGCATATGCTAGATCCAATCAAATCCCGATGGACCCGAGGGATCAGGAGAGCACGACTTCAATCACCGGAAGGGGTCTACACTTCTACCGACTCATGCCTTTCAGACTAAAGAACGTGGGGGAAACATACCAACATTTAGTGAAAAAGGCGTTCAAAAGTCAGATTGGCAAAAATGTGGAAGTCTATATTGATGACATGTTAGTTAAAAAACTTAAAGACAAAGATCATTTAGCTGACCTAGAAGAAACTTTCGCCAATCTGGCTAAAATAAATCTAAAATTGAACCTGGAAAAGTGCACATTTGGGGTAAGATCTGGAACGTTCTTAGGCTACATATTCAGTGAGGAGGGCATCAAATCAGATCTGGTACAGTTAAATACCTTATGTACTTTGGATCCGCCTAGAACGATCAAGGAGGTGCAAATTTTAACCGGAAGGTTGGCTACTTTAAACAGATTCATCTCCAGGTCGTCGGATAAATGTGTCGCTTTCTTCCAGGTGCTAAGGGAAGTAAACCGCTTCGATTAGACTCAATAATGTTATTATTCCTTTAATCAAATCAAAAAACATTTTTCATCCCCGGAAATACTGACAAAGCCGTATCCGGGGGAGAAGTTGTTCCTATGCTTAGCGGTGTCCAACTTCGCAGGCAGCTCGGTTCTAGTCCGAGAAGAATCGAGCCTTCCAAGACCAGTTTATTACGTAAGCAAAAGCCTTTTAGATGCAGAAAATATATACCTTAAGTTGGAAAAGCTAGCACTTGCTCTAGTAACATCAGCTCGAAAGATGAGGCCCTACTTCCAAGCTCATACGGTGGTGGTGTGAACATCTTTTCCTTTGAATAGTATGTTACAGAGTACCGGTGTGTCTGGAAGGATGACTAAGTGGTCGGTAGAACTCGAGGATTTCGATATCGAGTTCGAACCACAAACTGTGATTAAATCACAGGCGCTAGCTGATTTCTTAGTTGAATTTCATTCTGACGGGGACGTTGTGGACATGGATGAAAAAAAATCTGACTCTGAGTGGTAAGTCCGAACTGATGGGGGATCCAGTTCATCTGGATGCGGAGCATGAGTGCAACTAACCTCCCTGGATGGCATTGCAATGTACCAGGAAATCCGACTCGGATTTCAGGCATTAAAGAACGAGGCGGCCCTGTCCGGATTAGGACTTGTAAAGATATTTGGGGCTAAAAGGGTCAAGTTGATCAGTGATTCTCAACTTCTGGTGAACCATGCTCTCGGGCGTTCAGAAGCAAGAAAAGATCATCTAGTAAAGTATCTTGGAATTTTAAAATCTCTAACCTTGGCATTCGAAGACGTCCGATTCGAACACGTTCACAGGGCAGGAAACTCAGTGGATGATTCCTTGGCCAAAGAATCTTACTCAGAAGAATACCCGTGGATAGTGACTCAAGAAAATCCGTCAATAATCAAGGGATCTGAAGCAGGGTAAGGTAGTATCGAAGCTTTCCAGAAATCCACAGCCTTAACAAAAGATTAGAGAAGTGAAATACAAGATTTTTTAATCCATGACACACTGCCCGTTGATAAAGTCAGAGCCAAGAGAATACGCTTCAAGGCCTACAGATACGTCGTTCTCGGAGATGTGTTGTATGAACGATCTTTTAGTCGTCCCTTACTTCGTTGTTTATGGAAGGATGAATTACATCTAATTCTCTCAGATTTTCATGACGTGAAGGGTCAGCGCATTGTGGATACAAAATGTTGATACGAAGAGTTCTTCTGGCAGGGCATTATTGGCCAACCATCTCGGCAGACGCCAAAGAGTTGGTACAGAAATGTGACACGTGTCAGCGATTCGCTAATTCGATTCACTTTCCCGGAGTGCCTCTAGGGTCAATATCAGAGTCTCTACCCTTCGATCGTTGAGGGATAGATCTACTCGGACCACTTCCTATGGCTTCAGGAGGACGCCAAACAATCATCGTTGTTGTGGACTATTTTTCCAAGTGGGTAGAGGCCGAACCATTAGCAGGAACAATGGCGAAATATGTGATCAAATTCATCATCTCCAACATCTGTTGCCGCTTTGGTGTACCTAGGAAGATCACGATAGATAATGGCCCGAAATTTGAAAATAGTGAAATGAGAACCTTATGCGCTTCTAAGGGGATACAATAATGTTTTTCGACTCCATTTCATCTCTAAGGAAACGATCAAGTCGAAGTAACCAATCTAACAATATTGGACTGACGATGAAAGAATTTAGAAGGCAAAGCGGGGAAGTGGCCAGATTACCTACAAGAAGTGTTATGGGCTTACAGGACTACCCCTCGGACAACAACACACGAGTCTCCTGTCGCACTGGTGTACAGAATGAATGCAGTAGTTCCATCGGAAACAATGTTCCCATCTTTTCGTTTGAGTGAGTATTCCGAGGAAGGGAATGATAAAGGAAAACGCACAGAGCTTGACTTGATAGAAAAGAAGAGAAGAAGAGCACAACTGAATTCATTGCATTACCAAACTTTAATGAGAAGTCGTTACACGTCAAAGGTCAGAAGAAGAGAATTTAAGGTGGGCGATAGAGTCCTAAGAAAAGTCTTCCTTCATACGAAAGAAAAGAGACTTGGAAAGCTTGCCCCAAACTGGGAAGGTCCGTACATAGTCACAAAGAAGTTGAAACCTGGGACATACCGATTGAAAGATAAAAAAAGAACAAACAAAAGGAATAAATGTTCCAATTATTGATCAATCATTGGCCCATTTGCCCAAAATGGAATGTCCTTTATATAGTAAATGAGGTGGAGGGTAAAATTACATATCTACCACCGTAAGAGTGGATTTCTTTCCCCACTATTCGACTATTTACAAACAAGTTCTTAAGGACTATCATTTGAGTCCCTCATTTCTTATGTGTGCTTTACTTTAATCCTTAGTCACTAAATACATGGACTTTGACCTTATTTGTGGACTAAATTACATGTTAAACACCTATATTTTCCTTCCCTTATCAATGCTAAATTAATTTCTTTTACTAAATTGGGCATATAAATAACAAGCTTGGATAGTTTGAGGTTACATGTGACGAGACATTCCAAAATCCAGGAATTCTTTATAATATTGATATATTTGGTTTTAAAAGATAAATTCAATTTATAATATGAGTCATTAACATTACTTTACCTTATAATTAACATGCAATATAACCTAGACTTATATGATATTTCACATTTAAATCAAGGTTGTATTTTTACGTAAACATTTATGAATTATTACAAGTTCTTCTCTAAAACCTAAGGTCTCATATAAAGAATATTTCTCGTATCTATCATCACATAGATTGTTAACTATAATGTTTTATTGATTTTCAACCTCCACATAAAGCTTATAAATACATTAAAGGCTAACGTTAAGTATTAAAGTACATGAATATCATTTAAGTAATCAATAAGTAATAGTAATATCTTAGAACCCAATGGATTGATTTTATTTTTATCAATTAAAGTTTATATTCCCAAAGACTATATACCATGATCGATGATTATTGTGTAGAAAATATGAGGTTTGTGTTGGCATACACAAATAGTTGGGGGGAACCACTACCGTCCAGGCGAGACAAGAACCAATGAGTATGATTAATGAACCTACAAAATAATGATTTAATTTACCAAGTTCACGATAAGCAACAGATACAAGAAAGTGTAATAAATATTAAGCACAAAATACAGATTTAGCGTGGTACGAATTGTGAAAAAATTCTACATCCACGGGCAACAAACACTCTTTTTCTAAATAAATAGATTACACAAAAACTATCAAACATAAAATAATCAATCACTTTTTGTATTAAAAGTATACGTGATTTTTACAAAACCATCTTTGTAGTGCACATCTCTTACCTTATTTTTCTCTCAAAAGATCTATCAATATTTCTCTCTCTTAGGAAATATGTACAGCGTATAATAACATCACAATACTGTCACACCACACATTGCATAACAATATATTATTCTATTTATAGGTTCACAAAAAACTAATTCTTCATCTGATGCTCCATATTAAAGCTCATTAATCAACGACCGGAATAACTCCTAATCTATAATATAGAAAACTTCATAAAAGAATCTAATTAATATAGAAGATCCAATTGATCAGGAATCTAATTAATATATGAAGACTGACATAGGAGACCCAATTAGTATAGAATACTTAAAAAATAGAAGTCTCCGGTTTAGTCCAGCTCGTTCCGGATCAGAACGCTTTAGATCAGCTCGTTTTGGACCATTTTGCTTCAGACTAGCCTACTTCGGCTTATCGCATATATAATTCGACTTAATAAATCACATGTCTTGACAATTTATCTCAATCTTTATGGTCTAAAAGGAATCTCTGCCACTAATTCATGACTCATGCTGAACCTATAGAATTTCAAAAATTCTCGCCTAATACATGTCACGATAGATCCAACTACACCCATGTAATTCTTTGGCAATATCTTCGTTGACGAGTTACTTATAGCTTAGAACCTTACATTAATAAATAAAAATAAAAATAAGAATTGTTTAAGTTATGACTGTGAATAATTTAAAGAAAATTCAATGATATTTTATGTCATCATATTAAATAATCATGTACTTTTACAATACATTAATTTTATGATTTCTCTAAAGACCAACTTACCTTAATTTATGTTTAAAAAATTTATCGAACATTATTAAACTGATACTCTTATATTGTCTAAGTTATTTCTAATAATTTGTTCAGATCTTAAACGAATATGTTTAATAAACATATAACATATGATCCTATTACCATGATCTAACTTAGATATTATTGATGTGAATCTAAAAACATGATAAACAATAACCAAGTAAGTCAATAGAAATACTAATAATTTTTTTAAAAAAAATTAGTCAGTTAATATCAATTAAATATATTCTCAATCAATATAGACTTAATCAGTTTAACGTACCACAATATATAATATTTTGTACACACGAATAACTATAATTTTTGTACTCATTAAAACATGACTAGTATATAACTTAACTATTTTATCATTCAAGTATCATTTACCAAAAAAGGTATTCAATTTTGACAAAATTAGTTTCGCAGATTTGACATGGATCAAATTAAAATATTTCTTAAAAACTCGCCTTATAAAAAATCATTGTTCAAATCCAGTACGCAAAGAACATTATTAAAAGTTATATTTATATCACTTGTAAACACTAATTTGATCATTTCTTGGCCTCTAACCTTTAACATATCGGTATTATCCATTTATGCTTCCCGTGTGTCACTTACTTTTTTTAAATATCTTGAATTAATATTTTTCATGATTGATAAATACGATAGTGTAATTGTCGTACCATCACCCAAAATTTTGGTTGTCAACTACATTGATTTATGTCATAGTTTTCATAATATCTTGGTTCATGGTGTTTCCATCCGCACAAACAAAGATTACGATCTTTTGTAACCCCAAACATAACAGTTCGTCCTACTTGTTTTAAAACTTGATTTGTTCTTGGCATCCTGAGCTTTCCAAAAACATTATGTTTTTTTTCTTTTAGAATCAATTGCATTGAAACTCTTGTTTTAACATTGAAATCTTCTTCTGTTTTATCTATTGTATAAAACTCATTTACAATCCTAAGATGATTTAGTATATTTTGGAAAATATACTCCTCTGATTTATTAAAAATTATATGGGCTAGTTTTAAAAAAAAAGCATAAGATAACATTTCTATTATTGCTTTAACGTGAAATACTTCTACAAATGCAACTTTACAAAAGCAAGTTTTTTAATTATGCCTAAAATTTTATAAATCTATACCCAAAGTATTGCTATATTAAGAATTCTTTCGTATATTTTTTTTCTTAGTTTTTTTTATGTTTGAGACTGTTATATATTTTTGTACAAATGAATCAATTTTTTTTCCGGAGAGAACCCGCAGCCGCTACTCAGAGTGCAATGGGTGCGCACAGAGTAAACCATCAGTCTAACGCAATAGCCTGCAAACCAACGCCAGAAGGTAAAGCACACAAGGTGACAGGCTCAGCCGAGAAAACGTATGTAGAGGGACTCGAACTCATGACATTTGGTCACAAGAATGTCTTACTCAACCAACTCGGCTACCCCTTCGGAGCCAAAAGACTCAATTGTGCATAAATTGTAAAGGATATCAGATAACGCATTTAGAATATATACTCGACATATGAGATTATTTTCACCCTTCATTATATTTTAGTTCTTATCAATGTTACTTTAAAGTTGGATGGAAAAGATCAACTAAATTTGGGCTAACGATATATAAAATTTTTAAGTGCCGTAAGCAAGAATTTTGGTTTGTGTTAACACATTGTGAACTTTTTACCACCAAAGTGTTTTAGGTGAAGAAGAACCATAATCATCATATTGTCGTTTCATTGGCATCATTACATATATCGACAAATATTCAAACATAATTCTTATTTTTAGAGAGTTTCAGACATCTAATTGACTATATTTTCTAAAAATATTATATCCACGATACTATTATTTTGGTTTTCTCATAAAATATTTACATGATGTAACATGAATTTGAGTTTCTTTTATACAAACAAAAGTGACAAAAATATCGATAAGTTTAATAAATAAAAGAAGAAATAGTTATAAGAGTAAAAAATATTGAGTTATATCAAGTTTTTTGACGATTTGAAACTCTAATAGTGACTATTAATTTTAAAGCCTTTCTAAAATCATCTCAAATGATTGGAATCAACACATATTATTGAATGAATGTTCAAAGATTATGCATATTTAGATTTATCACAACAAACAATAGATTATACAATAATTTATCTATTGTTAATTAAAAAATAATTTTCATCTCGATAAATGCATCTTTTTATCAGGAGAATAGCGGTAAGCGCAAATCATCAGTGACGTAATTTACAACAACCAAAATAGTAGTTCTCATATCATATTTATCGCTGCGATCTATATTCATAAAAAATTCTCATGGTATACATATTCCACTGAGAATACATTTTCACTAAACATATCCTCTATCCATATCAATTTGTATGGTTTTGCTAATTTATACATATTAACTAATAAATATATTTTTTAGTTTAAATTTTAGTCAGTTTCTTTTTATCAAATTATATTTTTATATTTTTTTAAAATTAAAATATTTTATAACAAATAATAATAATAAAACTATAAAGAATATTCTATTAACACATATAAATAATATTTATTTACGAATAAATATTGTTAAACCATTAAAGTAAATTAGGATAACGATACATATTAGACTTTCGTAATCTTTTCTAAACTCATCATCAAATTATCTTATTAAAACACACATATATTTTTTTTTAACTTCAATGTTATTTTTTATTCTGAATTTGTATACAATAAATTTGATCACTCAATTTAATCGGATTCCAACGGCAACAAAATACATTCAATGATAATGTATATAATATATCTATTCATAAATACCCATATTATCTGAATTCTGTTTGTTAATTCTGTAGTAGTCGTCGGTACAATTTAAATAATAGCAAACAAAAGGAGGGAGGGTTGCGAAATTGCATATGTATTGAAATTGACGTTCTAACAAACAATTTATCAATCAGGTTAGGCTAGAATTGAACGAAGGGAGAAAAATGGGGTTGGTCAAAAGGAATAAGGTTCTCAAAGTCTTCACGTTATTCACTTACTTTGAACAGCATGTATGTGTGTGATGACTGTGTACGTGTATTTTCACCATCACGCCCGTTCTTTTCTGTTGGACCACCTCAAGTTGTTATGCCAACCAAAATGGCATTAAATGTAAAAACTGGTTAAAAGTTATATCCACAAGTAGTTATAACTTATGTCCGAAATATATACGTTTTAGGCCGCTAGATTTGACAACTAAGTCATAATCCACAGTCAAAATCTGATAAACCGTAACACTTTTTAATATGTGATGTTATTAAATTCCACCTTGTGTATTAATTTTTTTAATGTACTAAATAAATAAAATGTGGTTTTTATAAATATCTAAGATATATTTTAAAAATTGGTATACTTTAAAAATAAGATTATAAAAAAA
Source organism: Limnanthes douglasii subsp. nivea (assembly GCA_036936605.1). Classification (NCBI taxonomy): domain Eukaryota; kingdom Viridiplantae; phylum Streptophyta; class Magnoliopsida; order Brassicales; family Limnanthaceae; genus Limnanthes; species Limnanthes douglasii. Next base: position 196,556,449 of record JAUPFV010000002.1, on the reverse strand, counting down.
AGTTGATTTATCGTTAGATTTAAAATAAAATAAAATAAAATAAAAAATAAAAAAGTTCACATCGAAGAGGTCGTAGGACAAAGAAGGAAATGTAAAAAATTAAAGTCTTTTTGCATATCTCGCGGACAACAACTGCAACTAAACTGGAAAGGACGGGTGGTTACAAACAATAAAGAAAATAATTGTAAGTTAGAAAAATATAAGGGTTACACAAGCTGTTAGAAGAAGATAAAGGTTACACTGGCCATGCAACTGTGTGCTGAAGAACTTGAGTTTAAAGCCAAAGAGCATATGGTGCGAAGTAAAGGCATAGACATAAGGTGAAGAGCCACAAATTTTAGTATTTTTCTCCCGCTAGACGTGGTATATAATCGCGCCAAAAGAAGAAGGCCAAATGTAGCATCCACGAGAGGAATATCAGTTTGACGCCTCACTAATCCAAGAATACGAATTAGTTGAAGTTTTTGAGAACTCAAGCTTGGAACTTGCAAAGTCTAAAATGCTTTAGATATAGCTACACTGAAAGATGATATGATTGGTACTTTTGGGGTCAGAGTTACATAAGACGCAATTCGCGGGAAAAATAAACCTCCAACTCTGAATCTTATCATGGGTGGACAAATTACCTTGGATAGCAAGTCAAATGATGAAGGTGTGACAAGAAATGTTAAATTTATGCCAAACTAACCCCTTTCATCCGACACAGGGATGGACGTAAGAAGAATATTGTATGTGTCTTTAATATTGAACTCAAAGATTCCCCTCTTAAAAATCCAACAATGGACATCATTGTGGAGGATGTTGGGGAGATGGAGGAAGATGATGAGGTTTTTGATCTCCCAGAAAGTGATGTGATTTCTAGCACTAGCATATCTAATATGAGTTGGACAGTTCTAGAGCTCGTTACAGATAACGTATGAAACTTCGAGGTTCGTTCCAAGCCTAGAGTCAAGGGTGATTTTAATCCCGTAATGGGTAACTAGAGAGCTAGGAATTAGTCAAAGTTGGAACCAAAATGAGGTGTTCTCTCCATTACCGATCGTCACCCTGTACAAATTACTAGCCAAATGCCTAAAACATAAAATTTTCCTTCAAATCTTGGAGGAAGAAAGGTCAATCGTTAAAGACCATAAATTATTGTATTTAATCTTCTCTCAAATATAATCCAATCACAACAGATAGAGTTGTCATTTTTTCTAACAATAGACTACAAATGTTTGAGGAAGGCCAACTGATTCCAAGATTTTAGGTGTGGATCCCAAGGTCGAATTTAAACAAGGGAAATGTAACAGTAAATCAAGCCACTTTTGCACTTGTAACCATCATTTTGTCATCATACCAGAGAAAATAACTGAGTCTGGAAGAGTTATTTAAGAACTTTGGCAAAAATAATGAAGATCAAAGACCAATAAACATACCCCGTAAAAAGTAGAGATTTGATAAGCTGAAGCTTACCTGAATAATAGAGATGTTTGGAAGTCTATGAGGGCAATACGAGTAATAATTTTGTCAAGTAGGGGTCGACAGTTTTAATGGTAAAGGAAACCCGTGAGGAGAGATGCTCTAAGATATTTAACTGAGACAAAGACAATGTTGAAACTAAGGTTATTGATCAAATATGATCTTAGTAAGGGGTTAATCCCAGAGAGGTATGACTCTTATGATGGTTGACTTTAAGACTTGAGAGATCGAAGAATTCACTGAGACCATCCTTGATGAGGTTGAAGGATTTAATGTCACTAGGCAAAAAAATATCAAATCAATTGCGAAGCAGCGATTGACATTTTTAAACTTATGTTTTTGGATTTCTTGTAGAAACTAATATTCAAACCATCAAGCCCTGGAATTTATGAATGTCAATACTAAAGGGAGTGCTTCTAATTTATGCGCATGTAAGAGAACGAACCATCGAAGACCTCTTTTGGGAATTAAGTTTTGCGTAAATAAGCAAAAAGATTCTAACTAGTCCGGGGTACCCAGAAGAGACCCAGAGCTAATAAGGTTGGAAAAATAGTTGACTAAAACGCTTGTCACCCCGTTTGGTGGAATGGCAAGATCCTTGTTACTCCTAGAGATTGAGACTATTTTATTTCTCAACATATATTTTTTATACTATTATGAAATAATTTAGTGTTACGGTATCCACGCTTTAGCCAAGTCTCTCTCGAATTTTGTTTATAGAAAGATCCCACAACACGGTTGAAGGAGAAATATGTAGAAGTAGCAAAAATATCACCAAAGATCAACGAGGGATTTAAGGGGTCGATTGCTAATTAAGAATGGATCGAGAGGAGGTTGAAAGCATAAATAGCCCCGAGGAAGAATGAGACATGAGAACTACGACTACAAAATTTATGGTGAATAAACTGAGAGGAGGAAGAGAAAATTGAAGTGGAAACTATATTTGGATTCTAGATAACCCACATCAAACTCAGACGATCAGAAGGGTGATTGGTGGCAAAATTCCAAAAGAATCCATTTTCCTAATGATAGAATCAACATTACACAATCGGACTTTAATCTCCACTATGATCATAATTGTGATATTATTCCTAATGATAAAATCGGTGACATCTTCTTACCTAACTAGATCGTTTAACCCACGGGCATTCCAAAAAGTGATAAACATTAAAAACTTACAGCGGGTTCGGTGTAAAACTAGAGAGCATCAAGAAATTTACTAAACGAAGACTCACTTCTCAGGATAGCATAAATAGTTTATCAGCCTCAATATCACTTTTGTAATATGGTGTAATTATTGTCGTCAATTATTATTTTAATTTTGATATAATATATTTCAGCACAGGTTATAAGATAATGCTATTGATACGAGAATTATTAGTTGGCTTTGGATTGAATATTAGATAAATATTGAATTATAAATAAATAATATATGTATTAATAGGTTTCTTTGTGACTTTAATTGTAATTTACCTTCGTGTGCTGAAAGACTTATTTTTCTAATTCCAAAAAGACATATTATTCATCTTAAAAGTGGTGAACAGCTAAGATAATATTGTTTAATCGATTTTATGATTTTAGATTTTATTTCTAGATTTTTTTATGTGTGTGGTGACCTGATTGGTATGGACTTTCCTTAAGTCAAACATCATCAATGGTGCTATTTGTGGGAAAAGAGTAGTACCTTGGTAGTATGTTTACAAAACCTAGAGTAGAAAGTCACTAGTTACTACCAAACTTTCAGATTATTGAAAATCCTAGTGATGTTGAAGCTCTTGCAGAGGTCAAGTCACCTCAACAATCATGAAGCCTACTTGATTCAATCTTCATCGATACACAACTAGAATACGAAGTAAAAACGAACTTGTATTCATATAATAGTATGAGACCAATGTCTACAAGGCTAAAGTCTGAAGTTATCCAAATTTATGTTGACCAAGGATAACTTGAAGCTTAAAATGGGTATTATACTCGCTCCATAGGTGCCAAGTGAAAGATCTGAGATCATTCGTAGAAGAGGGGATATATTTTGTAAGTGTCACAACTATTCTACTTTATAATAGTATGAGACCAATGTCTACAAGGCTAAGGTCTGAATTTATCCAAATTCATGTTGACAAAGGATAACTGGAAGCTTAAAATGGGTATTACACTCGCTTCATAGGTTCCAAGTTAAAGATCTGAGATCATCCGTAGAAGAGGGGATATATTTTGTAACTGTTACAACTATTCTACTTTATCAAGTGGCAGGTAACAGGTCGATTAACCTTCGTTTGGATTCAGAATACCTGGATCATGTGTATCATCGATAGTCTCACTTTAGGCTTTAAGGAAGAATATGGGATTAACATCGCCAGAATTGATGCCCCTGGAGGTCGACTGCAGAAAATTACCAGGCTTCAGCTCCTCAGTTCCAACCTCCAGAAGTAACTAAGAAAAAACATATATATACCCCATCCAATCTATACAATATCTTGTGAAACCTCTATAACATCCTGCATCATCTTCCGCAATCGTGTCAACAAGGATTTGAACAACCTCCTAATGTTCCAGCTTGAGGGTGTTCTCAGTGCTCAGATAATATTATCAGAACCATTAGGATCAACCCCATTATCACCCAAATCCTTGGTACCTGAGTCCTAACCAGCCATACCTAAAAAATGTATCAATTCTCAGATAAACATTCCAAAAAGAATGACATCGTCGATGGTTATTGCTAGCTTCATAGTTCCAATATGTTTAAGTATCTTTTGACACCTTCTATTGGTTGCGGAATCATTCCAAAATTTTACCAGTACAAGATGAACAAGTATGACAAATCTAAAGATCACAACCATCATATTGGAAAATTCAAGAATATGATGCTGAACTTTGGCGATGGTGATTGTTTAAATTGCAGGGATTTATTTATGACCTACAATGGAAAAACCCTTACCTGGTTCAACCACTTATTTACGGTATCGATTTGAAAATTTAAATTATTATTATTTATGTTCAGAGACTAGTTCGGTAGTATTAAGGTCACTAAAAAGGAAGATTATTACATAATATACTGAAAGCATAGCTAAAATGAGAGTTTCAGGGATTACAGTAGAAAGTTTATGAAAATAAAGTACATTCATGATGATTTTTGTGAGGTTATAGCATGTGTTTATTTCGTGAAAAATACATTGTCTAGGCTATTTGCAAACCATCTAATGAAAAAGATGGATTTATCGTTTTGGACTCTGGTAGCCCAAATTGAATTCCATATCAAGGTAGAGAAGACCACGCACTTAAGGGTTAGGTCAACCACCAACCCCCAACCAAATTTTAGCCCCCCATTATCCTTCATAATGATAACCTACCAGCTAACGCCTTCCATTGGAAAAAAAAATTCCTATCCTTAGTCGACCACTCAAGTAAACTCGACCACTCTTACACCTGCCATGCTTATGCTTATATGACTGCACAGAGGAAATCGATCATTAAAAGGTCGTACTGACCATAGAGATAGATTTGTTCTGTCGGGGAATCACACACATCAGATACCTCAATATATTAACATGATAGAAATTATTTTACCAAGTTAACGGATAGAATAACTCAAAACTACTAGAAAGCCAAAGATTATGTTTGTATTTCCAAAATTAATTACCCATTATCACATCAAAAGAGAAAATAAATACAAATATCACAATGACATCGGTCATTACACTTCAGATGAAAATTTATTAAAGGGTAAGATTCAAACTCTCATTGAAAATTATAAATTATTGAATTTATCCAAATAAAGTCTATTGAGGCTTGAAATACATTTAAGTCTGAGCCTAAGCCCAGAATCATGAGTCTCAAGGCTCCGTCAGCCCAATCTAAAGAAGAACGTATTATGGTTATCCAAGATTTCCCAAGATTCTGGTCGAACTTTAGGAAAATAGTTACATGGATTTTGATGTTTAACAAGGTAAATTCATGACTGTTACTGGGGGTGGCGGACTGTTTGAGATCAGAAACATCTTTCATAAGAGGAACACATCAGATTTTAAGTATATATACAATGGGTAGACCTTGTTTCACATTCATTGAGCCCCTTATACGCCAATAATATTTATTGAAGATGATGTTCAATGGATGGAAGGACCCCATAGTGATGACATGATAATCACCGTTTGTGTCACTAATGTTGAAGTGAGAAGGATCTTAATAGACACTGGTAGTTTGGTTAACATAATTAAAGCAAAAGTGATAGAATAAAGAGTTCGTTGGCCTACAAATTCTGATAAGACCCCAATTGGTTTCACTAGAAGAGATGTCAAATCTTGGGTGAATTGAAGGTCAATATATATTGGAATAGGATTTTACAAGAAAAAAAATCAAATATCATATTTATGGTGGTTGACAGCTTTAACTTTAAAATGTTATTTCGGGTTCGTCATGGCTTGATAAAATACATATGATCAGTTCTATTATACATTAATATTTCCAATATATAGTGAATAGTATGGTATGAGTTATAAGAGGATATGTGATGACTCTTAGGAAGTGTTTTTCTACCATTCTTGTCTTAAAATACAAATACTAGTTAAAGAGGGTCTCGCTCGATGTGCAGAAAATCGATGGCCCTCGTGAGGCACCAAGCTTGGTAATCGGGATTGGAACTTGTCGAGGGCGAGAGTTTGAAGATTGGTACAGTTCTTATAGGTATTCTCTATACTGCTTTGCTATAATTTTTAACATGTAATTTAGATGTATTTTTTTGGAAGGCTAAATACATATATGTGGCACGTAGAATCACGTATGAATCAGCAAAGACCCTTTTGCAAGGCTAAATACATATAGGTGACAGATATATATAAGTAATAATGTGAAGGAGGTATAAAGACCCTATTTTTTTTGAAGGAGTTAGAATGTTTCACGGAAGCTAAAACAAAATGAGTACCAATGGGTGATGTGGAACCAGACTATTTTTCAAGGAGTTGAAATATTTTTAAGAAGGTTTTATCTAACTAGAGAAGGAAAGAAAAGGGTGGCAATAGGAGTGGAAGTCGATCAGTTCTCTAAGATGGCAGATTTCTATTCGTGGAAGATTACAAATGACGTAATGCGCTTGCTTCTTTTGGATGCCTTACCTGCCATAGTCTGTATCACAACAGGACAAAGTCTTTTGTGTCTGCCAATATGGTGGGCCACTAATATATGGATAAAATGATTCGTTTGTGGAGTGCCTTATAGCCGTAAGGAGCACTACAGTCTTTATCATGAAGTTCTTCTACGATGAAGCTAGACTCTTGTGGCCCGAGATGAATAACTAATTGTGGTAAAACCATACATGTATAGTACAATTTCCATCCATATGTATCTAAATAGTTTATGGGCCTAACTTCGACATTGTATTTCGGTCATTTATATTCTACAATATATAATTTTATAGAAGATCAAGAGTCATATGTATCTTCAATGCGAATTACTATGGGTGATGAATTAATGGACGGAAGTCTATTTTTCAAAATGATCAAGGATTTTTTCGAAGAAATACTCCTAGTGATGAATCTGCAGAGGACAAAGAGGTTAAAGCATATATTGTTTCATGTATACCCTCAACAGTTTCTCGAGTGAATTGGTCAAATAAAATTTGTTAGAACCTTCCTTAGGGATGGGAATCTGTTAGAATTTGTACCTTGTGGAGTCCACATATGTTTACACATCTCAGTTTTACAACTGCAGTTTCATACTTTATGGTGTCAAAGATTTCCGGATAGCATTTTGTAATAAAAGAAACAAATTAAACGTTTGGATAATGGTGTGAGAGACAATTAAGCTTCTTGGTAGTTCATAATTGAGAGAGATGATATGCCATGAGTAATTTGAGAGTAAAAGATGTATTAAGTTTTCTAAAAGCCTATTAGGTAACCCCAAACCCATATAACCGAAGCTCATGCAACATAAATACCTTTAATTCTTACACAATTTCAATCTAGTTATTTGTTTGCCCGACTCGCGGTTTGGGGAATTTGGTCATACCAATAGCCCACTTAGTCCTTCAGAATGTCCTTCAGGACGAATTAAGCTTAGAACCGCTTCAGATTAGACTATACAAACACTTAGCACTTCGGACTTAACTATACAAATACTTAGAATTTTGGATTAAACCATACAAACACTTGGTACTTCACATGAATACCTGTTGATCCGAGAACATCCTACATAGACAGCCTTGATTGACCGAGAACATCCGAGAACATGAATACATGAATACTTATGTGTTTCAATTTTTTTACTCAGGAGCTTAAGGTTGGATAGCTTGATTTTCAATCATTCTTACTCCAAAGAGGGCTATATGTAATTATATTCTTGTACACGTGTCATAGAAGTAGTCGATGCACGACCCTCTCTCTGAATGGTGAAGCGTGGCAAAAAACGTTTTTGAAATGATTCTATATCTTAACAAAATAGCCCATTTTTAAAATGGTTCCACGTCTTAAGAAAATAACTGTTGGGGAAGATCTTTCCACTTCCCCATACTTGCATTCATTGAGCCTATGAAAATTAGTTGTTCGACTTCTCTTGCATCATCTATAAATACCCCCTCGTCCTCCTAATATCACTTCATTCCTTAAAAAATTCTAGAGATAGAAGGAGAAGCTCCACATTTCTACCATCACAACCCTTAACTGTAAGTCTGATAGCCACCATATAAATCCTTCTTTGACGAGTGCCTAAGCCTTACCTTTGGATTTGTATATTTTGTCTTGTCAATATCCTAACTGATTGGTTGTGTCTGTCGAATAAAACCGAAGCAGAGAAATGATCCAGGAGAGCTACTGGGCTCCCAGAAACTGAAAGACAAAAGTCATTTTTCAATATTTGATTATGGAGGAAAGTATCCCTCCAACATGCACTCCTTATTGTTGATCCTTCATTCTCTTCTGCTCAATTTTCATCGGAGAAAGCTCAGGATCCTAAGCTAAGCTAGTACCAAGAAAATACTAGTAGTAAACGTCAATCACGCTATATAGTTATGGGGGTTTAGACATCAAAGACAAGTCACCTGTAAAGAAATCTGAAACCGCTCCATTAAAAATAAATCCCACACATACGACAAAAACCATTGATATCCCCTCGAAGACCTAGGTTAGAGGTGATGGCGATGTTTTTGAAAATGTTGACGTCTCCTAAGTGACATAAGCGGAGGGGTCTTAAAGCAGACTTTTAACCTACAGAGGTAACCCGATACAATTAGTAGACGAGACAGAAGAGCATACTGATGTTGGTGATGCTGAGAGGGAAGTATAAATACCCAAGGAAGGTTAAGGTGAAGGGGAGTCCCCAAAGGTCAAAGGTGGCAAAAGCAAAAAAGTAGATGATAAATTACCCCATTTTGTGGTCGAATGGGTTGGGCCTAATTTCCAAAATGTTAGTAATAGATACTTGATTTCTCTTCACAAAATTTCGTATAATTATTATTAAACAAAATAGGTCAGTGATCTATGGGCTAGATAGGGAATCCTAAAGGAGGTGAAAATTACATTTACTCAAGTCAGGAGATACCCTCTAAGTTGTGCTCGGAAAGAATTGGTTATCTATCCCGATGTGGTGATTTGGGAGCTCTAGTTTCCGTTAGATCCAGGAGTAGTTCAATACTTCGGTCTGGTTAGCCTGTCTCCAAATCAAGTCAGCCCAAACACCTAGTTTACTTTGATGTCATGTATCATGGGATCAAGGATGTCTAAAATCAAAATGTCGATGTAGTAAATTGTAGCTATTACCGGCTTATCCGGGAATTCTTGGCTACCTTTCTACTTTATTACTCTATGGAAGGAGTATTAAATAATAAGTGATTTACTAGAGGCAGATCAGGTATGGAAGCTGTAATTTTTCTTCATATGCAATCCGAGCAACATATTGAGGTCATGGCGAAAATCATGTAATTTCTCTGTATTTTTTCAAATAACAACTTCAGTTGCATTTATCCTTTAATACTCTAATTATTTTTCATTCTTTTTATAGCTATACAAAATTATCATCAACAAGACTTGGAAACTTCCAAAGATACTTTTGGAAAACCACATCAGTGGGTTCCAAAAAACTCGTCCAGCAGATTCTATAAGTGTTTCACACTTAATATTCTGGTTCAGAGTCACTTATGGCATACCCAATCGAAGCTCAACTTATCTGAGGAGTTCATAACTTTATTGCGTGCATCATCAATCCTTAATAGAATATAAGCTAGCGGTAGAAAGGTATATCTTTTTTAATAAGAAGAGCGCTCCAAGACGCATAGGTGAGAAAGATGATGTTCGTAGCTCCGACACTAAAATTATAATCGTTGGTGTCGTAGAGGTGAGTTAATCCGATAAATCTTTGAAAGAAAATATTGATGCTGAAGTGAGAAAAATATCTTAAGAGCCTTTGATACTAAAAAGAATAAAAAAATCGAGCGCATCAAATGATCACAATGAGGATGGACAAAGTAGTGAGAAGACCAAGAAAAAGAAAAAGAAAAAGACGAAGATGGGTTTGAAGATTGTTCCTGGTACGGATCAAAGGATTATTCCTCCAACATCAAAGAATCATTATTCTTCTCTTCAAGAATTAGATGAAAGAGTAGGTGAAGGTCACAACTCGGTGTAAAGTCCCAAGGATCTAGTTACTGTAAACTTGGAGGAAAAATCTCCATTTTTCGATTATGTTATTGAAGTTTCACCCTTCTAGCTCGAAAATATAGACAACCTTACATTTGATATGCTTCAATTATTTAGGATTATTTCTGAACTGGAAAGGGAGGTAGCTAGGCATAAGGAAACCAATTCCTCTCTTCAAAATAAATGTAAAATTCACAATAAAGCTTTCAAGGCACATATGAACCGTGCAGACAATCGGGAATGGCGAGTAACACAGGCTGAAGAGGAGCTTAGAAAGGAATAAATGGCTCATGAAGCCTATATTGTTGAGCTAAAGGTCTTCTAGACACAGAAAGCTTTAAAATTTAAAGATGAGGAAAAAAACATAATAATATTATAGGCGTTCTTCAAAATACATTAAAGGAGCTAAATATAGCGACTAAGAAAGTCTGAGGGATTCGGAAGCATTAAAGGCACAGGCTACGAAGAAACAACAAGATGTGGTTGACATGTATGTTAAGAAGTTATTAAGCTCTCTAAATAAATGAGAGGTTGATATTAAATCTGACTTGGTTATAGAATTTCATAAAAGGTTCCTGGATTTTAATCTTAAATCTTTTGGGGACTTGGTACCTGAAGAGAAAATGCATTATGATATGTCTTTTGCCGATGAACTGGACACCACACTGGGTTCCTGGATTTTAATCTTAAATCTTTTGCAATGACAATTCTTATGAGAATTCTGGATGTGGAAGTTCCGAGGAATATCAGCAGATAAAACTTCCCAAGGATAGTACAAACACTAGTTGACCCGATGGAGACGAATCCGAAGGCATTTGAATTATGTTTTTTTATAATTTTTTTATGTTATCATGTTTTGCTAAGTCCCTAGCATGTTCATGGAATTTTATAACCGCATTCATAATTTATCAATGAATCATTTGTTTTTTAATTTGCGTATTTGAGGAAATTTATTTCTCACTGAATATTATAATTGGAGTCTTCATAGTTGATGGTAATAAATCCCCAACCACGCACCAAACTAAAATTTAGACCACACCATCATTTTTCCATCATGACCAACTAGTGATGGAACCTTTTAATTGTGACCAACTAATGTTGGAATCTTTACACTTACCAACTAGTGTTGGAACCTTTTAATTATGACCAACTAATGTAGGAACTTTTTAATCGTGACACCTAATGTTGGAACCTTTACTCGTGACTAACTAGTGTTGGAAACTTTTAATTTTTAAACTTATGAGTCAAAAAAATCTAGATTAATCAATAATTATATAGGAATATAATAGGAAAATAATTTATAATAGATAAGTTATTCAGACAGCTTTTTCGTAGAAAATGTGTATCTTCGGACATTACATCCTAAAATCATAGAAAATATACACAAGAGTTTTTTCTTTTACAATTATTCCAGATAGGGTCTTAATTGCTTATATTCCATGGATTTTGAAGAGGGTTATCTTGTTGATCTTTCACCCTATAATTACTAAGCTTAACTATCTCGATAACCAAATATGGTCTTTCCCTATTTGGTGCTAACTTCCTCAATCATGTATATTTAATGTGTAGGAAGACCTTTTTCTCAACTTTATCCTCTTTCTAAATTATCTTCTTCGGACGTTAGATGCATACCTGCTTCTCATCAAAGTCCGATAATAAAAGGATCTCAGATGCACCCTTGTTCTTTTTTCCTCAATTAGGTCTAGCTCATCTCTTCGACCCTCATTATTACCCACTCTATACTAATTTTTTATTCAGAAAGATGGGAGGTTAGACTCAGCTAGGCCACTTTATCCATCTTGTAACCCAAAGTAAAAAAAGACTTTGAGTTGTTGTCTGGGGCGTGGTTCGATAAGCCCATAATAATTATTGTAAATAATTTAGCCATTTCCTAGCCACCCTTTTCAATTTTTTTCTCAAACCATCTGAGATGGATTTGCTGTTACATTTAATTCTATGTTAGCATGGGCATGAAAAAAAGATGAAAAGCAATGTTGAATACTTCTATAGGAACAAAATGTTTGTATGACTCTATTTTAAAATTGAGGGTATTTGTATGTAACAATTGTTTTTAGAATTCTGAACCTAGAATATATATTAGATGAGATGAATTTAATAACACATTTAGAGGATTTGCTTCCACCTATTTAAAAAATAATCAACAGCCACAATGATGGTTTGGCGTCTCCCTGAGGCTATAGGAAAATATCCAACCAAATTCAACCCCTACATGTCGAAAATCAATACCCTTGAAATTGAATCAAGCGGTACGACTTGTAATTACATTCGCAAACCATTGACATGGGTCACGTTTCCGAATTAAGTCTTTGGAATCTGCCATGATAGAAGGCCAATATTATCCAGCCAATAAAACCTTTCTCAATGTTTTATACCCACAATAGGTATATCCCTCCCCATCATGCAATTTAGATAATATCATTTGTGATTAATTAGTTCTAAGGATCCGTAATATTGGTTAAGTTAAATACTTCGTATAGAGTATATCCTCGGACTTTGAAACCATGTGTTTTGAACCTTAACCTTTTAGTCAATGCTTTATGAACTGGAAGAGTTCCTATATTTATAAATTCTTTAATCTCATAACTCCAATATTTATATCCAATATTTGTACCGGTATCCATGAATATCCTTCCATATATTTAATAGGAACCAAAGAATCAACCATTAAATTTTTAGTCCGCTGAATATGTTTGTACTTAACGTGTTCAAAGAAAGTTGCTGACTCTTTTAATGTTTTTAAGTATTTTACTAGGTGATCTTTTCTTGCTTTGTACTAACCCAAGGAATGATTAATAAGAAGTTATGAATCACTTATTAGATGAACTTTCTTAGCACCACAAATTTGCGCAGGCCGTAGTCCTGCTGAAGCTACTTTGTAGTCTGCCTCATTATTTGATGTTATGAAACCAAAATGTATTGTTTGGTACATTAAATATCCATATGGGATACCAACTGAACCCCAACGGTATCAACCATAACACTAGAGCCCCCATCAGTTTGAAGTATTCACTCATTTTGAGGCTCCTCAATATCTGATCCAGCCTCGGGTCGTTTGAAATGAAACGCGAATAAAAAGTCTGCCAAAGCCTGTGCTTTAATTTTTGTTCGGGGTTCAAATTCAATTCCATAATATCCTAATTCGATTGATCATTTAGTTATCTGAACAAATACATCTAGGTTTTGCAACATATTCTTAAATTGAAAAGAAATTCGAGCTGTAATAGAATAGGCTTAAAAATATATTATCATTTTTCTCGCTGCCGCAACTGTAGCCAAAAATATTTTTTAGTTTTAAGTATTATTTTCTAGCAGCTAACAAGATTTTATTTACATAGTAGACAGGGCACGGAAACCGTTAATTTCTCTGGCCAAAACTGTTCTTACTGTATTATCTAACACAGTTGTTAATTTCTTTCAAGTTATAAAAGTTTTCCTTTAAATCGACAAAATAATCCTCATCTCTCATAATTTTTACTAACATACAATCTGGCTAGCGAAAAGTTTATTTACAAAGCACTGATAAGTAGCTCTAGAATTCTTTAAACCAAACATCATCATATTGTAGATGTGGAGCCCCATACCTGTTATGAATATGGTGTTGTCTTGGTCTCTTGAATCCATATGTATCTGATTATACCCCGTAAAAGAATCCATGAATGATAATATTTTATTACCCAAGGTTAAGTCTATCAATTGGTAAATTCTTGAGATACGGAAAGGATCATTCAGACAAGTTATGTTTAAATTTATGAACTCAACAGACATTCGTCATTTCCCATTTTTGTTCTTGATGAGTATCGGTTCTGCTGCCCACAATGAGTATTGAGACTATTGATTATGCCCGACATTCGTTATTCGATCTAACTCTATCACGATTGCTTTGGAATTTTCAGTAGTCCTTTGTTTCTGGATATTGAGGTATATATTGGGTTGTATTACGGTTTTTTGGTAAATAATACTCGTAGGTACCCCTGGTACATCCTCGATGAACCAAGCAAGCATGTGTAAATTCTTTTCCAAGAAGGATATCAATTGTTCCCTTATGATTGGAGGTAACCGAGCTCCAATCTTCAAACATTTTCCATTAGGAAAAGTATATACTATGACATCCTCATCAGGTATTACAGAACGGGGAGCCTCTCTCGAATCATCTACAACATTTGTCTCTAAACTGAACTCTAGCAATTTTTATTTTTCTATGTTTTAACATTTTGTATTTCCTTATGAGCCAAAGTAGTATCTAGCATTCTCTAGCCACTCTCTGGCTGTTGCGGACAACTCTGACTTGACCTCCGATTTCATATTTCAAATATTGATGACCAGTTAAGGAAACAACATGCGCCATTGACAACCATCATCTTCCAAAAGTAGCATTGTATGTATGAGGTTGTAGCATCAACCACTATAAACAATACTGTCACTGTTTTCATGAATGGATTTTTTCCTAACAGTATGTCTCCTTGAAATTCTCCAATTACCTATGTAGTCATCCGTGTGAATCCCATTGCTTTTCTATTCAAATAATTCATGACTGGAGGTTTTTCATTTGCTTGTAAGTGGACATGAACAAGATGTTTACTGAACTACCCATGTCAATCAAAAGTCTACGAATTTTATTTCTCTCAGTTTCTGCCCTGATTGCCACATTATCCTCATGTGATCCAGCAACATCTATCAAATCATCACCATCAAATATAATAAATGACACCGGATCTTGGTAAAGATGGGCGGACATTTTTCCTTCTAACTGGGTCATCAAACTTACTACGTGCCTCTTTCGTGAGGACCTCTTTCGTGAGTCGTCAAACATTTCTCCATAATTTATTTTCACAATCATATCATAGATGTAGGCTTCCATATGTTGACCCAAATTTCCTTTGAATATCTTGTTGATTAGCCTTTGATATGTAGACACGGCATTGTTTTAGTACGAATGACATAATCTTGTAGTTGTAAAGGCCTCGTTCAGTTCCGAATGTGGTATGCTTCTTGTCAGCTGGGTTCATGGGTATATGATTGTACCCAGAGTATGCATACATGAACAATAGAAACTCTTTACCAAAGGCGGCATCGATGAGTTGGTCAATTCTTGGGAGAGAAAAAGTGTCACACGCGCATACTCGGTTGAGATCGGTGAAAGCGGCACACATGCGCCATTTTTCATTCTTATTTTTCAGTAACACTGGATTTGCTATCTATATCAGGTATTGAGCCTGTCTGATATAGCCCGCATAACTAGCTTGTTGACCCCCTGAATATTTCCTCTGACTTCTCTGGAGATAAGGTTCTCCCTTTTTTGTCGTATTGGTCGAACACTACTACCAACGGCTACGAAATGACAAATGACACTTGGGTCTACTCTTGTTACTTTCTCTGTATTCCATGCAAAGACATCCTTGTTTTTCTGCAATCAAGCTATCAAGCTATTTTTAAAATCTTGTTCAAGTTTACTACATATCATGAGGACCTTGTTGTCCTCTTAGGTGACACTTATTTCTTCGCGCAGGGTACCATCTTTATTTTCATCCTCTCTAATTTCATCGGCTTCTAATTTATTTCGATCAATCATTCCAGGATGGTTCCATACCTCAAAGCTCATTAATTTATATTATACCGCTCTAGAATGGTGTGGTGTTATGGCATAACATTTCCTTGTTTTCCAATAGTTACCTTTTATTATACCCATTAAATTTCCAATAAGGTACTTAATACACTGCCTAAATGAGCAGGTTGTTGCCTCAAGCTTATGTAGCCATGGTCTTCCCAGTATAGTCTGGTAGGAGTTGGGGGCATTAATGATCATTAACAAAGTATGGATTACGTTTTTAGTGTTGCCATGTCCTAATGTGACCAAAAGTTCGAATTTCTCCACACAATTAGTTGATTTCCTTTCGTAAAAGACTAGCTGCCTGTCTGTTGTCTTGCATGGAGGTACCCCCAGCATCTGTTTGTAGCTCGCTTTGAAGATAACCTTGGCAAAGCTACTATTATCTACTATTACTCTTATCACCATAACCCCTGAAATATTAGCATTGATTGTTAGGTCATATTCATGGGGTGTGATAATATCCTTCAAGTCATCATTATTGAAAGTGAGGTCTGTCACTGGTTCTTGAAAATTGTGATATGAAGAACTGCCAACTAAATAATTATCTAGATCCTTATGATGTCGTTTTCATGTCGCTGGTTCAATTTTTGACAGGGTATCCCCGCCAAAAATTATCCATAATCGTTGTTTATTTTCCACAAACATGTTAGGTGCCTCAGTAGGCGTTGCAATGGCTACCTCTTCTTATACTACCGTGCTTTCTCTTTGCTTTAGAAACTGGACAAGTTACCCACTGTCAAGATGCTTTCTATATGGTTCTCATGATCTTTGTGACAGGCGCAGAAATAACGAGAGGATTTTTATATGGTGCTGCTAGCATACGCCTCGACATATGATATTTGGCTCTTCCTTTGGTTTTCACATGGATAGTGGCTATTTTCTCCATCAGAGGCGTGAACTTCCTAACGGGATTCTCGTAATAAGAAAAGCGTGTCCAACTAGTTTGAGGACTAAGTGTGTTCGTACTGGGTCCTTCTTCATAGCGCTTCTTCTCTGTGGTGGATGGTTTAAACTCTTAGATTTTATGTTGAAAAGTGGGCATGATCTAGGATGCATATGGGGGGAAACCCCGTTAATCTCGATATATTAGAGGGGATGGAAGACATACAGAGATTTACGGGCTTTTCCCCATATGCTGCTCCACCAGCGTTGATCTGGGATTGATCGTCATTCTGATTTGCGGTTACGTAAACTTCCTGAAGATCCACTTGATCAGCTCCCACGATTACTTTGTCGCTGGTTGGATTCTCCATAATTACTTGGTTACCTTTCCTACCTTATCCATGGGGGCTTCCATATTCTCCTTCTCAATTTCTAACCTAGTTGACACCATCACTTACTCAGGTAGGAGTTACGCGTTATGCATTTCCCAGAGATGGCTCCAAAATCTAGTAATATATTTAGTGATAGAAATAGAGTATGCAAAATAGAAGAACAAACGTGATATGATATGATTGCTTTGATAGGAAAATATTAAATTGCTTTAGGGTCTCAATCCTTTTATATAATATATTTGTAATACATTACTCCACTACTTACAAATAATTCTCCATTTTCTGTTATGCTTGGTTGTGGATCCATGTTTTGTTTCCACTTTCTTAACGTTGTTTTGTTACTACTATGACTGGCCTTATTTTTTATAACAACCACTTCTCTTGGGCCGAAGTATGGTATTTCTTTTACGCGGACAACGCCTGGATATACTATTGACATTAATCTTATTATGTTATGGGTACATATACTTGCTTCTCTTGATAACCGTTTCTCGTCAGCCGAAGTATGGTCATGGCTTCACACGGACGACACTTGGATCTTCTAATGATTTCCTTCAAATTATGTTGTGGGATCGAGGGTACATCATCCCAATATCCGTATATAATCTATTGTATGGGTATGATTTAGCTAGTATCCATCGACTACAGCTTCATAGTCGAGGGTACCTAATTATGGCCGATGGATATAAGCCGGTGATGGATTTATGACTTATCAAGAAGAAATATTTGCATGTTTTTGAAGAGTGCAAGAGGAACTTATTTAAAGTAGTTGATCTTCATGTCATAATCATTCATTCTTAATGTTTTATGGCGGTTTTATTGAATAAGGTTTGTTAGTTTTGTAGGATATGCTTCTATCATTTTTCTTATAACCGGGTACCCTAAAACATTTCTTAATTTGGCTCTAAAGGGAAAATTCCAAGGGTATAGCTTCAGGTTGACCCTTCGGAGATTGGAAAAGTTCGTGAAAAATCTGTTAGGTAATATTCATCCTGGTTATTTGTGACTACCATTTCATCAATGTAACCATTTATATTGCGTCTGAATTGGCTTAAAAGGGATTATTAACATGCCTCTAATATGTAGTTTCAAATATTTTTAGCATAAATAACATAGTATTATAACAATTCATTCATCGCTCTATTATCAAAGTCATTTGCTTTTGATCTTCTTTATGCATTGGAATTTGATTGTAAACCAAGTATGCATTCATGGAAGATAAGATTTTGTTCACATGAGTTACATACATTAACTAATCAAAACACGTAAGGGGAAATTGATATTTTATACAAGTAATTTTTAGATAAGTCATGCCAATGCACATCTTTCACTTGTTGTTCTTCTACTTAACCAACAACATGTTGGCTATCCACACTGGGTAAAATATTTTTCATACATAGCTTACCTAACTAAGCTTATCCACCTCAGTTATTATCTCTTTTGAGATTTTCTAACACGTGGTAGTTTATTGCATATTACTGCAACAAGGACTCCAATTATGTCTTGATCAATCAAATCAAAGATATTCAATTTTATTTACAAAAATTATAATAGTTCAACTCGATAATTAATTGTCTTGTCTTGGAAAACGAAGGAATTTGTTTTCTTTGATTGTGATGATTTCTACTGCTTCCCTCCGACTCGGCTAGGAGGGAGAGGGCCCCTATTCGAGTCATCCATATAGATTTTATTTAGAAGAATAAAACTTCATTATTATTAATTGGTTGCTCATTATCACACTGACCCAACCGTTGACTATCTATGAATGCATTAATGCACCGTTGAACCTATTATATGCATGCATTCGGCCATGATTTTGTAAAAAATGGGATAATTAATTAACATGAACATATAATGAACATGTTTTGTATTCTCCCGTTGGCCTATAACCATATATAAATTCAGGTCACCCAAGATCATGGCGTGTGTCTCGGTGAATCTTGTTAACACTTGTTTTTATGTTGTAAGTATTGGCACACCACACATCTTTTGATGTATACTTTTGAACAAAAATATTGACCAAACTGCCAATGTCTACCATAATCATTCTAACTTATATCCTAATTAATAATAATATCCTCATGTCGTGTCGTGATGCTCTGAAATTTGTCATCATCAAAACTACCAACAAGGTATGGATTGGTAAGAATAAAAGTTGATTTGAGAAAGTAAAGAACACAAGTATCCACAGAGAGAATTTTAGGTAGTGAAAGTAATATTTCGCTTCTGATTATTTCATAGGTGTCAATAACCTCTTCAGCCTCTTTAAATAGGCTGAGTAAGTTAGTTAGAAAAACGGTTACATAGAGGAATATTTACAATTCAGCCCCTATATTTCTTATAAGGCCTAATTTTACTCTATAGTAATAGAACATATCAATTAAGTCCTTATTAATTACATTTAGGTCCTTAAAGGATATATTTCCTTATCAGTAGCCCCCCTAGTTCTTATACAGACAATTTATAAGAACTATTCGCTCTTCGGACTTTACTCCAAGTAAATACAACTTCCTTCATTTCGCCTCTTCATTATGATTAAGCCCAATGGCTTGCAACTTCTCTTCGAATTTAAGAATAAGTGCAAATAAATTCCCCAATCACTTCGAACCTGCTAACTTGAAATGCAACCTTGCCTTTACTTCGAATATTGTTACTAGAGACATAATTTTGCTTATGCTTCGAATTTTCTGATCCCTACTTGAAAGACTGACTAGACCCTACTTGATAGGTCTATGACACTACACGTTTCCTTTACGTTTCACATTCCACCCAATGAGAGCAACTCACTGGTTTTGCCTCTTCAAATTCTCAACGTCATTTCTTTTAACTATAAATACCCTGATCTACCTTCACTAAAAACTTTTTAGATAAATCACTTCAAAGTCATCTTCATCCTGTTCTTCATCTTCATCCTACTCTTCATCAACCTTCAAGCCATCTTCATCCTGTTCTTCAAAAACTCCACCTTGTTCAGCCATTAAAACAACCTCTCAGATCAATACCTATTGTATGAGAAGATATCCCAAATACAAAAGATCTAAACCCAGAAAACCAAGAACAGCAAAGAAATCTCTCTTCCCTGGTTCTAGCAATCAAGTATTCGGTGCCTACGATTATCTTTGTATTGGAGAGAGAGCTGAAGAATACAGAGCAGCTGGGTTGATCTACAACGGTCCTCACTCTTCCCTTACCACCTTCAAGTACGGTAACTTCGATCCCAATCTTGCTACTTCATCTCTAGCTTCAAACCTAGAATCTAACCAACAACCTTCTCCTCCTCGAAATCTACCCACTTCCCCATCATTAAGACCACATCGAAAATCTAAGGCTGTCACTTCTGACAAACCACCAACTTCTAAAAAACTACAACCCAAATCACCTATCCTACGATTCGAAGCAACTAGAGTTAATCTTAACAAGAAGTCAACCTTTCTAGCAATGGGTGACGATGCAGAAACCTCTTCTCCTCCCCCACAAGAAGTGGTTGACACTACACCAGCAAGTAGTCAACCAATTCTTGTGACTCAAACTGAGACTCAAATCTGAAGTCATCCCGATGAAGCCACCGATGAGGACAATAACAAAGAAAATGATTCTGAAGCCACTGAATCTGATTCCGAAGGGGAATCCGAGGCTGACGGGGTAACCCCTCCAAAGAAAAATCGAGGAAAGAAGCCTATTATTACACTCCCCGAGGATGTTGCTGCTTTGGTTCAGGAAAACCTTCAACCGCTTTGTCCTCGGTACATTCTTGCCCTAAAGAATGTATCCTATACTTACTACCTCGAATCAGAAAAAGAGGAACTCAGGAGACTATAGAGATTAACAGATAACATGACTCTTCGACTACCAGTAGAAGGAGAAACACCTCTAAGCTGTCAAAAGAACGAACTAGTAGTCTACCCTGAGCTCTTCAACTGGGGACTTCGATTTCCCCTCGATCCAATGATTGTAAGGTACTTCGAAATTCTTAAGTTGTGCCCAACACAGGTTACCCAAAACCAACTATTCACTTTATTCTCCGCCATTATGGTGTCGAGGCTAGGAGGCATCCCCCTCGAAATAGAAGACTTCATCTCACTGACCAAACTCTCAAATGGGCCAGTTTTACCATTCTACTACCTAACGTTGGAGGATGATCTGAAGATTATCGATGACCTCCTCGAAGCTGATAAATTTTGGAAGCAGAGGTTTATCTTTTTATCAGGAGCTTGGGAAAATGGTAAAGAGATTTCCGATGACAACCCCTCAAAACTTACTCTCACCTGGAGAGATAGCAGTAAGTAAATCATTACTGTATTGTTAACATTTTTAACTTATTAAGCCTAGCCAGATTAACCAAGTCTACTTATCTAACTGTTTATTCTCTTTTCAGAAATTCCGAGGAGATTCAAAGGTCGTCGAACAACTGCAAAGGTTATCTTCCAGAGAATGGCTGAATGGGCAGAGAAAGCCTGGGGAAACGGCTTTCACTCAGCCTTTATACCAATCAACTTCGTCAACAGCCATCTGTGGCGCATAACCTTGGGAGCTGACTTCCCTGAAGATCCGATGTCCCCCCCAGATCCCATCATAGCAGTCCAAAGCATACTCGTACCAGATGGGAAAACCTACCTTCCCACCAGGAATCGAAGTGACAGTCACCTGCCACTGAAGAAGAAGGGAAAGCTAACCCTAAAAAAAGCCAACACAAGCAAGGCTAACCCTTCCAAAACTTCGAAGCGTGCAGGGAAACGAAAAATGCCTGCATCTCAACTTCCCCCAATATCCGAGGAGGATGAACCTGTTCTGAAAAAGAAAAAGAAAGAAAACAATACTCCAAAGAAGAAAAAGAACAAGTCCGCCACTCCAAAGAAAAAGAACGAGGCTGACATACTCGAAGAAGTACTGGCTTCCGAGGTGCATGGGAAAACTTTTATTGAAGAAAATCCTCAAGGGGGACTGGCACTAGGAGATAGCCAAGTAGACGATTACCTTAACCTCGAAGATTTTAACTCGAGCGGGGATTTTGTGTTCACTGGTGAAGGCTCTCAGCCTACCAACACCATTCCATCAACTTCTACTAGGGCTGCAATGGCTTCAATATCTAACGCAATTGTTCATGTTCATCACCACCCATCAAACTTGCCCAATCCAGACAAATCCGATGAGGTAACTTCAATTCTTCGACCTTTTGATAACTTAAGTGCTGCAGCAAAAAAATTGTGTGAAGAAGTAAAAAATTCAAATACACAATTGGAGCTCCTTGCAAAGGAATTACTCAAGAGAAAAAAAGAAACAGAGTCTGAAAAGGCTTTGAAAAATGAAGCACTTCAAAAGTTCGAAGCTGAGAAAGGAAAGCTTCTTAAGGAACACAAAGAAAAAATCGAAGCTCTGGAGGCTTCTCATCGACTGGCGCTTGAAAATCTAAATTCTCAACATTCTACTGCTATTTCTGAGGCAAAGAAAAAATCTACCGACGCTGAGAAACTTGTTAAAGAAATTCAAGAAAAATTAGATAATTGCCAAAGTCAATTGACTACGCTTCGAACAGGATTCGAGGAAGAAAAGAAAGCTGCCGTCAAGAAAGCCGAAGCTTCCGTTGGTTCTGTGATGCTTGAAGGTATCAGAAAGGCTGAAATCGATACAGCTAATAATCTTCTTCGAGAAATCCATGCTGCCTACCCAAGGCTAAACTTAACAGAATTTTGGAAGCAAGTCCCAGAGAAAGATCGTCCAAAAGAGGCATTCGAAGTACCATCAAGCTCTTCAGAAGAAAGTGACGCTTCTGATGGGTCATCGGAAGAAGAGGATTAATCAATAGTTTACATACGTCATGTTTGTTTTTTGTGTGTTTTAATTAAGTAGTTTGTCCTTTTTTTTAAGCCTCACATTTATCCAATGAGACAAGCAACTTTCTTAATATTTCAAATCTCTGGTGCACTTATAAAGTATTCCATCTCAAAAATTAGATGCACTTATAAAGCGTGGCACCTCGAAAATTAGATGCACTCATAAGACGTGGCACCTCGAAAATTAGATGCACTCATAAGACGTGGCACCTCGAAAATTAGATGCACTCATAAGACGTGGCACCTCGAAAATTAGATGCACTCATAAGACGTGGCACCTCGAAAATTTGGTTGTTTCTTCAAAGCTATTGCTTCGGAAAATTACTCTTGGTCAACTTTCAAAGATGATCAGTCTTTGCCAAGTCACCAAAATAATAAATCACTCATCATACTGAACAACCAATGGCCAAAAGAAATTTTATTAAAAAATTCAATATTAACCAGACACCTCGTTAAAACCTTTCTGGGCCAACAGATAAGGAAATAGTATGTCTGTTTTACAAAAATTCGAAGTTCGATTTTACTCACAGTATAATTTCAAATGCTCTATATTCCAAGGGTGCTTGAGCATCCTCCCCTCGCGATCAGACAACCTGTAGGAACCTGGCTTGACCTTCATTTTGACTTCATAAGGACCCTCCCAATTCGGAGCCAATTTTCCGAGGTGCTTGTCCTTAGTATGAAGAAATACTTTTCGCAACACCCGATCGCCAACTTTGAATTCTCTCTTCTTAACTTTAGCATCGTATCTGCTTCTCATTAAGGTTTGATAATGAACCACATTTAAATGCGCTTTGACCCTTTTTTCCTCTAACAAATCAAGCTCAACCCTTCTAGCTTCATCATTATCCACGTCGGAATATCGTAATAACCTGTAGGAAGGCAATGTAGATTCAGCAGGGCACACAGCGTCCATTCCATACACCAAAGAGAAAGGAGTCTCCTTTGTGGCCTCTCTAAGGGTTGTTCGATATGCCCACAACACTTCTTGAAGATAATTTGGCGATTTCCCTGCTGCTCCTGCCAAATTTTTCTTTAAACCCTCCAAAATAGATCTATTTGTAACTTCTACCTGCCCATTTTCTTGGGGGTGGAAAGGAGTAGAAAAGCATTATTGTATTCCTTTCGAAGAGCAAAAAGAATCCATTTCCTTGTTATTAAATTGGGGACCATTGTCCGTTGTTATTTTTCGAGGAACTCCAAAACGGTAGCAGATGTTACTTTGAATAAACTTGATTACATCCTTAGATTTTGTCCCAGCTAAAGGTTCTGCTTCTGCCCACTTCAAAAAATAATCAACCGCAACAATAATCATCTGCCTTCCACCTAAAGCCATAGGTAATGCTCCTACTAAATCAATTCCCCACCTATCGAAAGGAACCGCCTCTGATATTGTCATTAGGGGTACTGCTGGTTTATGTATTAAATTTGCATACCTCTGACAAGTATCACAGCTTCGAACTAATAACTTGGCATCCTGCAATATCGTAGGCCAGTAATATCCTGCCAACAATACCCTACGCGTTAAAGCTTTGAATCCACAATGAGCTGATCCATCTCCATCATGTAATTCAGATAGAATGTTTTGAGAATCTTGCTTACTCAAACACCGTAACAAAGGTTTCGACGCAGATCTCTTGTACAATACCCCATCTAATACCACATAACCAAGAGCTTTATACTTTATTTTCTTGAGCAAATGTTTATCAAGAGGTAGTATTCCCTTCGAAATAAAGTTTAACAAATCAATCCTCCAATCACCTCGAACGAGCTTCGGATCATGTACTACCTCCTCAACAAATTCACATTGCTCAGAACTTGATATAATCGAGGGCAATGGTTGTGTTACAATCCATGGATATTCTTCAGAGTAAGCCATTGTTGCTAAAGAATCAGCCCTTGTGTTGTTACCTCTTCGAATATGCTCCACCTCGACATTTTCAAATGGTGCCATCATACCTCGTAGCTCTTGCAAATACAAAACCAAACGATCCTTTTTAGCTTCTCACACCCCTTTAACATGGTTAACTACCAACTGCGAATCTGTTTCTAAGCGCACGAATATTGCTCCACAAATCTTTGCTAACCGCAACCCTGCTAGCATGGCTTCATATTCAGCTTCATTATTCGAAGCATGAAATCCAAATTTTATAGCTTGAAACATAAACTCCCCTGTTGGTGCCACCAATTCAACTCCTGCACTCGACCCTTTATTACTGGATCCCCCATCAGTTCGTATCGTCCACGTCGGATTCGTGTTCACTTTTTCACCATCTTTCTCTTCGGGTCTACTCGAATGGAACTCAACCAAGAAATCTGCTAA
The DNA here is from genome assembly GCA_036936605.1 of Limnanthes douglasii subsp. nivea. Lineage (NCBI taxonomy): Eukaryota > Viridiplantae > Streptophyta > Magnoliopsida > Brassicales > Limnanthaceae > Limnanthes > Limnanthes douglasii. Next base: position 196,531,310 of record JAUPFV010000002.1, on the reverse strand, counting down.
GGTTTGAGCTTTGATAGCTGTTCTAGGAGAGAATAACACATCGAAATCTCCTAGTTCTACAGACCACTTAGTCATCGTTCCTGAAATATCTGGCTTTTGCAACACATTTTTCAATGGATATGAAGTTCGAACCACAATCGTATGTGCCTGGAAGTAAGGACGCATTTTTCTCGCTACTACTACTATACACAGTGCCAATTTTTCGAGCTTCAAATAACGTTTCTCAGCATCAACCAAACTTTTACTGACATAATAGACAGGCTTCGAAACCCTCGTATCTTCACTAACCAGAACCGCACTCACTGTATAATCCGATACTGCTATATACAAAAATAATTGCTCACCCTTTCGAGGCTTTGATAATATTTCAGGAGTGGACAAAAGATTTTTGATCTTCACAAAAGCTTCTTCACAATCCGAAGTCCACTCAAAATTATTTGGTCGACGCAGCACCTGGAAAAAAGGCAAGCACTTATCTGAAAAACGAGAAATGAATCTGTTCAAAGCTGCTAACCTGCCCGTTAACATTTGCACTTCTTTGATATTCCGAGGTGAAGACATTGATATCAGAGCCTTCAACTGTTCTGGGTCCACTTCGATTCCTCTTTCACTAATCACGTACCCCAGAAACTTACCAGATCGGACTCCAAATGTACATTTTTCTGAGTTCAACTTCAATTGTATGGCTCTGAGATTCAAAAACGTCTCTTCCAAATCATCAATGTGTTCATCATCACTTTTGCTCTTAACAAGCATATCATCGATGTACACTTCGATATTCCTCCCTATCTGTGAAGCAAACGCCTTATTCATCAGCCGCTGATATGTAGACCCAGCATTTTTTAATCCAAACGGCATCACTCTATAACAGTGTAAACCTCGATCGGTGATAAAAGTTGTGCTTTCTTCATCCTCTGGATTCATTCGAATCTGATTATACCCTGAAAATGCATCCATAAATGTCAAGATTTTATTTCCAGATGTAGAATCCACTAACTGGTCAATTCGAGGCACTGGAAAAGGATCTTTTGGGCAGGCTCTATTTAAATCTGTGAAGTCTACACACATTCTCCATTTTCCGCTCTTCTTTTTCACCACCACAGGATTAGCCGTCCACCTCGGATAATTGGACTACCTGATATGCCCCATCTTATACAATCGATCTACCTCAGCAACTATGGCCTCGGATTTCTCCAACGAAAAAGCTCTTCTTTTTTGAATTATCGGCTTGATCTTCGGATCCACTGCCAAGCTATGACATATGATATCACTTGGGACCCCCACTACATCCTCGGACCTCCAAGCAAATACATCCAAATTCTCAGAAAAAAAATTCAACAATTTTTCTCGCATTGATAAAGACAACAAAGTCCCAATTCGAAGTACCCTGCCATTATTGAAAACATATTCTTCTATTTCTTCACTGACCACCACAGAACTCGGGGTTGACCTGGGATCATCAATTCCCTCATCTGTACCACCAGAAGACAACCCCCCAAACTGCTAATTCTCCATCGGATCATCAGTACTTTTGCCACGTAGTCTAAACGCAGCAGCGTAACACTCTCTTGCCACCTTTTGATCACTTCGAACTACGCCAACTCGATCCTCGATCACATACTTCAAACATTGATGAACCGTAGAGACTATAGCATACATTTTAGCCAGCCACGACCTTCCAAAAATAGCGTTGTAGCTCGATGGACAATCTACCACCATAAAAAGTACTTGTACTTTCTTTTTGAAAGGCCCCTTTCCCAAAGAAATCTCACCTTCGAACTCCCCTATCACATTTGCTGTTGCGCCAGTAAACCCAATGATAGTTCTCTCTGACCTTTCTATTCGAGGCGGAGCGGTTAATCTATCATATGTTGACTTGAACAACACATTAGCAGAGCTCCCGGTATCAATTAACACTCGTCGAATCTCCACCCCACATACTTCTGCTCCTATGACCACTGCATCTTCATGTGGCCCAGTAATTCCTCTCAAGTCATCCCCATCGAAAATTATAAAGGGGACATCCTTCTTGTTTCTTAGGTGCGCTGATGCTCCTCCCTCAATTTGACGCGTTAAATTCACTATATGTCTCTTCCTCGAATTATTAGTGTTGTTAGTCATTGAATCTCCCCCAAATATTGTCAGTGACTCAAAGAAGGCACACAAATCTCGAACACGTCCCTGACGCATCAGCTCATCCACTGACATCAACAATAATCGGCTAGGGTCTGGGTCAACATATTCCGAAGCCACATCAAACTCATCACCTGCAGCATCTAAAATCATCAGTGCAGTTTCCTGTTTAGAATTAGGATTACCACTTTTCTGAGTTACAGTTTTAGCATTCTTTTTTACATACTCCAACAACTTTCCATTTTCTATCAGAATCTGCATCTCCTTCTTCAAATCAATACAATCATTTGTATCATGCCCAACATCATCATGATACCTGCAGAACTTGTTATTGCGTTCCTCTCTTGGCCTATTAATCGCTGGTGGCTTTCTGAAATTTACTGTTCCCCTGGTTTTCTCATATATCGAAGCCACACTTTCAGTCAAATCCGCATAATATTCTGGTCTTACCCACACATTCGATCTGGATCTGAACTGTTGTTGATTATTAGAATTGTGCTGATTATAACCCCCTTGGTACGAGCTCGAAGAACCCCCTCGATTAAAAATATTTTGGTTAGCCCTCGGGCGCGATGAGAGCTCCAAATGTTAATGCCCTACGCCTCGTAGTCTCATCTGCTAAATCTCCTGGCAACAGTCCTTGTCTGAACGCTGCCATAGCCACCGCCTCTTCACAATCATCTAGTCCAGCTTTTGTTGTCACAAATCTTTTGGTATAATCCTTTAACTTTTCTCCCACAGCTTGCTTGCATTGTATTATCGTATCCCCATTAGCTCTCATTTCTTTGCTTCCCACAAACTGTCTTCGAAAAGCTGTGTAAAAGCCTCTAAAATTTGCAATTGACTCCTTAGGAATCTTGTTGTACCATTTGAGTGCAGTTCCCTTGAATGTCTGAGAGAATGCTCTACACACCAATTTATCGTCGTCTTCGAAATTAGTCATATAGTTTTTGAATTGTTCTATATGATCATCGGGATCTTGAGTTCCATCAAACTTGTCAATTTTGGAAATGTCAAACCGCCTCGGAAGCGGCACAGATCTAATCTCCCTGATCAACGGTGAGTCCCTCCAGTCAACTCCTTGAACATATTGGTCTTCGTTTCTCATTCCCACAGTAGCATATAAACTTGACTCACCTTCATATTTTTGAGGCGAATATTTCCGAGGCGAATATTTCCGAGGTGAATATACTCGCCTTTCCTTCTTTTGCTTTCCTTGCTTATACTCCTTAGCTGGCCGGAGTTCATATCCTCCTCCTCTTGAATGGCCTCGAGAATGTTCGTACCTCGGTGTTTCATCTGACTCCGAATTTTCGAAATCCTCTTCATCACTAGAGTCCACATAATGTCGCTTCTGCAATTTTTCTTTTCTTTTTATTCCACTATACTCTTTTTTTCGTTCAAAATGTGTTTTACGCTATTCGTATCGATCGTCGCCGTCGTCATTCGACGGATCCGACTGATCATCTTGATCGCCTCTTGCTATTCTAGATCTAATTCTAGCGCCATTATTATTTTCCTTCTTTTTAACCAATTCATCAAGCTCTGCCACCTTTCTTATCATCTCATTCATTTTACCTTCGAAATCAAATTGGTTTGATTGAGTTGGAATTGACTTACCTGCCTCTTGCAGATCAGATTTCAATGTTTCCATAGCCTTCTGAACAGACGGATTGTCACCTTCTTCTGAATTCATCTCCGATCAGCGAAAAACTAAACAAAATATTCCAGAAAACGAAAAGAAACTCGAACGAAAAGCTTCAGAAAACGAAAAAACTCGAGACTCGATTTTTGATCTATCGATCAAGGTATCTTCGTCCCCTCCTTCTAGCGCCAATTTGGTAAGAATAAAAGTTGATTTGAGAAAGTAAAGAACACAAGTATCCACAGAGAGAATTTTAGGTAGTGAAAGTAATATTTCGCTTCTGATTATTTCATAGGTGTCAATAACCTCTTCAGCCTCTTTAAATAGGCTGAGAAAGTTAGTTAGAAAAACGGTTACATAGAGGAATATTTACAATTCAGCCCCTATATTTCTTATAAGGCCTAATTTTACTCTATATTAATAGAACTTATCAATTAAGTCCTTATTAATTACATTTAGGTCCTTAAAGGATATATTTCCTTATCATGGATAACTATAAAAGTGTATCGAGGTTTGACCTTAGTGTTTTATATATAAGTCATGTATATTCATTTTCTTGCAAGATTTAGGAATATTTGATATTGTGTCACCTTCTACTATTATAAGCAAGACATACAATTTCAAGTCCGGATCTAAGTACTATAAGGCTCTCAGAGGTTTGGCAACCACGGTCACTTGCTATTGTAACTGCATTGTTATCTATTATGGGTCGGCCGCAGCTTGTCTTAGCTTGGCTCTTTATTTTTTCCTTTATAAATTCCACCATCTTGCCCTCATCAATCTGGTTCTGCCACAAGTGACTTACTTACATAGTTTTGTCCATCTTGATGATTATCAATTTGAGCCAGCAGACCCCCTAAGCTTAAGGGATTTTTTCATGATGTTTTTTTCCAAAATTCCTAACAATATCCTTTGTCTGTAAGCTATAAATACTACAAGATTTTGGTAATTTTCTAGATTAGTCTTAGTTTGGACGAACCGCTGAATGTACTGCCCAAGAGTCTCTTTGGGTTGATGCTTGAAGTAAATGCTCTAGTAATTATTTTCTTTGAAAGCTCTTAGAGCAGATCAATTAGTTTTTGAATGTAGCCTACAATATGCTGAAAGTTCGTATGTTCTTAGGTGGAAGTTGATTGAAATATGTTAGAGCATTTCCTGAGAAATTCATGGGGAACGCTTGGAAAATGAGCATGTAATCTCCCTTAAAGCCAAGAATTTCAATGTTGAACTTTTCAATATGGTATTATGGGTCTCATGTACATTCATACTTGTTCATTTTGTATTGGTTGAAATTTGACGACAAGTCTATATACAACATCTATAGAGCCAGAAGATAAGAAGCCAATTTGAATCTCGACTTAACATTGATAGGTACATGAAAGGTATGACATGTTACTCCAATGGAAATGATGCTCTATTTGAGATAGCTAGTCGGGACAGGGTTGGGCCGAGATAAGGAAAAAAAATCATTGAGTTGTGGGCTGATAACCTTAAAAGAATAGTGGTGGTGTTGGACCTGTAGACGAAATACTTTGTTTACTATTTGGTATAACGGTTAGATGTTTATGATGATTTACTTGGTTCATATGTAGAGCCGAATGATGATTTGTATGCCTCATCTGAATCATTTGGTAGAATATTGGGATAATTAAGGTTATTGTATTCCTCATGTCACGATGAGTGAGGGCGGTATCCTAGACCTCATATCATACCGAGAACGATCACCGCAAGAGCAATGCTATTTAAATTTGTTAGACGAATCATGATCATACTCATACCTTGAGTCATTTTTAATTTAATGCAGAGAGCGGTAAATGATGTGTTTGTTCCTCAAAATATTCTGTTAGTGGTTCTTGAGCGTGAACGAAGTGTTATCATCTCATCATTCAAAGTTGTTGACCTTTTCGGGGTAACGAATGACATAATATAGATTATGTCAGCGTGATGAACTGATATCTACTACCAATTTATGGATCATCCTTATTTGAGACAAGTTGATCTCCATCATGGCATTTAGATGTTACAGAAATGTGACATTATTTCTTTAGGTTTTTGGGAAAATGGTAGAAGATTTGAAGAAAATTTTGAAAACTTTATGTACAAATATCTCAATTTTTCATTAAAAAAATACCAAATTGATGATGTATTTTGTGGAAAGATATATTTCAGTATCATAAGGTAGCCATAATGATGAGAAACACTCGAAAGTATGTAATAAAGGGTTACCAAAAAGTTGACGACGGTATGTGTAATAGTTGGCCAAAACTTTATAATTGATGAAGGATATCATCTTAAGTATTGCATAATTATTGGTACGTGGTTGAAGGTGAGAGAGGAAGTTATTGAGAGAAATAAGAAAAATAGGATAATATAGTCCAGAAAAGAGAGGATGTGAGTTAGTGGGCGAAGACTAGAGAGAAAGAGTTGTTGAGAGATAAGTTATTTTTTTTAAAACATAAATTATTATCAACTATGCATGCTATATTTATAGACAATTCTTTGGTAAAGATTTGTTGTGAGTTTTGGACGAAATCCTCGAATCTTAGTGTTTTAGTACATGAATTCAAAATTCAACTTTATGAGATCGTGGTGTTTTAGTATGTGAATTCAAGATTTAAATATTCATATTTGGGCAAAAACATTTTTTTATATAAATTAAACATAAAATCTAACTAAATCTTAGTTATATTACGTCTAAAATATTATTGGGAAGGGTTATTTCCTCCACCATAATTTTTATTTCCTCAATCCAAAATTTAAAATGCGTTTTTACCATTTTATCTTTCATTTAACTTTAAATTTATATTTTTTTCATTGTTTTTCTCTTCCTCTTATTTCATATAACAATTTATTTTTTTCAATTCAACCAAAATTATAGTCATAAACATGTAATATTAAACTTTATAAAATCAAAAAGCAATTTAAAATCTAAATCAACCAAAATCAAATAAAACTCAACAACAATTTTTAGATACAACATAAGTATGAAAAGAAAGGAACCATAACATAAAAGAAAATATACATGTATATTCAAATTATTTTTATATACTAGTGGTAATTAAATAGAATTAAATAAAAAAATTGAAAAAAAAAACCTTAATTAAATACTAAACCAATCTTAAATTGTTTCCTACTCTTTGCGTTTACTCATGGAGATCGATTTTTACAGGTACAAGTTTTGGTTCGAACTTTGAAGTCATGAAGATGCTGTAAGATCTCTAATTTGATGGTTCTCTATATTGTTCTTCTTGTTCATATTGTGATTTTCATAATTAAAACCAGCAAGTATGGATGACAAGTAATCTTCCAAATATGATTTTGAAGCTGTTTATACTCACGAAGTTTTTTTTATTAAAAAAATTCATTATTTTACCTTCTAAAAGTCTAGAGTTTATTGACTACTAAGTGTGCATTGTGTATTCGTGAGTATGTATTTGGCCATGAGTGTCGTGTGTTGAAGTTCTATAA